>OY735234.1:22449345-22476845 GCA_963457665.1 Thysanoteuthis rhombus | reverse complement strand
ATAATAGCAATGATAACAACAACAATAGTAATGATGAAAATAACAATAATGATATTGATAACCACAACGATAATGATAGTAACAACAATATTAATAATATTATTAATAGCAATAATAATAACAGCCACAACACTAGTAATGTTACTAATGGCAATCATAATGATAACAACAATAATAATGATGAGAATAGCAACAACAACAATAACAATAAAAATAAAACCAAACGCTCAGAAAACTGCAAAATATACATACGCATAAGGCAGGAGTTGGGGAGGAGAAAATAAGCCGCTCACTTCAATTTTCTTTTGTCCCTTAGTGTCAGTTACTCTTTGCTATAGATTCTTAAGGGAAGAGAGAGATTGTAGAGACAAAATTGAATAGAAAAAATCTGATAAAAAGGAGTGATCACCTTGAGAGTATGGGTCGAAAGATACACAGGGACATTCGTTCGATAGAGAAAGGGAGAACTCCAATTAATGGACTGAGAACCACAAAGCTTATGACAACGCACAAGGCCTTAAATCCCAGAGATGACACATATGGACTTAAGGTTAATGGAGAGAAGACGGTAGTGGATTCATCAGCATAAAAGACTGTGCCTGAATGGGATCAGAATTGAAAAATCATTAAAAAAACGCACGAAGCAATGCAACGAACAACAAAAAATAGCTAATTCAGTAAGAGCACAGCAAACAAGGAAAGATAAATCGAAATAGAAAAAAAAACATATCCGGGAAATTCAAGAGACAGATACAAGATATTGCAGACAAAAGGTCATCAGCATGGCTATGCAAAGGAAACCTGAAAAGGGAAACAAGATCTATCGTCACGCTATCCCAAAACAATGCATCAGGACAAATTATAAAGCGAAAATCGATAGAAACCAAAGAAATAACAAATGCAGCCTATGTGGAGAAAGGAAAGAGACTGTAAAGCATACAACTAGTTAACTGGCCTAGAAAGAGTATAAAACGGACACGACAGGGTAGCAACAGTTATTCACACAGAACCGAGCAAACGAATGGGATTCAACCATACATGATATTGGTATCGGCCCCAAATTGAGATGTCACTGGAAAATGTGAGCCATTGATTAATCTGGGACTTTGACATCCAAGATGACAACCCCATCTACGGAAAAAACTGGACCTGGTAATTGTGGACAAGGGAAGGAGAACTTGACCACTAATGAACGTGGCTGTGCCAGCAGATCACAGTAAATACGAAGAAAAGTGAAAAATGAAGAAAAAAAAATGAAAAGATAAGAAAACTTGGAAATACTACAACATAACCTTGGATCTGAAGGAGGTGTAGAATATGGAATTCTGGGTAGTACTGATTGTAGTATGTGCAATCAGATCCACATCAAAATCACTGAAAAAGGGATTAAAGGAACCGGGGATAACAAAAAAGATTGAGACGATACAGACCCAACAATTCTAAGGACCCGCAAGAATACCAAATAATATGAGATAACGACCCCCAGCTGTTAATCATCATCATCATTATCATCAGTCTTTTAACGTCCATCATTGGACATAGACCTTCCCCAGGATTTGCCACAATTCTCTATCATGCGCATCGCGGAGCCAGTATTTCCTGAATCTGTCAAGTTCATCTCTCCATCTTGTGTTCTGTCAGCCTTGGTTTCTTATGTGATCTCTGAGGATCCTTGTTGTGAGTCATGATGACCATCAGTTGTCTTCCATTCTTGCAACATGGCCTGCCCATTGCCATTTGAGTTTTTCAATAGTTTCTATGATGTCACCAACACCTGTTTTCATCCTTATATGCTGTGCTGTCTTGTGATCTCTCCATGTAAGGTTGAGCATGATTTTCTCATGTGCACGTTGCATACTTCTCAGTTTGTAGGCCTGTGTCTTGGTTAGGTTGCATATTTCAGCTTCATAGGTGACTATTGGGAGAATGCATTGGTTGTATACTGTTCTTTTTAGGATTTTTGGGATCATCTGGTTCTTGAAAGTTGAGCTTGCTCTGCCGAAGGCTTACCATCCCAAAGTTATTTTTCGCTTGATTTCCTCCTCTTTTGAGAGTCTCATGGAGATTCGTTCTCCTACGTAGATGTAGTGGTCTACCTTGCCGAGTTGTACATTTTCTATCTTGACAGTCATGTTCCTATTCTCAACATAATTATTGCAGATAATTTTTGTTTTACTGAAGTTCATGTGTAGGCCGACTTGCCAAGAGAAAAAGCGTGGTAGAAGCAGTGCAAACCACAGTGCTGATGCGATAGGTGAGGAAGATCTAAGAGGAGGGCTGGGGACCGAAGGAAACTTACTGTCAGTCAACGTCTAGCGGTAACCACCCGATAATCGTGATCTGCTTCACTACTGTGGACTGTGAGAAGGGTGGGGATGCTTAAGACTTGAGAATATTTGCTGTCACCGAGTCTCCAGACTCAACCACCAAGCAACTGGTATGAAAATGCATGATAATAATGATAGAGATGAAACGAGAGAAAAAAAAAGGAGTCGTGAACGATGCATTATAAGAGATTAACATCAGGAGACTGGACTACACATATTACTTATGGGTCTATGTCATTATTTTTGTTTCCGTTATATGATGGTACACAATTTTATTGGTTTTTTTTTTTACGTCTATTCATTGCTGTTTTCTGTACGCGGGGCATGTGCTCGAATATTAATCTAGAAGTCAAAGAGATCAATGGTATCGTCAAGTAAAGAAGTATTTGCTAACGCTGCTCTATCTGGTTTTATCAAGTTTTGCTATAAATTGATTTCATATCCATCTACTTGTTTGAGACAGAAGATTATTAAATCACCAAGTCCCTAGTAAGCCCTGGTAATTTTTGTTTAATAAGTCCTTTTTTCCTCTATATATAGGATCCACAAGTAAGTAAATGAGAGTTATTGATATATTCGTAACTCCCATGTAACTCCCCTGTGCATCTCGTAAGTTTTAACTGAGTAGAAGTCCACATGTTGCATATGTTAATAAAAAGTTGATTCATGCTAATCTAATTACCAAAATGGAGGAAAGTCGCTCAAAAATTTCATTCATATTAATATGTTCATTACGTTCGTCAACCTATGAAGCTATCTTTCGGTATTTAATGTTATTAGATGATTAGTGGGTCAAGTTTATTAAAATTTATACTTGATTTGAAGAATCAAAATTAAAAAAAAATGCTTCCCCTGGCATCATTCAGAGTAGTAGTGTTTTTCAATTTTTCCACCACATTTTTGGTTGGATCTTTCAGTTCCATTTCTGTTCAGAAATCTGAGACTTAGAGCAGCTAGTATGCTTACTAATTTTGGTATTAAAATTCCAATATTTCAAAAAAAAAAAGATCATACATGATTGGACCATTTTCATTTGTTACATCTTTTTTTATCACTTTTTTTTTTTTTGAACGAATGATGAGCAAGTGGAAAACTCATTGGAGACCATTAGGCGACAGTGACGACATCGAGACAGAGCTCGATAAGTGTGGACAAGCTGTTGGCAGTACGATCTTGTGAGGCACAAGATCAACAATCTGAGAGTTAAAATGTATCTCAAATATATGTGTGTGTGCGCACCCATGATGAAATGTCTGTGGTTGTTGTTCCGTTCCCCTGTTCTCCCCATTACAAGATGAATGGAGTCAGGGGTCAAGAGAAGCTAACCTTTTTTCCCCCATATAACTAGCCAGCGAAAGGACGGTTTAGGGATTAGCATTGACAGGGATGATGAAAGGCCAAAGAAAATGAGTTAACTTGTGTGTGCATATATGTTTGAGTATGTATGTGTATACATCAAAAAGAATTTAGAGAGAAAGAGAGAGAGAGAGTACTTATTCAAATATATATAGGGACAGATTTCGAAGTTTTAAGTTTTGGCGAATAGCAGTTAACTTCTGACCCTAGGCAGTTACTGTGTTCGAATATCTCAAAAAAAGAAAAAAATACTTTAATTGAATTTTGCATATCGTTGGAGCAGTTTTGGAAATATCGCATTTTAGATGCAGGGACCTCCAGGCACCGTTTCATCTGTTTATACGATCAATGAAGAGACAAAACAAAATAAAATATGGATTATTTTCGTGATCAGATTCATTGTTCTTAATATGGAGCCAGTTCACATCGCTCCACGGACGAAATATTTTCCTTCTTTTTTCAGATTCGTCACCATGTTACCAGCGACCTGATCAGGCTTTCTGGGAGATTGCATCGACGATGTCGTTTTCAGTACGATACGCACATTTCGAGAAAACGATGAGACCGATATTTGGAATCAAGGTGGCTGCCCCTTGCAGGAAAAGATCTGGGCGAGAAGACCCCAGCCATAATCCCCGCGGCCATATAACATGGAGAAAATGTCGCAAGCCATTATCCAACACAGCTACTTTTGGAAGGGGTAAGTTGACAACGCCATCATCCATTAATATAGATTTGAATACTAAAATCAAGGATAAAGACCAAGAAGGAAGTAAAAAATATCTCAGGTCATCATCATCAGTCTTTCAACGTCCGTCGTTGGACATGGACCTTCCCCTTGGATTCGCCACATTTCTCTATCAGGGCCAATACTTTCTGAGTTTGTGTAGCTTGTCCCCCCATCTAATATTCTGCCAGCCTCAGTTCTGCTTGTGATCTCTGGGGATTCATGTTGCGAGTCACGACGTCCATCGGTTGTCCGTCATTCGTGCAACATGGCCAGCTCACTGCCATTTGAGATTTTGAATAGATTCTATGATATCCCTGACTCCTGTCTCTTTCCGGATGTACTGTGCTGTCTTATGGTCTCTTCATGTGAGGCCCAGCATAATTCTTTCATGTGCACATTAATGGTTCGCAATTTGCAGATCTGTGTCTTGGTTAGGTTCCATGTTGCAGCTCTATAAGTGACTATTCTGAGGATGCATTGGTTATACACCTTTCTTTTGGGGATTAATGGGATATATCTCGGTATGAATGAAAATAAATGTATACCGCACCCTGACATGAATTAAACTCGAAAAATAGAATAGAGGCCATTAACTGACTAGCCGTTTCAGTAGTCCAATCTGGTTCTGAAATCATCAAGTAGAACTTACTGGGAATCCAACAGATGAATACAAAAACCAGGAAACTACTAAGAACAAATAAAGTGCACCACCTCAAAACAGATTTTGATGGATTTTGACTTCCAAAAGAGAAAGTTGACGGGGGCTTCATTCAACTATTACTATCTTACATGACAACCACCATTAGACTCCAAATCTACATCCAAACTACCAATGACTGGGTGGTATAACTTGTGAAAAAGCATGATGGTAGCAGAAAACTGCATTCTATTTCAAAAGGAGGCAAATAAATATAGGAAGAAAAATCAATGTCAGAAATGAAAGCGAACCAGAGGCTGACACGTCATCTTAAACAAACAAGAGAGTTAAAGACAAGGCTGAAAAGGAAGGAATGAAAATACTACACGAACGTTGGCAAAAGATACCACCACACAGCCTCTACCCCCTTTACACAAAAGAAGATGATGTATCTAAAAATAAAACCCGCCGGTGGTTGCAAAATGCAGAATTGAACGATGAAATGGAGGCTTTCCTACTGGTAGCCTGGGGGCAGAGACTAAAAACTTTTAACTACCACGTTAGCATACTGAGAAATGGTACAAATCTTAGATTTAGACTGTAATGGTAAAACCTCACAGTATATAGGTGCCCAGTCCATGCAGGGAATTGATAAAGACACAACAGTATTGGATACTATGCATACTTGAACACTTGCAAATAGTATGCCCGTTATGCTGAGAACTGGTTAGAACACCGGCCTGAACCAGTCATAGCAGCGAAAGATGTGACCATATTTTAGGACTTCAGTATACATGCCGATAGAATTATAAACGCAAACATGCCAGATAATATTGTCAAGACTTCCAAAAAAAAAAAAAGGTAGTAGCAGGAGGCTCATCAGCGTAGAGGACAGTGTCCAGAAGACTAAAGAAGATCTACAAAAGTATGTGCAAATTAACAGAGCAGACATCATAAAGAGTGCACGAAGTAGCGCAACGAACAACCAAAATGTAGAAAAACAATAGATACATAAATAGAAAGATGGACTGACGGATAGATGTAAAAACATTAGATATTAACCAGAAAAAATATTGAGATAGCTAGATGGACAGAGATGAAAAGACTGGTGTGTGTGTATATATATATATATATATATATATATATATATATATATGTGTGTGTGTGTGTGTGTGTGTGTGTGTGTGTGAGAGTGTGTGTGTGAGTGTGTGTGTGTGCATATATATATGTGTGTGTGTGTATATATATATATATAGAGAGAGAGAGAGAGTGAGAGACAGACTGACAGACAGACAGACAGACAGAGATAGAGAGAGGATGATAGATAGATAGATACATAGATGCATAGATAAATAAATAGGAGTAGATTCAGATTGGTGGAATACGTGACTGAATTACATTTCAAACCGAGAAAGTTAACTTTCCATAATCACCATAATCACAGTGAAGGACGTAAAAGAAAAAATGTTCCTCCTTGCAGATATGACTGTCCCAGTGGTTAGAAACATTGTTTTCCAGGGATTCCTCTTAATTATAGGAATTGAATATGACAAGGAATAGTAAATCACGTAGAGACCTTTATGGTGCTCGAGAGTTCTTCAAAGTTAGTAAAAGATTCCTGAGGAATCTATTGTTCTAGACTTTTTTTTTTATTGTTCATACGTGCATTCAGTTAGATCCCCAGTTTTACACTTACATGCCTAAACATTTTTTTCTGAAAAGAGGCTTCAATCAACTATTAGGATTTGGCATATCGACCAATCGATCGAAAGATCCCACAACGCTTCAAACTCACCCAATTCTTTTATTGGAAATTCAAGTGTATGAATTGTTGAGGAATTTCATTCCTAATGTTTTGCTCCCTCTCCGTTACTGTTAATTGCTTCAAAAATCCGATGGAGCTCACTTTTAACCAAACAATGAAAGAATCAATCGTGTACTTTATTTTGCTAAGATAGCATTTGCTCCAAATCTCAAAGAATTTTCGTGACCAACCATCCCTTTACGATTTCAGTGATGTTGAGATCCGAGCTTTACACCGGCAAAATCAAAACGTTCATAACTTGCTCATGGAGAAATTGATGCGTGACGCTTCCAGCGTACATGGGAACATTATCCAGTTGAAACACTGTTGGTCACCGATACAAACAATTTAAACTACTAAATTTGCATTTTTCAACAGATCCATGTACCCTGTCGTATTTAACCGCCCGTCGACGAAATGAAGAGCCATTTTCTTCCAGGATTGTACAGAAGGTCAAATCACGAGCCCACTACCTCAAATATCTATCTTCTTAAAGGTATTTACGGGTCATGCCTGCAATATGGTAGAAGAAAATCAGGATTGATGGTCCATACGCCCTCTATACCATGGAGTTTCATTTTCTTCTTGTCATTGAAAAGGTTGTTCTTCAACTCCTTATCCTAGGTCTAAAGAAGTATTGTTAATTCCAGTCGGCTTGTTTTTGGATTCCGTTTTTGTTTTTGATTTTGTTTTTTTGTTTTGTTTTGTTTGTCTTGATCCTAACTTTGATTGTTCTTCTGATAATCTTTGCATGGAATTGAACACCTGTCTGTGCTTTCAGAAGAGTCATGGACTAATTTGGTTTCGTTGCAGGGCTAATCTCATCATGATTGAGAACCTTTCTTTAGGGGGTGCTAAGTATCCTAGAGAACACGATACATCCATTAATGGAATAGGATGACTCAATTGTGAACCAGAAAGCAGTATAGTATTTCGTGCTAAAACTTGGGAGCAGATAGAAACGTAAAGGTTTTAGGAGAAAAAGTTTTCCAGCAGCATCAATATAGATAACCCAAAAGCAGCCTCTCACGGCCTTACAAGATTTTTCACTGAGGCCCCCTTAAGCAAATATATGAACTCTGTGAGTGCTGTCTTGTTTGAATTTTGTTATCCTAGAGACCGGTGTTGATTTATTATCCAGGCGGGAAAGCTTCAATCAAATCAGCCAATCTCGTTTTGGCATCGGAATCTGGGGACGACCTACAGGATATTGTCTGATGAGAAGTTAATGAAGGTTGAAAATATGATACATTTCCATCCTTCTACACGACCAGGTCAAAACTTTATCTATGAATGGATTGATCTATCTAGTTATTGATCACCCAATGTTTACATATGTTTAACGATGCGTTTTATGAGATGATATTTTTTCAGTTTAATACGCTTGTATGCGATAGGTTATGAGAGACAATACATCATATAAATCATTCCTATATTTATCTATTCATCGATCTATCGCAGTCAGTTCCCGATCTATCTCAGAGTATCCAATTCTTCCGAAATATCCATCTATCTATCTATCTATCTATCTATCTATCTGTCTGTCTGTCTACCTATCTATCTCAGTCTGTTGTATTTATCTATCTATCTACCTATCTATCTCTGTATTTTCATATATATCTATTCATCCACCATACTTATCTCTCTGTATCAGTCTGTTAATGTCTGTCTATAAACGTCCGTTGATATCTCTCTCACTCTCAATCTATTCATCTATCTGTCTCAGTCCAGTCATATCCAACAATCTATCTATCCATCTATCTATCTATCTATCTTTGTATCTATCTATCTATCTATCTATCTATCTATCTATCTATCTATCTATCTTTGTATCTATCTATCTATCTATCTATCTATCTATCTATCTATCTATCTATTAAGCGACTCTCATATATCATCACTACTGTTCAAATGTTACGAGATTCTGCTCTACAAGTGTGACCTGGTTCCCAAACCGAATAATACTTGGTCGGTGTTATTAAATAGATTCTCTCTCTCTCTCTCTCTCTCTCTTCTCTCTCTCTCTCTCTCTCTCTCTCTCTCTCTCTCCCTCTTGTAGAGGTATGATTAATATGTTGATTTAAAAATTGAAGTTATTTCGTTTTATACATCTCTGAACCTTTATTTCTCAACGTAGGCGATTGTGCCTGCCGTTTGGCGATTTCAACCCTTGAGTGGGTGGTGAGCAACCGTCCAGTAAATGGTTGACATTTCGAAATGTTGTTGGGTTATGCAGGAATTTCCTTGATGTAGTCTCTGATTGAATGAAAAATGATTCACCGGCCACATTTCATATTATTAAATTACCAAGCAGCGCTGTCATAGCTACCTCTCACCAGACACAGAGATTATATTAATATCTAAAAACGTCATATGTGCCGAATATTCACTACTTTAAATTTCTTTCAATAAAGAAGTGGCAAAAACTGTTGTTTACATTGTTTTAAGTATTAAAATCTTTGGCATTCTTTTTTAATATTTATTCTACAGGTGGGTCGTGGAAATCTTTAAAATGTGAAAGTGAGCGGTGATGACATGACGGTTGAAAACCCTTGCTTTGGATTATACTCAGATTAAAGGATTTATTTTGTATTCGACTCATTTATTTGACATGTAATTAAACTTAAATGATTTAACCACAAAGATCATCGATAATAAATACTGCGGTCATACGCTTTGGAGAAATTCACTAGAATTCATCAGAAACTCTCACCAAAAACTCTCACCAAAACAGTCAAATCAGATTTCTTCAGTTTTTAGTTTGGTCGAACTAGATTGATATATATCGGGCTGACGTTTTCATTGTTTACTCCTTGCTATGCCAAGAAAAAAAATTACCTGGGATATTCAAACATTGTAGTGGTCACTTCCAAGCAAAAGGTGAGAGATGGGATTAAGTAATTGATCCCTTTTTTCGAATTTTTCAGTTGATTTCTCCCAACTCGACAATGGCATGCTGCCAAAATACATTGGTCAAATGACAGTTTTTATTGAGTGAACAAGATGACCCATGGGCTATTTTAATCTACGAAAACGTATTCACAAACATATTGAAAACGTGAATGAATGAACACATACTAAAGCCTAATTCAATGAGGACCTTTTTTTTTCAAAATATAAGTATGGTATGAATGGGTCAAGGACTGTACTGAGATTTACCCGGGTCAACTTAGCGCCTCTTATTCTATATTATATGTATATATAGATATATAAATATATATATAGATTTATGGTCATTTTCATTTATAAGAAGTAATATATATCCTGACAGAAATTATTATAAATGCTTTATATTATTCTAAAACAGTATTTGAAAGGGCCATTTATATATCTATTCTCAGAATATAAAACCGTCTGCCTTGAAAAAATAGAAGAGGTATAGAGAATGAATGAACAAGACGAAAAATTGAGAATGAAACAGTTATTTAATATAATAACACATTTGATATATATATATATATATATATATATATATATATATATATATATATATATATATATATATATATATATATAAGTACAATGTGGATTCGCTGCACAAACTAACTCATGTTTCTGTCCTCTCCAGGCCACATCGGGTGAATCAGACTCGCCTGATGAGGCTCAGAGAGGGCAGAAACATGAGCTAGTTTGTGCAGCGAATCCATGCTCTACTATTCGTTCCCAGCTCTTCTCTAAAACAACTTAGTAAAAAGTTGTAATTATCGAGCACTCGATGAAATAAATCCCTTGCATATCAGAACTGGCTTATATTATACTGCTAGCCTGAATTTCACCACGTGTACTATTTATATATATATCTATACACACGCGCGCACACACACACACACACACACACATATACATATATATATATATATATATATATATATATATATATATATATATATATATATGCTTGTTCATGAACAGAAAGATGTTCTGACAATGTATGATTAAATGATTTGGTGAAAAGAATAGATAATTTCAATCTTAATTTTTATTTTTGATTATGCATTTCACTACTTGCAGTGTTGTCAGATCAGATGCAAATGCTTTTTCTCAAATTCAAGATGTTCGTAGTTGTTATGGGGACCACATGAAGATATCAAATTCCAGGAGGACGATTCCATATTGACTGTTGGAAACTTGAAATCTTTTAGCTTTGATTGCATTGGATTGTGGCATGTGTCCCTCTTCTTTTTGATGTTTTATGGTGTTTTATTTGGTTTCCATGTTATTTTTGACAACAGTGCAAAAAATGAAACGAGGAAATCGCATCGCACGAAAGTAATTCAGCTTTTTTCCCAAATTGCCCGGTCAGTATGTAACATTTGTATATATTTTTTTTCTTTATTAATTTACGCGGTCAGATTTTCCATTTGCTTAATTCCTGGGACGAACGACGAAAAGTCGACATGTCACTAATCACATTATGTCATATGCACATATATATATATACAAATATATACATACATACATATATATATATATATATATATATATATATATATATATATATATATATATATATATATATATATATATATGTATATATATATATATATATATATATACAAATATATATATATATATATTCACTGATATATATATATATATATATATATATATATGTGTGTATATATATATTCACTGATATATATATATATATATATATATATATGTGTGTGTGTGTGTGTGTGTGTGTGTGTGTGTGTGTGTAAAACTCAGTGCGTAAGCCGAGGATTAGCATTTAAATCATAGAAATAATCGTGAAGTCAGGGGGTGGAGTGAAATTCAAGACAGACTAAAAATATTCTTTGCTTATTCGTACTCCTCGGGCTAAATCCACTCTTGTGGGACAGGGGGCATTGAGTTCAAGTGCATGATTGTCAGTAGAGTCAGAGTCCTGTTATAAGCTAATGCTCATAATGGATTGGTTCATGTAAAATAGATTTGCACAGCTAAATAGCAATGAAAGGGTTGTAATAGAATGAGATAGATTGTTGCCATTACAATTGAGCATCTATCATAGAAACACCGATCATTTGAGACTAAAAGAAACGACTGTGCGCGTAAATTATATTTTATAGTGAAATAAGTTGAATCTTATCTCACTGCATAATACCAATGATGAGCTTTTTTCCAGAACATTTTGTCTCCAAACTTTATGTATGATCACCCTTTAAAAACAGCTTGAGTTGTGTTGAGACTTAACTAGAAGTTAGAATACTTGAATGATGAAGAATAAATTACCAAATAAAATAGCTCTCGGCTCCCAAGTATCCCGAATAACTTATCATTCTTTACGGGTATATGCAAATATTATAATCCGTATCAGATTTGATAATTTCGAACCGTGTCTCGACTTTCCGGCTACGATTCACGCTTATCGTTTCAATCCGAGAGATTGTTGTCAGGACAGTGAATACAAATTTTACATCATTGTATTCGCATATCGTTCCAGGGCACTTAAATATTGACTAGGAAGATATGAATACAAGAAAAGGTCTGGTTGGTCAATCAATAGAAACTGTCATGCAACCAACGTCTTTTGATGGGAAGCTGTGTTGGGTAATCAATTAGAAAAATTGAAAAGAAGGGTTAACAGTGAATAACATACTTCTTTCGCCTTTTGTTAGGCGGTGATCACTAAAAAGGTCTGAATTTGAAAAAAAAACAAGCAGACAGAAACCGAGGGATCAATTTAGCATAAACGTGCATTGCAAACTGAACTACTCTCTAAAATGTATTGAGGGGTTGAAAACACAAAAAAAGTCTTTCATAGACATTATAAGGCGTAAATGCTCACGTTCCCAGCCATTTAGTTTCAGTGCGCTTGATATATAAATACATTGCCGGCCAGACCAACTTGAAAACTGAAAGAAATCTATTTTGATAGTCTTTGACTGTCTTTTAGTGAATGTGACAAGATATCCCTTAGCATGGTAAGCCAGGGTGAGAACAGGATAAATGCCCGAAGAAGGCCGGATAGTATAGAGCCAATACTTTATGAACAGTCTGTATGTATACATTGCTTGATGATGAATAATTCCCATAGCACGAATTCTGACGGATGTTATCGAATTAGTCTTATCGTCAGGAGAAAGCTTGGTAAGATATCATAACTTTTTCTTATATCGGAAAAAAGTATACTAGGTAGAAACGTCAAAATGTGCAAATTTTAAACATTGAAAGCAAAGCTGTGTGTTTAAAGTTGAGCTGCCATGACTCCATCTATAATTGTACCGGCATTTTAACGCCTCTATTCGGTAATCCATATCTTTAGCATGCTTCCCTGATATATCTTTAAGACACGTATGGTGACTTCCAGGAAACTGTTCGGAAAAGTAAGTTGCATCTCCTTTTTTGAAATTTAAGATACTTCTGTTCTTTTTGTGCATTTTTTTTTATTGAAATTGAATTTTTTATACAAAGTTATTAACTTATCATTAATGACATTAATTCAATTTTCCACTAGGTTACTGTACAATTTTGTTCCCAGGTTATTGGCACGTTACCTTGACACAATCACTGAATTTTGTTTGATACCTGAATCTCGACATCGATGTTACCATAGATAAAAGAATCATAAATAATCGCTCGCGAGTAAAAGTTTCATTAGGTTTCCAGTAAAAAAAAAAATCAAAACTTATTAAATGGCTGCAAAAGTTCCCACTCATAAACAGCTGTACAAAAGTTTCAGGTGAAAAACTAATTTTCATGCTTCCCAACCTTTCGTACTCAATTTCAAGCAAGTGTTTCACCAAGTCAGAGTCACTTCTACCACTTGCAAAAAATCGCTATGATATACAAATGGCAAGTTAAAAGTAAGGGTGATACTGTCTACAAAGGACTCTCGTTAAAAATTTAAAATAAGTATGTAAAGTAGCCGTCGTAAATATCAAAGAGAAGTTGGATTTATGGCAAAATGTAGGAGAGCATATTAATGTTAAGAACACTTGTAAAATCATACAAAGGCTCTAATAATTGATGTTCCAATTTTTGATATTTTTAAAAGTATATTCACTGATACAAAATTCAAGCATACAATGCTATCTTTTTTTTTCCAGTTTTCCATTTCTAGATAACTTAACAGTTAATATGTGAAGTGCCCTTACAAAATCATACCATGGTTCCTGAAATCTCTATATGCTTGGATTTGAATAAATTTATCATGTGAAAAATCAAAACACTTTAAAACACTAATTATTAGAGCATCATTATGATTTTTCAAATCCACTAAACATTGAGACGCTCTCTGCCATTTGAAGAACCAAAGGAAATTATGACATTCACAGCAGGCATTTTAGAGCCTTCTCTGCATGTTTTACCGTTGTTTTTTTTTTTTATTAAATTTCTTATCTGCTTATTTAGTATTTTGTTTCAACTAATCCTGAGTGCCCTCGCAATAAGAACAACAAAAAAAATCATAGCAATAATAATAATTAATTAATTTTTGATTGTAATGGACCATGCTGTTGGAGCATCGAGTGATTTCATAATTTGGCCAGTACATAATTCTGTCGAATCAAATATACGTTTGTGTGCGTCAAGTAAAAATCCGTCATTAAAGATAAAATATCCTGCATGTGCAACCCCCCCCCATGGACAATAGTTTTCACCGAACCTGAGTAATGCCAGTACGGACAGGGCCAGAAATCACCCAGGGAAATAATTTCACGAGTCAAATAACCTATAGAGATGCATAATTTATCCAAAACCTGGAGCAAAAGAGACTCTATATACATATCTTATACATAAGTGTACGATAACTTCTAGATAGATTTCGGATCTAAGTAATGAATATGTTAAGCATAGTCAGTAAACTTATGTATTATCTTTCTAATGTGTGCCTGAAAATATTTCTTCACAATTTTCTTTTTACACTTCTCATGAATAGATAAATTTGTCATTTGATAAAAGAGTTTTGTACTGCAATTTGATACTTATATCGACTTAATAGCAATTATTTTCCATGTGAAATTATTTCCATTGTGGAATTATCAATTTTCCCCGCCGGAACCAAAGATCCTAGGCCAGTTCTTTCCCTTACTCAATGCTAAATGTGTTGTCATGTTTACATAAATAGAACTAAAAAAGATATGAGTAAAAAAAATATTGTATTATGGAGAATCATCTGGATAATATTTTATTACATCTTGACACGTCCCAAACCATTCAGATTTACATGAAAACCATCTAGAAAATTCGAACTACTAATATGAATTACCTCGCTTCAATTCATTCGTCGTTTGGTTTATTTGTTACAAAATTTGACGTTCTTACATACTTGGCGTCAATAAGACCAATTTAAAGTAGTGAATGATTCGCTACTGTCCCATTGTAGAATGGAATGGGATGTAGCAACGTGTCCCAAAGAATATTATTTGTTTTGAATCAACAAAAATGGACATGCTCAAGCCTGAAAGTTCGACCATGGATGTGTTAGTTCTTTTCATCAAGCAATTTTGTGTTAAAAACTCTTTTTTTTTATTTACATCTAAAATTGACTTAAAAAATATTTGATAATACCACCTTGATTCTCTCATTCTCTGACCGTCTGTTTGCTTGTCTGTCTGTCTGTCTGTCTCTATCCATCTATCTATCTATCTATCTATCTATCTATCTATCTATCTATATATATATATATATATATATATATATGTGTGTGTGTGTGTGTGTGTGTGTGTGTGTGTATTATCGGGTAAATATGATAGATATAAGTAAATGAAACGTGACTTCGATCTTCAACATATTTTCTTTCAATATCACTTGCTTTAAAAGGATGTTAATTATTTATGCGTAAAAATTTTAAAAAAATACTTATTCTAGTAAAAAGTCATTTGAATAGCAGTTTTCAACGTGAAGAAACAATCAAAAACATTCAAATTTTAAATGAAAGCGTTTGCTTTGACAGCATTGAGCAAAGGACGTAACACACATTTGGGTAAGTCGGTCAGTAGAGACTTTGATGCTTTAGATGGTAGGAGATTGTTATTGAAAAATAACGAGACAAACATTTTGAAAGCAAAAAAGCTTCAATCTTTACGACAAGATGAATTCAAATAGAAACGGCTAACCAAGACAGTCAACAAAACTGCCAACATTATTTGTTCCAAGTTGTTGTTTATCTGGCCAACTGACTTCGTCTACGTATTCATGTACGTGTGTAAATATGTACCAAGCGTATAAGCCACGAGAATGAATTTATGAGGCTTGAAATTCAAATTTTCACTCTCTACTAAGTTAATAAAAAACGTTCTTCCCAATCCTTTTCATGTGGGGTTCATTTTGCAATGTAAGTTTATGCTAAATTG
The DNA here is from genome assembly GCA_963457665.1 of Thysanoteuthis rhombus. Classification (NCBI taxonomy): domain Eukaryota; kingdom Metazoa; phylum Mollusca; class Cephalopoda; order Oegopsida; family Thysanoteuthidae; genus Thysanoteuthis; species Thysanoteuthis major. The sequence continues at coordinate 22,460,692 of OY735234.1, read as the reverse complement.
AGCCCTGCTCTGCTCATGCTGGTTTTGTTTTGTTTTCAAAACTCAGGCTTTTTAGGAATTCATCTAAAGGTGAAAGAAGTAATTTATTCATTGACAGCCCATTTTCCTGATTTTTCAATTGATCACCCCACCACATCATGCTCACATGACAGTTTCTATTGAAGAAACAACCAGACTCGTTATCCCTCTGCTTGACGTCATGAATCTCCATAGAGAGAGAGAGAGAGAGAGAGAGAGAGAGAGAGAGAGAGAGAGAGAGAGAGAGAGAGAGAGAATTAGCAACTTTGGTAATTATTTCTCAGTTGGTTTGGCTTCGATAGAGTTGTGGGCGTGGCTGCCAGCAGACACGTTTTGCAACAAGCGCCAAAATGAAATCAAAACGCGTGCAAAAGAATTCAAAATTCTGATGATAACACACTGAGTTTTTTATTGAAGAAAATACGAATATATCTCTATCTCGCATAAATGAATCACTGCAGTGCCTTCGTGTTCCAGAAGTGATTATTAAAAGAATTTCTACAAATTTTCTAAACTGATACATCCTTTATCTGAAGTTATCTAAAACAAACAGATATTTAATCTAAAATTATCTGGAAGATACTAGCACAATATATGGGCATTGTTGATCCAAAAAGAAAAAAAATATTTTCTGATGGTACGTAGTGTAGTTCTCAAAACACACACACACACACACACACACATACATAAACATGGGTACCCAAAGAGAGGGTAATCTGGTAGGTTTGTCCAATCATTTGTGGGATACGGTGATTCGAATCACTATATCGAATTCAAACGGGTACATATACTTTTGTCACAGGAAAAGCATTGCACAACATGAGATATTCGCTTCCACAGACTTAAAAAGATAGAGGGAGGATTGCTTGTGTACAAGGTCAATCTGGAACGTCACCGGCTATTTCCAATATCTGGACACCCGGTTGTTCTGGGCTAAACTAAGCTATGTTTATCAAATATGAGGTCCACATTGAAAGTATGTTGAGAACCGGCCTTATGGTAACTTAGCAAACAAATCAGAGGGAACCTTACGGTGCATGTGTAAACAAACACTTGGGTTATTCTGTCGGCAGTGAGACATAATTAAGTGGGGTCGTGTACTAGTGACTCTAACGTTCACAAGGTCAATCCTGACAATACGCTAGCCAGTTTTCGCATCCTGTACGGGGATCTTCGGCATAACATAGCATAAACCAGGTCCTAAGTTTACATTATTATCGAGACTTGGCTTCTTTTGACTTCCAACTTTTCCTCAAAAGGACTTCAGACCGAGTTGGCTGGTGTCGTGTCGTGTGGTTGCAGCCCTACGCTCCAAATGGAGTCAACACCGATAGAAACACATTCAGTGCAAACCAGAACCTTCTCCAGTGTTTTCAAAAGTTGGTTCCACGGAACCCCAGGTTTCCTCGAAAAGATTTTGGGGTTCTGTATGATTATGTTCCCATAGCCACCAATGGCGGTGAATGGTTCTATCGATTTTATGTTTTTGTGTATGTTTGTTCCAGAACTTCTGGCAATACTGTTTAGCCCACAACCTTAGAGATTTGCATCAGTATTCCACTAGATCCCATCTTAAAGAGTAAAAAAACCTCAAAAACTTTTTTTACCTTTTAGAGTTCGTATTTTGACACTGCATAATGTAGGTGTTTAGGCTCAGTTATTATCGATGCTTGGCTCCCAGCAATTTCTGTTTTTGTTTTTTTCCCCCGAAGAGATTTATGATTGAGTTCACGGCAGTACTTTGATGTGACTGTGGCTTCCGGAATCTACATATTGTAGATGCTTTTTTAGGGTTTTTTTTTTTAACTAAAAACTGTCAGAGATAACGTGAGGATGTTTATTCATTCTGACCGCATCTATTGTTCTATGACTTTTTTCTACATGATTTCAAATTTTGAAGCAATGGTTGTTTGATTATAAACTGTGATGGCGAGTTATGTGTTTTCTTTTGAAATAAATACATTCACTTTTAAAACCATGTTTATTTCATTTGATGTACTAAAATTAGGATGGTGTGGGTTGTTTGTAAAATACACACATTTGTCCCACGACATTCGAAAAATCGTATAGGGTTTCCGTGACAAAAAAAGTTAGGGAAACACTGACCTACAAGATTAATTTGTTCCTCTACCAATCATAATGACATCAAGGATTCATGTTTGACTAAAGTAGTATCACTTAGCGAACTGTACAGGGTGAACCTCAAGTCCTTTTATCACTCAATATCTACAAACAATACGTCTATACAGAAAACAGCATATGAAAACTTTAATCTTAAAGCTTTTATGAAAATGTTGCTAATCTTGCTGAAATTATTACATGGAACATCTTTGAAAGTTGACCTTTTATATAACATTAACTGCATGTTCTTTTTTTTACCTTTGTACATATGAAGTTATTAACGTTCAAATCTGCACAGGGGCTCAAGGAAACCTTAGATTTAAGACACCTTTTTTTTTATTGATTATGATTTCAAGTCTTTTCAAAGTAGATAGACCTTATATAACAGAGCGTTTTGCACTAGACTACAGCTAATAAAACTCTACATAAGGGACAGACATCGAATCAACTGTTTGCAAAATATATATGCAAACTATAGATTTATGGGTTCTTGAAATTGTAGATTGGATATTTACTAAGTTGAAGATGATCTGATTCTAAGACACGATGGTTGATCTTTATATGGCATATCAATGAAAAGTGTGGTTTTGATTGGTGCATGTTTCTACGGAATAGAGTTAAAGTATTGCCATACATCATCCTCATCAGTCCTTTAACGTCCGTCGTAGGACGTAGACCTTCGCAAAGATCTGCCACACTTTACCAACATGGGCATTACAGAGTCAGTATTTCCTGAATCTGTCTAGTTCATCTCTCAATCTTGTGTTCTGTCAGCCTCGGTTTCGCAAGTGATCTCTGGGCATCCATGTCTTGAGTCGTGATGGACATCGGTTGCCTGCCATTCTTGCAACATGGCCTGCCCATTGCCATTTACGTTTTTTAATAGATTCTATGAAGAATCAGACTCCCGTTTTCTGTTCTGTCTTATGATCTCTCCATGTGAGGTTGAGCATGCGCACGTTGCATGCTTCTCAGTTTGTGGATCTCTCTTTGTTTGGTTGTATACTCTTCTTTTTAGGATTATTGAGATCATCTGGTTTTCGAAAATTGAGCCTACTCTACCAAAATTTGCTATCCTAGAGTGATTCTTCGATTCTTGATTTCCTCTTCTTCTGGGGATCTCATGGAGATTCTTTGCCCTAGAGTAGATGTAGTGGTCTTTCTTATATTATCATAACTAAGAAAAAGCTCAAAAGAAAAAATACATTCAAAGAAAATAAGACCTTGACCTGTACAGTTTAGAAGATTACCAAAAATGTCGGGACTAAATCGCAGTAATCAAAGTGCACCAGCATTTCACCTAGAGAGCTCAATTTAAAATCAAGTCAAAACGGAAGTATTCATACCAACATGGACGGCTTGAAAATTGAATAATATGGATAGAATTTTGGCAAAGATTCGTTTGATCCCGGTAGTTTTTACATCTACCAATGAATTTTGGAAGAGCTATATGTATCCACTTGTGTCTCTCTGTTTGCCCCTCCATCAGTCAACACGATTTCTCCTAAGGTTTTCAATGAATTTCAATCAAGTTTTATAAGATGTTACAGAAAGGTGATCAAATATGTAGATGGATCAGGGAATTTGTTTCCATTGACGTATGTTTTTTGTTATTCAGAATGAAAAGGAGTTAAAATGTACACTTAAGTATTAAAAAGCTCGCTTTCAAATTTCAGAGGAAGTTAGTCTATATTTATTCATTAACTGTAATCTCCATTGTTTTGTCTTTTTATATAATTTGATATCATTACTTTTTTGAATATTGTATAGTATTGGTAGACGTATTCACTCTGAGGGTACTTACTGATTTGAAATTCAAATATTGTAGTGCTTGCAAAGTCAGAATAATCAGCTCGGCCTCATCCGGAATCTCGGGGATATTATGACTTGTTTTTCTACGAGGAACCAAATTATTCGATTTGGAAAGAGCTTATATCGCATATCACCTCAAGCAATACCCCACCGCATAATTGACCAGTGAGAATTGTTAGTAGCATTTTTCTTTAGCACAGTTTTTTCTCCTCATCTAATCATGAGATGAAAAGTCGAAAAGACATTGATGTGTTTTAAAGTAGGTATAAAATGGCGGATGAAAATCTACCAGAGTGGCCTAAAAATGATAACGATAATAATAATAATGAAAATTAACAAGGGAAGAGTACGGAAAAAAGCTGATTTAAAAAAGAACTGCCAAGAGCAAACATTTCTTTTTTGAAAAAAAACTTGAGTTGGATATCAATATTTTCCTAACACAGCAGTAGAAATTATTGATCAGTAAGTGTCAAGTTGGAGTTTCCTGTCGAATAATGTAAAAGGATTTCATGACCCCAAAGAAAGGTGAGAAATAGAATGAACAAAGGAAAGAATGAAAATAAAAAAAACTGCTTAGTCTCTCAATAGAAACCGTCACGAGACCAACATTTATTCGCTGTGTGCTGTCTTTGTGATGATCAAATAATATTTGTTTAAAGTCCGAATCGGAAAAAAGAATGAGCTTGAACTCCAGGCACGGACCACAGACCAATTTAACATAGACTTACGTCACAAATTGAACTTTTTCAAAGATCTAAAAAATGTTCTTTCTATCCATAATTAGGGGTATTAACTCCATCGGTGTTATCCGTGTGTGGGATACATACATACATAGTCAGCCAGTCAGCCAGACCAATTTAAGAACTGAAAAAACTTATGATGACAGTTTTGGTGGGAGTTCACTAAAAAAAATGACGACGGAACGAATTAAGGAAATAAAGTCGAAGAAGACGAGAGAAAAAAAAAAAGAGAAAGAAAATAAATAAAAAATCTTTCTCATTCATTCGAAACAGTTGACCAAACTGTCACTATAATCACTCAAATCGGTTTTCTCAGTTTTTAAGTTGATCTGGTAGGTTGGCTGGTTGGTTATGTACGTATCATATGTTTATGCCAGCATTGAACTAGAGGGCTGAATATTGAAGCATTTAATAGGTGTGAGAGAGTGAGTGTGTGGGTGTGTGTGTTGGGGGGGGTAATTGATATAAGTTTATGCTATATTGGTCATTTCATTTTGTGTGCATTGCATTCAGACTTTTTAGTGATCACAGCCAGACAAGAAACAAGAAAAGTAACTCATCCATTCATTACTCCATTTTCCAATCCAATTTTTTACTTGATCCTCTCCAAAATAGCACGTTGCCAAAAGACTTTCGTCATTTGACATTTTTTATCTTGGCAGAGTATTTTTTATTTCATTGAACCATGGAGGGAATCTATCCGAAATTGATATATTTTCAATTGAAAAAAAAAGTAGAAGAATAGTTTTCAAAACGGGTGTCAAAACCCTAAACTAATCCCATCCGATAAAACATGGAAAAAAATTATCAGCAGACATAAATACATACATATGTATTCATATGCTTGGTTGTAGCATTGGTAGGGGATGAGGGAACTAGGTTCCCAATGGAAGAGGCTCGCAAAAGCCTTATAAATAGATTACATACGGCATTTTTATTGAGATTATGCATTACCGAATCTCACTATATAGTCACTGAGACTCGTTATAGAGCCCCGCTCCTAAATATCAAACTGCACTCCTTTCACATATATTCATATAAATACTCACAGACATTATATATATATATATATATATATATATATATGTATATATATATATATATATATATATATATATATATATATATATATATATATATATATACATATATATATATATATATATATATATACGTATATATATATATATATATATATATGTATATATATATATATATGTATATAAATATATATATATATATATATATATATATATATATATATATATATATATATATATATGTATAATTTCGTCTGCGATGCCCACGATAGAAAAGGAGTGTGCTGAATCCTGGGGAAGGTTCATGACCAACAACAGACTTCAAGAGACTGATGATGATGATGATGATGATGATGATGATGATGATGAATCTCTTGAAAAGCCATATAAATATATATTCATGTATTTAGCAAACCCCCAGCACACACACACACACTCACTACATGCACAACACGCCCACGCATGCATTTGAAACACGCGAAAATGTTTGAATATATTTTAAAACATAGTTCTATTGTTAAGTGATCTAAACCTTCCTCTTTGTGATTAAAACATGGAACCTGGTATGATGAATAACACATCTGGTGGTAATATTTATGAATATGAAGCCGAGTAGTGGGTAGATAGACATATCCACTTGTGAGCACAGCTAACCAGAAAACTAAACTAGAATTTAGCGGAAGCAAGGATGGACGTTAACCGCTAACATTTATCACACAAATTTAGTTAGAGTACGTTTCTCAAACCCTTCAAAACAGATCTAGAGAGCTGGAATGGAAATATGTTTGAGCTTAGACATTGAGCTTGAAATAAAGTTTATGCTGAATGTAAACTAAAGTTTCAATTCTCAAAACCCTATAAAACAGACTTAAAGAGCAGAATTCTTAATATGCTGTAATTAAGACTTAGAGCTTTAAATGAATTGTATTTTTAATCTAACCCAATGTTTAAATCCCTAAAAACCCTTATAACAGACGTAGGGAGCAGAAATGATAATAATGTAGTAGCTTAGACATACAGCTCTCAACAAACTGTGTGTTGAAAGGAAATTAATGTTGAATTTCATTTCTTCATTCAATTAATTATGTGCACTTCAATCTTTCTCGGATGAAAACAGGAGGAGCTTGTCTTAAATATTCTACGGTTTAGTTAGGGTTTATAGCAGGGGTTGTAGCTAATGCAATACCCCGTGGCTCAGAGGACAAAAGGGTTTGTGGAGCGCTAAGGGAGCCCATGTCCACTGATGCCAATTTTCATGATATTTTAATCTTTAAATTATGAGTCCCAGATGCCAATCTCGATTATTTTTCATTCACTCAAGTGATTTCTAGAGTTAAAAAATTGGAAAAAAAATCAGAGCAAATAGGTAGCACTTTCCGAAAGTTTTGAAATGAGTGTTGAATTTAATTTTGTTGTTTTTTTTTTCTCCTAGTGCGCATGTCATAAAAGGCAAGATATGGAAACGAGGCTGACAGTCAAATAAATATGGTGACAGTCAAATGAAACAGAAGAGGAGGAAGAAAAAGAGTTGAAGGGGACAGGCGGGAGAGGAAATCGGGAGAGAAGGAAGGAGAGAACAAATATGAGAAGATGGGAAAGGCTGCAAAGGAACAAAGAAAAAGAAAAAGGGAAACAAAGTGGAGAAGCTGACCCAACAGCAGGATATTTTAGACAAACTCCCGTTTCCATCGACTATGCTAGCTCTTCACTGTAAACCCTTGGTACTTAGACCCACAGGCTCCTCCCCTTTGGCTTTCGGGGTCCCAGTGCAATACATCGATTGCAACAGCTATCGTGGGCCCCAACCATATTGCTATAGATTTCTGACCAACTTCATTCAGAATAAAGCCTTGACAACGATTTCTATAACAAACCTCCTTTCGGTGTTAGTATTTTGACATATGCACTACTGGCCTTCATGGTGAATTTTGCTTGACTCGTACATCCCAAAATGTTACACCCAGGAGTGTTATTCATCACGTTTAGTTCCATGCTTTTATCGTAAAATTGAGCGATGCGCCCATTTCTGTCGTATTAGCAGCAAGACAAATAGCTCTCATGGACTCAAAACCATTGTATGTATAGACATATATACGAGGATACACTAAATGTCTGTCAAGTCTCCAGTCAGTTTGTGGTACGTAGCCGAGATGTAACTTAACATTCACCATTCCTTGTCAATGTAATTATTCTAGTTGCGAATTTTAAATACAAACTTCGAATGTTATGTTCTTAAGATTTTCAGATCAAAATTGAGTTAATAACTACGTGTCACGCTACCAGAAAGAAATGGTTGAAAACGCATCGTTCATCTTCCTAACATCTCAAATCAGGCAGATGCGTGAATGATAAATACAATTCACTTCTAAACTGACAAGTTCAGTGAAATAGGCACAAAATAAAAAATACCAGAAATAATCCTAGAAATCTAAAATGTTTTACATGCCAACATCCTTTCAAGATATATAGCTCAGTTTCAATTTCACAAACCAAATAAAACCAGCGTTGCTTTGAATTCATGGTTGGTCAATAAGAGTGGTTCCAAACTGTTTCATCATTGAAGACCTATTTTATTCAAATGATCTTCCCGACAGGAACAGGTTTTCGAAAGGTCTGTATACTCAACTGGCTCACGGACCAACATTATTACCTTTGTAGACTGCCTCTAAACCCAGTGATGAGAGGGCTCCAAATTTGGGACTGCCTGGATTAAACTCAAGCAACAGTGATGAGCTGGACTTGCTACTTATTTATGACTGTATTGTACATGTGAAATGTTCTGACGGAATCATCCGTTATAACACGGTGAATCCATCATTTGGCCTCGACAACGTAAATAGAATAAAGAATTGAAAAAAAAGACGGGGCAGTTGCAGGAATCGAGAGACTATTTCGAATAGGAGTTCCTATATAATATTTAAAATAATTTCTTGACATATATATATATATATATATATATATATATATATAGAGAGAGAGAGAGAGAGAGAGAGATGGATAGATAGATAGATAGATAGATGGATAGATAGATAGATAGATAGATAGATTCTAGAACACCATACAAATTAGGAAAACTTTTTCGACGTATTTTTTGTGTCACTTCAGTCTTATTCACTAATACCTGTTAATGCAATTTACGTAATTTTTTCAGCGTTTTTTTTTTGTGTGCGTTGTAGATATACTTTGTTATTATGGTGCGAAGATTAGATGTTCTCTTTTTGAGATCACCAATTGTCTACTATTTACCCGTTCCAGGGATCTTATAAATAGAACAGTTATATTAACACTCCAACAGGGTTGATCAATCACCCCCTTTCAGCTATGATTTTTATAAACAGCTTATGACATACATTTACATTTACTTATCTTATTTAAGGTATTATCATAATACATTGTATATCGATGTCATTTCATACTACATTTCATTCAATATTCTCGAACAGCGCTTACATAAATGATATTTAACGACGAGGGATCAGTAAGTATAACCACAGACTTGAATCGCTTTTCTCGTCACTTCTATTTCGTGTTCACCAATGTGAATATCAAATCCATTGTGTCGGTCTGAATCTCAGACTATTCACATAAGTTTGAATGCATGTATTTATATGTTATTTTTGTAAAGTCGAAGACACAGTTAAGAAGCAGCAAATTTTGAATAGGAATTTGTATTTTTCTGCATGGAATGATTAGCGATTATTCTAATAGGAGCCCCACAGGGCACATTCCTTCCTTGCTAAGCATTGTCCTCCAACTACAGCTGAATGTCAATAATGTCCATATCAACCCTTTTGATTTCCTCTCCCGGAGCTATCGAACTGAACCTTTGCTGACGGTACATTTGATGGCAGATGAAACTTTCAGATACTGGGTGTTTTCAGATGTCTGATAATTGCATCAGATTGAACACAAAAGCATTAAATTTGTACCTTTTCTTGAGCTATTAGAAAAGGTACAGGGGGGTCAAATTTTTAAAAAATATGGCAGTTGATTCAAAAATTCACTGAGTAAAATAAAAACTAAGGTGATCAAATAAAAATAAAGCCATAAGATTCTAAAATTATCGATGCAAATAAAAAAAAACCATGAAATTAAAAATGCACGCTAGGCAACGTGAAACGTCAAACTAACTGAAAGGTGACTTCAATTAGCTTGACATTTTTTAACATTTTTTTGACGTAATTTAAAATATTGTTGCCATATTTTTTTTATTCGATGGCTGCAGTTTTCATTTTGATTGTATTTTAACATTTGATTGCCGTATTTTTTCATTTGCTTGTTTCACTTTTCAATTTGTTTCGTGTCTTGTGGTGGCCTTAATAGACGATTCCACAATAACAACTCTTGGTAATTGCATAGATATCAAGAAATTCCTTGATCGTATTATTTTGCCTTAATGAGCGGGTGCTGTTTAAGTGCATCATATTTTTGTTCTTCATTTTGGTTTTCACACTCGCACAAACAACCCAACTCACACATTTGATTTCAACTCCCCAAATCCCTCTTCCATCTTGTTTACGTTATGATAGAGGCTTTTCCATCGAAAGAAAGCTAATGAACGACGTACGTCTGGGCACTCCAAGACAACATTATTTTCGAGTAGTTAAGGAGATCTTTGCATAGTTTATAAGTTCAAAAACTTTGCAAGAATCTATTGAGTGGACATTTAAAACACTTTGAATACAATGCAATTCAAAAATAAACACAGGATTTTTTTCTTTAATTTATAGGATTTATTTATATTCACACGCACACACACACACACACACACACATACAAACATATATACATATATATATATATATATATATATATATATATATATATATATATATATGTGTGTGTATATATTGAGTAATGTAATCAGTTTTCAATTCAGTGTATCAAGTTGAAGTTGTTGTGAGCGACACATAGTGCTTGAGAGTCGTCACCTTTTAAGTAACAGGAAACTTTCATCAAAGAATCTATCGGGTAGTTTCCCGTGATAATTTCTGACGCCATTCATTCGATGTTGCAGACATCTATCTACCCTTTTCTTAACAGAGTGACACCTCAATTAGACGGTTTAATTCGTTCAAAAATGTTGTGCATTTTTCACCGGTGTTATTTTAGTTAAATGTATTTTTACGTTTAAACCTAGTTACATTATTTTTCACGGCTATACTGTAACCGTATTACATCAAACTACGCACTTATTAAAACCAAACTATTCAAGGCATCCTGTAAACAATAGTTTGGTGGTCCTCACGCATAGGATGTTGTTTTCTTCGAAAAACTGTTTTTTTTAATGTAAATCTAGGAGTGTTTAATAAAGATTCTACCGGCTAACGGGCTGAATTAATATTTCAGGATTAATTTTCAACCCTATACTACACTCTTTGCGAACGTTAGCATGAGCACCGATACAAGAAGAAATCACTTAACATTTGAAGTAAGCAACACGCAGGGACAGATGAGAACAATTTCCCATACAGTCTTTACTGAGAGGATTCAGTGGAATGGTTAAGATTCAAACAGTTGTTGGGTCTATTGAATGACAGGAAGCTAATAAACTTGCACATCACCGAGTGTTCAAGTGTTGCAGTCTTGTGAAAAGACTCTGTAAACATAAATTTC
>OY735234.1:22431845-22446845 GCA_963457665.1 Thysanoteuthis rhombus | reverse complement strand
GATATAGATATAGATATATAGATATAGATATATTTACGCATATGCATACATTCCTTTACCTTTATATCATATTCCCTCACATATAACAAATCCCCACCATGCTTACCCACATTCGGAAAAATTATATTTTTATCCTTTGTTTATGTCAATGCAAGTTTCAAAATTTCTATGAGTTGGGTAGATAATCTTCCATCAGAGCCAAACATTTCTACATACTTACATACACATATTCAAAAAAATGATGCACAATTCAAAATGCCAAGCTATAAACAGGTCTCACACACGCACGCACACACACACACACACACACACACACACACACACACACACACATATATATATATATATATATACATATATATGTATGTAGTGTATTCAAAAGACAATTTGGAAACATGTAAGTTTGAAGATTGGATCAGATCTATATCCGTTACATATTTCAAGAAAGTGTTTTCTCTTGTTGTGAAAAATCAAATGAAAAAAATAACATCTGCGAATAGCAAGGTTTGGAGAGATGTGGAAAGATTATGATTCTTCGTATTGGTCATTTTTATTCGTGAAGAAGTTAATGTTTTCGAGTCAAAGTTGGAATTGTTTGTGTATAAGTGAAACTGAAAAAAGATTTGTGTGTATTTGTAGTTTAGTGTAGTGACTGTTATTCAGGGAAATGAATCTGTGTATGTAGCATGTGTATGTGTGCGTTGTTATAGGTGTGTTGTTGATAGGGGGTTATCTATTTAGTTATGTTCTGCGTGTATAATCCAAGATTATACAATAATGTACGTAGTATATTTCTGTACTTTTTTTGTTTATTCAAAATTTTTGTGTTGCTTTTATATTTGATTGTTGCACTAATCTGGTGGCGGAAATAGTGTTGGTATTTTGTAGTGTGAGTATGCATGTGGGTAATCCGAGATTTTAGAAGAATGATGGTAGTGTATTTCTGTACTAACCTGTTGGAGGGGAGATTATGTCTGCATCAGCCTTTGCTGTGTGATTTTTGAAGAAAGGACGTAGGGTAATTTTTTCCATAACATTCATTCAATTTTAAGAATACGTTGGACTTTACATTTTGCTTTTTTTCCTAAATCTACTTAAGAGGACAACGTGTCTTCGTTTATACTTTGCAATGTGAATATGTGTGTAAGTAATCCAGTTCATCTAGAAGAATGAGGGTAGTGTATTTTTCTACCAACCTGTCGAGGAGTGAATGTGTAAGCATTGGCATTTTGCAGTGTCAATATGTGTGGGTAATCTGAGATTTTAGAAGAGTGTGAATGGTGTATTTTTCATATGAAATTTCGAATATGTATTGTTTTTTTATGTGTTTCCTCACAATAATCATATTTTGATTTTCTCTACTGACTTGCTCGAAAGGGGAAGGTGTTTGACAAGTGTGTGGGTCTGTCGTTTATGTATCTTTAGATTTTGGACTAACCTGGGTATATTCGATGGCGTATATATTTTTTGTCGTATGTGGTAAGCTTGTTTTGTGTCGACAATAACACAACACCAACAATGCACATTTACAAATGTTAAATGCTCACATACATTCTTCGTGAAGCAGTCACTAGACTAAATTATGTATACACACGAACGTACGAAACCTCAATTTCACTTATACGCAAATTATTTCGACTTATCCACTAATGTAAATATCAAATTTAGAAAGACAATAACCTAGCCTCATCTCTGCTTCTCCAAAATTTGTTATCTACAAAATGTTATTATTCTTCCCATTTGACGTAAGACGACGAAAGCAAACCGTTTCTCGAAACATATAACGGGAATAAATTCTATCCAGTTTCCAAACTTTTATGTTTCAATATTGTCCATCAAATTTACCATTATGTCAGATAATTCTTACACTTTTCCTGACTAAATTCCCCCCTCTCTCTGTCTGTCTGTCTGTCTGTCTGTCTGTCTCTCTCTCTCTCTCTCTCTCTCTCTATATATATATATATATATATATATATATGTATATATATATATATATGTATATATATATATATATATATATATATATGTGGGTGTGTATGTATATATATATATATATAATAAATGTGGTACAGATCAGGTTCAAAATATATCATAATATAAAGCAATGTCTGATGTTTGATGGAGTTATTCCATAGAGTGCTCGATACATTCAACTTTATACTTCGAAAATTAAGTTGTTTTAGAGTAGAGCTGGAAATATATAACAGTATGTGGATTCACTTCACAAACAAGTTTATGTTTTTGCCCTCTCCAGTCCTAATCAAGCTGATGATCGTATGTGTTTTTAGGTTCCTGTTTTGGAAATTCGGTGTGATCTTTGTGGGTGTCACTGTGAGTAGAAGAAGTTATTCATTTTATTTTATTGTTTTTAGTAGTATGAATGTTTTTGTCGGTGGTTGTATGTTACATGTCAAAGGGTGTGAGCTAGGTACAGGAGTTATATATGAATAGATGCTTAATTGTTTTTTGAGGGGTATTTTTCATCTTGCAAAATGTAAAATTCCTCAGGAAACAATTAAGTTTCCCAAAACTAGAATCTAAAAACACATTCAATCGTTCGCCTGATGAGGCTCAGAGAGGACAGAAGCATAAACTTGTTTGTGTAGCGAATACACATCCTTTATATATATATATATATATATATATATATATATATATATGTGTGTGTGTGTGTGTGTGTGTGTGTGTGTGTGTGTGTGTGTCTGTCTGTCTGTCTGTCTGTCTGTCTGTGTATACTTCAGAATATGTTTTGGACAATTTAAATATGTTCTTAATACTTCTTGAGGATGATATTTTCTGAACATGCACTGCATGATTGAGTGAAGTCATCACTTTAGGAATTGGAGGAATATACAAATCACAGTGTAAAGCAATATCTGTTTGAATAGTTTCCTTTCCTGAAAAAATATGATAGAAATTCGAACATATCCTCTATTCTTCTCATGTATATATATATATATATATATATATATATATATATATATATATATATATATATATATGTATATATATATATACATATACATATATATATACACACATATACATATATATATTATATATATACATACATACACACACACACACACACATATATATATATATATATATAGATATATATATGTGTGTGTGTGTGTGTGTATGTATGTATATATATAATTTTTGTGCCATCCACAGGCAGCTGTTTCGTTGTATTACAACGCATCAGTGTGGCTATAAACTATCCATTATCTCATCTAGTACCATGACGTAGGATCAAAACATCAGCTTCAGACCTGGAGGCTGGTATCCTCCCTCTGCTCCTCGGAACTGGACAGTCAGTAAGGTTAAATTTAAGCAATATATTTATTCATTGCATATATTCCCGATCCATCAGAGTGCTCCATTCCATGTTGGAAGAGCGTTGCATAAGCTTGCAATGAACGAGTTACCTCACTTAAAGAGGGTTCAACCCAGGATAGGAGAGCGTGATATATATATTATATATATATATATACATATATATTGCACCCCTTGCGTATGTGTGTATATATATATATGTATATATATATATGTATATATATAAAGGGATATTGTGTTTGATCAACACTACTGGGATGCCATGTAACAGTAAATGTTCAAAGTTTACATGGTAAACGTCTGATGAGACTAATAAGAGAAAATTTACACATGAAATGAGTTGTATAAGTAAAAGGGGAAAATTAAGAAAAAATCACATTAAGAGATATTAGGAAACAAGTGACTGAAATGACACAAAAATTATTTCAACAAATGTTTAGTCTTTGAAGATATATATATATATATATATATATATATATATATATATATATATATATATATATATACTGCTTTAGGTAAATGTTTTCAATTTTCGAGGTTTCGCTATCCATACTCACATTTTTTCCAGACTTAATAATTGAACATTACTTTTGTTTTCGTTTTTTTTTAATCCTTAACCTCATTTTTGGCTTGCTCTATTTTGATTTTTCAACATCTTTTGTAAACCTTCAGCAGTTTTTGATAATAATGCATAATTACCACAATATCTCAAATTGTTGAAAATACTTTCCGTTTATATCTACATTTACTTTCCCCCAGTCTATTTTACGATAGATTTTTCCAATGTTAACAGTAAAGAGACTTATAACAGCTGATAATGAGATATATATATATACTTCATACGCTGAGTGACCCCTGTACAGTCCTTGACCCCTTCATACCATACTTATTTTTTGAAAAAAAATGTCCTCATCGAATTAGGCTTTAGAATGCGTTCATTCATTTATATTTTCAATATGTTTGTGAATACGTGTTCGTACATTAATTTAGTCCATAGGTCATCTTATTCACTCATTAAAAACTGTCATTTGACAGAGAGTCAGAATTGCGATAACTTTTCTTTCCAATTCTTTGTGAAATTCATTTTGAAGACTAATCTTTTTGTTTCTGATATATACTCTGATCTTTGAGCATTTCACGTTTTTCTTCCTCACGCGGACTCTTGTTTTTTCTATTCTTCTTCCTCTTTCTTCTCCATTTCTTTCTCCAAGATGACAGATAAAAACCTGTGGACTTCAAAATATCAAGTCGAGATATTTTTTTTTTCAAAATCAAACTAAGGATGAATCAGTCTGTTGTGCAGATGTAAGCGGTAATAATTTAACACGTCGAAATGAAAAAATTGAGAACGCCTGTGTTATCACCCGAATTCGTTTGTATTATTTTAAAGATAAGCTTAATGCATTCCGCCAGAAGTTTTCCAGCGTCTCCAAAGAGTCACTTAGTGATGCAGGAAAAACATTGTCAAAAATGCAGTTGTTCACGCGTCCCGATATAGTAATGAATAGGAGAATAGAGGATATAATGATTTTGAAGTTTGTAGAGAGGAAGGAGTTATCTTGGATGTAAGTAAGAAAGGCTCAAAAGCGCTACAGACGTTTTTCTTTTATTGTAGCGGGGAAGATCATATGTTTTGGCTGTAAAAAAGTGTAGATAGATACGTAAAGATGTAGTGGTTGTTACTTCTCTTTGTGTGTATTTTGTTTTTGCTTTGTTTTTGCGGGTTGTGCACGAGTGTGTACGAAGTTTTTTCCCCTAAAGGGGTCAGTGTGTTTTTTTCCTGCTCATTGTATATCCCCTCTTGAAGGGGAACTATGAACTATCGAACATCTTGTATTTTCATGTAGTTATTTAATTTTTTGATATTTTTTTGTTTAAAAGTTTATGTATATAGTGTTTCTGCCCGCTGGAACTCTCCACGTCTCCGGGTTGTATAAGTTTTTTGATGAGGCTGGCTTTATGTAGATTGAACTTGTGGTAATATGATTATCTATGTTCGACTTCGAAGTTTATATTATCATCAATTTTAGGGCTCTCCAGAACTCATACATCTTTTACTTGCTTTTCATTATCTCGAGGAAGAAGATAAACCATGAAACCAGACAACGCAGGCGCAAAGAACTCCTGACATGACATATGGATGCCAAAAGACACAACAAATCTTCAGGGTGGTTTGATAATATTGAAAAAAAAAAAAGAAAGCATAAACATTGGAGGGGAAGAATAGAATTGAATACAACCACAGTGAAAAACAGCCAACAGTGAGGAAAAGACGGAAAAATGTAGCAATGGGTTGAATTGATTACCAAAAAATATCATGACATGATTCCATATAATTGGATATTCGAACGACTTAGGATATTCAACATTACTGAATCAGTGGTGAGATCTATAGCCAACCCTATGGAAAGAAAACGAGACTTGAAACCTACAAGAAAAAACTGAGCAATGCTCAACACAGAAAGAGGGATATTCCAAGGGGAATCTCTAGACCTAGCTGTAATTTATGCTAACCTTGATACCACTAAACAGAATTTCAAAATCAACAAAAGATACGAATTTTCCAGAACAAACGGGGAATTCTGTCAAGCAAAGTTAAACAATACAGCGACGACATTTGAATGGACTCAGGAATAAAAGAACGTGCGCTAAATGTTAAAGGGAATACTTGCCGGAATCGACTTACCAGACAACAGGAAATAAGCCATTACCCGCTGAGGACAGATATGAATACCCGGGGTTATAAGATATGATTCGATAAAATAAGAAGACATGAAAGAGAAAAAAAGAACAATTTGCACATGAATGTGACAGAACGGGAATGAATAAACGGGCAGTATCGGTATCAGTATATATTGGCTATTCATTGGATGGACAAATCATGAACTCCAGTCAATGGGTCAGTGAACTACGAAAATTAAGAGGATGCAGAAGGGTTTTCACTCGCAAAGATTACACATAAGGATTGTATACGAAGTAGAAAGAAGATAGCAAAGGACTTATCAGCATAGAAGACTGTTTCCAACTGTTTACAAAAAGATTTGAAAAGTAGATGCATAATTGCCGGGAAAATATTATGAAAAACACTCGAAGCAGTGAGACACACAAGAAAAACTGATAAAATGAAGTTGTAGCAAAAAAGACGACCTGGAGAGAAAAATGAGAATTGAAAAAGGTGCGAGGGGAATTCAAAAGATATATACAAAATATCACCGACAAAAAAATCAATCATGGAAAATCAAGCCAATTGCATCAAGGCAAATTATGCCCAGGTAAAAATCTACAATACCCGGAAAAACTGCACATACTGTCTATGTGAAGGGAAGGATGACACTATAAATCATAAACCAGTGAACGGGGTTGGAACAGAAATGATAACTGTTATACATTTGGAACAATGCAGATGACACTGGAGAAGATCGGGATAAAGGGGGTGATCGAGTACAGACCACAGAATCGTGGAACTGCGCGGATACTGGGGAAAGTGCTAGAAATATAAAGACTACAGCACTAATTGTTATCACCAAACAGAGGAAGTGAAATGAAAGCAGAAACGTAAACCACAGCACTGGCATGATTGGTGAAAGAGAGAAGATATGTTGGATGAAGACCAGAGGAGTAATGTTACTTTAAAAGCAAGCCTTCGAAGCGATCTTATAGAGAGCGTATGCTCCAAATATGGAGGGAAAAATCTGCTGTGGAAGTATCGAACCAACGCCTTGCTGACCAAGTAAAACAAATCCAAAAGAAGAAATGGCTGTCTGAGACTGAACTACTAGAGATTTGTAATAACGTAGAGAGAGATTCAGATGACACACCTGAAGAATGCCCCCCCCCCAGCACAAGTAGTACCAACATTAAAACTGGAAGAATTCCCCATGAGACCCCCACAGTAAACTATGCACCAGAGGGTGACGATGAGGCACCAACGAAAGAAGAGAAAACCAAAATACAAGCTCTGAAAGAGATGATGCGAGGGGAGAAAACAACACTCCCCTCCCTAAGAGACAAAGACAGAAAGAAAGTCGGAGAAGTGACCGAACAGGTCAACTGCCTCTTACAGCACATAGAAACGAACATCCTCCTAGAACTCAACAACTTAATTTACGCTGGGGCGAGAATGGTAGCACAAAGCTTCACAACACAAGATAGGACCCCAAGCAATAATAGGGAAGAGAAACCCAACTGGGAAAGAAGATTACAAAAGCAGATCTCCCAACTACAGAGAGATGAAGTGCTGCTTAGAAATACACCACACACGGACAGACCACGAGTAAGACTTTGGAACAGATACAACTCTTCGACTACAGTTGCAATGCTTTTTTGCATTGCAACTGTAGTCGAAGAGTTACACCAGAAGAGATTAGCCAGAGAAGAAGGCTGAAAAGATACAAACTAAGAACGGCCCAATACACACAAAACCGCACATTCCAAAACAATGAGAAAAAGTTTTACCAAGATTTAAATGGGGGAAGAAGGCAGGACACGAAACCAGATGCCACAGAGGCCAAGAACTATTGGAATAGCATATGGGGGCACCCAAAAAGACACAACGTAACACCGCAATGGTTAGGAAACATGAGAAAAGAACTACAAGATATAGACAAGGGAGAACCAATATTACTGAATGAAACCACATTGAAACATACTCTTAGGAAAGTAGCCAACTGGAAAGCACCGGGTCCCGACGGGATCCATGGGTATTGGTTCAAAAAATTCACCACGTTACAAGGCAGACTCACCCACCTACTCCAAAATTGTCTAAACGAAGGCAAGGCTAGAATGGATGACTAAAAGCAGAACCACCCTCATCCAAAAAGACCCAGAAAAGGGGAACATAGCAAGCAACTATAGACCAATCACGTGCTTACCACTTATGTGGAAAATCCTGACCGGGCAAATAGCAGATAGAATATACATGTCAATGGATAGAAGGGGACTACTACCAGAAGAACAGAAAGGGTGTAGGATAGGAACCAAAGGGGCAAACGATTTACTCTACATAGACCAGATGATCTTAAGAGAAGTGAGGAAAAGGAGAAAGAATATTGCAATGGGATGGATAGATGGATGAAGAAATCACGAAGAGTGCGAGAGATAGTGACACAAGCAATAAAGTAGAAAACAATGGAACAGTACAGCAGACAAGAAAAGAAAGGGAAGGGAAAAAATTGTACGGCGAGTTTAAAAGACAGATACAAGATGTAGCAGACGAGAAATCATGGACGTGGTTACGAAAGGGAAACCTTAAGAGAGAAACAGAATCGCTCATCATGGCAGCCCAAAACAAAAGCATAAGGACAAACTACATAAAAACAAAAATCGACAGAACACAGACAAACAGCAAATGCCGCATGTGCGGTGAAAGAGATGAGACAGTAAACCTCATAACTAGTGAATGTAGTCAACTCGCCCAGAAGGAATATAAGCATAGACACGATAGAGTAGCAACGATGATACACTAGGAACTAAGCAAACAAATGGGATTCAACCATGTGGAAAAGTGGTATCAGCAAAAGCCAGAGGCAGTTTTGGAGAATGACAACCACAAACTACTCTGGGACTTTGACATCCAAACTGACCACCTCATCCAGGCAAGAAGACCAGACTTAGTAATAGTAGACAAAAAAAGGAAGGCCTGCCAAATAGTAGACGTGGCTGTGCCTGTAGACCATAGAGTAAAAAAAGAAGGAGGGTGAAAAACAGAAAAATACCAGGACCTAGCAAGAGAGTTGAGGAAGATGTGGAACATGAGAACCAGGGTAGTACCGGTCATAGTGGGCGCACTAGGAACTGTCCCCAAAACGCTGAGGGTGAGACTGGAGGAGATCGGGATTAGGGGAGGGATCGAGACCGTACAGACCACAGCACTACTGGGAACTGCACGGATACTGAGGAAAGTACTGGAGATATAAGTACTGCAACGAATAGTAGCTCTGTCATGATATGCAAAAGAGAGAGGAGACGTTAGCTGAAGACCTGAGGAGACTTATTGTCACTCAGCCTTCAGTGATAACCACTGGGCAACCGGTGTGAAACTGTAAATTGCAGAATTACTGCGACCTACGAGTACTAGGAGAGGAGGGCTGGAGACTTGGGGAGACTTGCTGTCACTCAAACTCCAGCGGTTACCACCAGGCAACTGGTGTGAGATTCCAAATAATAATAATAATAATAATAATAATAATAATAATAATAATAATAATGAAAATAATAACAATGAGTGTACCCTTAATGGCCTTCAGGAGGGATACAGTCGTTATAAAGCTACTGTTGGCCAAAACTCATGTACCACCAATGACACCCACGGAAGGCACAGCCCTCACCAAGTGACTGCTATAAAAAAACATGGGAAATAGATGGTCAAGAGAAGTGAATAGACTATTCATGTATCGTTACTTAAAAAGCAAACCTTCAGTGCGATTTTATAGGGAGCGCATGCTCAAAATATGGAGGGAAAAATCTGTTTTGGAAGTATTAAGCTAACACCTGGCTGACCAAGTTAAACAAATAAAAAAAAAGAAATTTCTCCCTGAGACTGAACCACAAGAGATCTGCAATAACGTAGAGAGGGAAGAAGGTAACAAATCCGAAGAATATCCCCCCAGCACAACCACCACAAAAGACAAAACTGGAAAAATTCCACATGAAACCCCTGAAGAAAATCACGCACCAGAAAGTGACGACAAAACCCTAACGGATGAAGAAAAAATCCAGATACAAACTTTGAAAGAAATCATGCGAGGAGAGAAAACAACATTCCCCTCTCTAAGAGACAAGGATAGAAAGAAACTCGGAGAAGAGACCGAACAAGTCAACTGCATCTTACAACACATTGATACAAGCAGCCTTCTGGAATTCAACAACTTAATTTATGCTGGGGCGAAAATGGTAACAAAAGCTCCACTACACAAGAGAGAACCCAAAGTAATAATAGGGACGAAACACCCAACTGGGAGAGAAGATTACAAAAGCAAATCTCCCAACTCCAAAAAGATGAAGTACTGCTGAGAAATGCACCACATACCGACTGACAACGAGTAAGACTTTGGAACAAATACAAGGTAACATAAAAAGGCATCGCCCTTGAAGTGGAAGAGATACATCAGAAAAGATTAGCCAAAGAGGCAAGACTGAAAAGAAACAAACTAAGAACGGCCCGAAACACACAAAACCGCCTATTCTTATAGAACGAGAAAAAGTTTTACCAAGATTTAAACGGAGAAAGATGGCAGAACATAAAACCCGACGCCACAGAGGCCAAGAACTACTGGAACAGCATATGGGGGCACCCGAGAGACTCAACGTAACACCACGATGGTTAGGAAACATGAAAAAGGAACTTGAACATATAGACAATGGGGAACCGATATTATTGAATGAAACCACATTGAAACATGCTCTTAGGAAAGTAGCCAACTGGAAAGCGCCGGGTCCCGACGGGATCAATGGATATTGGTTAAAAAAATTCACCACAATACACGACAGGCTCACCCACCTAATCCAAAGTTGCATAAACGAAGGTGAGACACCAGAAAGGTCAACCAAAGGCAGAACCATCGTCATCCAAAAAGACCCTGAAAAGGGGAATATAGCAAGCAACTATAGACCAATCACGTGCCTACCAAATATGTGGAAAATCCTGACCGGACCAATAGCGGAGGGAATGTATATATCAATGGAAAGAAGGAGAATATTATCAGAAGAACAGAAAGGTTGCAGGAAAGGAACCAAAGGGGCAAATAACTTACTCTACATAGAGCAGATGATCTTAAAAGAAGTGAGGAAAAGGAAAAAAAACATCGCAATGGGATGGATACATTGCAAAAAAAGCGTACGATATGGTCCCACATAGCTGGATACTCGAATGCCTTAGAATGTTCAAGATTAGTGAACCGGTGGTTATATTCATTGGAAACTCTATGAAAAACTGGAAAGTAGACCTGACAGCCACAGGAGAAAACCTATTAGAGGTAAGGATAAAAAGGGGAATCTTCCAAAGGGGACTCGTTGTCACCACGATTATTTGTTCTAAATGTGATGCCACTCAACAGAATCCTGAAGAACAGCAAAGGGTACCATTTCTCAAAAACAAAAGGAAAAGTCAACCACCTAATGTACATAGATGATATAAAATTGTTTGCAAAAAACTGATGAGAGCTTGAGACTCTGTTCAACGAAGTAAAAGAATACAGTGAGGACATCGGAATGGTATTTGGAAGAGAAAAATGTACAATCATGGTAATGCACAGAGGGAGGCTCACAATGACTGGAGGAATTGAACTACCGGACAACAGTGAGATCAGAACACTGACCGCACAAGACCGATACAAATATCTGGGGGTCCTTGCATGTGTCTTTGATTCTAATCTCAGTGTTTTTATCCCCGATGTGGTTGTTTTACATGATCTTTGTCTTGCTGAAGTTCATGTGTAAGCTGGCTTTCTTGCTCTCTTCATTTAGTTCATCTATCATTACTTGGAGGTCGTGTAGGTTCTCTGCAAAAAAGGCAATGTCGTCAGCAAATCTGAGGTTGCTCAGGTACTCGCCGTCTATTTTGATTCAAGTACTCTCCCAGTCTAGTCGTCTGAAGATCTTTTCGAGGCAGGTGGTGAAGAGTTTGGGTGAGCTGGTATCACCTTGTCTTACTCTTTTCTGGAGCTGGAAGGGGTCTGTGTCAGACTACTTTTAATGTTAAATGTACGGTTCAAATGTTACATACTGCTTTTGAGGGAGTGAAATTGTCCGTAAATTCTAAATACTGCAGAAATAAACGAAAGCTCAATATGTTTGTAAATGAAAAGAAAAGAGAACAAGAAATTTCTTTATTAATGTTAATGTTTCTAAGTATCAAAACACATAAATAATGCAGCGATTCTTTTATAATTAAAAAAAAATCTCAACAAATTTTTCTCTATTTTTTATGCCAAGGCTGACATTTCAAGCGAGTGGTATTTTTTTCTGATCGGAAAATATCAGACATTTGACTATCATACAGTTTCACTGCTACCTGAGAGAAATAATCAACAGTTTCATGTCCAATCGAATCTTGTACAAAGGCAGAAGGGGATCAAAATTCTGTTATGCCGTGAATTAAGGCCATACTTTATTGAACAAAAGAGAGATCAGTGGTATTTTGATGATTTTTTTGACAATATGTTGCTAATAATAATGATGTGTTGTTAATGCATTTCAGCCTACCTATGTTGGTGTCCTTAACTGTGTTTACATCTACAAACGTTAGGCAGACTTGGGGTTATCATGATTTCAATTTACCAGAATATATCGTAATAACCCTTAAGACCCATTTTGAGATTTAGTGATTGAAGCAATAGATAGATGAGTGAAGATTTTTTCTCAATGGTCCATCATCAAATGTACACTCTGCCTCACTCTTAAAAGAAATTTCAAATGAACAATTGAGAAACATTTTTTTAAACCAATCAATCATCATCATCATCATCTATTGAGGGATGTATTTTTTTAATAAAAAATAACAGAAGTTTTTTATTAGATAATGAATAAATGTTTACATTTTCAACCCTCTAATTTCATGAGTGCGATCTATACGCATTATACATACATAGTCAATCAAGGTGACTTTAAAACTGACGAAACCTATTTTTACAGTTTTATTGTCAGTTTTAGCCAACGATTGCTAATAAGTTTCAGAAGCAAAGCAAATCTATATCTGTTATTGTCAACTCGAACCAATACCACTAATAAGATATACCGTAATCCCCCATGGATAATCCGCTACCATAGATAATCTAAATATCTCGGTAAGGCTTTAATTTTGAATCCATAATGAACAATCTGCGTACCCTGCACCATTTTCTTTGATCTGATCGGCATCAATAGTTGCCACAATTTGGAGATTGTGAATTTGAACATAAACTTGGTTGAAAAGAAAATAGTCACCATCATCAGCTTTTTATCCGTCGTTGGACACAGACTTTCCACATGTTTTGCTTGACCTCTCTATCATGGGCGTTGTGGAGCCAATACTTCCTGAACTTGTCTATTTTGTCACACCATCACACCTCAGTTTTGGATATGATGTCGATGGATCCATGCTGTGAGTTGTTATGTCCATCAGTTGGCTGACCTTCTTGCAACTTGACCAGCCAATCACCACTTAAGTTTTTTGACCGATGCATCCTCCCAATAGTCACTTATGGAACTGAAACATGGAACCAAACCAGGAGACGGATCAGCAATTTGAGAACCATGCAACGTGCACATGAAAGAATTATGATGGGCCTCATATGGAGAGACCACAAGACAGCACAGTACATCCGGGAAAAGACAAGAGTCAGGGATATAAAAGAATCCATCAAAAATCTCAAATGGCAGTGGGCTGGCAATGTTTCAAGAATAGCGGACAACCGATGGACATCAAGACTCACGACATGGATCCCCCAAGATCATATGTGCAACAGAGGCTGGCAGAATATTAGATGGAGAGATGAGCTAGACAAATTCAGAAAGTACTGGTTCCGCGACACCCATAATAGAGAAGTGCGGCGAATCCTGGAAAGGTCTATGTCCAACCATGGACGTTAAAAGACTGATGATGATGATGATATCCTTGAATCTCCTTTTTTCTCTGATATGCCTCTCTGTTTTGTGATCTTTCCATGTGACGTTGAGCGTGATTCCTACATGTGTATGTTGCATGGTTCTCACTTTGAGGGTTAATTTTTCTATGCCATAGCTCCGTTGGTGACTATCTTGATGATGCATTGATTATAAACACTTCTCTTAAAAGATAGTGGGATTTTATTGTTCCCTAGGGTTGACTTTTCTCAACTGGAACCTTGCCATCCTAGGGTGATTTTTCGCTTGATTTCTCCTCTTTTGAGATTTTCAGAGATTCGCTGTTCTAGTTAGATGCAAAGTTGCACTTTTTTCAGGTCAGCGTTTTCTAATTGGACTTTAGTGTCTATGACCTCGACATGTTTATTGTACACTTGTTTTACTGGAGTTCATGTATAGTACAACTTTCTTGCTCTCTTTACCCAGTGCGTCTCGCATTACTTGGAGATTTTTTGCAAAAAATACGATCTTCTCAACAAATCTAAGATTACTTAGGTTAATACGTTATGAAAATTCCAGCTCTGACCACCTTTGGTTGTCGGGTGCTGACTCACTGTTTCACTGGTCTGTTCATCTTTGCTGCATTGGGACAATCAAAGTGATTTAAAATGGGAAGGTGAAGAGAATAGATATTTTCTGGTTTTGACATATTGAGTTCAAAACATTCTTTTTTCTCATCATATTTGGATTATTTTACCTAGTTTTTTCTTTGTAGTTTAAAATCTTACCGTTTAATTTTCTCTATTTGCATTTTCTTTTTTTTCATTAAATAATAATCAATTTGTTGTTATTCCCTATTAAATTTTAAACTTATATTTTTACCCTACATTACTAGATATACACTTCTAATAATTATGATTTCAGTGTAGGGTCAAAACTCTAAATCCACTTGCTTGGGTATTTCCTGCCAAATCTTAGTTCAACCCTCAAACTCTTCTACACATATGATGGTGTCATGTGCGTGAATCACTGCTCAGAAATTTTCTCTCTTCAAACTTAGTTACTATGAGTGAGCCCTTAGGTTATATATGTATATATATATATATATATATATATATATAT
>OY735234.1:22411845-22429345 GCA_963457665.1 Thysanoteuthis rhombus | reverse complement strand
TCTATATCAAGACAGTACTATACCAGTAGCAGCTTCCTCACCCTAAGAAAAAAAACAGATCGCCTGCTCAAGGAAAAAAAACAACATCCAACAAAAAAACAAAATAGATAACATGAAATCTACATCTTTCTTAGTTTCGGTAAGTTTAATATCAATTATTCATAAACAGGTGTTAGTCCGCTATTTCATAAGCTCCGAAAATAAGAAAGATTTTAAAAAACTGACTTGATTTCAAAAACCCTTACGCTGACGGCAGGCAGATAACCACGTGTTAATTGTATCTACACGTGACAAAGTAATCGACAAAGGCCATTAAGAATTGAACAGTCCCGTTTAAGTTACAAAAATAGCTCCCGAAAGAAAAAAAAAACAAGCAAAAAATCCAGAAAAAAATCTGGAGAGGGAAAATGACGGGTTCAAGTTTCATGAACGTCGTAACGTTGGAAGGATAATTTTCTTGAACAAATTTCCAAATCAGATACTGTCTCCCTTTCTACAGTAGCAGAACGCACCCAGGGTCTCTGTCAAACGGAACAACTTCTATTAAAGTCTCCCTTCCGATAGCACTGTCATCATGGTATCTCTGTTTGAAGAGTCAACCAATGAGAAGGGACAGCGACTTTTACAACGTGCCCTGATTGGCCAAGTGAATAGAATATCTCCGTAAGGGGGATGCAATTGGTCGACCGTGCCCACAACTAAGTCTTGCTAAAACGAACGGTTTCTTCTCTTTTGTTCGGTATGCAAACACCTGGACAGTTTATTTTCCTTTGCTGAATGTGTTAAATGTGTCCTTTAGTTTGTAGCATACCATTGTAAGGGTTATTTCGAGTTTCAATGATCTGTGATATATATATACATATATATATATATAATGATTGGAAAGGTTATAGTTATATACGACATAATAGTAGAAATATATAGATTAAAAAAAACAAATAGAAAGCATGAACATAAATGGTTCACTCGGACCCTGTATTTTCAAAGAACTTCAGAACTATAAACTGACATCCCAAAAGCTATTACAAAAATCCTATCAAGTTTAATACTCGACAACAGAGCGTTAGTCGATGAAGTGTTCATTGTTTACTGATTAACATATACTTTGACACACGGTGTTCATCATTAGTTTCTATTGATTTCAACGACATTAAGTCAACAAAAACCATCAACATAGGTTCCTTCAGTTTCTCTCTTTCTATTTATCTATCTCAGACGGTTCATGTCTATCAATCCATATATCCATTCATATCTACCTATCTATCTCAGTCTGTTTATATCTATCTACCTATCTATCTATATATCTATCTATCTCAGTCTGTTTACATCTATGTATCAATCAAAGTATGTTCATATCTTTTTATCTGCTTATCTCAGTCAGTCCATATCTGTTATCTATCCATCTATCTAAGTCTGTTCATATCCATCCATCTATCTATCAATCAATATATTCGTCTATTCATATATATATATATATATATATATATATATATATATATATATATATATTTGTATCAATCTATTGTCTATCTATCTGCCCGAGTCTGTTCATATCTATATATCAATATATCCATGCACATCTATCCCTCCTAGTTTGTTTATAGCAATGTAACTATCTATCAACCCTTTTCTTGTTAAATTCAGACATTTCAGACCAGACTAGAAGCAAGAGAAATAAAATTCATTGATCTTACCTTTTTTCCAATGCTTTTGATTGATCACCCCAAACACAGCAATCAGCTAAAAGATGTAACTGTGCTCTAATGAGTGATTCACCAGTATTAATTTGTTTCTATTTGATGAAATATTGTAAACCATAAGCAATCATTTTTATGACTATTTCCTCTCTTTGTAATTTTCTGGGTGCTTTTTAGATAATCATCAAAGTAAATAATTAGGCCTGAGTGAAATCGTAGTGAAAAGCAACAAAAAAGTTAGAATTTAAAAAAAATAGTAGTCAAAAATATATTCACAAAAAAGCCATTTATGCAAATTACTCTGTCGTATGATTGTGTAGTTGTATATCCATTAGTCTGGGTCCTCTTATAATGGATTGATTCATGCTATATAGATTAACAGAGCCAATACAACAATTATGTCATAGATATGAAGAATACGCTACAGAAACGCTGAATGCTTGAAACCGAAATGACCGGAAAAAAGTCGGCGTGTGAATGCGTGATTGGTCAATTTGACCATACTTTTTTCCTTGTATTTAAAAAATCTATTCGACTTTCTTCCGATATGAAATAAGTTATATCTTCGATAAAGTACTTTTCTTCGAATGAATCGTTGCATACTGTACGATATCAGTTATTTTTTTTACTTGCATAACTGTTTGTTTTAGGATTTTGTGTTCTTTCAAGCCTTTTAAGCAACTTGAATCCAGTTGAGAATTGAAAGGAAACTTGAAACTAGGATAGTTGATTTATTAAAAATGAATCACCTAATAAAGTAGCTTTATGTTGTTTTTTTTTATCACTGATCTATATATAGATAATCCCGTAAGTTCTGACGGGTAAATACTATTTGATAATGATGCTATACAAATTAGTCATTCGGTCTTTTCAAGGATTTTTTGACACGTCCAACATCTCTTGAATCCACTTTCTCTGT
This sequence comes from Thysanoteuthis rhombus, assembly GCA_963457665.1. Classification (NCBI taxonomy): domain Eukaryota; kingdom Metazoa; phylum Mollusca; class Cephalopoda; order Oegopsida; family Thysanoteuthidae; genus Thysanoteuthis; species Thysanoteuthis major. The sequence continues at coordinate 22,426,729 of OY735234.1, read as the reverse complement.
TCCAAGTTGACTGATGTCCATTAAATTTTTTATATCGATTCTTGTGATAGAATACACGCAGCTTCCCTTTTAGAGGGAGGTTCTTTTTTGCATTCAAAAAAAGTATTAATCATTCTTTTTTTTCAATCGATTTTCCTCATAGATACAAAACTGAAACACTAGTATCCACAATCACAAGTCCATAGATTTTTTTTTTTCAATCATAAGTACTATGATTCGTAGCTTTTTTTTCACGACGGCCCCGTTATTCGCGATTGCCATCACTGTCGTCTTCCCTTAATCGTGGTTTTCCTTTCAGAGACTCCTCTTTATCTGCAGTTTCCCTTTCAATGGTTCCCCAAATCTGCGGTTTCCATACCGTGGTACGTGGAAATATCATTAGAATTCCGTTCTTGTTTAATACGATTGCTTTAATGTAATCTTCAAGTCAAATGATTACAGTGTCGACACAAACTACATTACCAACGAGTTCTCTCCCATCCTCTTTCCTTTCAATCTACAGCCTGTGGACATCGTCACGATTACTTAATTATTGCATTGCATCTATTAAAAACCTTCAACCAAATCTGTCATCAAAACTATCTACATAATCTTCCCTGATTTCAAGTGGCTGACTTTGTTTGGGGGTATCAATCTTTTAACACCTTTCTCCTGAACAGTTTTTTTTTTCATTTTAAGTTTAAGTTAAATTGATCCCTTGATTTGTGCCCGGTAGCATTCATAGTTGGTTTGAAAAAATCGGATTTCTTAGTGATCACTGCCCAATGAAAGCCTACAGAAGAAACTTATCCATTGATTACTACTTAATTTATTACTTCAGCTGAATCCCCCAACATAACATGCTGCCAAAAGACTTTAGTCATGTCACAATAACAGTTGATTATTGAAGGATTTAAGGGTTCGTGTTGATCCCCTGACATCTATGTCAACTGTGGTGCCGATAATAAAAAATCCTTACGCCACAATTTATTATATCATCATCATTCTCTTATTTTTTTTGTTTGGCGCCAGGCCTGGTCCTGGTACCTCAAAAGCTTCTCACTTGCCCTCACGTTGACTCTGTGGTTTACAAGTACAGCCACGCCTACGATTTGGCGGATGACCTTTTTCCTTATTCATGATCAAAGGATTATCATTACTACTACTACTACTACTACTACTACTACTACTACTACTTATTATTATTATTATTATTATTATTATTATTATTGTTGTTGTTGTTGTTGTTATTATTATTATTATTATTATTATTATTATTATTATTATTATTATTATTATTATTATTTGGAATCTCACACCAGTTGCCTGGTGGTAACCGCTGGAGTTTGAGTGACAGCAAGTCTCCTCAAGTCTCCAGCCCTCCTCTCCTAGTACTCATAGGTCGCAGTAATTCTGCCATTTACAGTTTCACACCGGTTGCCCAGTGGTTATCGCTGAAGGCTGAGTGACAATAAGTCTCCTCAGGTCTTCAGCTAACGTCTCCTCTCTCTTTCGCATATCATGACAGAGCTACGATTCGTTGCAGTCCTTATATCTCTAGCACCTTCCTCAGTATCCGTGCAGTTCCCAGCAGTGCTGTGGTCTGTACGGTCTCTATCCTCCCCCTAATCCCGATCTCCTCCAGTCTCTCCCTCAGCGTTTTGGGGACAGTTCCTAGTGCTCCCACTATGACCGGTACTACCCTGGTTCTCATGTTCCACATTTTCTTTAACTCCCTTGCTAGGTCCTGGTATTTTTCCCTTTTTTTCACCCTCCTTCTTTTTTACTCTATGGTCTGCAGGTACAGCAACGTCTACTATTTGGCAGGCCTTCCTTTTTTTTGTCTACTATTACTAAGTCCGGCCTTCTTGCCTGGATGAGGTGGTCAGTTTGGATGTCAAAGTCCCACAGTAGTTTGTGGTTGTCATTCTCCAAAACTGCCTCTGGCTTGTGCTGATAATTATTATTATCATTATTACCTCTACCAACGAAATTGGAGAGTTGCATGTATTCGGTCGTGTCCGTCTTTCCATTCATCCACCATCAGTCCGTCCGTCCACGAGATCTCTTCGTAAGTATTCAATGAAATTCAATGAAACTTTGTAAGAGGATGGTCAGGATGTGAATGAAGAGACTTAATTTTGAAACCGATCCATCTAAAAAGCTTCCCCTTGCTCTGTGGTCGTATGTCTACACCACATGATATTCCTCGTCTATCAACAGGACATCACTAAAATTTCTCAATGAATTTGATGACATTCAGTCTAAAGGAAGTCAGTTTTAGAACGAGGTTGGCCTTGGCAGTGGTTTGTACACCGTGGATGATATCAAATTATAACTACTACTACTACTACTACTCTTATTATTATTATTATTAGTATTATTATTATTATTATTATTATTATTATTATTATTATTATTATTATTATTATTATTATTATTCAATCACACACTAGTTGCCTGGTGGTTACCGCTTGATGTTGAGTGACAGCAAATCTCCTCAAGTCTCCAGCCTTTCTCTCCTCATTCTCAGAGACCATAGTAACACTTTGGTTTACAATTTCACACCGGTTGCCTAAGTGGTCGTTGCTGAAGGCTGAGTGACTATGAGTCTGCTCAGGTCTTCAGCCAACGTCTTCTCTCCCTCGCCTATCATGCCTGTGCTGTGGTTCACATTTACACTTTCATTTTCTTCCTCTATTAATATCATCATCATCATCATCAGTAGTAGTAGTAGTAGTAGTATGATTTTTTACACCAGTCTCCAGATGGTCTTCGCTGAATGATAGCAAATCTCCTCAAATCTCTAGCCCTCTACTGAACCCTCTCACAGTTCGGAGAAGAGCCACGGCTTGCACTTTCGCGCTTATTGCTAGTTGATTGTTGCTGAAGCCCGATTGACAGTTAGCCTCCTCAGATCTTCAGGTCTCTTCCCACCCTTTACTCGCTCATCACGGCAGCGCTATGATTTGCATAGCATTTGCCCCGATCATATTTTTTCCAACCTGCTTGTTGTCAACAACTGGAGGTCGTATACCTCATCTTTCCAGAACTGTTCCCTAGTTATAAAGTTTACAGTCTCGTCCCTCTCTTAACAATGGCGACATTTGCTATTTGTTTGGGTTTAGTTGATCCCTGTCTTAACATTGTTCACCGTGGGACATTTGTTTTGGATTGTCATAATGATTGATTCTGTTTCTCTCTTCATTCATGAGCTATGGTCGATATTGCCTTGCTCGTAAATATTTAAAAGAAAGGAGAAAGAACAAGACTGTTCAATTTTTCTTTTTGAATATGATATAATATCACGATATGGAACAATTTCAATGTACTTTATAGCTTCATGGTTCGAAATTCAAATGTTAAAAAAATTCAAAATGTAAATGGTGCTTTCTGCAATAGAAACTGAAATGTGTCTTTGCTGATTATCATTATTATTATTTTGGAATCTCACACCAGTTGTCTGGTGGTAACCGCTGGAGTTTGAGTGACAGCAAGTCTCCTCAAGTCTCCAGCCCTCCTCTCCTAGTACTTGTAGGTCGCAGTAATTCTGCAATTTACAGTTTCACACCGGTTGCCCAGTGGTTATCGCTGAGTGACAATAAGTCTCCTCAGGTTTTCAGCTAACGTCTCCTCTCTCTTTCGCATATCGTGACAGAGCTACTATTCGTTGCAGTACTTATATCTCTGGCACCTTCCTCAGTATCCGTGCAGTTCCCAGTAGTGCTGTGGTCTGTACGGTCTCTATCCTTCCCCTAATCCTGATCTCCTCCAATCTCACTCTAGGCGTTTTGGGGGACAGTTCCTAGTGCGCCCACTATGACCGGTACTACCCTAGTTTTCATGTTCCACATCTTCCTCAACTCTCTTGCTAGGTCCTGGTATTTTTCCCTTTTTTCACCCTCCTTCTTTTTTACTCTATGGTCTGCAGGTACAGCAACGTCTACTATTTGGCAGGCCTTCCTTTTTTTGTCTACTATTACTAAGTCTAGTCTTCTAGCCTGGATGAGGTGGTCAGTTTGGATGTCAAAGTCCCAGAGTAGTTTGTGGTTGTCATTCTCCAAAACTGCCTCTGGCTTGTGCTGATACCACTTTTCCACATGGTTGAATCCCATTTGTTTGCTCAGTTCCCAGTGTATCATTGTTGCTACTCCATCGTGTCTATGCTTATATTCCTTCTGGGCTAGTTGACTACATTCACTAGTTATGTGGTTTACTGTCCCATCTCTTTCACCGCACATGCGGCATTTGCTGTTTGTCCGTGTCCTGTCGATTTTTGTTTTTATGTAGTTTGTCCTTATGCTTTTGTTTTGGGCTGCCATGATGAGCGATTCTGTTTCTCTCTGAAGGTTTCCTTCTCGTAACCACGTCCATGATTTCTCGTCCGCTACATCTTGTATCCGTCTTTTAAACTCGCCGTACAATTTTTTCCCTTCCCATCTTTCTTTTCTTGTTTGCTGTACTGTTCCATTGTCTTCTACTTTATTGTTTGTTGCACTATCTCTAGCGCTTTTTATGATTTCTTCTCTATTTGTTAGCACATATCTTTCTAGGACTATTTTAGCTCTCTGGACACAATCTTCTATGCTGATGAGCCCCCTGCCACCTTCTTTCCTCTTAACGTATAGTCTATCTGTATCATTGGAAATATTAGTAGTAGTTGTGAAAATTCCGTCACCTTCTATGTTAAGTATAATACGAACAGCCAGAAATCCTTTTACCGGACAACCTTTTCATACAATATCCCGCCCCCTAAGCTTAGTCAATTTTTGATTCGACGGCCATTTTGACTTTTGTTCTCCTTAACAAGCGTCCGATTAGTACCATTCGCTTGACTGCAGTCATTACTGTTCATGCTGTTGTCGGTGGGTGGCATTTTCCATAAATCATTGCTGAGTGTTTGAACTCGACCCAATCAAGGAAAGGCATGCAAAAACACCTTTTGACTCGGTGCAATTCATTTACTTTGCAACAATCCACTCAGATGTCATAAGTGCCGATCAATTTCTATCATCATGATTGTCCTAATTTCTTTAATGTGCCGTATATGTACGCACAAGCAAATGCATCTCTGTGTCTCGCTCTATCTCTCCCTGTTTCTGTCTCTGTCTCTCTATCTATCTGTATGTGCGCCTGTCTCTCTGTTTCACTCTGTTGTTATAAGATATTGAATTCTGTGTAAAATTCATATATATATATATATATATATATATATATATATATATATATATATATATATATGATCAGAATCAAGACTAGTATTTCTTAACAGTTTTGAACGAAGTGTTCACTAATGTGAAGCGCGAGAAAAACCTCTCTCTATTCCTTCTTAAACTACATAGTGAACCCCATTCCTGAGCTGGAAACTTTTTTGCACATCAATTAACTGATATATCTAAACAAGAAAATTATAATCAAACAATATCATTGAGAACTTGATATATAATCCGACGGAATGATAATAAATTGTATTATATTATACGGAAATTTTATTTGAAATCATCTCCCAGGATTACCAGATGAATGTGCTACTAAGCTGAGACAACGAAAATGGAATAAACAATCAAAGAAAATTGGGCTTTGGCAGAAATGGAATTTTTTTGTGGAAGACATAAATGAGACTTTTAGCCCAAATAATTGATTAAAGCTATAGGAGTACTTTTCCCCTAGCTCCGATACACCATTCCAGCTAGGTTGAGTTCATACACAAATTGATGAAATCAGACTTCCGGTATTATATAGTTAGATACATGGAAATTAGATCTTTATTAATGGGGAAAGTTTTAACGCAGATCCCTACATAATTTTTTTTTCAATTCCCAAAGATTAATAAGCGAGTAAGATGCCCACGGTTCTCAATAGTAACCGTATAAAATGTGCCTGCCATACTTCTAGCTTTTTTGAGTAGTACAATGACAGACAGTTAGTGAACTATTATATGCTAATACAGAATCACAGATGATAATTATAAGAGTAAAATAGGTTAATTATTTTGAATATGCGTTAAGGCAAAGAACAGATTGTGAACGAATCTTTACGATTCATAGATTTAAAATTCCGTTCTCGGATACCTCGCGGATGGATGGTAATCATAGCACTGAATTAGAAATAACTGGAGGGAATATTCAAATGAATTATTTGTGTAAATTGAAGGTAATTAGGAAACATCGTTTGAAAGCGAACATCATTCCAGACATGCGTATCTAAGACTGCCTCAGCCTTTAAAGACATCGATAAAAACGAGTAAAATCTTTTCAATGAATAATTCCGCCCAGGGCTTAAACTAAATATTAGTTAAAATGAAATATGTTCTCTAAGCAAATCTTGGAAAACAAATTCGTAAATAGGAATTTCATTTCCGCTTTGTTTTAATTTGATCTTTCATGTAAAGTTTCTGAAACATTCATGCAGAATGCAAGAGAGCTTTTAGATTAAAAAAAGAAGTTTGTTGCAAGGAATAGCTTACCAGTGTGTATGATTAATTTGTTCTCAGAGATCTGTCTGATTTTTCAATTTATTTGAAGACACAAATATAGTGCTGATCAGATAACTTTATTTCTTTTATCAAGGAGTTCTTCGATGATATATTTGTAAAATTCCTTCGATTTTGACTTGAAAGAAGAGACTCTTAGCTTTTCAACATTATTTCAAGTCATCGTCTATCAATATTGTTTCACAGACTACTAAACGAATGACAGTTCGATTATATTTGTTCTCTCAAAATGACGTTCGTGTATTTTCTTATCTTCTTACTTATATTATCCGACTTGGCTGTAGAAAATAAACCACCATATCTACATTGAACAACGATTCTCCGTGAATTCCTTGAAAGAAAAAACCAAGCCAAGAAACACTCAAGGTTGGCAAGTTTTTAACAGAACAAACTCGACAAGATCTGCAGAGTAAATGTCATATGCGACGAATATGTTGAGGACAAAAATAGAAACAATCAGAATCGAAAACGCAGAAGAAAAAGAAAGTAGACCACTATATGTACCGGGGACAACAAATCTCCGTGAAATCTTCAAAAGAAGAAATCAGACAAAGAATTGATCAAGGTAGGTAAGCTCTCGGTAGAGCAAACTTGAGGAGTTCAATTCTAAACGTGTAAAATCAGCTTCTGTTTTACTATGGAGCCTCGTGGCCAATGGTTAAAAGTAGCCAGATGTAAACAAAACTAAAGGGTGTGAGAACGATCTTCATGGTGGGCTTACCGTTAATTTCAAGTTACATTGTTTAATCGATGCCGTAGAATCATGGTCATAATCAGAGGTTGCAGAAAAAAAGCAACTTGATGAATATGAAAATGAGTCAAAGTTAATCATAATAACTAGCATTCCGAGGGAAGTTATGGATCATCGCCATCCATATATGCTACTTTTTAACTCGTAAACTAAGCAGAGTTGGTGGTGGTAGAATCAAATTACCTTGATGAAAATTCTAACAGTATGGTTTGAATCGTTAAATTACAATTAAAAAAAAAGCTTAATTGCACCCTTTATTTTAAGTCAAAAAACAAAGAAGAACATTTTCCTCTCTCAATAAATGGGTGAAGGCAAAATCTCACTTTTCTCCGATGAACAGTGAGGGCTGGGTGAAGTATGGATTGATACATAGATAGATACATTCATACATATGAATGTCAGAACACATGAATAACGTAAACCAAGCACCATGTTTGAACCAGTCTGTTATTGGTAGCGGCAACCCTACCAAACATTGAAGAAACGAGCGAGTTTTATCATTAGATTTAATTACTCTTTTACAAAAACGTTTCTGGATTATTTTTCAGCAGTTAAAAGACGACCTGAAGCCACTGGGAAGTTCTTTGGAAAAAAAAAGTTTCTTCTGTTTTCACGTTGTTCCAGCTACCTTTCCATGTATTTATCACGTGTACAGGCCGCATTGATTGAGCTACAGGGCCAACATTTTCAATATTTACTCTTTATTACGACTGTAGAAACAGTTATTTTACAATCCCACCAAATAGACTTTTAGTTGGTCGATTTACAATGTGAGTTTGTGCTAAATAGGTCACTAGTTCGTTCCCCCGAGTTGTCTTGTTTGTAAAAATATAAACTTTCCATTAATCAAACAAAGAGCGAAAAAAAGTACACGGCATGCAGCCAAAAGACGTTGGTCGTGTAAGAGTTTCTATTGAGTGACTAACCAGATCTTTTTTATTCAATTTTTAGTCTTTTTGCTAGTTTTATTTATTTACTATTCCTAAATCTTTCATTATTTTTGTGCTTTTCATAGATGTATGGTTCATACAAGATTTTTGCGACTAATGATGTCGATTTTCACTGGGTTCCTCATTATTTCGGCTTTGTTATAGACTCAGTTATGTTGAGTATATTCAATTGGTACCGATTGAAGAGTGAGACGGTCTTGCAAATCGGTTGATATGTACTAACACTTGACATTGGTCTGGCATAAGGCCACAAGTGGTCGACAGTCAATATGATTAGAACTCACTACAGTAGTAATGGAATGCAAAATGATCATGATATCCAATTTACCACGGTGGAGCGCCCATTTTAGGGAGTTCACTCTTCACGAAGAATCTAACAACTGAGACGGGTTGAGTTTTGGTGAATATTTGCAGCAGCTTTAAATTATACAGATATTTATCAAAAAAGTGTCACACCCCATTACTAATGAATTCGATCACAATAGCGGTCTCTAAAGTATTCTTATTAGCTCAGTATACTGATTTGATGTTTCCCATTTTACGATTGAAGTTTCTCTGTAAATCTTTTTCAAGGATGTCTGGGGTAGAGCAATCACTAACAAACATGATAATGGTCTTGGAAGTTATGAATTCAGTCCCAAGTAGTACAGCTGCTGCAATAAGTTTAGAGATGGCTGATCACGTTAATGCAGAGTCTGGAGTCGCTGCCACATATAGGACACAATTACAGACGCTGTAGATCGCAGACCAGGCCTGGTGCTCTGGGCGTTTCCTCTCAGCTTCGGCAATTTCGCTGGTTTTTTGCACGGTTGCCGCTTTCTGAGATCTTACTCCATCACACATGATTGTTTTCTTTGTGGTGGGTCTTAAAGCAGCCCTTGAAGCATTTTCTTGGCCAACCACATGCTCTTTTGCAAAGAACAGTTCTCTAAATAACAGTTGCTTTGGTAGACGATAATCAGATATACACAATATATGGCGAGCTAACCCGTCTTTGTCTTCTGCTAGTCAGTGTAGACACTTTGGGGCCAGTCTGCTTCAGGACATCTTTGCAATATTAATCTTGCAGTCAAATCTTATGTGTTTAGTCCACATTATTGTGGTCCTATTTTAGACTGGGTTAATCATATTAATTGTTCACCAATTTGCCTAGCATAATGGCTTGCAGACTAAAGCTTTGATTTGCTGGTTTATTTATTAGGTGGTTCAAAGATATTTACATTTTCAGTCATTTTAAAATATGATTTTTATTTCGAAATAACCTAAAATTCAACTATGTCCATGGAATATACCTTGTATTTGAGTATTTTTTTTTCTTTTCACTACTTATTCCGGATAATTTGTGATTGTCAAGTCATAGATGGAAAAAAAGGAAATTCGGGCAATTTTGTTGCATGATTTCAAACTGGGAGGCAAAGTGACGCTAACTGCTCGCAATGTCAACTAAGTATTTGACCATGTGATCGTCAACGAACTCAAAGCTGAACATTGGTTCAAAACTCTAAAACGTAGACGAGAGCCCTGGAGATGTAGGCATCCTTCTGTGTTTGACGACATCGGATTGAAGGCAATTATTGATGCAGCCTAATACAAAAGAACTTGAAAATGCAGAGGAACTAAACATTGACCATTCGACTGTTATACGACATTTGCACAACATCAGAGAAGTTAGAAAACTTCGTATCATTGACCCTGAATGAAAAGCAAAAAAGATAAAAACATGTGACGCAAATAACCCTGTAGAAATTGAGCGAAGTAATCTAGAAAACTTTACTTCACTCAGCTTTCTCAAAAGATTCCTTCCGACCGACTACCACTTTTTCAAGGATTTCAACCACTTCCTTCAACAACCAGGCAGCAGCTGATAACACTTTCATTGGTTCAAGAACTCAAGATTCCCGTTTCCGGTATGAATGGACGTGTCTTCTGATTGACAGAAAAATATATATTCTGAAGGGTTTTTATTCTGATTATTAACTTTTATTATAAGCTGAGGTGTATTGCTTTGAAGTTGATGCTGAAAAACTGCAATAATTTTTGCACTGAGCTTCTATGAATGTTCTACTATGATGTACAAATTTGTAAAACTAAACCTTGATTATGTCAATATCAATTGATACGCTTGTTCGAGTGTCAAAGAATATGTATGTGTATCTATCTATATTTGTATGTATCCGTATGTGATTGTATATTTCTTGGGAGTTCTCTAACCAAAAGATCCAACGATTTGTCTATTCTTGATGTCAACAAAATCCTAAAGGTAAAAGGAAAACATACTTCAATGTGAACTCGGCAGAAACCACTGCTAAATGTAGAACACGGTGGGGACAGACTGATGACCCTTAATAAACTTTCTGTATACGTCTGTCAACCATAATGTTCGATCAAAACTTTCAAAGATTTTCTTAGGTATTCTCGAGTTTCCTCACTCTTGACCTCTCAACCCCCTTAAGATATCTGGTTTTACACATCCGTTGATTTTTCACCTGTCTCTCTCGGGATCCTTTTCCATCTTCCTCTTTTAACATTCCACCACTCTTACACGTACACTCCAGAATTATCCAGATTCCCATGCTGCAAGAAACGGGCTTGGCAGAGATTGGTTTCAATGGTAACCCACATCTTGGACCTGCTGATTCTAAGATACCTGGGTCAGGTGAGAGTCACAAACACCCAGGTAGGACAAAAATACATACGCTTCTTTTTACAGTATCATAAAAGACGGCTATGATGTAGCTACACGTACCTGTGCCTGAACCTTTCGACGATTGAAGGCCACGTAAACACAAAACTGCTGACTATGTCTACATGTTGGAAAATCACAGTCGAAATAAAGAATATTACTTTTATATATATATATATATATATATATATATATATATATATATATATATATATAGGGCCAAATTTTATGATATATAGAGCTCCCAGCCATAGTTGTCATGTCATATGAAATAATATTCCGTCCATCGTACGAAACAATGGCTTTTACGTATTTCGGTTATTTCTTTTCGGCGTTGCCATTTTAGATACGTTTTCCATGGATTTAGATAAAAATGTTTATCTTCAATGTTTTTTTGACTTCTCAAAATCCGTTGAATCAATAAACTTTAAAATCGATATTGCACTGCGTTCTTTGTTAACAAAGGATCAGTTGTCGAATTATCAGAGAATGGGAGAGGGTGAGACAGAGAGAAAGAGAAAAAATGAGATAGAGGCAGGCGGAAAAAGTGAGACGGAGAGAGAAGGTGACACAGTGACAGAGAAAAACAAGAAAAGACAGGAAAAGTGAGACAGGAAGAGAAAATAAAACGAAGAAAGAGGGAGAGAGAGAAAGTGTGAGAGAGAGAGAGAAAAAGTGAAATAGACGGAGAGAAAGTGAGTGACGGAGAGAAAGTGAGAGATGAAGGGAGAAAGTGAGAGAGAAAGTGAGAGACAGAGAGAGGGAGAAAAGGTGGGAGATGGAGAGGGAGAAAAAGTGGGACAATGAAAGAAAATGAAACAAGGACAGAAAAACGAGACAGAAAAGACAGAAAAAGTGAGACAGGAAGAGAAAGTGAAACAAAGAAAGAGGGAGAGAGAGAGAAAGTGAGAGAGAGAGAAAGTGAGAGACACAGAGAGAGAAAAGGTGGCTGATGGAGAGGGAGAGAAAGTGAGACAATGAGAGAAAATGAAACAGTGACAGAGAGAAAATGAGACAGAAAAGACGGAGAAAGTGAGACAGAGAGAAAGTGAAACAGAGAGAGGGAGAGAAAGTGTGAGATAGAGAGAGAGAAAATGAGACGGACAGAGACAAAGTGAGGAAGAGAGAGAGATAAAAATTGAGTGATTGAGAAAGAGAGAGGGAAAGAGAGACAGAGAGAGAAAGTGAGAGAGATAGAGAGAGAGGGGGAGAGTTACAATTCCTTCAATTGTACTAGGTTGCATTGTTATCCCCCTGGAAAGGATCACTTGAAATAGCGAAGACCTCAACATACTGATCAACTAAGATTCTGTTTTTTTTTTTCAGTTGTACTCGACTTTTACTTGAGATGTCATGGTGGGTGAAAAAGATGTTACCTCATTTCATCCGTTCTGTTCTTATTCTTTGTTATTTTACGTGAGCGATTTGATGAAATCAACCTCCGACTAAGCCCATCGAAGCTTTACTGGAGACTTGGCAACTGCAGTTTTCAGGGACATATCCCCTTCTCTATACATTGCCAGGCCCTCATGATACTGGACAAAGTGTCGGGCTTTCTCAGTTATACTATTTTCTCTTAATTAGGGGGATAGGGATGGATTCAGGCTTTTCTCAAGGGCATTATCACAAAGTGGACGAATATTTTCCCTGCTGAAGTTTGAACGTTGCAATGGTGCTTAGAAAATGTTCAGGAGGCGAAACGGCCCAAATCGCCCTAAGTTGAGAGGGGGTGTATTCATGCCTTTCTCTAGGTCATTAGTGCAAAGTGAACAGAAAGGGTATGAACTCGGTTCCCTGTTCTATTATCAATACCGATAGCAGCTTGGCACCTTTGTGACGCCGAGATTTAGATATGGCTAGAATGTGCATTACCACAAAAGAATAGAGATCGAAATTGGAGTTGGCTAAAAGAAAAAAAAAAGAATACGTAAATATAGCAATAAGTTATTATTACAGAATGTTTCGCAGGTGAGCAAAGCGAAGGAGAATAGACATTGTCTGCCGGAAGTGGAAGGGAAAGATAATGTCAGAGAGTCAATTCAGATGGTCCGAAATTGGTAGAAACCGTTCCTGCGTGTTAAGAGCAATGGTAAGTACGATTCTCCGAAGAACAAAGCACCAGGAGAATCAAAGAAATGACATTTATGCAACAGAATATCACGTTCCGTGGAGGACGCCATTTTGACATTTTACTGTTGGCGGGAAATTGAAGCGAATTATCCGTCGTCAGCGTTTTTATTAGAAAGCGACAAGACTTTGCTTGAGATTGACATTTGTGTCTGTCTCATTATCTATCAATATTCCTTCTTTTATGCTCTTATATTAAATATATATATATAATATATATATATATATATATATATATATATATATATATATATATATATATATATATATATATAAGCAATTGTTCATTTACGCAGGTTTTGCTAGAAATATGGAGAGCATCAACCAAAAAATAAAATAACTTACAAGAAAATTAAACCAATATAAATATCAACACTTTTCAACGAAATTTGCACTCGTAAAGACTCATACAAGCACGGAAACAAACGAGCACACACACACACACACACACACACAAACACACACGCGCGCACACACGCACACACACATACACTCACATTCACATATCTATCTATCTATCTATCTATCAATATATATATATATATATATATATATATGTATATATATATATATATATATATTCTCTGTGTTTGTTACTATATGTGTGTGTGTGTTCGTGTGTTCGTGTGTGTCCAGGCACTCCAGTTCATATTTTTGAGAATACAACTTCAAGAAATTGCATAAACACATGATTAGACTCAATGTAAAACCATTTTTTTTTTTTTTTTGATATTTTTCTTTTTGGGGATCTCTCTGGTCATTTCGAACCAATAATGCCCAGGAGTGCCGGGATACACACATACACAGATATACACACACACGCACATAGGTAGGCACATAAATAAATGCGGGGAAGAATCTCCAGTTCATGTGGTTGGTTGGTTGGTTGGTTGGTTGGTTGGTCTTTTCGAGGGGCTATGGTGATTTGATATATGTTAGAAATAATTTATCGGGTACCATCTTTCACTTGACATTACCGGATAAAAGGTCTTATTTTATCCCGTTCGTTGCCAACAACAGAAATAACTCAATTCATGCGGTTAGTATGCGTTAAAATTTTCTGCACTATCTAATTTTAGTATCGGAGAACTTATCATAATTTACTGTGCTTTTTTTCAGCTTACATTTGGTTGCATTAATTCGTACAACAATGCCTCAACTGTACTATATCAAAACCAAGTCTAATCAGATCTGCAAAATTCGAGGCATCCCTGAATATATTTACTCTTGTAACCTATACGCCCGCTTTTGTTTTGTTTTGTTTTTTCGTAAAAATCCATGATTATCGAAATGTTTTATTGCTGTTTTGGGCAGGGGGGGGTTACTGTAAAGGGAGAATGATACACAATAGTAAGACAAGTTTTTCTCGTCTTTGTCACAGGGTTGGCAACTTTCAAAGATTACTTATCTTGTCTATGACTGCATAAAGGTTAAATCCACTGCTATCAGCATATGCAAGTTCAATATCTCAGCTGGTGCTGGCATTTTCTACAAATCTTTTTGGCTGATAAGAGATTTTATCTCTCTCATAAGTTACACCTCTGATCTGCCAATTCACCTGATGAAGATTCGACCCGTGCAGTCTAAGTATCTGGGGCATGTTCTTTTGACTGCTAAATAAATTACGTAGATTTTTACTATGCTTGTACGACTACGCGTGCAAAAGAATTATTCATTATAAAAGGTTATTTAAATATACGTCTACCCTTTAAATTCAGACTGAGGATTTCTAACCTTTCTAACAAAACTGTTTTTTTTATTTGGTTCCGCTATCTTTTGTGATATTTGTATTTTTTTTTTAATCCTTGGTCAAAATTCTCTTAGTTCTGAAGCTGTATAAGAATGATACAAGAAATTTTTCTTCGAAATATATCGGATCCATTTTTTACTCATTCTATCGT
>OY735234.1:22401845-22406845 GCA_963457665.1 Thysanoteuthis rhombus | reverse complement strand
ATGTGGTGGATCCTGGAGAAGGTCTCTGTCCAACGACGGACGTTAATAGACCGATAATGATGATGATATTTGAAACAATTTTGAACATCTGGAGATCTGCTTAATGCTAGGCTGCAAGTCAGAGCTATGGATGCTGGTAGGACGGGAAACTTGTTGTGGAACAAAGGTCGAGAGAGGGTTCACACTGCCTCTATAACAGCTCGCCTGAAAACAAACTCAAAACAATTTTCCTCGGTTTCCACTTTTCCATCTATAAACGTTGTCTGAAGTAAACTCCTGAAAAGCAAAAAACTGTTTATACTGACCCGCCTTCAACAAGTAATTGCTTGAAACATAACAGCAAATGTCTTTCATAGAATAAGTAATGTATTATATATTGCAAAGCAATTTCACTCAATAAAGCAAAGATGGCATAGATTGATTTTTTTTTAATCGACTTATAAAAAAAGCTTATATGAAATCAAAAATCTAGAATTTTTTTTGTGAGCCAACTTGAGAAAACGTTTTTAATGATTAGAACCCTTGGCTTAGAATCTCTACGAGTAAAGGACTTTGATGTCTTTCACGAGAGGATTTTATGAGGCAAATGGCGTCTACATTATTTGCCCTTCGTTTTTATAACATCGGAACTGGAGAAATTGTTTTATACTCTCAGTTCTCTACCTCGGAATAGGCTGGGGTTGATGACAGTATGGGTGCAATGAGTTGGTCACATGAGTCTTTTTTTATTCTTGTCTGGGTTTTAGTCTTTGTGACGTTGTTTTTATCGTTGTTGCTATTCGGTCTTTCTTTTATTTTTCTAATATTTTTCCTCCAGCTGCAGTGATCACAAAAAGAGCAACCGGAGAGCACTACCTCTGTCAATACGATTGCTTGGGGAATAATTTTGCATGTTACCGCCCAAAATATGATCACCCTTTCCTTGGTCCATTGACCTTCCTACTACACAATGTCATTTTAATTGTCTAAGAACTTTTAGAGATATCGTGTGAACCAGTATTACCTCTTGGCTATTTGTTATGTGAACATTTACCTACGATGTAATGGGGGTGATTTTACATTGATCCAACTCAAAAGTCAGTCCCTTATCTCCAAACCTATTGTTCAACTCATTGCAATATGACATCCACATTAATTCGGAACTTTGGGAGATCGTGCGAACAGACAGGAGCGTATACATAAATGCATGGAAAAGCAGAAAACTACTTCCCAATCAAAAAAGAATTCCTGGATCTGCCTCAAATGTGAGCAATTCTCTTGCAGCATATTTCCCATCCGATGACATCAATTTCATGAACTTCACAGAGAACTTTCGGATGTGTTGTGTGCACAGACTGACTGGAGATACTGACAGACAGACGGACGGAAAGACGCGAATAAAATTCATATACTCCTTCAAGTTCGTTTAAACTATGGAAATCTTCGATTTACTGACTGAGTAACCTCAATATACCGTAATTGACGGCGCAATAGTACACTAAATTATTTAAATGGTTAGCAAGTCTGTCCCGCTTCCAGAAGATCCCTGGTTTGATTCCAAGCAAAGAATGTGGGATTCTTCGACTTGGTACACTAATCAGTTTGATTAGGACGGAGGTATTAGCTTTTTACAAACGAGTTGGCCATAGGATGGAATTGCATTATGCCAACGAGATCATTAAAAAAATTATGAATCACGTCCTGGTCTCGACCAGATTTTTAACTTGCAAAGTTTACTAATCTGACGAATGCAACGAAAACCAATACCTTGTCACCGTTCATCCTAATCGATTGTGGGACTTACTTACTTCTAAGATGCTAAGGTGGCTGAGTGGTAATTGGCACGGGAAACGAAATCTGGGAGCAAAATTCAAACTTCGGCTGAGATGTTTAACGTGTTCAACGCTCTAGAAACCTTCGGGAAAGCGAAGGCATGACTCCATCTCTTTCCCTCTGTTATCATCATCATCGTCATCATCATCATCATCATCATCAGTCTGTTAGCGTCCGTCGCTGGACATAGACCGTCCAAAAAATGCGCCAGACTTCTCGTGGGCATCGCTGAGTAAGTACTTTCTGAATATATCTAGCCTGTAACGCCATCTTACTTTCTGTCGGCCACAGACTTGCACCTGATCTATGAGGATCAGCATTGTGAGTTGTGATTTCCAGCGCTTATCTGCCATTCTTATACCAGTTGAGCATGGTTCTCTCACGAGCACGTTGGGCGGTTTCTTAGCGTATCTATGGGAGGATAGTGGTGCTAACTGACCTCTTTGACTATGGTTGGCATCAAGTGTAAGGGGTTTCCTACTAATGCAAAGAGGGGGGGTGTTCCGTCCGGGTAGCTTACCTTTGTTACATGCTTCACGAAATTCTATGTGGTGCCCAGAGGATACAGCAATCGGTTACAGATTACGAACTCAATTCTCTCCAGCAAAAATCAAATGTGGCATTGCATTCAATACGCCGGTATTATGTAACATAGACCAGCTTCCGAAAATAATTTTCTAAGGCGTTGCTATGCTATTGTCGTACTCCTCTATGCACAGACATTCTTTAGCCATTCCGGTTTCCGCTGCTATAACCTTTTTTAGTATGCCATGCTATCTCCCCTCGCCATTAATCTAGATACACATCGTATTGCCTCATATATGTGGTTCTCAGACACCTCTGGGTCCTTGGATTATTTTATGCTACTTGTACCATAAAAACTAATACTGTCTGGTTGGAGACAAATGGGGCACCATTAAGTATTAGCCTTTGTCTTACTGATGCTCCAAATGACTGCAACTGGGCGATCTCTATGAACTGTTTATTTGTGAACCATTCCCTACAAGTGGTATCATAAGACTTAATACAACCTGTCTTGTGCTGATTAGAGCGGAAATAAGCATCAACAAGTAACTCCAATGAACCAAAAATGTCATGAAAGACCCAGCATGGCTCCCAAACAAAATTTGCTGCCTGGTTAGGGATATTTCCCTGCTACTTGTACAATAAAATCTAACTCAATCTTTTGTTGCTTTTTTTTATCGTGAAGAGATGTAACTAACTAGGCCAAGGCACGGAAGATCCAGTACAACATTATAATGATCTTTTCAGATAGCCAAGTCTAATAGTAACATGTAATTCTGTACTCTCTCACGTCACGATGATAATGTTTGGATTACGCAACGAGGGATTACAATGATATTTTAGATCATCATCAGTCTTTTAACGTCTGTCGACGGACATAAATCTTCCCAAGGATCCACTACAATTCTCTATCATGGGCGTCGCAGAGAAAGTAATTTCCTGAATTTGTCTAGTCCATTTTTCCATCTTCTATTCTGTCGGCCGTGGTTTCCCATGTCATTTCTGGGGATGTTGTGAGTCGTGTTTCCATCACTTGTCTTCAAATTCTTGCAACATGGCCTGCCCATCACCATTTAAGTTTTTTAAATGATTCCATGATATCTCGGACTCCTGTTTTCTTCCTGATTTACTGTACCGTCTTATGATCTCTCCATGTGAGGTTGAGCATGGTTCTCTCATGTGCAGGTTGCATGCTTCTTAGTTTGCGAGTCTGTCTCTTGGTTAGGTTCCATGTTTTACCTCAATAAGTGACATCAATTGTACATTTTTATTTTTTATTTTTATTGGGATCGTCTTGCTTTTGAAAGTTGAGCTTGCTTTGCCATCCTAGAGTGATTCTTCGCTTAATTCCCTCTTCTTTTAAGGATCTCATGGAGATTTGTTGTCTTAGACATAGTGGTATATCTCCCCCAGCTTTTTCTCCTATCTTGACAGTTATGTCCTTATTCTCACTGTGATTGTTGCACGTAATTATCGTTTTACTGAAGTTCATATGTAGGCCGACTTTTCTGCTTTCTTTGTTCAGTTCATCTCTCATTAGTTGGAGGTCGTGTAGGTTCTCTGCAGAAAGGTTGATGTCGTCTGCAAATCTTAGGTCGCTCAGATATTTGCCGTTTATTTTGATTCCTATTTTCTCCTAGTCCAGGTGTCGGAATATCACCTCGAGGCAGACTGTGAAGAGTTTTGTCTAGCTGGTATCACCTTTTCCTACTCCTTTTGGGAGCTGGAAGAGTTCGGAGTCCTCTTGTAACCTGATGAAGGAGTTGCAGTGGTCCCAAAACTCTCTCACGTTACAATCATCATCATCATCATCATCATCATCATCCTTTTAGCATATATCGATGGACATAGACCTTACAAAGATTCACTAGACCTTTCTATCATAGACGTCGTGCAGCCAGTACTTCCTGAACTTTTTTTTTTTTTAGTGTCTTCATCTCTGGTCATAGAACGTGATATCCAGCAGTTTCCTTATAACATGACCAGATAATTGCAATTTGAGTTCTCTAATGGATTTATTGATCCTTATATCTCCTGTTTTCTCCCTAATATACCACACTGTGTTATAATCTCACCTTTGCACGTTGCATAGTTTCGAATTTTGAGGTCAATCTTTTGGTCAGGTTCTATGTTTCAGCTCGATAGGTTACTATCGGGAAGACACATTGATTGTATACCTCTCTCCCAAGTCGGTCACATAAATCTTTCAGGAAGTACGAACGTATATTTGAGCCTTGAACGTGTTATGTTCGGGTACTATGTATGTCCCTTTCCCACCTTGAATTGCCAATCTAATGGTTTTATATCTAAATTTGATGAGATCTGAATCATTTTAGCAACCAATGGTAGAAAGAAAGGTGTAACGAGTATGTATGTCAGTACGTATATTCATATAAGAATTTCATTGACCAACTACTGGAACTTTTAGGACTAGTTCACTTGGTGTGCTGCGTAGGTCAAATACATTTCCCAGTCTGTTGTCGAACAATGCTCGAGATCAAGAAACCAGTCAATTAGGATATGTTTATATCAGAGCAGCAACATGACGAGATGGTGATATTGATGCAATATGACGAATACAAATGTTCTAAACGTGTTGATATGGAGAAAAAAAAAGAAATAGTTAGAACTATTTTATCGGATATCTGAGACTCTACGAAAGT
>OY735234.1:22384345-22396845 GCA_963457665.1 Thysanoteuthis rhombus | reverse complement strand
CACTGCCAAAAGAAAGGACGAGAGGAGTAAATCATTCATCGAACATCCTTTTTTTCTGTTTTTTTTTTCAATTCAACACAAGCTGCTAAGAGATTTTGGCCATGTTACAGTATCTATTGAGTATCTAACCAGACACATACACACACACACACACACACACACACATATATATATATATATATATATATATATATATATATATTAACGCTCCTTTATTAAGGGTTGAGCACTCTTTAAGTCAGGCAACTAGCTCATTATAAGCGTATGCAATGCTCTTCCAACTTAGGAACTGAGAACTCTGGTGGATGGGAAATTCAGGCGTGAGTAAATAAATCGCTCAAATTCAACCTTACTGACCGTCCAGTTCTCTGTATGACAGAGCTAAGATGCCAGCCTCTGGGTCTGAAGCGAATGTTTCGATCCTACCTCGTGGTACTGAATGGGATAATGGATTGTCTACAGCCTCATTGAAGAGTTGTTTTTTTTTTTAAATCTCCGGTACAATGTTTCTAAACAAGAAAAGAAAAACAAGTTTTTGAACGGTGAGCGATGTTTCTTGGGCTCACGAGAGATCCATATTCCGAGCTTTTAAATTTTCATTAGGTTTGGAAAACAGAATTTTTCTAAACCTTGTTTGTTTATGGTCTATTGTTAAATATTAAATGTTGATTTTCACCCAGAGTTCACGTCAGAATGTGGGCGTTTTTCGAATAGTTCATACGTCTGGTGTTACAGTGATTGCAAAGGTCAACATTTGATTCTTTCTTGTGAAGTGTAACTACTATTACTTGACTTATTTTTTTCTCGTATACATTGTGCGAATAACCGTGCTAGTCTTTTGTTAGAGATCCCTCATGCATCTTTTAGGAGGTATGTTGGTCGCCATTTTTCCATTATTGTTTAACTCTTTTATTCTCGCTAATACAACCCAACCATCACCACGACCAGCCAAATAAGAAACCTCGAGAGACAAACGTACCTACTCAATTCTCATCCGTCGAACTTTCTAGTGGGTAAAGAACCCTATATCGCTACACCACTCCCTCTCTCTCCCCTTGCAGCAATTAACTAATTGCTCAAGGAATTCACAGCCCAGAAAAATTATGAGATATTTCTAAGATTCTTCCAAAATTTTAGAAGTGATGGTATTTTTTAGCAAACTAAACGTTTTTTTTTTAAATATTCCTTCAAATGAACGTCCATAACTTGCACGTGTCCCCGAACTATCATTCTGAAAATGTTTAAAATTACCTGAAGAATAATTTATTTTTTATCTCAACGTCACGTCTCACTTCATGGATCTCCAGAGATCACGTAAGAAACCGAGGCCGACGGAATACAAGATGGAGAGATGAACTTGACAGATTCAGAAATACTAGCTCCGTGATGCCCATGATAGAGAAGTGTGGCGAATCCTTGGGAAGGTCTATGTCCAACGACGGACGTTAAAAGACTGATGATGATGATGATGATGATGATGATGATGATGATGATGATGATGATGATGATGATGATGATGATCTCTTAAGTATATATCTATTGTCTGAAATTATTTATGACATTCACCAGCATGAGCTTCAGGAATTGATGGTTCCGAAATCATGGAATCAAGTGAGGTATTTTTTCAATAAACAAAACGAAACATTTCAGATGGTGCTTTGTAGTGTACTCATGCAAATCTCAAGGTTGTTGTTGAAAAACTGTGACCAGGAGAAAAATGAATCTGTAACCCACTTGGCCTCGTTGGTCGAGTCATTTGTGTGGCTTGAAGATTGAATTGGTCTAGTCTCTCTAAATAAACACTTCACAGACTGATACCAATACTGTATTAATGGTACTTAAGCTAAATTCAAAAGACAGTCTGCAATTCAAAATGTATAAATGCTTGTGACTGAAAGAATTATACTCTCTGAATTTCAAAATCGTATTTATGCGTAGCAGGCCTCAATACATACACTGCAATGAAAACTAATCATTGTAATGGACTGAATCTTGAGAGCAGAATCCATCTGTCTACTATCAAACTAGACTTCAAAGAGGTCCCTAAAAATAAACTTATCGATTCTCTTTCATTTATTCTTCTATTTTATAATGAAACCAGCTTCTACCCGTGAAAATGACGATGTTATTAATGTATACTTTAGCACTGTAATTGTTATGTCGTAACAGCCTGATTCCATAACAACCCAATGACGGTTTATTTTTAGCCATGCCAATATGTTTCAAATGGACCAGTCCATTAGAACTTGTGAGGACTCTGATAGGGTGTACAACCATACTTTGGTACATTTAAGCATACTAATTTGTATGCAAGGTTTTTATTGGGATAGGTTATTTTTCAGAGGAAATGAAGCCACTCAAAGATTGATTGTGAATCCTTAGTTTTATTCAAATCAGCTAAACAACATGAACACTCCTCAAGGATCTGCACACATTTTGGGACATCCTTCGATGGATTGCAGAGAAGAAAATTACTCAAATACTCTCTTGTTTTAATCATATGAAGCAACAACTCAAACTGTGTCCTTGGAACACGAAGTAATCTTTTCCAAAAATCGCCAATCAACGAAATTTTACATTCAAAGATAGAAAAACAAATGGTTCAAATGGTAAAAACTCAACTTAGATGCGCTAACATCTGTAGCATAGATTGCCATCACTGATTGACTTACCGAAATGTTGCTTACGTCCCATGGTCACCGTTGCCAATTTAGATGCTGCATAGGTACCTCCCTTGCTTACTATTATCAATTTTGATGTTTTTCAACTAAACCTACAGTTTGGAGGCTGGGTGTAGATATCAGAAATTAGTATTTTGATGATTTCTGATAGAATGAGTAACATTATAAAGAAAAAGTTAAGAAATACTCTTGATAAATCAAGTAATATTTTAGTGAAATGAATAAAAATCATTATAGTCGTACCTAATTCAGTGATGATATGTGATGTATTTCTTAAATTTTAGGTACATTCATAATTGGATAATGTAGATGAGTCTAAATATTTTAGAATGTTTTTCGTCTCGATTTTAGATGTAAATATAAGAATAGAGTTAGCCACACTGCATGGTAGATCATTCGTCTCGGACTCCTGTTTTCTCCCTGATATGATGTGTTGTCTTGAGATTATTACATGTTGCGTGCTTCTCAGTCTTTTGATTTGGCTCTGTGTTCAAACTTCATAGGTGACTATCGGAAAAATACATTGGTTGTGTACTTTTCTTTTAAGTATTAATAGCATTTTTTTGTTTTTGTCGGCCTCGGTTGCGCATGTGATTTCTAGGGACCCATGTTGTGAGTCGTAATGTTCATCAGTTGTCTGACATTCATGGAGCATGGCCAGCTCGTTGCCATTTCACTCAGATGTTGCCATCCTAGAGTGATTTTTTGCTTGATTTCTTCTTCTTTAGTGGGTTTCATGGAGATTCACCATCCTAGATAGAAGTATGATCAACTTTCTCCAATTTTGCGTCTTTGATTTTGATTGTCGTCTTCTTATTTCCGATTTGATTGTTGCAAATGACTTTTGTTTTGCTGAAGTTCATGTGTACGCCAAGTTTTTTTTTCTCTTTTCATTTAGTTCATCTACCATTATTGGAGGTTGTGCAGATTTCATGAGAGAAGGGTGGTATTGTCTGCAAATCCGAAGTTGCCTTGATATTCACCGTCTATTTTGAAATCTCTATTCTCCCAGTCCAAGGTACGAAAGATCATCACAAGGCAGGCTATGAAGAGTTTCAGTGAGCTGGTATCACATTGTCTTACTCTTTTTTGGATCTGGAAGGGTTCAGTCTTTATGTAGCCTGACAAAGGAACCGCTATGACTGTACACATGTTGCTGTACTCTGACGTATACAGGGTCTACACCTTGAAGAATGATGGCCTTCAGAACCAAGGCAATTTCCACAGACAATAAAAACTGAATGAAAATTAGGTCATGTTTTGCTAAGATGCACAGGAGTTGATTGTTTATTTCCAAATTTACCCTACTATGGAGTAATGTTTCGATGAATGAAAAATATCTTTTGATCAGAAATAAATTGCTAAGCCTACACCCAAACTAAGTCAATCCTTCTCTAGCCCATGGTCCATCCTTTTACAAAGTATAACTGAAATTCATCGAGAAGCTCTGGTGATAGTGTATGAACGGACACATTCACAGCGGTACCTTGATTAGTGCAGTTGATTCGTTCCAAAATTTCCCGTACTTTTCAAAACTGCTCCACCAAGGTCTTTTGTTTTTTCTCCTTTCAGCTTGTACTTAGTTATATTTGTGTGTACAGTGATACAATAACTGCACTTTATCAAAACTTTCACATATCAAAACGTACTGATCAAGGTATTGATTTACATCAACAGACTTTGTTGGCAGAGGTAAACCCTGTTTCACGTTAGGACAAACACAATTAGGAGAGTTAATCTAAGCTAACTATAACTGATTACTGTTACAGCAGTAATCAACTCGTCCTAATCAAAGGTACAGATATCCTTTTCCAATTGTGGGCTTTGGGGGCATCAAGAGAGCGCAGATATTCTAAATGAAGTTTGCTGACCTCTCCCTCCCTCCTCTAAAAAACTCTTTCAGTCCCCCTGAAACTATAAATCTTGTACCAATAACCTTTTGATAAACAAACATTTCAATATTCAAAAATTGTAAATGCTCCAATATTTAAATGAAAACAGTAAAATATACAGTAAAACAAATATACAATTGATTAACGAGAACCATAAATTTCATCAAAATTACAGTACAGTCAATAAGAATTTAATATATATATAAATATATATATATATATATATATATATATATATATATATATATATATATATATATAATTCTCATGGCTGATCGGTTCGAGAATGTAAAAAGGTTTCCACCTACGATTATCTCTGGGTTTATATTGTCTATCGATATAGTTGTTTGTTGCTAATTTTTGTACGATTTTTTTGATAATAACACGAGGATTATCACAATAAAATCAATGGAATTGAAGTTCCAGACTTTTTATCAACATGTACACACTTTTCGTCAGAAGTGTTCGATAGTTTCTCTATCATGGATGCATGTACGTATTCCTTGTTTTGGGGGCTTGTTAAGCTCTGTTTAAAGCTGTTTGGCATATTATCGACGATGTAGTTCTTCGCTATACGCCACAAGACATCCCAAAATATCCCCATTATATTATTCATGACTGAACCACGAATCAAGCAAATGTGAAAGGGTAAATATAAACTATTGTCTATGCCTATGAATGGTATTTGAATTAGCAGGAATGTAAAGTAATTTTACAAAAGATAGTTCTTCATCAATTCAGTCAGGGAGAATATAGCATTTAATGGGCACTGATAAAAGGCTAAACATCTCTGAGATTCGCAAAGTAACCTAAGCATATCAAGTAGTGCCAGTGAATAGAACGAACTAAAATAGATAGATAGATAGATAGATAGATAGATAGATAGATAGATAGATAGATAGATAGATAGATATGATAAGATAGCAAAGGATAGATAGATAGATAGATAGATAGATAGATAGATAGATCAATACATTATTAACATATTACATTGTTAAATAGATCATTAGATAGATACATAGATACATAGATATATACGGACAGAATGAGATAGAGATAGAGCAATAAATTATTAGATATGTAGATGGATTGATAGATAGATAAATATGAACAGAATTATCAGATAGATAGATAGATAGATAGATAGTGACTTGGACAGATTGGTTGATAGATAGATGAACAGACTTTTTTGTACTTTTCATTATGAGAATCTTGTTCGAGTAAGCGACAAAAATGTACGCATGTAATCCATCCGCCCCAAACACAAGCAATCACTTATTGTCACGAGAATGTTTTGGAAAAAAACTCCTTCTTTGCAGGGAAGTCCCAATTCAACCAAGACAGAAAAGAGAGAACAAGGGCCAGGGGCTTGAAAGATTATTGTCATCGGATGGCCAATTTCTTTTCTCTAACAGCTTCTTCTTTAGCCATTAGTGGAACATGGAACCTAACCGAGAGAAAGACTCGCAAACTGAGAAGCATGCAACGCATGCACGAGAAAAATCATGCTCAACCTTACATGTGGTGATCACAAGACAAGCACAGTATATTGGGAAGAAAACGGGAGTCCGAGACATCATAGAACCTTTTAGGAAACTTAAATGGCAAGGGGCAGGTCAAGTTGCAAGAATGGCAGAAAACCGATGGACATGACGACTACCAATGCGGATCTGTAACCCATGATAAAGGAATGTTGCAGATCCTTGGGAAGGTCTATGTCCAACAACGGACGTTGAAAGACTGATGATGATGATGATGATGATGATGATGATGATGATGATGATGATGATGATGACGACGATGATGATGACAATGATGATGATGATGATGATTTTTTAAAATATTTACAGAAACTGCATGAGAACCTTTTTCATCTTTTGAATTATTTAATAATGTATCCGTGCTGTCAAAAACAAAAAAAGATGGTTTGATATGAGCGTCATCCCAACCTTTTGTGTACACCAAACCTATCTCCGAAACGATGATCCCGTTTTTAGGCGTCAGATGCTTAGTTGCACCAGCAGCTCTACACCAATTTGGAACTGGTCAGAAATACGGTATAAACACATGAATCAACAGTTTAAAGTAATACCAAGTTTCAAGTTACAGCGATCTTTAGACGGATAGGTATGAACAAGTTGATACTTGTATGGATAAAAATGGACAAAAAGATACCTACCTAGATACATAAATAGATTAGTACATAAGAAAGAAATAAAGAGGTTTATATATACATATATATATATATATATATATATATATATATATATATATATATATATATATATACATATATATATATATAGAGAGAGAGAGAGAGATATAGATATAGATAGATAGATAGATAGATATGAACAGATACATTTTGAGCAGAAAGAATTAAACAGATAGATACATAATAAAAAGACGTTGTGCATTTCCTGCTACAAGAATTTCAATAACTGAGCGGAAACTGAATATGCATGTAACTCCCGCTTACTGCCCCTCCCCCCCTCCCCGAAAACAAACAAATACTAGTTGCCAAGGGAAGGATTCCTTATCCGCAGGTAAAATTGCTTCCTTTCACCCAAGATAGCAAGGAGAGAACGAAGCCCGGGAGCTTGAATGATTTCTGTCGTTGGCTGGCCAATTTCTTTTCTTGACAGTTCTTTGTTAGGTTTTTCAACATGAACAAAACTGCATGAAAAAGAGATCCTTTATTTATTTCCTTATTTGTTGGCAAATGTGGCCGTGTTGTCAAAAATTATAGCTTCTGGGAAGAAGATATAATTCGTTATTTAAGACTCTCCGTTCTAACTTAGTGTATGTATTAATGCACTTTTAAAACTAAAGAAACAGAAATTTCCCAGCTCAGTGAGGCATCAAGGTCTCTCTCCGTGTTCTCCCTTCGCCTGATCTATCCCCTACCAATGACAACTTCTTCCAGGCCCCAGATGCATATATGCGCCAGCAGTTGTACACCATTGCTCAGCTAGATGGCGTATACCAAGAAATCACCAGTTCACGGTAACCCCACGATCTTTAAACCATGTGTAACCCCTTGTAGTGTTCTACTTTTTTCTTTTTTTTTTTTAGGTCAACTTGGAATTACCGCGATGAGCTGAATTCTATCAGTATTTACTTATGTTCTGTTCCTGAGCACTTTTCCCTTAAACACAACTTTAGTAATTCCCAATCTACAAGTGTGCCCCATTCCAGAGTTGGAAGAGCTTTACACTTTAGCAGTAATAGACGAGTGTCCTACTTGACAGTGCTCAACTTTAAAGAATGGAGTGTTAATTATGATAATAAATGTGTCATCCACAGCCAGTTGTTACGTTGTACTACAACTCTTTGGTGTGGCTATAAACTCTAGTATCCCTTTCAGTGCTGCTAGGTAGGGTCAGAGCCTTTGCATCAGACCCAGAGGCAAATACTATACTCCTGCCTTACTCGGAACTTGACTACGTATAATTCTATATCTACCAGAGTGTTCCGTTCCAGAGTTGGGAGACCATTGCAGAGTTGCTTATGGTAGATGAGTTCTCTACCTTAGTGTGTTCAACCGTAAAAAGGGAGCGTTAATTATTATCAATAATTATGTCATCCACACACAGCCGTTTCGTCGTATTACAACTCTTCTGTGTGGTAGTTCTGCGTAGGGCAGGGGTAAAGCATCTGCCTCTGGATCCAAAGCAAAGGTTTCCACCTTACCTAGCAGTACTGGAAGGGATATCGAGTTTATAGACACACTGAAGAGTTGTAATACATCAAAAAAACTAGCTGTGAATGACAAAATTATTAACTATAATTAATACTTCTTTCTTTAGGGTTGAACACTTTTACGTAGGGCACTGTTGGTTAGGGCACTCTCAGGTAAGCCACTCTTGGATGTTACACTCTTGGGTAAGGCACTCTTGGATGTTACACTCTTGAGTAAGGCACTCTTGGATGTTACACTCTTGAGTAAGGCACTCTTGGGTTGGGCAGTCATCTGCTACATAATTAAACAAGGTATAAAAGAAGAAGAAAACGTGTATTATCAATGTACGATAAACGAACAAATATTTGTGCTTTTCAGAAAGCATTTTCTGAAAGAATAAAATCGTTTTTTCGGCGAGACTCAAACCTCTACAACATATCAAAAATCATTCCATTATTTCTCAATCGCTTGCATGTGTGTGTGTGTGTGTGTTTTGCCAGTTATTGACCGTCAACCTCGACTGTCAACATAGGTTTATCTTATTTTTGAATAGGTTTGGCTGGCTGGTTATGTAACTAGAGTACTGAAGACTTCAACATTCACTCCTTACCATGACAAGAAAATAATTCTCCAACCCCAGCTAAAGAGCTTTCAAGGGGTGGGATCTGTTTGTAAGGTAGGCTCCAGCTGGATCGGCCCCTAGTTTGAGCCAGCTCGTTTGATTTTGGGCGAAATTCAGATTTCCTTCCAGTAATTACTGCCCAACAAAAGACGCAAGAAGTAACTCATTAATCGATCACCCCTTATTCCCAATTTCGTTGATTGATCTATCCCAACACGGCATGTTGCCAAAAGATGTTGGTCACGTGACGGTTTCTACTGAGTGACCGACCATGCTTGTCTCCATACTTAATTGCTTAATCTTTCGCCCAGTCCTTTTCTTTTAATTACTGTCATGAATCAGATTCTCTCATTTTTTACGACCAGATACAAACGGTTCAAAAATGATCTTTTCTCTTCTTGTTTGCTCTAACGAAAATTATGGTTGTAATTGTTTTATTTTACTCTTCGTCAATACCAAAGATATCGATTCAATTTATTGATCTGTTTACATGATTCTTTTGTTCCTTCAAAGTTGGACAGTTCATAACTTCCAGGCTCTGTTTGGTGCTGACATCAAAGTCTCGTTGTCCAATCTCGTTTCGAAGAACAGTACTTCAAAGTCTTTATTTCGATGCCAATGCCTCAGAGGACAACTAAACGTTTTATGATGAGAGACATCACCTCCCTCTGCTTTCCAGCCAAGGCTGACAGTTCAATTATGTTCTCGTTTTTTTTGTGTATGTATGTATGTATGTATGTATTTTCAACGGAATGTGACATCTCATTTTAGTTACGTCATTTTGGTTTGTAATGCGTCATGGTTTATTTAAGTTGTTTATATTATATCAAATATTTTCAACCTGATTGACGATATATATATATATATATATATATATATATATATATATATATATATATATATATATATATATATATATATATATATATATATATAAACATATATTAAGATGTTGGCGCCTATTTCATATGCAATTTTTATTCTTTGAGTTTTTCAGGTATGAACGTAGATTAAAAGTGATGACATTTCAGACATAAGATAGTTATTTGGGCCTTTAACGAACTGGAGTTATCAAAAATATTGCTCTTTCCATCGATCTCGATGCGATTGTATGTTGGTTCTCAGTTTGTTTTGGTAAATTCCATGTTTCACATCCGTAAGTCGTAACCGGTATTAAACATTCGATGCATACGATACGCTTTGGGTACATGAGCAATGAGCTCTTTTTTACACTCAGTCCTGTTTGTACGATTTCCATATCTTAACTTTCATGTATATATATATATGTATATATATATATATATATATATATATATATATATATATATAAACATATTTTTTCTTGAACAGGCAATCTGTTTATTTAGGGGGACTGGGGCTGTAACCAGTATTGTACTGTGTTGATATAGACAGATCGATACATAATGAACAAACTAAGACAGATACACAGATATACACGCCAATACACACACATCATGGAACATATTACATATATATATATATATATATATATATATATATATATATATATATATATATATATATATATATATATATATGTATGTATATATATATATATTCTATGAATCAGTTGAAAAATATATATTTACAAAATAATTTTATCGAGAAATTCATTAATATCTCTCAGTAAATTATTCATACCCCAAGAAAGATAGATAAAGAGATAAATATATTGACGGATAAGAGAAACCATAAACAGATAGATTGATCGACAGAAAGATAAATAGATAGGGAGTGAGAGAGACGGAGAGAGATAAAAGTGGACTAAAAGTGAGATAGCCATGTAAAAAAGTTGGCCAACACATGAACTTCAGTAAAACGAAAATCATGTGCACTAATCATGTTGAGAATAAGAACATAACTGTCAAGATAGAAGATGAAAAACTTAGCAAGGTAGACCACTACATCTACCTAGGACAACAAATCTCCATGAGACCCTCAAGAGGAGGAAATCAACCGAAGAATCACTTTGGGGTGGCAAGCCTTAGGCAGAGCAAGCTCAACTTTCAAGAACCAGATGATCCCAACAATCCTAAAAAGAAGAGTATACAACCAATGCATTCTCCAGATAGTCACCTATGGAGCTGAAACATGAAACCCAAGCCACAGACAGACATACAAACTGAGAAGTATGCAACGTGCGCATGAGAGAATCAGGCTCAACCTCAAATGGAGAGATCACAAGGCAGTACAGTATATAGGGAAGAAAACGGGTATCCGTGTCATCAATGAAATTATTAGAAAAACTCAAATGGCAATTGGCATGTCATGTTGCAAGAATGAGAGACAACCGATGGACATCATGTCTCACAACATGGATCCCCAGAGATCACATAAGAAACCGAAGCCGACAAAACACAAGATGGAGAAATGAACTGGACAAATTCAGGAAATACTTACTCTGCAACGCCCATGATAGTGAATCATGGCGAATCCTTGGGAAGGTCTATGTCCAACGACGGACGGCAAAAGAGTGATGATGATGATGATGATGATGATGATTTAAACACTCACCCATACACACACACATATATATATATACATATATATATATATGTGTGTGTGTGTGTTTGTGTGTGTGTATATATATATATATATATATATATATATATGCATATATATATATATGTATATATATATATATATATATATATATATATATGCGTGTGTGTGTGCCTGCGTGTGCATGTGTGCATGTGTGTGCATGTGTGCGTGTGTGTGTGTGACTGCACATGATAAATGACCGATGGACCATTTTCCAGAAGTTTTATTGCTATAATGCTCGCTTTTGCATCGGTAGTGTCGTCAGATCAGATTGGAAAACACATTACTTGTGATCTAGAAAATGTGCATCGTTTTTGTCTGATATTATTTACAACTGAAGACTGGTTGTACATCTGCCAAACATGAATCGTTTCATATTTTTATATCTTGATTTTATTGCAATATAAACTTATTTTTCTGTTATCCACCATTTCTTGAAGGAATCGAACCGTTGCAAATTTTAAAGCAGATGTAACCTGCAGACATATTCAGATAGGCCTGTAGCGGAGTAAAACGGAAAAAGGAAATTTTATGGAAAAGGGTAAGAAAGAAAGTACCGAATAAAAATCATAAATAATAAAGATAGAAAGAACGAAGAAAAAATGCTGGAAGAAATATAGGAAGTAAGAAAAAAAGAAAGAATGTGAGAGAGAAAGGAAGAAAATATATAAAAGAGAAAGACTGACAAAGACAAAGGAAAAAAGAAAGAGGAAAAAAGGAATGAAGAAAGATAGGAGAGAGAAAGGAAGAAAACAAGAAAGAGGGAGAGAAAACAGAAAAATATTGGAAAAAAGGAAAAACAAAGAAGGGAAGGCACAATTTTAAAAAAAAGGAAGAAACAGACGAACAAAAGAAGAAAGAGAAGAAAATAGCCACGACAAAGATTAAAAGATAAAAATAGAATTAAGAATAAGAAAATCGAAAGGAAGGAAATACTAATGAAGAAAAAGAAGAGGAAGATAGTAAGAAAGAAGGAAAGAAGTAAAGGAGGGGTGAAAGAAAGAGAAATACTACGAATGAAATGAACTGAAGTATAAGAGTGCTAGAGAGTAAGAAAA
>OY735234.1:22311845-22381845 GCA_963457665.1 Thysanoteuthis rhombus | reverse complement strand
AATTTAGTTCGCACAATTTTTTGTATGAACCCTTTAAGAATTTCTGAAAACCGAGGTTTAAGTTTCCGATAATACACACGTTTTTTTTTTAAATTGTTTCTTCCATATTTAAATGATGTTTTATTACAAATCAAAATCTATTTCAGCATTGTACTTACGATGTAAATGAGAGGAAAAACACACTTGAAGCAGTAAAACATTTCTTTCCAAAAATTATCACAGTTTTTTTATATGTTTTCGACTGAAGTGAAAAACTTCACCTGGATATTTTTTTGAAAAATGCAAAAACATTTTTGACGATGTATCATCTTTAATATTAAAAATGAAAAAGTTCATAAAAAGGCGAAATGAACAAAACTGAATGTTGACCCAAACTCATTTAAACGAAGAGATTACGTCGGTTTTTATTTGATGAATTGGGAAAAAAATCGGCCAGATGTAATCGAAATGGGCTGATCCAGCTAATCACATGGTAATCAGTTGAGCCCGTATTTTTTTTCTTTTTCCTTCTCTGAATAATGAACGTTTTTACGAACTCCTTCATGACGGTCAAACAAGTCTGTCAAAGCCTTACCTACGTCTGTTGGTCCCTTTTTTTTCTGCTTTCGAATTAAGAAACCTTTGTCCCACTCCCTCATGACCGAAAAGCCATTTTCGCCTACCAACATTGCAGACATATATATATATATATATATATATATATATATATATATATATATATATATATATATATATATGTATATATATATGTATTATTGTGTCATCCACGGACAGCTGTTTGGATTGTTTACATCTCTTTTTAGACTTTAACCCATCCAGTACCGCAAGGCAGAATTGAAACCTCACATCGGACCCGGATTACCTCTGGACTACGGAACTGGATGGTCAGTAAGGTTGAATTTAAGCGATATATTCATTTACGCTGAAACTCCTCATCCACCAGAGTGCTCTATTCCTATGGAAGAGCATTGCATAAGCTTATAATGGATGAGTTACCTCACTTAAAGAGTGCTCAACCCTGAATAGAGGAGCATTAATTATTGTACCATCCACATATTATGTGTGTGTATTTCATCAGCGTCTAGTTTCACGCATGGTCAGAGTTAGAGAAAATAACTAGTGAGTTCTTCAGTAAGGAGCCGTATATATACATTTGATTTCCTAAGATCCCCAGAGACTGGCACACTGTAACAGGGAGGGGTTGCAACATACGTGATTAGAATTAATTGATTAGGATTCACTTGCCTTTCAATTTAGTTTAATTTAATTATAACTTAGCTGGCGGGAATTGTGGTTTCCATATTGATACTCCTATATCTTGGTTCCAAAGCCAGGATGAACAAATTGTTGACCCCAACAGAGAAAACTTAGTTAATTTATCAATATAAACATCTCATTACCTGTGTTTGAATTTGATGTCCTGGCATCCTCAAGTTTTTACTTTAGAAAATGATTAATCGATTCATTTTCTCGCCTGGGAAATAGGGAAGTTGTCTCCTGGAAACGGTCATAAGGTTGTTAAGAACCAATGAATTCGAATAGTTTCCTAGTTGAATTTGGGACCGAAACTACCAGAAGCTCCCCTGATCTCACCCCAACGCCATCCTTTGGGTTCGAGTTAGACGCTACAAAGAGATCAAGCACGAATTGAAGCTTTTGCCTCGCCCTTTCCTCTTGCCTACATACTCTCCATCTCTTACTATGTGAGTCTGCATCCTTCTTTTTTCTCCATTTGGAACTGTTACCAGAAACGTTCACAAACCATATAGTGCTTTGTTTTGATGCTGTTAACTGACATATTTTACTATCACTTGTGAATTTTAACAGAAATCAAAAGCAGATGTTTTCTCCAAAACGGAACTTTTTAAGTTTCATTTGATAAATGAGCTTTAGACGAGTATATATATATATATATATATATATATATATATATATATATATATATATATATATATATATATATATATATATATATATATATGGGGGGTGTTTATGTGTGTGTAGATAAATATGACAGTTGAAGGGTGAAGTGAAAAATTCATCTCGATTTTTTCAATCTATGGGTGTAGTTCGATGCATTTCAACGGGAACCAGTCATCTTCTTCAGATAAGAATATTTGCTGCAGATTCAGAAATTAAAATACGCTGGTCCTATTTCGATGCTGAAGAGGAGAATGTGAAACAGCATCGGATTGTAAACAGTATATTTCTCTCTATAAATTACTGCAAGTAATTTCCCCGAAAAAAATGACTGGCCCTCGTCGGAATGCATCGAACTACGCCCGTAGAATGATGATAGTAAAAATTGAGACGTAACACCTTTTGGTTCTTTTTTTTCCACATCACCTTCCAATTGTCAAGTTCATCTACATTCAGTTTGATCACTTCACATCCACAATACAATTATATATATATATATATATATATATATATATATATATATATATATATATATATATATAAGGGGCAGTAGTTCTTCATAGCGAGCTTAAACTCAAATCTTCCAGAAAAGGACACTCCTGTCAAACATGATACACAGTTTTTGTGCTCCTATTAGCGCCACCTCGGTTTGAAAGGTTGGGTCGGCCCGAGCAATTCACAATTCACCTTGCAGCACCATTGCTCAGGCTTGCGGGGTATTCTGTGTACAGGCCCTGTCGTGTATAGTCCTGTGAGAAAACTATTCAAGTGAATTTTCTTTTGCTGAGCCAGTTGATCACACACATACACACTCAATCTATGAGCACAGAGCACACACTATTGAAGATAGGGATAATTCCCAAAACACGTCTTAACTGTCAATGAAAATATCTATGGATTAATAAACTTAGTTTCCATACACTTTTTCTCCTGAGTCGGTCTCACTTCCTATAGTTCAAATTATATATATATATATATATATGTATATATATATGTGTGTGTGTGTGTGTGTGTGTGTGTGTGTACACCAAGACATAATTTGAGATACATAAAATGCAGCCGATTTTGTGATTTCAAATACAGTTTCTGCTATTAATAACAACACATACTAAGCAACACTGATACGTCCCACTCATCGCCCTGCACACCCACCTTGTTGGCAAATCATTTGTCTTCACCCCGTAATATATATCAATAGGTACGCCCTTAGTGTCATTGAATGGAGTCATACAAAAGTCTCTCTTGTCTATTTTGTATTTGGGTTTATAGTTCTAACTTGTAAAAGCGTAAAACTTACGACTTGAGAAAATCGCGAATCCTTGTAAATAAAGAACTCTAAATATACTTTACTTGTCTAAAATTGTTTGTTTTGACTATAAATGTCAATGTGAGTAAAAACACCATTACTTCCCGGATAGATTATTATTTATCGTACCAAGGATGGTGTTTAGGTGCTATCTTCCTCATAAAGCAATTACGTGATCTGCAGGTCTGTTTAGTCATCCAATAGAAAGTGCAACACAACCAACGTTTTAGGGGGTAATCAATAAGAAAAAAATGAGAAAAGGCTGATAGACAAATAAGTTTCTTCTCTCGCCTTTTGTTGGGTAGTGATCACTAAAAAGTCCAATTTTCCAAACAAAAAAAAAACAAACTAGCAGGCATACAGAAAGGGGTCAATTTAGCAGGTACCCACATTAAAAACTGACCCCCCACTTGAATTTGAACCAATTGACGATTTTAATGAAAAACCTTTGGTAAATTTGATTACTCGTAAAAACTTATTTACATTATTTATAAAGTTTGATTAAGCAAATGAACTATCAAGCATAAATGTAAGTTTCTGTAAAGAAATTGCATGAACTTCACAGAAACATACTTATTTGTTATGGGTTCATTGCGTGAAGTGCTCGATACATTCAACAATAAACATTAAGTTGATTTAAAGAAAAGCTTGAGATATGATGGGTTACACGAACACGCTTATATCCCTGCCCTGTTTGGGTTTCTTCAGGTGGATGATTCAGTTTATTTCAGATTCCTATTTAGGGAATTAGGGGGGGGGGTATCCAATTCGTGGGATCTTCTTTTTATTCTATAATTGTATTTTTTCGTTTAGTCATTAGTAATTGCTTCTTATGTTTTTCTGTATAATTAAATGGGAATACTCTGCTTGTTGGTTGTGATAAATAAGAAGTTAGGAGGGCACGGTGTTGGTATTTTCGTTACCAGTATGTTGTTGAAATATCGGAAGTTTGTGGTATGTTTCCTCTCCGAGAGTATTTTATTCTCACTCAAATCTATTTCCCAGTTTTAGGGTCCACGCTTATACATCTTTAGTGTCACGTGTATATATTTATAGACCCCCAAAATTATCGAATCTTAGAGGCTTCAAATTTCCCTAATAAGATACCTAGACACAAGAATTTGAGTATGATAGTTGACACCTACCTCCGATATACCTACAGGTCGATTTAACTTTTTTCTGACTTGATTAGTTCAAATTCAATGATTGATTTATTTCTAAAGAA
The DNA here is from genome assembly GCA_963457665.1 of Thysanoteuthis rhombus. Taxonomy (NCBI): domain Eukaryota; kingdom Metazoa; phylum Mollusca; class Cephalopoda; order Oegopsida; family Thysanoteuthidae; genus Thysanoteuthis; species Thysanoteuthis major. The sequence goes on along the minus strand of OY735234.1, from coordinate 22,377,394 downwards.
CGGTAGCAATGATGTCTTAGTGGTTAGCGTCGTAAAAAATGGCCGGAAAGCATAAATACAAACGTGCCTGTGTAGTGGATCTACATGTCCATCATATTTTCAAAGCTCTACTCTTCCTAAGTGATCCTTATCGAGCACATTTATAAAACAAACCCATCACATCGTATATCTAATTAAAAATTTGTACTTGGTGTGTATATACATATATCTATTTGCGAGTGTGTGTAGAGTCTAAAGTGCCTTAAAGTTTTGAACACTAAGTATTAAGAAGCTTTTTCTATAGATTTTTTTGGAGTGGTACATTTTCTAAACAAAACAGTACTGAACATGGTATCACAGCAGTTTTGATCAAATAGCACCTCTGTTTATTATATACTTTACACCGTACATGTAGTTTGTCATTTTATATGTGGTTTTACGTGCATTGTATATTGATATTATATTGGATTACATATCATTTTTTTAAACAAGGATTACCTACGAAAGTTACAATTGTATATATATATATATATATATATATATATATATATATATATATATATATATATATATAGATAGATAGATAGATAGATAGATAGATTGGTTGATAGATATATGTATATATATACATATACATATGTGTGTGTGCATATATATATATACACACACACACATACACACACACACGCACATATATATATATATATGCGTGTACATATATATTATCAAGTTTACAACAAGGAAAACTTGTTGTATTTCAATAAAAAGTATTATACTAACCTGTAAAAGTAGTAATCCGTTTTTTTCATTAATACACACACACACACGCACTCACACGGACACACACACAGACACACATATATATATATACATATATATATGTGTGTGTGTACATATATATGTACATATATATGTGTGTGTGTGTGTGTGTATATATATATATATATATATATATATGTATATATATATATATATGTATATATATATATATATATATATATATATATATGTATATAAGAAGTCTAGTGAAGTAATGTTGCCAATTTTCAAGTCTGTAAACAAGATCGCTGGAATACACCAACATGTGCGCATATCTAAAAAAGTATAAAAACCTTTCATACCTTTGGTGACTACGGTTGTTCAATTTTCAGTTAAAATTACACTGAGATATCAGGAAGGAGTACGTAGATAAATGACTGATTGAGATCACCAGGTTAGCACGTACGCTTTTGAGCCCCAACATAAGACCGATTTTTTGTTACATTCTATCATTGTCTTATTTGATAGACAGCTGTACCATGCATATTCTTCTGATATGTTGATTTCTAAAATTATTCCCTGTTCAAGAAACTAGATTATTTATTCCTTCCCTGTGTTCTGCAATGGATTAAGGCCTCAGGGTACTGTGAGTTATTCATACAAGACAAGTGATCTTTAGAATTTTCTCAGTGTTTTGAAGTGTGCTTTTTTTATGTCAAAGGAAACTTCTCTCAAAATAAGATGCCTGTCGGTATATTGCAATAAGAAGCTGTCAGAGGGGAAAAAAGCAAAATCTAAAATAGAAATATATGTAGAGGGAAAATCTTTGAAAAAAAGCAGGGAGCTCATCTAATTTGAAAAGCAACTGACAAAACGCAAATGCTTTGAAGGGTTTATTCGAATATATTTCCTCATTTCTGTTGACGTCAACGCCTAATTTTTCGAGTACTTGTCAGAAAGCAAAAAGCTGTCAACATTGAGAAAACTTCTAAAGTAAATATCCAGTGATGAGCACAGCCAGCAAGAACTTCCAATTGATAAACGGCTAAATATTTAGCTTAAGCAAAGATATCTGTTAACTGCTTACTTTTATTATATTTATTTTTCTATAGTCCGTTTTTTTTATCTAGAAAATCTTGAAAACAAACTTGGGAAGTTGAAATTTCAATATATTGTAGCTTAGATATAGAGTTTTAAGAATGTATGTTGAATCTAACCCAATGTTTAAACTCTTACTCTTAAAACCCCTGGAAAAAAACAAGCCTAGAGAGCTCAAATGGTAATACATCAAAGCGTAGGCATAGACCTCAAAAACTGTATGTTGATTGTAACTCAATGTTTGAACCCTTGAAACCTATAAAACAGACCTAAAGAGCTGAAAAGTTAATGTGTTGTATCTTAGAGCTTTTAATAAACTATATGTAATTTGATGTTTGAATCCTTAAAACCCCTTAAAATCAGACCTGAAAAGCTTAATTTGTAATATGCTGTAGCTTAGATGGAGAGATCTTGATAACTCACAAGTTGAATGTAATTCAATCATTAAACCCTTTAAAAACAAACTTAAAGAGATTTTAATGAGCTGTAGCTTAAACATAGAGCTTTAAAAACGTATGCCATGTGTAACTTGATGTGCAAATCCTTAAAACCCCTAAAAAACAAGTCTAGAGAGCTAAACTGTTTCATTAAAGAGTAGAAACAGGAATCAAAAGACTGTATGTTGAATGTAACATGATGTTTTCACTCTTAAAACCTTTTAAAAAGACCTGAAGAGCAAAAAATATAATGTGTTATAGCTTGGATGTACGGCTTTCCAGAATTAGATGATATAAAATGATGATGAAGGTGTACATTAATTAGAAGAGTATACAAATTAAACATTTGTTTATGTAAAAAGTTTATCTTTAAACTACAACATATCGGAATTTAAGTAATCTACGTCCATTTTTAAGGGTTTTAGTGTAAAAAACTAATCTAATGAAATTATCGGTTAGAGGTTATATTTGCTTCCGTTAAATTTTGGGAAGTTTATCAGTTTAGCGTTTTCATTAGCAGCACTCCCCACAAATTTTGCTTTTACGTAAAAAGGCCAGAAACGGAAACAAAGTTCATTTTGCAGCGAGTGGTTGTAGAAGCATTTTGCATCTTCCTTTCCTCCTACACTGAAGTGCCATCACTATTTTTGGGTCTGGGAATGCTAAAATGCCTTTTATCTCCATGGTAAGGCGTGAAAAGAATTATTCAGTTTCTGACAAAAGCGGCTTTCATCTGGTCTGTTCCTTGTGTTGAGCTACACAGAAAAGTTCATTGATAATTTTTGTTGGAGCGTAGTGAAGTGGTCCAATAATTTAATTTCATGTCGAAAAGTTCATTCCATCAACTGTAGACACCTGAATTGCTCGACAAAATAAAATAAAATCATTGATTGCTTCCTCTGTATGCCGCAGAATGTGCACTAGCATGACTGAGTCCTTTCCAGCGACATCGATCGTGAAGTTATTTTGATTGAGCGAGAGTCTGGTTCAGTTTAGTTAGAGACGTCGTTCTGCCAGCGGCTTCTAAGTCGACATTTTGATAGAACGTTTACAATCATTCCCTCGATACATGTTAAACAGTCTTGATTATTTAGTTATGATCAAAGAGTCTGAATAGTCTGCACACGATGATTTTCGTTTCCTTGCCTTGATTAGTGATCTCCAGTAATTGACTAATGTTATCTTGTAGATGACTTCCCATTATAAATCTTTGGATATTATTTGAGAAAAGTAATGGTTCCCAACCAATAGGCTGCAGACTGGCTCCAAACTGCAAAGTATATGTTACTGAGTCACCAGGGGATAATATGGTTTGACTACATAAAATTATATGAGTCAACTGCACCTCTTTCCAATTCCTGTCAAGACCCAACGCCGCCGTTAATCAATATTCAGTGTTACCTCTTTTAACAAAGACGATCCATTTCTCAATCCGTCTTCTTAAATGGAAATTCGTTAAGTGAATAATTGAGCCTCTGGGATTTTAGTTATTTGTTCCGAATAAAAATGATAGTAAATGATTTATAATGTAAAACTTACAACTAAATAATGTGTAAATACAAATAAACTCGTGAATAATGTAACGAATAATCTTATCATAATTCATCAAAAATCTGTCTGTCTGCCCATATGAAAAAAGTGCCTGGATACCAAATATGAACCTACATAATAATAAATGGAATCCAGGATATTGTTGATAAATTCATGGAATTCTTTAATTTATTCTCCGTTACTCACTAAAAGATATTTCGCCAAGAGGTTTTTCTTTCCGGCGATTGGTACCTCAAGCTAAGTTAGAAGAGCCATTTGCTATGAGAGGTACCACTTACACAGCAAACTGACTGTAAACATCGAATGAACAAGTCTATTTAGTCACTCAATAGAAACTGTCACACAACCAATGTGTTTTGGTAGCATGCCTTGTTGGGGATTATCAATTTGAAAAAATTGAAAAGATGTGATTGATGAATACTTCTTGTTTTGTCGGGTAGTGATCACTAAGAGAGTCTGAATTTTAAAAAAAACAAAAAAGCAAGTGGACATAAAGTAAGGGATCAATTTAGCATAAGCCAATCATGCAAACAGAACCCCCTCATTAAAACGTTTTCAGGGCTGGTTATTTGGAACAACAAAATTTGTTTTCTTCTAGACTTGATAAAGAATATATGTTCAAATTTCAGCCATCTAGTTCCATTGGTACACACGATACATACATAGCTAGCCAGCAAGCTGGACTGACATCAAAACTGAAGAAACCTATGCTTCGGCTGGCAGTTCTTAATCAAAGAAAGACGTTTCGGTAGGCAATGAACAAACATTTTTATGTATATATTCAATATCCCGGTCGTAATCGACACCTTCCCACGTTGGCCAGCTAGCGACAATATCGTCAATATTAAACAGACCCCTGAAATAAGTCAACAAGTACGTGAAATTTTAAACGAAACGAAATCTTATTGAAAAGTAATGTCCACCAGTATCCTATTCATGGGAAAGCTTCACGTTTCCAAAATGATGCGAGAAAAACCCGAACGAAGAAAGCAATGAAGTTTGTATTCACATGCACTCCAGTAAAAACAAACATATTGAGGACAAAGACACAACGATCAGTATGGAAAATGTTGAACTGAGGAGAGAAGACCACTACATTTACTTGGGACCACGAATCTCCATGACATCATAGAAAGAAAGGATATCAAGCGGATAATTAGTCTAGGTTGAGAAGCTTTCGGAAAAGCAAGCTCGCAACACAGAGACGATAAAATCTCAGACGATGGTTGTACAACCTATGCATACTACCGATAGTCACCGATGGAGCTGAAACAGGAAACCAGACCAAAATATTTTCCCTCAAACTGACAAATTTATACAGGAAAGAATCATACTCATCATATGGAGAGAACGCAAGACAGCACAGTATTATAGAGAAAATAAAATGGGAGTTCAAGACATCATAGAATCCATTAAGAACACACAAATAGCACTGAACTGATCATGTAAGAATGTCGGACAGCCGCTGGGCATCACGACTCACGATATAGATCTCAAGAGATCATATACAAAACTGTGGTCGGCAGAAAATAAGATGTGAGGCGAACTAGACAGTTTAGAAAGTACTGGGTCTTTGCCGTCCATGATAGAGACCTCTGGCGAATCTTGCAGAAGGCTGATGTTCAACGATGGATGCTAAAAGGCTGATGTTGATGATACTACAGCAGGCAATATGTCTGTCTATTCTACATGAATCTAATATGAGCAGTATGTCACACTGTTTAGAAAGAAAAATTCAAGCCAAAGGGGAAAAAATAACATCTTGAAAATTCATCTTTCGGTTTCCGTCGCTTTTTTCATCTAATTACACAATCCTAGTTCCGACTATTTGACATAATCTTTTTCTTTAATTTTTGTGACACGATTTCTTAACGATATCCCATTTATGTAGTTGAGTGGGTCTGGATTTTAGGAACAAATAGTGTGACGAAGTTATCGAAAGATTTAATCAAAACCTTGATTGTGTGGTAAGATAGATAAAAACGTTGATGACTGAATAATGAATCTTCTGGATGAAATACAAACTGTTATTGTGTCATGCAATCCGATAACGAAAAAGGGCCAACCAGTGTGTGTTTAAGCTTTTTAGTTGTTTCAGGTTTAATACCAAACTAGCCCAAGACGATGTCAATTGAAATCTAAAGAGTAAACAAGACAGATTCCATTCCTTTGTACGATATTGATCCAAACTATGTGTCCCATTTCAACTCCTTTATTAGTAGTTCCTATAGATAGGATCTGCTAACTTCAACAGAAGTTGACCTGAGTTGGGCTTTAAAATTGAGGGTGAATTTTTGCGTACGTCACAGTGTCCGTGTTATCCATATACGATGCCATTCTGATTTCCTTTGGTCATTGTCATCCACCATTTTTACATACAAAAATAAAATGAAAACTAAAAAATGAGAGTTTGACAAAACAAAGAGAAAAAGGCCTACTCAGCATGATTATACATCCGTCACTGATTTCAAAAGCAATGAAAAAAGAAAAAGATAAGTTGTACTCCTTGTCCGATTCGATCCCAAAATCAGCAGGCCGAGCAGAATGCTATAAAACTCGGAAACATGTCTGGAAAATGTAATTCATTTGTTATTAAAAAGAACAAGGCCGTTGAATACTTCGAACTCTCACACAAATATCTACCGTCTCTTAAAAATCATTATATTTCTTATATTGTTAAATTTGTTCTATTATATAAACTGTTTTCAATACATGCTCAGTAGCAAAGTAATTTTCACTGAAAAAGAAGAAAAAATACATATTCTTGTTCTTGTATAAAAATGATATTTTTCAGAACAAACATTCAATGTTAGCAAAAAGCAAAATACTGCGAACTCAGAAACGCCAGTTGACACGGAATGACTTCACAAAATCAATCTGTTTAACCCCACTCTCTCACCCTCTCTCTGTCTCTGTCTCTATCCCTCTGTCTTTCTGTCTGTCTTTATATATGTCTATCTGTTCTCTCTCTTTCTCTCTCACTCACCCAACAAACAAATTGATGATAATAAATTCGAAAGTATAAGTTTGACAAAAACTAACTTTGATAAAACTTATCGATTTGGAAAAAACCTTTTCTTCAATTTCTCAGCTTTGTTTGAACTTTCTTCTGGTTTCCCTGTATGAGATAAAATTGGCTTTCAGATACTTTTAGCAAAATTGAAATTAGTCCCCGTTTTTTTCTAAAGAGTGACAGGCAAATGTCAAATGAGAGTCAACTCGACTTGACGTCATGGAATCACTTTCTCCTTTCCATTTCCTCTCTTACTCATGTCTTAAATTCAGATATCTTAAAAGTTCTGGTCTGATTAATTGCGATAACAAAGGTGACACATTGAGGAGTTTGAAAGAATTTGGACAACATTACATTGTACTAATCTTTAAAATTGATGAGTAAACATACTGACTGGCACATATTTAGGTATTTCCTTCGCAAAGCAATGAGTGTTTGGTGGTCATCTTTGGAAAAGCGATTGCATTATCGTTGTATTTTCCTGATCATCATTCGGCATAATAGACTATTTTTCTACTTAGAATATTGCAAATACGAATCCCTTTATTCAAATGTTTGAATCAGAATTCTTCCATTCGGAATTATGATCCGAACCTACTTCTTGTTATCTAATTACAATATAACCTAACAGCCAATCAGGGTACGTCTAAGCTCTCTAGTTGTTTCAAGTTTAGTACACAATGAATACAAAAATCTTAGTTAACGATACCTTGCCTGCACCTTTCAGATGTCTGTTCTGAATTTACAGATATAGACAATTGCCTTTGATATTACGTTATAAAAGCAACGGGCATTTACTAGTTGCAATAGATTTAATTGTAGCGTATATTTACATAACAATGTTCTTGCAGATCTTTGGAAACAGAGATTCATTTTCATGGCTTCTAAATGGTTAATTACTCGCTTCGTCTTTCTCTTTCTCAATCTCTCTAAAGTTAGCTGTTAATAAACGGATTCAAGCCATGCAAGAGTGTTGACCGATTTCATGGGTGTGGCAGTGTAATTAAGTGACTCAGCTGAATGTCAAGGGATTTGAACTTTATCAGGAGGTTGCAAGTACATGTTAGCAAAAAAATCTAAACAATGATCGTCGACATTCTAGAAAATGACATACCCGTGACTTGGGGTACATGGGCGAAACGTTGTGAAAAAATTGAAAGAGGACATTAGTGAAGACCTATCACATACGGAAATTAGCCAGCCCAAAGTTCAAGAAATAGAAATATCTCATAACAAAAATAAGAAGGGTCTACAGTTGATGTATTCTCTCGATAGTCACCTATGGGGCTGAAACATGGAACCTCACCAAAAGATTGACCCTTAAACTGAAAACCATGCAATGTACACAGGAAATAATCACGCTTAATATAAGATGGAGAGATCTCAAGACAGCACATAAAATTAGAGTAAAAATAGGAGTCAAATATATTGTAGAATCCATAAAATTGAAAATCGAATGGCCATGGGTTGATCATATTGGATGAATGTCAGAAAACTGCAGGAAATCATGACCCTCAATGTGGATCCTCAGATATCACATGTGAATACGTGTCCAGCAAAAACAAGATGGCTTGACTATATAGACATGTTCAGAAAGTACTGGCTCTGCAACGCCCATGATAGAAAAATCTTGCTAATCTTGGGGAGGATCTGTGTCCAACAACGGTCTTTAAAAAGCTGCTGCTGTTGCTGCTGCTGCTACAGATGATGATAATAATGATGATGATGATGATGATAATGATGATGAGGGTGCTTATCATTACTGAAAATGTTTCTCCACTATCATCCTTTGTATGAAATTTTAAGTAGTTGAATCCCATCTGTACCCATGCCACCACCCTAAAGAAATGAGGAAATGATAGAAATTGGGAATAAAGAACGGTGAGACTCAAACTCACGCTTCCCTTGCCGGTGAAGCCTTGTTAAACGTAACCTGCTTTGGCATCTAAGTTATGGGAACTTTGATGGCTTACAGAAGCCTGGATGCAGCCTCTAATTCCTTTTACTATCTTGATCCCTCTTGGACCAGGTTTGTTTTGCATTTTGTGGTAATAGTATCAGTAGAGCATTTTATTTTCATCATCCAAACGAGTGAGTTGAACAACTGAAGTATTTCTATGGATTCAGACCAATACTTTTCTATAAGAGGCCCCTTGCAAGTTCATACAGTTATACAAAAAAAAAATGAATTCAACAAGGTCTGATTCCTGCAGGAACTCCATTTGTTTTTCATTGTTTATTAGTACTTACACCGTCGTTGCCGGATGACTCAACTCAAATTGAGAGGTCATTTCAAGGAGAGTTTCAAATAATATAAGACATTCATAGATATTCTAAATTGCCTGAAAGTATCCATTGGGATACATCTTTTGTTTAAAACACAGTTCAAAATGTCATAAATGATAATGCGATGATCAAAATAATGGTATGATTTGTAGGGAATTCCATTCAAAACTGGAGAGAAGATTTGATCACAAAAGAAGATTCCTGAGAAGAGGTAAATGTCCCAATAAAATCGATCCAATGCGACCCTTTGCCAGCAATGTGAAAAACTGATCCTAGTTCTCCAACATAGAGAGAAAAAATTAACGAACTAACGTATAAGGATGGCTTAAAACTGTTGATCAAAATAGACAAGTATTACAGTGATGACATTGGAATGGGGCTCAGAATTGAGAAATGTGTTCTCCTAGTAAAGCACTAAAAGAACAAACGATTTGAATCAGTTTTAGATATCACTTATGCTAACTCCATTGGGTGTTTCTCAGTTTGTAGAAACCCGGGAAAGCCCTACATCAGGCAAAAGTACGTGAAAGCGCGATGCTTATTCTAGCACATGCTTGGACAGTAAAGGAGAGGTGCTGAGTGTTCCCAGTAAACCAACTAAACATTCACTGCTTTATACGTTACATTGCCAGACAATGAAAAAAGAATACTGCAATGGCGGCACGCAATAATTTAACTGACAGACAAAGATCATCCGGAACGTTAATCACAGAGAACCGCTAAAAATACACAGGAGTATTTGAATGTGATTCGATAAAGCCGGGAAAATAAAGCTAAAAATTATGAAGAATATTCAAATCTCACATAAATGATTCACTGCTGCCCACGCATGTATCAAAACTAATTTTTGAATATTTTTTTCGAAAATTACTAAAGATTTATCATTGAAAAAATCTAGAATTATTTTAGAAATACCAACAGGAGATTTGGACATTATTCGTCATAACATAACAATGAAGACACGCAAAAAGCATTTTTTTGAGCGTAATATAAATAGAAAACTGTTTCACGGTTTTAGCCCAAGAAATGTGACTGAGAGCATATACCCCTAGACGAGTAAAGGAGAAATCCCTGTAGCCCTTTTAGCTGATTAGTCTCACTATTTGAAGGGCTACAGTGATGAGGAAAAAACTAAACAACGGAAATGGTCATGTACCCTGGACCAAGACCAAGCAAGACAAGATAGTGCCACAGTACTGAAACGATTGACCAGGCAACTTTATACCATTCACTGACTGACATCACTGACAGTCTGAACGTAAAGAGGAGGTTACGCACTGGGAACAATGCTTAAGTGGCTGAAACAGGATTCGATAAATATGCAAAAATCTATTCAAAAGATATCATGAACACCACCCTAAATAGAGGCGGACAACAAGGAAAGAAAGAGATCCCATGGAGAATTTAAAAGTCGGATAAAAACATTCGCAGATGAAAGATCATAGACATGGCTACGCAATGGTCATCTGAAAGAACAACAGAATCCGTCAGTCCAGAACAAATGCATCAGGACAAACTATGTTGAAACGAAGATTTGCCGAACTCAGAATAGCAAATGCCGCCTCCGTGGAGAAAGGACAAGACAGTATACCACACGACCAGTGGAGTCAGCAAACTACCCCACAGAGAGTCGAAAGAGCAGGCATGACAGAGTAGTAACAGCAATACACTAGGAACTATGCAATCGACAGGAATTGGGCCATGAATACAATTGGTATCAGCCTAAACTCGAGACAGTCCTTAATGAAAGAAAGTGAAAAGCTAAGAAAATACCAGGAATTGGCAAGGAAGCTGAAAAATGCTGAGCCTAAAGGTCGGAGATAATAATGGGCGCACTCGAAACTGTTCTGAAGACAATGAAAATTGAAATTGGAGAAGCTTGAGATTATAAGTAAGACTATGCAAACCACAGCACTATTAAGGTTTGCAGGAATATTGAAGAGAGCACTGGAAGCTCAAGTTGTCAGCAATGGCCTTACAACTAGGATGAGAAAAGCATGTGCAAGGAAAGGTGGGTGGGTGAGTTGGAGATGTTGAAACGGTACAAACAATAGCATCAGTGTGATATGTAAGGACGAGGAGGGGTGGAAACCTGAGGGGAATTAATATCAGCCAGCTTTCAAAGATGACCACCAGACTACAAATCACATCAGTGCTGTGAAATGTAAGAGTGTTGGCAGGAGGCCCAGTATTTGGGGAGTCAAACCGTCACAACCACCAGGAAACCAGTGGAATAATAATAATGATAATATGCACGGATACTGAGGAAGGTGCTAGAGATATAAATACTGCAACAAATTTTAGCCCTGACATAATAGGTGAAAGAGAGAGGAGACGTTAGCTAAAGACCTGAGGAGACTTATTGTCACTCAGCCTTCAGCGATAACCACTGGGCAACCGGTGTGAAACTGTAAATCGCAGAATTACTGCGACCTATGAGTACTAGGAGAGGAGGGCCGGAGACTTGAGGAGACTTGCTGTCACTCAAACTCCAGCGGTTACCACCATGCAACTGGTATGAGATTCCTAATAATAATAATAATAATAATAATAATAATAATAATAATAATAATAATAATAATAATAATAATAATAATAATAGACCTATGAACGCAAAAGGCCAGATATTATAGTGAAATACTTTTTTTTTTTTTAATGAGCCTCCTTGTAAATATAACTGTCTCAGCGGATGAAGATATTGCTGTCAAGGAATCTGCAAAACTCCCAAATTATCAAGACCTGAAGGTGGATATTAGTGGAATGTTGTCACTCATAAGAATCTTGAAATAAACAGCAAGACACCAATTTTTCGGAACAAAGGGGAAAAGTCAAGCAAGTCATGTACATTGACGGCTTTGAACTATTTGCAAAGAACAGGAAAGACCTCGACACGTTATTCCACAATGTGGAAGAATAGAGTGGCAACATTGTGATGGAGTTCGGAATAAAAAATGCGCTCGTGGTAATGCACAAATGAAAGGCTCACAGCAGCAGATGGAATCGAATAACCAGACAACAAAAAAATCAGATCATTGACCACACAGGACTGATATAAATACCTGGGAGTTCTCGAATTTGATGCAATAAAATAGGAAGAAATGAAATAGAAACTAGGAAGAGAATACCTCGGGAGGATGAGAAAAATACCAAGTTAAATTGTAGGAATCGGATAAAAGAGATGAAAGCATGTGCAGTATCAGTTGTTACAAGGGTCCATTTCTGAGACGGACAAAGGAAGAGCTCCAGTCAATGGATCGACCAATGAGAAAGCTTCTAACAATGCATAAGGCTTTACAAATAATGTAGAATGAAACTGAAATAAAACAACAACAACAACAACAATAATGATAATAATAATAATAATAAATTGAACTTCCGGACAACAACAAGATTAGGGCATTAACTGCACAAGACCGATACAAGTACCTAGGTGTCCTTGAATGTGACACGATAAAACGGGAAGAGATGAAGGAGAAAATTAAGAGAGAATACCTCAGAAGGATAAGGAAAATATTAGAAACCAAATTAAATAGCAGAAATCTAATAAAAGGAATGAACACCTGGGCTGTGTCAGTAGTTAGGTATACAGGACCATTCCTAGGATGGACAAAGGAAGAGCTCCAATCAATGGATAGGCGAACAAGGAAACTTATGACGATGCATAAAGCATTACATCCTAGGGATGATACAGATAGGCTATACGTTAAGAGAAAAGAAGGTGGTAGGGGGCTCATCAGCATAGAAGATTGTGTCCAGAGAGCTAAAGTAGTCCTAGATAGATATGTGCAAACAAATAGTGAAGAAATCATAAAGAGCGCGAGGGATAGTGCAACAAACAATAAAGTAGAAAACAATGGAACAGTACAGCAAACTAGAAAAGAAAAGTGGGAAGGGAAAAAATTGTACGGCGAGTTTAAAAGACAGATAAAAGATATAGCAGACGAGAAATCATGGACGTGGTTACGAAAGGGAAACCTTAAGAGAGAAACAGAATCGCTCATCATGGCAGCCCAAAACAAAAGCATAAGGACAAACTACATAAAAGCAAAAATTGACAGAACACAGACAAACAGCAAATGCCGCATGTGCCGTGAAAGAGATGAGACAGTAAACCACATAACTAGTGAATGTAGCCAACTCGCCCAGAAGGAGTATAAGCATAGACACGATAGAGTAGCAACGATGATACACTGGGAACTAAGTAAACAAATGGGATTCAACCATGGGGAAAAGTGGTATCAGCACAAGCCAGAGGCAGTTTTGGAGAATGACAACCACAAACTACTGTGGGACTTTGACATCCAAACTGACCACCTCATCCAGGCAAGAAGGCCGGACTTAGTAATAGTAGACAAAAAAAGGAGGGCCTGCCAAATAGTAGACGTTGCTGTACCTGCAGACCATAGAGTAAAAAAGAAGGAGGGTGAAAAAAGGGAAAAATACCAGGACCTAGCAAGGGAGTTAAAGAAAATGTGGAACATGAAAACCAGGGTAGTACCGGTCATAGTGGGAGCACTAGGAACTGTCCCCAAAACGCTGAGGGAGAGACTGGAGGAGATCGGGATTAGGGGGAGGATAGAGACCGTACAGACCACAGCACTGCTGGGAACTGCACGGATACTGAGGAAGGTGCTAGAGATATAAGGACTGCAACGAATCGTAGCTCTGTCATGATATGCGAAAGAGAGAGGAGACGTTAACTGAAGACCTGAGGAGACTTATTGTCACTCAGCCTTCAGCGATAACCACTGGGCAACCGGTGTGAAGCTGTAAATCGCAGAATTACTGCGACCTATGAGTACTAGGAGAGGAGGGCTGGAGACTTGAGGAGACTTGCTGTCACTCAAACTCTAGCGGTTACCACCAGGCAACTGGTGTGAGATTGCTAATAATAATAATAATAATAATAATAATAATAATAATAATAATAATAATAATAATAATACATATGTATTTTCTCATCAGTTGCCTGGTGGTCACCGCTGGAGACAGAGTGACTTGAGGAGACTTACTGTAACCCAACCTTCAGCAATAACCACCAGGCAACTGGTGTGGAACTGTAAACTACAGCACTGCTGTTGACTGTGAGAGTGTGGAGAGGAGGGCTAGGGACTAGAGGGGACTTGCTGTCACTTAATCTCCTGCTGTGAGCATCAAGTAACTTGTGTGAATAATAATACTAATAATAATAATAATAATAATAATAATAATAATAATAATATGAAATAAATGTTGAGGAGAGCTTGGAGTACTGAGGAGACAAGTTGCCTCGTAATTCCTGGATACTCTTAGTTTAAAGGTCTATATAATGATAATAATGAAAAATACTGAAGAGATTTTGGATTATTGGACTGATTTATTGTCACTCGATCTTGTTATGTGCATTGTTCAATGAGCACATTTGAATCATATTGGGCGCTTTTGTTTCTCAAGATTACCAGAGTTAAACAACATGATCCCAATCAGCACTTATATGTTATATCAGGGAATAACAGGGGCCATAGGAAACTGCTAATCGATCTCCAACAAATTGACGGTAAGTGTTTTTCAGATGGTCGTAAAAATGAAAGGAGATCATAAAAAACCCAAAGCATATCAGGTCACACACACACACACACACACACACATATATATATATATATATATATATATATATATATATATATATATATATACTTATTTAAATCAAATGTAAATTTCTGAGAACATATTGATACATGAGTGGGAGTGTTATAGGAAGAAACTTGTCCTGTTTTTAATACTTCTGAAACAGTTGACAAACTCCATGATAAACTCTGCGCCATACACTTAAATGAAATAGTTATGAGAAACACTTTCTTTTCAGCATTGGAAGATTGAAAACTTGCACAAATATATATATATATATATATATATATATATGTATGTGTGTGTGTGTGTGTGTGTGTGTGTGTATCATTTAGTCTGAATAAGATAAAATAGAAAGGGGAATGAGACAAGTGGATACAAAATCACCTAAACTGTTTACAACGATCCTTGAGAGCTTATTTTGGAAAACTGATTCGGGGGATGGAAATGAAGATCGACAAAGAACGTAAACCACTTAAGACTCGCCTTCAATGTTCTTGTGACATCAGAAGCATTGGAAGAATTGCAAGATGTGTTGACCAACCCGTAAATAGAAGACTGGAATGCTGGATCATCGAGATTTGCTTTTGATCTTTAGTGAGTGTTTCCAGATACTACTTGTGTGATAAAGCAACAAATATAAAAGGAAGATAATCATAAAACCTGGAACTTTCGAAGACCATAGAATTATAATAAGTTGCTGGATTGATACGACTTTAATTTTAGTTGAACTTTTTCCAGTAAAAGTTTTTTTCCTTTCAGAAGAAAACTTCAATATCCAATTTTCTACTTCTTGCAAAATGCTGAATCAAAAGAAAAGCAGAATTATCAGGCTAAATTGGTGGATGATATGAAGAATTATTTTTTGAATTCTTTGTGGAAATGATTTTGTCCTGTTTTCATGACACTTCAGTTACATCAAGCGACTACTCATAAAGATAAAAGATACCGCTTACATTAAGCTGTACAAAGGCAATGAATAACTGCCAACTTGACATCACTTGAAATAACAAGATAGTTTAATGAGAATATCGAAATATGAATGGAAAAATCATAGGCACCTCTGGTAAACCAATCAGTAGAGACCCTCAAGCGAATAACGCCTTTTGGCAGCATGTTGTACTGAAGGTGATCAATAAAAAAATGGAAAAAGAGATGAAAAACCAATGCGTTAGTTCTCTCGCTTGAGGATACAGTGAGAAATAAAAATCTTAATTTTAAAAAAATGTATGTAAAAAGCTTGGAAATCGATTTAGCATGAACATTCGTTGCAAATTGACCCCCCCCACACACACACACATACACACTGAAAAAACAATAACTTTAGTTTGGGGATTAGGAAAAGACGAATAGGATTTTTTTTTTCTTGAAATAATGAATTTTTAAATTTTCAGCCCCTTAGTCGCTTTAGTGTGGCCGGTGCACGGAATACATACATAGCCAGCCAGCCAGCCAGCCAGCCAGCCAGCCAGCAAGTCAGACTGCCTTGAAAACTAAGAAAATCATTTTGGTTGATCTTTCCTCGTAGTTTAATGGGAATATCAGAATATAAGTTGAAAGAAAAAAGATACATGCATCCATCGCTTTTAGAAAGTTTGCTTTCACCATTTTGCTTTTTATGAAAGATCTCCGTTAGTACAGGTTTTCCTCGCCACCTGAAGTGGTGCTAAGCGAGAAAGCAATTACCATTTATTTAAATGGTAATATTTTGAGCATTCCCATACCCAAAAAATAACATCTTTTAATGTATTATTGTTTTGATGTAGAAAGCCGAGGTTGTTGCCTACTGCAGAAGGGTTGAAATACGAGACTACTCTTGAGGAGCCGCCCCTACTAAGGCCCCTATCCTCATAAATCGATTATGATGGTACATCTCTATTTCGTTCCCTCCCATGATAGTTGGCGTGGGGGTGCAACTGAAGATTTGTCAATATTTTACTATCAAAACACAACTATTATAAATAGCACAAGGGTGAGAACTGATTATTAAACTTGTTAGACTATTTGTGCTCATCAACACAATTAGTTTAATCGTATCCACTATTCTCAGCGATTTAAAAATACTCTACCTTAACGACTCTTAAGCTCAATTTTTCCCTCGAAAAAAAGTTCTTGTTCTTGACAATACTGTACGCTTTTACTTTCTATGTGCCAACCTCTACAATGAATATTTCCCTAACGATATAGTTTTGCTCAGATGTTACTCCATTGTGTCGGTGGTTATAGTCTCCTATTCAACCTCGTCGTAATCCCCGCGCTTTGTGACGGATTTTTAAAAATCCTCTGCATAATTCTTTACCATGGCAATTGAACACCTAAGAGTATTAGCCTCATGAATTTTTCTATAATGCAGATCTTTATAGAAACCAAAGACATGCAAACTCGACCTTGACATACGCGTCTGTTCAAAATTAAAGTCATATTTTTCTGCAATCATTCCAGCAATAGTTTTTAAAGACTTATATCTGGTAATTGAACTAATGATGAATGAATATTGAAACGGAAAAGGCTCAGTTACCTTCTACAATGCATGCCAAATTACTATGTAAAAGGTTTATATTGTCGTACAGTTTTACGAAAGATGGATAAAAAGAAATATAACAAAACATTGGTGACACCGACTTGCACCAACATTGAATGAATGAAGACATTCTGCTTATTTGTAAACAAACGGAAGTTATTTTGAAATAACGTTGCATTTTCAAAGTGCAAAATTGTTAAGTAAGTCCTGTGAGATTATTGATAGATGAGTCACAGATTGACAAGATTTCTATCATTACTAAAGGCTTAGAGGAGGGAGTGCGACTCCTTGAAATAGAAAAAATGATCCACAGTGATCGCAAAAAAATGAAGAAGATGATATATTTATATCTGTAATTCGTTGGCAAATATCATATTTTTCAGTAATTGTTTTATATCAGAGATTTCGTTTACTGACTATCATGCTGTCAAGTCATAAATTTCACTCTCCCATTTATATT
This sequence comes from Thysanoteuthis rhombus, assembly GCA_963457665.1. Taxonomy (NCBI): domain Eukaryota; kingdom Metazoa; phylum Mollusca; class Cephalopoda; order Oegopsida; family Thysanoteuthidae; genus Thysanoteuthis; species Thysanoteuthis major. Next base: position 22,359,683 of record OY735234.1, on the reverse strand, counting down.
AGATTACATTCAACTTTCTGAATTCTATATGTGTCCAAATTGATGATTTAATCGATATATGCTCAATGCCCTAAATACGTTTTTCTAAGCATGGCTAATGATTTAGCACGATAAAAATAAATGAATTGCAGAATGATTCCTTGTATTCTTTACCATATTTACAGCGAGATTCAATATTTGCAGACATTACATTATAATACTATGCAAATATTTGTGTAACGAATTATTGAAATACCTTCACTGTAGCAGAATAGAGAAAAGAAAGTATGTTTGTTTGATCGTTAGGCATGGTCTGTATTTCTCTTTGCAAACCCTCAACGGGAAGCTCCGTCAATTTTGGTTCCTACAACGTATTTCCCTCTTTGTTCCCTTTCTTTGTGATCGTTAATCTTCGCACTCTTCAATTTCTTCAATTCTATCATCACATCTTCATTGGTTTTGGTACCTTTATCCTCCATTCGATTAAAAAATTCGCCTCCCTGTTCAAACAAAACAACCATATTCTCGACTCACTGCTTCAGTCTCCAACAGGCCTACCCACACACACTTTATCGCCAAATATTTGCGTATCTTTGTTAAGGATAGTAATTTTTTTTGAATGGAGAATAAAAGAACTATAACATGTAAGATTCAATAACAGATTTGAGGTTGTCAATGAGATCAAAGTGCGTGAATTTAACCATTTTGATGTCAATATTTTCTTCCGGGGATCTCAGAACATTCAACAACATCTCCTGCATAAATAGATGATGATTTGCTTGAAGGACGAAACATCGACATTGTAATAAGAAACGTGTCTGTTTGTCCATCTAAATTTCATAAAAAGAAGTTCACAATGAAAAGTGTGGAGGGGTTCTGAGAATGCAGTTACAATACAAAGTCTGCTAAGAGGGTGGAAAGAAGAGAGAAGTAGGAAAGAAATACTCAAGAAGGTAAGGACTAAATCATTAATATATTTGTTAAGTTACAACAGCTGAAATTGGCCCCGAGAAAAGGTTAGCAAAGGGACATTTTTTTCTTGAGATTGGGGGGATTTTTCTAAGTTGTACAATCTTCGATTTATTCAATTCATATCTTTTTTTGTTTAGTCGTTAGTTACAGCTTATCATGTTTTGCTGTTTTATTTGATCAGATACTGTGTTTGTTGGCAACTATGAGTTATAAATTAGGGTGTGTGTGGTGTAAGCATTTTCGTTATAAGTACGTACTTAAATCATCAGTTCTTTATGGTATATTCTAGATAGTGTCAAATAGATTATTTTGTGTCGAATTAAAACGATTTAGCAAGTTTCCATGAATTTCTTTTGTAAATGGTCGTCTGTGCAACTTTTTTATTTGAATGCACATACATCACTTGAGTTGGTTTTTTCCAGATTGCTATGATGCGAGGAGCTTTTCCAGACTGTGTAAATTGTTAATGGTTTACCGGATTCCTTATCTAGTTGTATTCTATTGAATGAAAGAAAAGTATCTTAATTTTCAACAACCTGTATATATTTGAATCTTAGATTGTTCAGCAAAGCCTAAAATAGAAATAAAAGCAACAATTTCTTCTAATCGGCAAGAACTCTTTGGTAGACATCATTTCTTGTCCTGTGATTTGGTGCTTAGCCGAAAAGCTGCCTGTTTAACCTAATACGTGAAAACTGACATAGAGCTAGCCATGAGAAAAACATGGGTGTGACAGGTCAATTCCCGAACCCACGAGGGACTGCCTCTGCGAAGTCGAATCGCAAAGAAGCAAAACAAAAAACATTACCATCATTTATTCATAATCATCATCAGTCTTTTAACGTCCGTCGTAAGACATATAAAAAAAGGAATAATGCATTTGAAACGTACGTTTGTAAAACGCACAATAGAAAAACATTCTGAGAACTTAATATATCTGATGCTAATGTCTAGATGCGGAAAAGTGAAAATAAATCAAAAACATGAGACAAACTTGATTTAAATTTTAAAAAAAGAAGCAGTCTGTCTATATATAAAAATGTCTCTGTATTTCAAGTTTGTAATTATTGCACAAGTTTTTCTGCAAGTGAAATTGAGTCAAAAAATCATTTAAAAACAGGAATGTAATTACCTCCGATGATTATATTGCTTCGTCAGTTTCAAATTTGTAATTATAATATAAGGTTTCTGTATACGTAGGAAAACGTTTTAAAACTTAGACTTCAAAAAATGAAATGTTAATTGCAATATTTGATGTCTAGAAAGGAAAATTCAAATAATATCTTGCCTTTTTCATGTGAATAATACAATCGAAATAATGAAATCCATAACAATATCAGACGTATACGCATTACCATGTGAAATTATCAAAGGAATCTAAATGGAAATATTTGATATGGTGACGTAAAAATATCATGAAAAGAAATAATCTGAATAGATAATGATAAACATGTCCCTTCGCTTGTCAAATTTTTAATCATTGCACGTGGCTTTTTTTATGTGCACATGAAAGAATTATGCTCAACTTCACATGGAGAGACCTCGACAACAGAGTACATCCTGGAAAAGACATGAGTTAGATAAATTATTGAATCCACTGAAAATATCAAATGACAATGGGCTGGCCATGTTGCAAGAATGGCGAACAACCGATGGACAGTGCTATTCACGACCTAGATCCCCCGTGGTCACATGCGCAATCGAGGCCGGCAGATTATTAGATGGACAGATGAAAAAAACAAATTCAGAAAGTACTGGCACCGCGACGTCTATGATAGAGAAGTGTGGTGAATCCTAGTGAAGGTTTATGTCGAACGATGGACTTTGAAAGACTGATGATTATGATACTACGTACGGTTAGGGCTGTCCAACTTACTCAGTGTAGAGTGTGTGCAACATTTCTAGTTTGTAAAATGGACGGTTAGGACTGTTGATCTCGTTAGAAGGAATGTGTGTACAATGTTTCAAGTTTGTGCTACGCACATTTGGAGCAGTTCATCTCATTGTGAGTAGTGTATGTGCAATATCAAAAGTTTTTACGATGAACGATTAAAATACAATATTTTCACATTGCAGAAATGAATCACTGTTACCTGGTAATGTATCTGAACTAATTAACTAAAGTTATCGGAAGCATACCTGTAAAAGATAGTATTTCATTCAAAATTATGTAATAAAAATTTACGAGCACTTGGTTTGAAGAAAGTTGGTCCTAAATGACTGTAGAGACAAAACAAGAAAGATTTAAAATGTAGCCTTGCGGTGTTTATCTTGCAATTTTTAGAGGTTGTGACATCCAAAATGTGACCAAGAGCCCCAAAGACACATACGTGTACACACACACACACACACACACACACACATACGTACATACATACATACTCACACACTCACACATGCACACTAAAGACACAGACGAGCAAAGAGAGGGGAATCCGTCGCCCACTTGGTTTATTGGTTGGACAATCCGTGGGGCTTCCTTGATTCGAGGAAATTCTGGTTATGAATTGAAAATTAATGTTGCCTGAAGGGTTCTAATTTTGATGAGGGTTCATTGTTTACGTTATTGTCATCGTTGTTGTCATTATCTTAATCGACATTATTGTTACCAGAAGTGATTGAAGTCTAGTGGGAAGTTAACAGAAAGAGATTCAAGAAGCTTCTGTCAAGAAAAACAAAAACAAGCTTCAAATATATTTAACAACTGACTCGTTCCAATATTAAGGGCTTTCCTTGCGTAATTACACGCAAAAAATAACACGTCTTTCAAATGTTTACAAGAACACGTCCGTATAAATGACAATGTCATTTATGTATGAATTGACACTTGGACCTGAAGCTGTTTCGTTTTGTAATTTTTTTTAATGATTCAAGTATCCTGATTTTTTATTTTCCTAAAGTTAACTCGAACTGTTTTAATGTCTGATCCGCCCCGATTTATTTCCGTCTCATTTGAAACCCTTATAATTGTAATTATCAGTGGCTTTAATGTAAACTACTTTTATACAATTAAATATCGTAACTTGCAGAAAAATAGCTTTCTTCACGAATTATTTTTTATGGATATGGATGATAGAGATTTGCATTGCAGTGAGCTTGAAGAATAGCCTTCAATACACATTGCATTTTATAGACGTGGAAAATAGGGATTTGCATTATAGTGCGGTGGGAAAAATTGGTTCTCTAGACTATAAACAGATTTTCATCGAGTTTTTTTTTTCTTTCTCTTTTTTATATCATTTTATATATTCTGCGTCATTAAAACATACCTGACATCATAGTTCTACGCCAGTTACACTACATAGCATGACAGAGCACTTCGCTATGTCAGTTACATTCTTTAGTATGGCTGAAGACGTATATACATAGCTAATTATAATGCATTTGGAATAGATTTAATGTTGTACGGTACATGGCCAGCTAATTGGGGATAAAGAGATGATAAAGGTTGTGTGGAACGGGCGAGGAACATCGAAATTCAAAATACTGGATTTTACACGGACTCGAACACCGATTGTAGTGCCATTGAATAACAGGTAGATTAGCAATCTATTTTTATGCTAAATCGATCTGCCTATGATTGTCTGTCAACACAGTATCTTCAAAAGTTCTCAATAAATTCCAATGACATTAGCAGATGGGTGTGCCTTGAACTACAGGATATTATGTTTGGGAGTGTGCAAAGAATGGTGTAATTGTATATAATTCATGTATACTGATATATATATATATATATATATATATATATATATACAGGTTGATTCATACATACATAAGCAAATGTATAAGATATATACAATATATATGTGTGTGTGTGTGTGTGTGTGTGTGTGTGTGTGTGTTCTGAGACTTGTTACACTCAGGTAATTGTTGTTCATCAAAATTTTGAAAAATCCTAGCCATTCATGGCAAAATATACATACAAGAGTATCATATATATATATATGTGTGTATGTGCTGGCATATATATATATATATATATATATATATATATATATATATATATATATATATATATATATATATATATAATATATATATATATATATATATACATATATATATATATATATATATATATATATATATATATATGCTAAGTCTAACTCACCTCATACATACATATATACAAAAGCACATACATTTGCATATCTGGATAAATATATACACACATATCTTTATATCTCGACGAAATTCACATATAAAGAGTAACCTTTTATAGAATATATATATACAGAGAGAGAGACAGACAGACAGACGGACAGACAAAGAAAGAGAGGGAGAGAAAGAAAGAAAGAAAGCAAGCTTGGTTAAATTCATACACGTTTTTCCAAACGAAATCACAAATTGTGAGCAATTCATTGCCATATATACTCATAATGTTATGCATAGGGAAGGTTAATTGAATGCATAATGAGACATCGTTTCTTCAAATCTTGTAGCAAAGTTTTCTGCACGTAGAAAAAAGGTTGACCGATAGATTCAAGAGAGTTATCCACTGTTTTTAACCGAAACAATTAAACGTATTCTTTTAGATTGTATTTATTCACTCTTACCTACGTATTTCTATCTCTTCCACCTGCTTCCTCTTTGGGGCATCATTTCTTCCCCATATTGTTCCAACCGATATTTACTTCTTCTTACCATGTCTTTTTGTGTCCATTCACTGCCGTTCAGTGCCTGCAGACAGATTGTCTCGTCTCTTCAAGAGTCAATTTCAAACTTTGTATTTAAGTGAAAACTAAAAGAAAATAACAAACAATTTCACCAAAGATGTAATCTAATTTGAAGAAAAAAAAATATAACAGGATATTTGGTCATAAAGTTGTTTGGAACACACTCACGTGCAAATACAAATACACAATGAGGCGCACACATACTCCCACCAATACACACAAACGTACATGGGCATCTATGTGTTCACAAAATTTCCCATTCTCCTAAATTTAATTGTCGAAATGTCTCTTTGCGTGTGCAATTAGCAATTGTACTTAGCTGACATTCGCCTGATATATTAGCAATATCTCGCTGGAATTTGTTTGGATCAACAATCCTCGATGGATCAAATGCACCACTATTACTCAACAACTAGCGATTGCACGATGATGACATTCGATATATATATATATATATATATATATATATATATATATATATATATATATATATATCAGTTAGTACCTAACGTAAAGCAGTGTCTCGCTGGAAGTTATTTGGATCGACCATGGCCGATGAATCTAATGCACCACGATTAATCTACACCTAGAGATTGTACGAAGATGATATTCGACGGATATATTTGTTAGCAAACAAAGCAGTGCAATGTCTTGCTGAAAGCTGCTTGGATCGACAAATCTCGATGAATCTAATGCACCTTGATTAATCTACTTCTAGAGATTGTACGAAGATGACATTTGACGGATATATCAGCACACCAGGCAGCGCAATGTCTAGTTGGAAGTTGTTTGGATCAACAATGCTCGATGAATCTAATACACCACAATTACTCGACAACTAGCAATAATACGAGGATGACATTCAACAGATATATCAGTTAGAACACAAGGTAGCACAGTGTCTCGCAGGAAGTTGTTTGGATCAACGGTTCTCGATTATTCAAATGCATCATGATTACTCTACAACTAATCAACATACAGAGTTGAGATTTGCCGGATATATTAGTCATTACACAAGGCAGTGCGCCGTCAAGATTGAATTTGTTTTGATCAGAAGTCTTTGGGGTATATAATAAAGATATATAAAATTTAAAGATTATAGATCTTTCTTCAAAGTTTCTATAAATTATCTCCCCTGACCTCCGGTCCATGAAATCCTCTAAATTTCGATAGAAATATCGAATCTGAGACGAACCGAGATCCTTCAAAACCGTGCTTTCGTATGATGGATGGAAAATTATTTTTCATCACAAATATTACAGGCTGCCCCACACATCATGAATTCCGATTTCTTCCAAATATGCACCTTTTGATTGGCAATTTTCTTGCCCATATCTTCTAAATGGATCAAAAGTTGTGCACATAGTCGCTTTAATAGAACTGTTCTGAAAAGAAAGATTAAAATTAACTATTTAGAACAGAGATATCAATGGATTAATCAACAAGTTTCACAGAAACAAAAAAAAATTCATCTCTTTCATCAAGTCGATAGTTCGTCTCGGATCCAGTTCATTCATACATCCCTCTGTACTGCCCTCCATTGCACTTAGCAGGTCTTTTTTTTACCTCCAATATCACAGGCCAATAGATCGTTAAAAGATCGTGTCGGTCTTCCCATGATTTCGGCTCGTGGAATGGTTGCCGAAATATTGGGTCGCTCACTATTTCCCTTTTTGTTTTGCCACGAATGGCCGGCAGAACGCAATCTTGTTTCCAAGATGGCATTTATAACAAGTGCTAAATTGCCATGAAGCTGCTTCATGGTTGGACATTGTTTTCAGCTGGTACTGAGGACCACTCATTGTATATATGCCACCAAAGGCAGCTTCTTGTTTTTTAGATAGTGTCTCTATGTATTTGAACCATGAAATAGGACTGACTCAACTGCCGATAATAATTTTTTTTCAGCATATGAGGAAGGGAGCATTTTAAGATTACACCCATTCTTTGGGGATCTCCCCATGATTTTTCTCTCCTTGTCTCTTTCAGTAAATTTAATGGTACAACCAAGGTTGTAAATTTTGACACTGATCTGATAGTGATACGTCTGAATTATTCATCCCATTATCAAATGTCTGGTTGAATTTTAGATACCCAGCCTTAACAGCATTGATGTGTCGACCAATTTCCTTTGATGCTGCTACTTCCAGACGAAAATTATTACTAATCAAAAACTATCAGGTTTCTTCGGTTTTTAAATTAGTCTGGATGATTAGTAATCTAAGTATAAAGCGTACAAGCCTCAACAATGGAGTTGGAAGACTGAAAAATCAAACATCCCCTTATCTCCATGTCAGGAAAAAAACGGTTTTATTGTTCTTTCAAATTCCCGTACAAAGTAGTTTTTAACTTCGAGTTTTGATTTACAATTTAAGTTTATGCTAATTGGGTCCTTTGTTTAAGTCTTGCAGCTTTCTCAATTTTTTTAAAATTCTGAACTTTTCGTGCTCAACAAGAGACGAGAGAGGTGACCTATTCATCGATCATCCCTTCTCCCAATGTTCAATCGACCACTCCTAATATGGCAAGCAGCCATAAAATGTTGGTTGCATGACAGTTTCTACAGAGTGACTAACCAGATCTGTCCCATTTTTTTGAAAGATTATTCATTGGATATTTTGTATGAAATTTTTGCTGTTAATACTGTGTTGCATTGCTATCACTACATGGAGATCTGATCAGTCTCGCTCTGTGCTAAACAATGCTCTGATGTCAGCTTTGTGTCCTTGCACCGGATTAAATTGTTTCCCATCTTCAAAAACATTATTTCCGTACCGTCTCCATATCTTTCAGCGATGTTGAGATCTGGGCAGTTGGCCGACAAGACAACGTTCTTTATAACCTATAAGAAATCGGTGCATGATTCTTCTAGCATGAATGCAATCATTCATCTGCTGAACCGTTGGCCGTCGATCCGAACTCTTAATTTGTTTTTCTTGAAACTTTCCTTGAAAGGAGACTACATGTAACAGTATACGTGGATAAGCTTCCCACCATTTCATGCTGCACCCGAAATCATGACCCACCATATCTGCTTTCATGATTTGGAAGGATTTTCTTCGATAATCAATGGTCATGCCAATTATACTGGAGGGCATCTGGTCGATTAGGGTTGAGTTTCATATCTTCTCCAAATAACGTTCAAAATCAGACAGCTTTTGTCTCTTTCCCAAAATAACAGAGATCAGTAAACTGAACTTTGAACGCTTTATATCACGTCAATTGTCAACAAGTTCCAAGATGTAATGGAGATCTTCAATGATTGGCATTCAATTAAATTATTCAACTCGGGACCACAGCTCAATGTCTTACTGTTGGGTGATGTTTGTAAATGACAAACCAAGAAAATCGCAAACAAGAATTAAGATTTTTTGTTATGATTATAGGATGAAGTATTAGAACACATTGTTGTTCTTTTTATCAAAGTTGTCAAGCTTTTATACGAAGTCCAATTGGGGCATGTGTATTACTTACGCTCTTCGTTAACAGAGAAACAATGACCAGAACAACTAAATTAAAACGGTTCCATTACGATTAAGGTAAAAACAAGGCACATTTAAAAGGAAAAAGAACTAAAATGATGAATGTATTGTTCAGAAGACTGGACTGAAAATTTGGGCGTCAACCAAATACATACGAGCATACATACAATGCATGTCAAATGACATTGCAAAAGAAATATGATGCTGTAAAATCAATTTTACGTCGGTTAAAGAAAAAACAAATTAACACAGATGTTTGCAACACAGACCTGTATCAACATAGCAAAAAATGAAGATTCTGTGCATCAGTGTACAAACGGCTGCCATTTTCATTAAAGCCGTGTATTCAAAAAACAACAAATTATTAAGTAAACACTGCAAATTAATAAAATTATGGGTTGTAAGAGAAAATTATCATAGGCTGAAAAGATCTATATCACCCCACAGCTTGGAAAAGGAACCATAACTCATGAGGTAGCAAAATGCTTAACAGGAAATAATGAAGTCGTATCTTGTTGACAAAAATGTTCAGATTCTGAAGGTTCTTATTTCATTTATCAACTTTTATTCTCAGCTGCTTTAGAGTTGAGGATGAAAGTCTTTAATTAATCTTGCACTAACTATATATATATGTGTGTGTATGTGTGTGTGCATATATACATATATATCGTGTAACATCTTCTCATTCAGATGTATATGTTTATTTTTATGTATATATATTTGTTTATATGTATATGAAAGGCCCTATGATGAAACGAATCTATCTTAATTCCTTGAGATGGGGAAAAAAAGGAAAACTTTAATACAGTAAAACACATCCTTCAAGAAAATCCATTTTCTCTCGATCTGTAAGAAGTCTTTAAATGAATTTTTCGAGAGAAGTAAGGTAAATATCGATAGATTGCACTCTGGGGAATCGACTTGAGTGGAAACTCATTTCATCCAATTTGGCATATAATTAATTTTGTCATGGAGCCTCTCATATATATACATTTATATATCATTATAATATTTATGCTTTGTAAGTAGCACCATTGCAGTAAATCAGAATAGTTTCATCTCTAGTATATCAACTCTATCAAATCAATTGGATATTTTTGATGTCCTGAATGTGTACTCGATGGAAGGCGAGGAATATTTTGGATTTAGATTTCAGTAAGCCTTCAGATAGCATCTCATATTATAGATCATTTGTAGAAAAAGGAAATCTTGAGATTTGAAAAGATACAATGGGCATTGTAGAAGATATTTTAAAAGTTTAGAAGTTAGGGATACGTTTTCTTACACAAAACCAACTACAACTTTGGAAACACAGGGGTCTGTTCAGGGTCCGTTATTGCTTTTAAGGTTGTTATGAATTATCCCCGAAGGTAATTAAATGCATTGTAGAAATTTATGCTGACGATGTAAAATTATTACTTGGGTTAAATGAATGCAGAATAGCACAGGAAGACATTTTAAAAGTTAGATCAGTCGGAGTCCTCGTGGGATAATGAATTTAATAAGATAAGTATAAAGTAATGTACATTGGCTGCGGTTATAAAGGTTATACATACGCATTGGGAAATAAATCATAACAAAAAGTATCGGGAGAGAGATTGTGGTGCAATCTACAAAATTAGTTCACTTAGCAGGAATATTTTATCAAGAGATCCATATGTTATGCTGGAAAATGATGAAGCAATAATACAACCGCATTGGAGTTATGCACAGACTTGGATCCCAAGGTAATTGGAATTTAATTTTGATATTGGAGACAGTACAAAGATGTATCAGAATGAAACGTTGGATGAGAGATTCAAGTTATGGAGATAGGAAAGAAAACTCAGGCAGGGTTACTTTGAGAGGGGGGCAAGCGGAGACTTAATCGAAACTTTCAAGATAGTGAATAGTTGTACAAGTTACAAAACTGAAATGTTTAATAAGTCTGGTAGGATGGCATATTTAGTAGCTTGGTCGGTTTCAAAAACCAAGGGTCAAAGGCAAATTGAATTTTTCTCCCTAAGGATTTTCAAATGCTGGAATAAATTACCAGCTTTTACAGAAAACTACTACGAGTATAGATTACCTTGGGAATAAGTAAATACATTTAAATACTATCGGATGAAAAATAAATTGGGCAATTTCAGGAGTTATCAGCTGAAATTAATAGAATTTCGGAAAATAAATGAATAAAATGTGTTTGATAGATGTTTCTCTATACCGATAAGCCTGTAACTTTTTTATGGTTTCACTTAAATTGATGTGTATCCTAATGTTGAATACGCATGTTTAATATAGATTACGTAAAGGAGCACATAAGAGAAGTTCTATTTGATAAATAGATCAATGAATCTATTTCTCTATTTTAGAGTGTTGATTTTTGGGGGGGGGGTTAATTTTTTTTTTTCATCCTGTGCGTTAAGGTGGGTATTCATTCAGCTTAGCGTAAAATAATTTTGAATCAAATACTTGTGCAACCATTATTACAAATCAGTGAAGAATTAGTAAGGATATTGTCACCTAAAGTTACGATAAAATGGTCTCTCGATACTATGCAACAATAATGATCCTAGACTTGGGACTCAATTTCCGTCATTTTCCAGAAAATACTAATGAAAGGTCAGCTTATATGAATTATCTTACCTTTGATCTGATTTTATTGTTTGAATTCTTTTATTTCTTTCCATTTTTCAACATCATGCAGCTGGTGCCAATTTTAACATTAGTCATAGAAGCTATATCTCCAACCATACTCCGATGAAAATGGCAGACAAGTTTAGCATTATTGTTACATTCTAAATAGAACGCCCTTCGTGAATCATTGATAACTTTTTTCCAGGGATTGAACATTTTTTGAATGGTTCGAAAGTCTAACTGACTGAACGCGACTGAGATTTGAAGGAAAAGTGGAAACTACTTTATGTACGTATAAATACGAAATTATATCTTTTATGTTGTACCTCGATTTATAAATGAGAATCGCTTTTAAATACTTGTTTTTCAATAAAAGATATTGTTTCTTGAGTCTAGTTGAGATTCTATGGTTTCAATTCAATCTAGAAAACTTTAGAAGAACACAACGATTGTCTCAATGTATTTTTCTTTTATAGATAGATACATTCAAAATATAACAGCTATCATAGAAATATAAATGCATCAAGCCTGTTTGCTGAGGGTTTAAACTCTACCCCGACAACTTTCGTATTGGGTATACGCGAATAAATTTGCCGTTATATTATCAGTTGACCTAGTGTGTAAAGGAGCTGCTTTGCAATTTGTGATTTAAAAATCCCGCTTGGGATATGCCATTTTTTGCATATTGGTTGGTTTAAGGTTATGGTATCGACAAACTGTTTTAACTTCCTGAATAAGGTGAGGATTGTTCTTGATACAGTGCGAAAACAAAATCAACTCGAATTTGGACTGGGAATTAAAAGAAAAAAAAGCTTTAAGGTACTTTTAACCAAGTTTTGTTTAAATACGAAAGAAAATATTTACCACCCGCCCACCACATGTCTTTCTTTAGATCAAATTATTTATTTTCATGGGAAAATAATATCAGAAGATGATTTTATTAATTTTTATCCTCATTAGATTTCTCAAGAACTGTATATTCAAATAACAGCAAACCCGAAACTGCAATACCTTGTATGTCTACTGATCCATGGATCGAAAATAAACATCGAATACTGACATGGTCTATCCTGGTACATTCGATTCGACGAGGAATTTTACTTCTCTTTTAAAGTGTCCTTTGCGTAGACATGCCCATGATCTTTTGTTTACGATATTTGAAATATTCTGAATTCTTCCTGGAGTGTTTTTTGATCCCATTTTTCTTCGTTTTCAATATGACTTCGTTGGCTACCGTTTTATTGTTGGTTGCACTAATTCGAGAACTTTTCAAAATATTTTGTCTGTTTACTTGTACGTGGTTTTCCGATTCTTTTTTGCCATTAGGGCGCAGTCATTCATGCTGATGAGTCTTCAGTCACCTTTTCTTCTTTTCACATACAAACTGTCTGAGTCATCTCTTTGTCGCAAGGCTTTGTGCATCATAATAATTTTTTATTTCGCCGGTCAATCGATTTGAGTTCATCATTTGTCCATCCAACAGATGGCCCTATGTATTTAACTACAGCTACTACCCATGTGTTCATTCCTTTTTATTAAATTCCTGCAATTTAGCTTGTTTGTTTTGGGGTTTTGTTTTGGTTTTTTTAGTTGTTTTTAAATATTTTTCTCATTTTTTGTTTTATTGTTTCTCTATTATTTTTTTCTTTTTATTTGTGTATTTTTTCTCTCCCACTTTTTCTTGTTTTATCAAATCACATTTAAAAACTCCAGGTATTCATATTGGTCTTACATGGCTAATTCTGTAATTTTTTTTTCTTCAATACGTTTATTCCTCCCACTGCTATAAGTGTTTCCTGTACGTTACCAATAATGCACATTATTATAATTAAAATTCCATCCCAAATTCATTGCTGGGTTCTTCAACTTTATAGAATGATATTTCAAGCCATTCCCAACTCTTTGCAAATAGTTTCTTGTCGTCAATGGGGAAAAGTGGTTAGATTCCCTTTCGGTTTTAGAGAACTGGGATCCTTCGTTGTTATGATAATCCATTCAGTGGTATCCTGGTTATTACGAATAGTAATGGGGATAGAGATTCCCCTTGAAAAATCCCTTTTTCTAGTTTCACCAGTGAAGTCTACTTTCAAGTTTTTCATCGAGCTCGTAATGAATCTTACGACTGGCTGGCTTATCTTGAATATACTGAAGCATTTGAATATAAATCTACTGTAGGATCGTAAAATATACTTTTGTTTATAATCAATCCATCCCATGGCAACATTTTTTCTGCTCCTCTTAACTTTTTTCAGGTCAATATGGAACAAGTTTGGTTCTTTTCCTGTATCTTTTCTGCTTTTCTTGTAAAAATAATCTCCTCAGTTTCATTGGAAATATATATTAAAAGGTTTGTTTTGGAGTGGAGCCCTGTCAGAATTCATAACGAATTCGGTAAAACCAGTTCGCTAAAAGATTCTTGTTTATCCCGTCTTATCTTCAGTACGATAACTGAACAACATTGGTGAGTCTGATATTTCTTAAAATGTTTACTCTCGGTTTAATCAATTAATTTTTCTTTAAATTCTATTGTACGTGATAACGGAGGAAAAGGGAAAAAACATTCATATTCTGCAGTGAACACACGAAGGCATATAGGGATTTGACGGACTTCAAGTAAGTTAGAATTCAAGATGGTCTTTTGGAGGCCTTCGTATAAGAAGACAATAGATATGTTAGGAATGTAAGGAAAGCTGATTCCACAGAATGCTGCAGTCAACCCTATAACATCACATTTAATGAAATACAGTAACCCCTTGATATGTGAGGCTAACTAAGCTTTCACAAACATGTATTGAAACTGCATTATTGAAAGTGAAAAATTAACAAAAATAAGTGTAAATGCTAATTAATTGAAAACAATTTATTATTACATTAAGATGTTCCAGAAATAATCACGTATTTTTGTGACTGGAAAGTGATAACATTTTTTCCTGTTCAAAAAATTATTACGTATTTCCATGTTCAGAAATGTATTACATATCTTCCTGTTCAGATAGTGATTACGTATTTCCATGTTCGGAAAGTAATTAAGTATTCTCCTGTTCAGAGAGTGATTATGAATTTCCATGATCAGGAAGTAATTAGATATTTTTGTGTTCGAGAGGTGATTATGTATTTATTTTCCTATTCAGAAAATGATTAGGTATTCATATGATCAGGAAGTAAATAGGTATCTTCCTGTTCAGAAAGTGATTACGTATTTTCCAGTTCAGGAATCGATTACATATTTCTATGTTCGGAAAATAATTACGTATTTTCGTGTTCAGGAGGTGATTACGTATTTCTATGTTCGGAAAGTAATCACGTGTTTTCCTGTTCAGGAAATGATTAGGTATTCCTATGATCAGGAAGTAATTACGTATTTTTGTGTTCAGGAGGTGTTTATGCGTTTCCATGTTCGAAAAGATTTCATGTATTCTCCTGTTCAGAAAGTGATTACGTATTCACATGTTCAGAAAGTAATTACGTATCTTCTTCTTAAGATAGTGATTAAGTATTTCCATTTTCGGAAAGTAATTACGTATTCTCCTGTTTGGGAAGTGATTACATATTCTTGCGTTCCAATAGTTCTTATGTATTTTCTTGGTCGGAAAATGATTACATATTTTCTTGTTCGGAAAAAAATTATGTATTTTACTGTTTGGAATTTAGTAATGTATCTTTGCATTTGGAAAATATTACTGTTTGGGAATTATTTATGTATTTTCGTGTAATGAAAGTGATCGTACTTTCTCCTGATTGAGAGATAACTACATATTTTTGTGTCCTGAGAGTGATTACATATTTCCCTGTTTTGAAATTGGTTACGTATTTTTGTGTTCGGGAAGTATTTGAGTATTTTTCACGTTTGGAGAACAAATACGCGTTCCGCTGTACGAAAAGGAATTCCTTATTTTCCTGTTTGGAAAGTAATTATGTATATTTGTGTTCAGTGAATAATAGTGTTTTTCCTTCTGCGGAAAGTATTTAATTATTATTGTTCAGTAAATAATAATGCATTATCGTCTCCAGAAAGTAATAACATATTACTGTTCAGTGAGTAATTACGTATCGTGTTCGAAAATCGATTACGTATTTTCGTGTTCAGGAAATAAACACGAATTTGTTTGTTCTGGAAGTAATTATCCATTTTCGTGTTCGGAAAGCATTATTTATCCTGCTGTAAGGAAAGCGATTACATGAGTGACTGTTTGAGAAGTAATTACGTATTTTAATGCTACGAAAGTAATTTCGTACTTTCACGTTCGAAAAATGTTTATGTATTCTCATGTTCGGATAGTAATAACGTATTTTCCTGTTCGGGAAGTCATTATGTATATTCCTGTTCGGAAATTAAATACATATTTTCGTGTTCCAGGAGTAATTATGGACTTTCTTGTTTGGAGACTAATTAAACTTTTTTCGTGTTCGGGTATCAATTGAGTATTCTGGTATCTGGAAAGTAATTACGTTTTATTCTTGTTCGAAAAGTGATTATGCATTTTGGTGTGCAGTAAGTAAATTAAGTAATTTTCCCTATTGGAAAATAATTACGTATTTTGGTGTTTTATTACATACAAAAATTTTCATGTTCAGAAAGTGATCACGTATTTACTTGTTGGGAAAGTGCATATGTATTTTCTTGTGCAGAAAGTGATTATGTAATTTTTGTTAGGGGAATTGTTACGAGATTACCCATCCTGAATCTAATCCTGTATTTTTTTTTAATTCAAAAATTTATTATGTACGTTCATGTTCGGAAAGTAATTACGTATTTAATCGTTTGGAGAGTAATTACGTATTCTCATGATTGGAGAGTAATTATGCATTCTGTTGTTCGAGAAGTATTGACGTATTTTCCTTTTTTGAAAATGATTACATTGTTTTTGTGTTTCTGTTTCTTAGTTTCATGTTCAGAGAGTAATATTACATATTTACTCGTTGGAAAATTTATCACGCATTTTCGTGTTTGGTAAGTAATTGCGTATATTATTCTACAGTGAGTAATCACTTATTTTTCTGTTAATTAACTAATTATGTGTTTTCAAGGTTCAAAAGGGTTTACATATTCTCCTCTTAGGGAGGGAATCACAAATTTATCTGTTCGGAAAATGATCACACATTTTCCTGTTTGAAAGATAATCACATATTTTCCTGTTCGGAAAAGAAAAATTACGTATTCCCTCGTTCCGAAAGTGATTATGTATTTTTGTATTCGGGGAGTAATTAGGTATGTTCGCGTTCAGAAAGTGAAAATATATTTCAATGATCGGAAAGCAATTATGTTTTCTATGGTTAGAAAGTTATCACGTATTTTCCTGTTCAGGGAGAAATCACGCATTTACATGTTTGGAAAGTAATCATGTATTTTCAGGAATCAATCAACTATTTTTGTGTTTGAAAAGTAATTACGCATTTTCTTGTTCAGAAAAAAATCGAGCATTATCATGATTTGAAAGGAATTATATATTTCCCTGTTTGGAAGATGATTAGGTATTTTTATGTTCTGAAGACAATTATGTATTTCCCCGTTCAGAAAGTATTCACACATTTTCGTGTCCAGTAAGCAATTAGGTATTTTCCTGTTTAGAAAGTAATTACATATTTTGATATTTGGTAGATCGTTATATATTAGAATCGTCAAAAAGTATTTACATATTCCTATTTCGTAAATGATTAAGTATTTTCGTCGTCAGGAAGTAATTACGTATTCCTGCTTGGAAGGTAATTACGTATTTCCTTGTTCGAGAATTGATTACGTATTTTCGTGTTCGGAAAGTAATCATACATTTTGATATTCGGTGAGTAAGAATGTATTTACCTGTTTGGAACGCAATTATTTATTTTGCTGTTTGGAAAATAAATGCCTATTTTACTGTTGGGAAAGTAATTACGTTCTTTCGTGTTCGGGAAATAATTACGTATTTTCCTGTTCGGAAAGTGATTATTTATTTTCGTGTTCGGAGAGGAATTGCATATTCGAATGTTCAAGAAGTGATTACTCATTTACCCATTTGGGCAGAAATTATACATTTTCGTGTTCGGAAAGAAAGTTATGTATTTTGCTATTTCGAGAGTAATTACGCATTTTCTTGTTCAAAAGTATGTATTTTTGTGGTCCGTAAATAATTATGTATTTTTGTCTTCGGAAGGTACTCATGTATTCTTTTTCAGTAAATAATTATGTATTTTCGTATTAGGAAAGTAATTATGTATTATTGTTCAGTTAGTAATTACGTATTTTCGTGTTAAGAAATTAATTACGCATCTCCGTGTTCGATAAGTAAGTACGTATTTCCCTGTCTGGAAGATAATTGTATTTTTTAGGTCTGGAAACTAATTACTTATTATCGTGTTTGGAAATTAATTACGTATTTTCAAAAAGAGGCAAAAAACAAATGCTGGTGGATTTTAATTAAATATCATTCAACAAGAATGTAATCGCCATCATTATCAATGAGAACAGCCCAACGGGAAAGAAAATTTATGATTGTTCATCAAAAAAATTCTATGGTTACTCTCTTTGAGAAAAAAGTTTCAGAGACCTTTTTCCAACTTAGTTGTCTCTGAATGTTCTGCTACTTATGGTTTTCTATATTGATCAAAACAGTTTATAATTTGTTTATGCTGAATGAAGTAAGTATGGGAACCTGGAAGAACTTCCAATCATACAAGTCTTATCTTTTATCTGTTTCGTTTTGTGAGTGAGCCCTTGTCATGCTGCAGAATGAGACCTTTGGATGATTAGCAATATCTGAGAGCATTCCCTTTGCTTAAGTCAACCTGCAAGACGTTGCTTTCACTAAAATCTCAGCTTAGCCCCTGGAAAACGCTGTGACGTCACTTCCTCTGAGTCCTAACTATAGAGGAAACGGCTTACGAACTTTTCTCTCCTTTTTCTCGCAACCAGTCTCTGACTCACGTTGGTCAAACAGATCGTTAACTGTCGGTATGCTTTGACAGAATGTGTGAGTACCGTATCATTTTTTTTAGTTATATAAAATTTAACTGTTACGAGAGAAGCAGTGTGTACTAGTAAAAATTATTCACCGAAAATGCATTATTTGTATGAATGAATAAAATATTTATTTTTCCTAATGCATAACAGGTGTGTTTCCCATTGTTCTAAGATTTACACCGTCTCCTGCAGTCTACCAAGTGGCCAGTCCTAATACTTTGGCTCACAAAATCTACAAGCTTTTCTGATTAGCAAAGCTGGACACTTTCCATACAATGCTCCGTTTACGCTAATCAAAAGTTTAGAAATTGATTTTTTCCTTTTCCAGTAGCTCATAATGGAGAACACCGTTTTTTGTTCTATCAAACGCATAGCAAGGACTTCTGTGGATGAAGTACATACAATTTATACTTGGTTTTCCCTTAGTTGATTGGCTTATATTTCAAGGCAGTAAAATAAGCAATTACTTTCTGAACATGGAAATACATGATTACAATAAACCTTCGGTTAAGCATTTTTTACTTTACATTTTACTCTTTTCAAATTCAAATATTTTGATGTCAGTGTCAGAGTAGCTTCAATACAATATAACGTATAAATTTACTGAGTTATAATACAGAACAATTGGGACCAAGTTGGTAAAATTCGAAGAGTCAAAAGTAATTGTCCAGCTTTAGTTTTGAAAGGCCACAAATGTTTATATGAGACAGTTTTTCAATTGACTTCAATTTCTGTGCCTCATTTGCAGGCTTTTTTCAATTTTCGTATCGATTGACGCCCTTTTGAGTGGTTAGGATTGCAAATTTGTTTAATGAATGAAAGTAAACGTTCAGATATCTCAGATGATAACTGAATGAATGAGTCGAAAAAAAAAACGGAAGAAATCCAAAAATATCTAGTTCTTCAGGAAAATTATCTAAAAGATTATCCAGAATGGATACAGAAAATATACAATCATATCTAAATCTTACACAAAATTATCAGAGGTGGAATGCATATCAAGCCTCCTTTCACAATATTCTGCATCGAAATATTTAAAATAACACTAAAAAACTATGGATTGTGAAATGAAAATGTGAACGTTGATTCTTTTTTCGTGTTTTGATTAATCATAAAAAATTAACTTAATCGGGATTTTTTTTTTATTTCTAGAAGTTTTGAATTCGTGTCGAAATACGATTTTATCAAAAAACTGAAAATAATTCATGTAATCTGAAACAATGTAAAAAATGTCGAAAAGTAGCTGTCAAGTTAAGTCTGTATCAGTTACACTGTAAATAAACCACAATTTTGTAAAACATTTGAAAGTCTTCTTTTGTGAAAACTAGTTTTTACAACCCCCACACCCTAGACTGAGAAAATAAAACCACCAAAATAGACAGCAAATACCTAATTAACCTCAAATTTGCTGACCACATTGATCTTTTTGCTGAGAACGTCCATGATCTCCAGATAATTCCAGACGAATTTAATAAAGAAAATAGGAAAGTTGGCTGTGTCATGAAGTTCTGTAAAACAAATGTCGTGTACAACAAACATGGCGAGGGAAAGACGCCAGAATTAGAACTGAAGTCAAGTTATATTTTACATCCTCTGATATTTTAGTTTCCAAGCTGGTACATTGAAAAATGTGTGTTTTGGAGTAACTTTAAAAAACACTTCAATTTGCTAACCTGAATTTATTACGTTGGTATTGTTGATTTTTCAGATTTATTCCTGGATGATTTATTGTAACAATATAATCATCAATTTTGACTAGTTTTTACCCTAATGGTTCGATTCAAACTTATGATGAAAAAAAAAAACTGAAAATTTCGATGAAATTGATATCTAGCCAAACTTGATAATAATGCTGGATTTATTAGTATATTTCGAAGTAAATTCCGGATTAAAAATGATAAAAATTACTTTGAAATGGGCTTATGAATTGCATCATCATCATCATCATCATCATCATTAGTCTTTTATTGTCTCCTTTTGGACATAGACCTTCCCCAGGATTCGCTGCACCTCTCTTCTTAATGGATTTTATGATTACTACAATTCCTGTTTTTTCAATAATATATTGTGCTGTCTTGTGATCTCTCTATGTGTGGTTGAACATGATTCTTCCCTGTGTACGTTTCACGATTCTCAGTTCGAAGGCCAGTGTCTTGGTAAGGTCCCATGTTTCAGCTACATATGTGACTATTGAGGAATGCATCGGTTGTATCACCTCCAATCTAGAAGTAATAAATTCACTTGTAACAAATCAGGGAACATTTCTAAAGTTTTACTACTATGTGAGACTTTTTAAAGTGTAACAAATCTTTTCTCATTCGTGCTGACCGCTCCCTCGCAGCTGACCGTCACTTTTTCCTACAACTAGTTTTTTTAATTGTTTGCAACTGCCTGTTTGGTCTTATAATTTTCCAAAAATTCTCCCACCCTGATAGCATCTTCCCTATTTGTAGCTCTGATTCCTTCCGGTGAAACTTCTTTGAATATAAATTGTAAAATGTTTAACGATGTAAGGTTTAAGAAAATGACTAATTTGTTACTGGTAAATTAATTTCTTGTTCTCCTCTGAATAAAATTAATCATATCTAATTATAAATTTACTTCGAGACAAACTAATAAATTCAAGTAGACAAATTTTTTAGCAAGGTAATATCTCCAAGTTGGTTCGAAGGATCATCTTTTTCGATGCCATATCCCTTTGATGCAGCATTCACTCTCTGGTCCTTAGGCTGTATCGACTATGTTGTACTTAGCACACATTACAATCTCAAGTATTCATTGAGATGGTATGGCCAATGACATCATCCGAAATCTGAAGCCCTTCGAAAATTAAATTGTTTTCCTTGTAATATTTCCAACTATTTTTAACCATTCTTCAAACGCTTGAATAATCCATAGCTTTTTATTTGATCACCAAATCACTGGAAGAGATGGTGGTGGCATTTTGAGAGCCCTTGAGTTGTTGGAACATTAAAGAAATGTTGTTTTCAATTTGATATTGCCTCCAAATATAAGAGTTGAACAATAACTAGATGCAATTACAATTTTTCTGGCCAAAAAACGTTCCACATGATTACATAGTTGATTAAAACATCACTTATTTTATTATTATAAATTAAATTACAAATTTACAAATAATTACAAATAAATGTAACCAAAAAAATTTTTTGTCTTTTTTTTAAATAATCTAAATAGAAATTCCTGAAACGTAAACACAACCTAAAAGATTTGGATGAAATACATCTAAAATGGCAACACTCAGCTAGAGAAAAAATTCAAATTTCGATGTGTCAGTGACGACAATTGCTGACAGCAATACAGATAAAAAGTTGAAATACTTCCTTTTTTTAAAGAAGTGACTGATGCCGGAGAGAATCCAGGATGTAGAATCTAAGGCACTAGTTACATTTCTGTCTCCAAATGGACACCGTTCAAAGGTGTCAGGGTGACTTTGTCATCGGCGTTTGTTATTCAGCAGCTTGAATGGCGACCGTGTTAAAACGGGAAAGTTAACAATTGCCAAAATGTTGACATGTAGTTGAACGATCCCAATGTCACTTATTTACATAAAGCAGTAGTCTTAAACGGATATATTAAATTGAGCACTCTCAAAGAAGAACTGGTGATGGTGAGTTCGTGTGGATGACTGCTTGTCTTTAAAACCTACATTGGAAATTTTGGTTTTCACCTTGTCTCGAGCGCTGTCCACAAGCATTAGTTACAAATGTAATACTCAATCAATTCGAGAACAAGAAAGTTGTCAGCAGACGCATCAAACATCTACAACAAAAAGTCGCGTGAGATTTATTGTAAAATTGTCAACAATAAACTCGTAAAGCATGGAAGGAGATTTGAGCTTTTATTTTGCCGCAGACATCAGGGTGCATTATCTGCAAAACTCATTAGAGTAACTCGGACCACCCACATAACAACACTAGTGAAGTCGACAAGAATATTAAAGAGTGTCCAGGATAATTCAGGAGACTTGCTGTCTCTTGATTTTTAGTGAAGCCCCCTTCCCACTGCTCGTGTAAAAACTTGATAATTTCCACTTGAAACTCCTGGTAGGTGACACCTGTCGACATCTGCTTTCGGATAATACATCCCATCCTTAGTAAACATCTTTTTTTTCTCTTTCAAATTTCAATTTTAATGGCCATTATTATTATCATTATTATTATTATCATTATTATTATTATTATTTGCAATCTCACACCAGTTGCCTGGTGGTAATCGCTGGAGTTTGAGTGACAGTAAGTCTCCTCAAGTCCCCAGCCCTTATCTCCTAGTACTCATAGGTCACAGTAATACTGTGCTTTACAGTTTCACACCGATTGCCCGGTGGTCATTGCTGAAGGCTGAGTGACAATGTCTCCTCGGGTCTTCAGCCAACATCTCCTCCCTCCCCCACCCATCATTTCAGTGCTACAGCTCACATTTCCGCTTCCATTTCCCTTCCTCTGTTTGGTTACTATTAACATTTAACGTTGCAGTCTTTATATCTCTAACACTTTCCTCAGTATCCGTGCAGTTCCTAGCAGTGCTGTGGTCTGTGCTGTCTCAATCCTTCCCTCTCTCCCGATCTCCTCCAGTGTCATCCCAAGTGTCTTTGGGACAGTTCCCAGTGCGCCTTCTATAACTGGCACTACCCTGGCTATCATATTCCACATCTTCTTCAGTTCTCTCGCTAGGTCCTGGTATTATTATTATTATTATTATTATTATTATTATTATTATTATTATTATTATTATTTCGGAATCTCACACCAGTTGCCTGGTGGTAACCGCTGGAGTTTGAGTGACAGCAAGTCTCCTCAAGTCTCCAGCCCTCCTCTCCTAGTACTCGTAGGTCGCAGTAATTCTGCGATTTACAGTTTCACACCGGTTGCCCAGTGGTTATCGCTGAAGGCTGAGTGACAATAAGTCTCCTCAGGTCTTCAGCTAACGTCTCCTCCCTCTTTCGCATATCATGACAGAGCTACGATTCGTTGCAGTTCTTATATCTCTAGCACCTTCCTCAGTATCCGTGCAGTTCCCAGCAGTGCTGTGGTCCGTACGGTCTCTATCCTCCCCCTAATCCCGATCTCCTCCAGTCTCTCCCTCAGCGTTTTGGGGACAGTTCCTAGTGCTCCCACTATGACCGGTACTACCCTGGTTTTCATGTTCCACATTTTCTTTAACTCCCTTGCTAGGTCCTTGTATTTTTCCCTTTTTTCACCCTCCTTCTTTTTTACTCTATGGTCTGCAGGTACAGCAACGTCTAGTATTTGGCAGGCCTTCCTTTTTTGTCTACTATTACTAAGTCCGGCCTTCTTGCCTGGATGAGGTGGTCAGTTTGGATATCAAAGTCCCACAGTAGTTTGTGGTTGTCATTCTCCAAAACTGCCTCTGGCTTGTGCTGATACCACTTTTCCCCATGGTTGAATCCCATTTGTTTACTTAGTTCCCAGTGTATCATCGTTGCTACTCTATCGTGTCTATGCTTATACTCCTTCTGGGCAAGTTGACTACATTCACTAGTTATGTGGTTTACTGTCTCATCTCTTTCACCGCACATGCGGCATTTGCTGTTTGTCTGTGTTCTGTCGATCTTTGCTTTTATGTAGTTTGTCCTTATGCTTTTGTTTTGGGCTGCCATGATGAGCGATTCTGTTTCTCTCTTAAGGTTCCCCTTTCGTAACCACGTCCATGATTTCTCGTCTGCTATATCTTTTATCTGTCTTTTAAACTCGCCGTACAATTTTTTCCCTTCCCACTTTTCTTTTCTAGTTTGCTGTACTGTTCCATTGTTTTCTACTTTATTGTTTGTTGCACTATCTCTCGCACTCTTTATGATTTCTTCACTATTTGTTTGCACATATCTATCTAGGACTACTTTAGCTCTCTGGACACAGTCTTCTATGCTGATGAGCCCCCTACCACCTTCTTTTCTCTTAACGTATAGCCTATCTGTATCATCCCTAGGGTGTAATGCTTTATGCATCGTCATAAGTTTCCTTGTTCGCCTATCCATTGATTGGAGCTCTTCCTTTGTCCATCCTAGGAATGGTCCTGTATACCTAACTACTGACACAGCCCAGGTGTCCATTCCTTTTATTAGATTTCTGCTATTTAATTTGGTTTCAAATATTTTCCTTATCCTTCTGAGGTATTCTCTCTTAATTTTCTCCTTCATCTCTTCTTCTTATTATTATTATTATTATAATTATTATATGCATTTGTATTTGCATTTTCATATTCGTTGTCTGGTGGTCACTGCTTGGGACACAGTTCGTCCTTATGCATTTGTTTTGGGCTGTCAATAGATAGATTCTGCTGCTCTCTTCAGGTTTCTTTTGCGTGGCTATGTCAATATATCATCCTTGGCATTTGCTTGTCTCTTGAATTCCCTGTATCGTTCTTTTTTTCTTTTTCCATTTTTTTCTTCCCTTGATCGTTTGCTGCTCCTTGTCTGCTACTTTTTTGTGGCTCATCATTCTACTTCGGGCGCTCTTTATAATGTATTCGCTATTTGCTTGCACATACTTTTCTGGTTCTGTTTCGACCTTTTGAAGAAAGTCTCCTACACTGATAAGTCCTCAGTTGCCTTCTTTCCTCTCCACACACTGTCTATCAATGTGATCTCTTGGGTGTAGAGCTTTGTGCGTTACCATATGCTTTCTTGTTCGCCAGTCAATTGATTGGAGTTATTCTTTTGTCTATCCGAGGAATGGACCTGTATATCCTACTACCGATACTGTCCATGAGTTAATTATTTGATTTTTTACAGTTTGACTGAGTGACAGCAAGTCTGTTCAAGTCTTGAGCTCTCCTTTCCACATTCCCATAGTTCATAGCAGTGCTGTACATTACAGTTTAACACTAGTTGTCCGTTGGTTATCACTCAAGGCTGAGTGACCAAAAATTCTCCTCCTTTCATTTCGACCCCACCTATCTAAATCATGCTGTGGTTTATGCCGTCTTCACCATGCCCTTTTCCAGGGTTTTAGGCCTTTGCTAACAACTGGGATCGTAAATCTCAAATTACCTGTGCTCTCTCCATGCAAGAATGTGCATAGTCTCAACCCTTCCCCTTATCCCAAGTTCGTCTATTCTCATTTTCAGTGTCTTCAATGCGGTTCTAAGTGCACTTACCACCATTGATACCATCTTGACTTTCATGTAATACACCTTATTCAGTTTTCTTGCCAGGTCCTGGTATGTCCTTAGCTCTTCATTCTCTCTCGTATTTACTCTGTGATCTGCAGACACAGCTACGGCTATCAATATCATCACCATTACCACTGGTGGTGACTGGTGAGTTCTAAGTGACAGCAAGTCTCTTCAAGTCTCCAGCCCTACTTTACACACTCTCACAGTCTACAGCAGAGATGTAGTTTACGGTTTCAGGGGAAATGCCGGACGGTTATCGTTGTAGGCTGGATGACGTCAGGGCCCCTTCCATATTGTCCTCACCTGTCACAACTGCTCCATGATTTGTGCCACTTTCATTTTTTCCTTGGCTATTTGTCCCCTTGTTCATTACAATGTAGGAGAGAGCTTGGGAGTAAAAGAGAAACGACAAATGGTATTATGAGAATTCAAATTTTATTTCTGTAAGATGTTACGCATTACTTCATGCAAACAGAATTTGACATTTCGCTTTCACTATGCATTTAAACGTATCGTTAAACCACAGAGAGAAAATCGTGATAAGAACGTGTTGAAAAAAATTACTCAAGTATTGTTGATATGAAAAAGAAAACAAATGAATAATAATCAGAAAGCGTAACGGTCGTGCATACAAACAAGCAGAACAATATATAGGATATTTACCTTTTGAACTGTCTGCCCTGCTGGATTGGAAAAGCAATATGGAGCTAGATCAACTTACAAAGATTTTTCAAACATAGTTCAAAATATGGCGTCGGGAACTTTTGTTAATAAGGTTAGGTGCTTGATATACCCTTTTTTTATAATTTTGGGGGAAAAATCTCACACCCACCTTTAATTATGACCCTCTCCCCACTTGATGATTAATTTTTTCTTTCTCTTCCCTGATTGTTTGGAGGGGGACATGTGAAGATTTTTCAAAATTTTCCCAACGAAGGACAACAGCAAGGGGTAGAACTTGTTTTGTTAAGTTCAATTGTATTCGTTAATTATAGTTATTTTGGAGTTTTGTGCCATCAAAAGACTTTTCATTTCAATTTTTTCCGAGAGAAAGGATATTTTTCGTTTTTGTCAATACTGTATATATTTACTTCCCATGTGCCAACTCTATCCTTACTATAAACCTCTCTCAAACGACTTTGTTTCGTTTAGATTCCACAGAATTGTGTAGGCAGCCATACTTTCCCATTTCCCAAATACCCACGTCATGTATTGACTTGTTGAATACTTTTCATCCCCTTCCGTTCATTCTGACCCCCTGTCAATCTTTAAATTGTGACAAATTTTTCAACCCTTGGCTTATTCTGACCCTAAGCGTACCTAACAGAAGATGTTATTATGCGGGTTATTATCCACGCATACGCGTGAAAAAACACATTTAAACTCACTCAACCATTTCATGACCAAAGGTGCTAAACGTCTGAATTTTTAAAAATGTATAAAAAGCTATAAACAAATTAATTCCGATTTGATGGCTATTTTGAAGAAAAAAAACACAAAAACACTTTGGGATACATTCGTCCCCTCAAGCATCTATTGTAATGTTAGGAAGTGAGTGCGTGCGTGTCTACGTCTGCGTGTGTTAAAGTCTGTTAATGGCTAGACAACAAAAAAAAGGAGGGCTGAAATGTAAGTAAAACTAACCGGAATGAAGATCCGTAAGGTTTTTCGAGGTCATTATGTATTAAAGAGACATTTGGATATGGAGGGAAACCGTCTGTAATCCAGTTGGAGTTTTCGTCCAGGAGACAGGATAGTTTTTTTTTCCAGATGCTGGGACCAGTGGTCGAATTATGAGTTGCCACCAATAGTCACCTATGGAGCTGAAACATCAAATCTAATCAAAAGATTGTCCCTTAAATTGAAAACCATGCAACGTTTGCATGAAAGAATCATGTTCAACATCTCATGGATATATTAACATCACATTGAGTCAGTGCAATATATAATAGAAAAAACAATCCAAGCTATAAAAAACAGTAAAAAAAAAACATCAAATGGCAATGGGCTGGATATGTCACAAGAATAGCTGACAACCACTGAACATTACAAATAACAACGTTGATACCCTGGTTTTTTATGGGAAATTGTGGCTGAAAGAAACGAGGATGGTGTGATGAGCAAGATAAGTTCAGAAAATACTTGCTCCACAACGACCATGATGAAAAAATTCTGGGAAATCTTTGGGAAAGTTCGTGTCTAACGACTTGTTAGAACGCTGAAGATGACAGTCCTGAAGTGTGATCTTGACCAGTAGACAACAACGAAGTCACTGCCGAAATTGGAAAAAAAAGAGAAAACGATAAAAAAGGTGCATACGAGGAATCTGTTATTCGGCTAGAAAAACGACGGGAAATTTTTTTCCATTACATATACGACCCATTCGACTTTTAAAAAAGATCTACAACACATATACATTTCAGCAGTATAGAAACATCTGAATATATATGATCCAGGAAAGGGTTTAAAAGCTGTTAATGCTCTCTCTTGAAATGATCGGGGCGTTTAGAAGGTGTCTTATACATACAACCAAATCGACAATTGAAAAAAGATATCTGCGATGCATAGATATTCAAGCAGTCGTATAAATGTCTGGATTTATATGATCTGGGGATGGTCTAAAAAGCTGTTAGAGCCTTTTCAATCGTGAAACATTGCTGTCTTTTAGGGGGCGATTTACGGCACCAGCGTTTTATTTCATCCCGAAAATTTCTTGACATTGTTATATAAAAAACAAAGTTAACAGCACTGTTAGTGCTAGCCAAAACAATGGTATATAACATATAAATGAGTGGTAAAGACACAAACGAAAACAAAAGGCTTCTTGGCAATGTGGTGACTACAAAGGTGATATTTATCATCAAAACCAGTTTTATGATATTTGCGTCCTTAGTTCTTCCTGGTGTCACCGATCTGATGCGAGGGCGACGACATAACTGCACTGCAATTGCCATATTACAGACGACCACTATGAAAATCGGGATGTATTCATCGATGACCAATCGTAAATACTCGTGAAAATAGATTATTCTTCCTGGAATGCAATTGGGGCTGACAGATGCCCATTCATAGTGGAGGTAAATATCTAATCCTAGCAGAAAAGATGCCATCACGATCATGAACACTTTTGTATAGGGACGAATGGGCCGGGTTCGATTCACAATCGGGAAGCAGATTGAAATGGTTCGCTCAATGGTTATAATGACTGTAATCCAAGCAGAAACTGCTATTGGCAGAGTTGATAGAAGTACGCCTATCAAACAGCTGAATAGATTTTTCTCAAAGTATTCTATTCCATATGAATAAAGTATCACAGGGATTAGACTACAACACAGGACAAGACTATCAGCGATGCATAAATATATCAAAGGTTGGGTAAGCTTCATTGAACTCATTCTTCTTCTTCGTAAAATGAAAAGGGAAAATGTATTGCCCAAGAGTCCAAAAACTAAGACAATCATAGACAACACCCTCAGGATCAAAATTTCAGTCTCATCCATTTTGGTTTATATTGTAAATACAACTATCAAATTCAGAGACAATTTTTGCTTTATCAAAAAGAGATACATGGAAGTTATTGCAAGTTGTGTCTTGGAGCTGGAGTCGGCAAATCTCTATTAGATGCAGATCTGATTGGAAATGATTTTATGTTTTGCGACCGAAGGTTATCCAAAGATAAACATTGCATTCCAAGGGAAATTATAAATCAGCATTGGACACTTATGCTGTTTGATACCTGGTAAATTGAGCAACGTGGTAGAAAAATCGGGTTGCTTTGACGAAGTGTTGCCAGCATATTTTGAATAAGATATTTACATTTTTTTAATCAAACAGGTCTACTTAATGGGATGATCAATTTAAAAATCGGAGAGAAGGTTGATCAGTGAATAAGTCTTTTTCCTCCCTTTTTGATCGCTAAAAAGTACAAAAAATATGATTGCTGCTTGACACAAGCTAAAAGTATCAACTTTCACTGTATATCGAACCGTCCCAATAAAAACCTTGGGGGGGGGTTCATAAAAACATAAAATACATCTTCCGAACTCATTGTTTCTACAACGAACAGTTTGTACAAAGTGAAGATTTCATAGATATATACATATATATGTGCATGCATACATATAAATAGATATACCCATCAACAGAGTCTATAACTGAATATTGTAGGTAACGGTGATTTACAATGATCTTGAAAGACTATGGAAACGTTGTCTGTTTTTGTTATAACTTTAAGGATTTTTTTTTGTTGTTATAACTTTTTTTATGCAACATAACATATTCTATGAAGTTGATGGACAAGATAAAAAATCTTGAATACGCGTCATCTTATTGTCATTTCAATTTACATAGACAGATGTATAGAGAGACAGACAGTTATGGGCAGTCCGATAGATAATTAAGAGCAGAACAACAAAACCTTAATTTAAAGTATATAATCAAGTCTGATATCCATATCTATATACTTCATACTGTATATCTATTAAATTTATATATTTCTTTTTAAATTCCAATAATTCTATTCCTTTTTGTATTATTCATATAAATTTGAAAAAAATCAAAATCAAATATCTAATTGAATTTTTTTTTATATGATTTATATTTATATCAATTCCTCTTCATACAATTTAAATTGTATTTTATCTTTGATTTATTCATGTGATTTACAAATCAGTATATTATTTATATTATAGTTATATTTATGAATTCATTTGATCTTATTTTAAAATCTAAATCTGAAAATTAATCGAAAAAAAACTGTGTGCTGTACCTATCAAATCATCGTAGCTCCATAAATGGTCCAGCCGACCAACCAAAGAGCTAAATGGGCTACAGATCCATTTCTTTTTGTTTATCTGTGTGAGGGTGGGTCCCCGGATGAACCTGGTCACATTTTGGGGTTACAACCTCCAAATTTAGCCTGACTGCACCGATGGGCACCTTCCTGGAACTTTTCTTTTTTTTTTTTTTTTTTTTCCTCTTTCCAAAAATGTGATTTAGGAGGTTCCTGGGGGCATTTCGGACGAACAATGCTCTGATCTGGTATATTCTAGATAATTTTAGATAAAAGATCTATTTTTTTTAGATGATTTAAGATATTTTTAAGAGGCTACAGGAATTCACTTATTCTCGATATAGATATCCTTTTTATGGTTGAAAGAGACATCGTATTCGGGGCATCAATAGAGTAAATATTGTTCTGAAAATGTTTGGCTCTGCACTAAGGAAGCGATAAGTGCAGCCACAACTGAGGATTATACAAGTGATCCAAATCTATTTCAGTGTCCCATGAGCAAAAAAGAAAATAGAATTAAATAATTTTAGTTTGAAAAATTACTCACACAAATTGCCACAAAATAAACATAGAAAGATTCAAGTACAGAAAAACAAAAGAGCAATGTAAACCATGCAATTGTAATGTCTTCAGAAATTGTGAAAAGGTTTTTGTGATTTGTCAAGCCGTTTGATTACTCAACATCGAACAGATGTCAAACAGACCATTTCAATGCAAAAATATGGTAGAATTGTACTGTCATATCAAAAATGTTTGAAAGTATCGCAGGACATCAAAACTCACGACGTTGATTCCCAGAGATCATTTGCATAACTCTGGCCGGCAGAAAATAAGATGGTGTGATGCACAAAATAGAGTGGTCTGGCGAATCTTGAGGAAAGTCTATGCCCAACAATTGACGCTAAAAGGTTGCTGCAGTGGATGAGAATGATGATGATGATGATGATGATGATGATAACATAAAGCATTGTATTTTCCTGAGTTCTTTTTAACTCATTTTTGTTCCTTGTGGTTTTCATTAAAAAGGCATTTGTAATCCGTTATTTTTTGTCAGTAAAACATTGAAGTTTTAGGAAGAAACAACTTAGTTTTGAAATATACGAGAACGATGAGTTTTCATGTTTTGTCCCGACAGCAGACGAGTGATAATTCTATAGAATATCTTGAAAAAAAAACATTTATGTAAATAAGTATTTTTCTTCCTTTGCAAATGGTGTTTTCAGCAGAATCATGAGTGTTTTTTTTTTGTTGATTCTTCTTTCTACTAATCCATGACATATGTTTATCAAAGGCCCAGTTTGTTCATTCGCAAAGTCTAAAATGTGTAAGCTGAAAGCAAATCTCAAGGTCAAAGTTCAAACTGAGAAACAGTAGCATCATTTCCCACCAAATATCTCATTCGCGACCAGATAGGACTATTAAGACCAACATACCCGTGAAATAATTTTTAAGGGTGGAAATCCTGCTTGACTTGTGTTGTACTGAGTATATTGTAGTTCCCAACTTCCAGATTCGCTTGGCAGTAATCCAGATTAGATTTTAGATTCAGTGTTAGAAATCCCTTCTTATAGCAGTCCGTAACTGTTGAAAAAATATTGTCACTTTATTTTACTATTTATTTTTCGTAAATACAGTTTATTTAATTGCGCACAATTAAGTCCACAACATGAAAACATCTATGGACACAGTTTCAAACAGTGAAATAGCTCTCCATTCTATTCCACATCAAGAAGCAGACAGAATCGTTGTAAAAGCATTTAGATAGTTGAGTTTGGTTCAGTGTTAATGCATTGTATTGTTTCTTTCTATAAACTCCTTACCGAGCACAGAATGTGTTTTTGTTTTTTTTTCTTGCATGGAAGAAAACCATTTTGAAAAATTTTAGTTGATTCTCAACTCCTTTCTCGCAGTATTAATAATCAAATATAGGTACATATCTATGTAAACTCATTTAACCTGCTGCTAAGACTCAGAGTACTGCTGACAAAGATTTCAGTTTTCCAGCCGTCCGGCTCATAGGACGAATTAATTAACGGACAGTCTTACCTCAAATCGAAGATCCTGGGATTTGTATTCAGAGATTATCCTTGTAATTAGCAAGAGATACTTTTCTCAGTTTTGAATGTCGTCTTGTCTTCTTGAAAAGCTTTGATTAGTTAGATAATCCCTGGATATTTGATGTCCAAACAGGACGAAAGTCATAAACGCCAGATTTATATATATATATATATATATATATATATATATATATATATATATATTGAGATAGCTGATTATCCAAAGGAAACGCACGCTGCTATTCAAAGGTTGCCATTGAGACAACTTCAATACAGATCAATTTTCGATAATATCCTTGTACCCTGATGATTAAAACTTCCCAGCTCCAAGGAGTATTTCTGATAAATCACGATTGACATGTTTAATCATTTCGATTACTTTACTGTTGTTTAGATACAACATATACAGGGATCCACAAAAAAATTGACGACTTTTAAACATTTGTGTGTAGATAACTGCATAAGTAGGCAACACGAAACTTGCACCAAAGGGAAATATAACCATTTAGATCTGTTTGGTAGCTTTTGCAATCAATATGTGCAACAGGTCTAGGTAAACCATTCTTCTTACTGAAGTTCTGTGCGGTTATTGACGCATGTGCATGCGCATGCGCGTTGACGGTCAATCTGAACAGGCAGTTTCCCTAATTCTCAGTGATGACAACTTTGTTCCTAATTATTTTCTCGTCAAGTAAAAGAATAAAAAGAGTCTAATCTTTCTGAAATACCCTGTATAGAAATAAATTGAAACAAGTGATTTTAGGCAAAAAATTAAGTCGGTAATTGTTTGATTGAGGTTTGTAGAAAAAAAAAAGTAATTATTATAGACGCTGTACTTGATATCTCTGTATGTTATCTGATAAGTAATATTTTTTTTGCGATCTTCAGCAAAATAATTACCAACAAGTCTTGCAATTATTCTATTCATCATAAATCTATGCACCCACGTGACCACGCTATGGGGTGCAATAGAGTTTAAGATACTGCGTATAGTTCCAAGTCGGGTCATTAACATGCAAAAAGGTTTTAGGACAATTTGTCACCATCTTGTTTGTATTGTAAATACGATGTTTTGGTCAATTCATTCAACTACCTTCATCAGGAGAGTTCAAGATGTTCATTCTGTCGGAACCTTCCTAGAGATCGAATCCTAGAAGGGATTAGGCACACATAACGTTGTGTTATCATGTTATTGGGTAAGCTGGATTGACCTGTGTTTAAGGTAAAGGACTCCAGCACCATCTTCGATATTTTGCCTGGTTTCTATATTTAATAATGCTGGTTTCTATATTTCCAAGGATTCCCAGATCTTTCAACTTTTTTACAAGGCCCTTTGGGACCGATCAACAATGATGAGCACATTTTTCAAGTTATTTCGCAAGGTCTACATATTTGCCAAGCTTGTTTTATTTCACATATACTCATACGTTTGCTTTAATAGGGTAATCTTCACTATCTAAATAACGTTCGGCAATAGTGACCTTTCCCGTTTCAAATTTACAGCCACTGAAGCTGTAGAATGGTAGGCGCTCATGACGAATTTCAGGTCAAGGAAGTTGACAACAATAACCCTAATCATAACAGTAACCCTGAAAAATACTTCCCCTAAACCCTGAAAGACTAAACTTAACCCTAAATACACTGACTCTGTGAATGGATCGGTGGCCAATTTAAATCGGGAATAGTAACAATAGCTGATTTTTCTTCTTGTTTGCATGAACTAAATTGGGTTCTCTCCCTTTGATTCAGGGGCCAAGTTGAATATTGAGATACGAGAGAATTTTAGTTTTTCTTTTATCTAAGAGGAATTTTTTCTTTACCTATGCCACTGGTTTTTATAGTCAGTTATTTTCAATTCATTTTATCATTTACTTGAACTTTGCAGCTATGGATTGTCCAGAAAAAAACATTTGTTGTGTTTTATCTTTCCCATTTCAAATTGGCCGTCGCACCTACAGTGAGCTTAGAATTTTTAGTGTTATGGTTAGTATTTTTAGGGTTGCAGTCAGCAGTGTTTCCTTATGAAACATTCATTTAGTGCCTGCAACTCTACTGCTGGAGGGAAGGCGATTCTGAAACGGGAAAGGTCACAATTGCTGAAATCATTCAATTTTTTTTCACTTACAGCTATATTATTACGACCAATTTTGTTTAATATCGATGGATATGAAGTTAGACATTTCTCGTAAATACATATGCATATCCAATATAAAGTTGCAAGCGCGTTTTTCCCCATTATTGGAAGGTAAGTTAAGTTACCGTGTAGCAAAGAAGCGCAATAACCCTTGATTTTTAAGCGAAAAACTTTTGGTGTTCCCAGATACTCTGAAAAACAAAGAACTCATACTAAATAATACATTTTTTTTAAAAAGCACTGACATATGGTAACATTTAGTAAAAGTCACTTCCTTTGTATCGCATTAATATCATAGATATTTACTAATAAAGGAATGGCAGGAACCGCTTTACAATCAGCATTTTCAAAAAAGGGTAAAAAAAACTATTTACTTCTTAGCTCAAGATAAGATAAAAATATCGCCGGAAAATTGATCCCCAAACGGTAAAAAAACATACAAATGAGGTCATTACACATCCATATTAACACTGACTGTTATATTCTAGTGTATCCCCGGAATAGATAAAATCTTTGTGGATATGCTGTTGCTAAACAATAACGTCAGCAAATAAATGAAAATAATAATCAACGCGTGATCGCTACGATACGAGGGAGCTGAGCTATGACACTCCACATAGTTTTGACCCAATACATTCCGTGTTTCATGCGCTCGAACTTGGTAACCAATAATTCTATATATATATATATTTATATATATATACATATATATATATATATATATATATTTATATGCATATATATATATATATATATATATATATATATATAGATAGATAGATAGATAGATATATAGATAGATATAGATATATATAGATATAGATATATATATATACATATATATATATATACTTTTTTTACAGTTCAATAACTGCTTACACAGGGTGCCGGTGTTACATCGTGCTTGATGTTAGCTAGTATCGAGTCCTTTCTAAATAGTTTTGTAGAAAGAGAAATAGAGATTCATGAAATTTTCCATCAAGTGGAGCAAATTGGACCTGTGACTAAAAGAGAAAGTAAAACACAAATTCTGGTTCTGAATCCTTTAATCAACTTGACAACAAAAATTTAAACGAGATAACTAGTTCCAATTAGTATTATGTCGACTATAAAGATGTTTGTACGGTTGGTATTAGTTAGTTGTTCTACTTACATACAAGGAAAGGCCTACCAAGAACTACTCTGTTGACCTACTGGTATTCGACAGCTGTTGATTCGAAAGCGAAGAATCACTCTAGGATGGCAAGCTTTCGGAAGAGCAAGCTTAACCTTCAGGAACAAGAATATCCAATTAGTCCTAAAAAAGAAGGGTTTACAAACATTGATCCTCCCGATGGTCACTCAGGGAGCTGAAGCATGGAACCTGACCAAAAGACCTGCCCACGGATTGAAAAGCATGCAACTTACACAAGAAAGAATCATGCTCAACCCCACATGAATGGATTACAAGACAGCATAATACGTCCAAGAGAAAAAAGAGTCTGAGATATCATAGAACCCATAGAAAAACTCAAATGGCAATGGGCTGGTCATGTTGCAAGAATGTCAGACAACCACTGGTCAATGTCCAACAACAGACACTTAAAGAATGATGATAATGACGATGATGATATCAAAATTTCTATTTGAACAGATTTTTTTTCTCTCAGTCCTTGACTTGCTGCTTGTTTTGCAGATAGACCCACCGACCACTTTAAAACCTGGATGATTTGATGGTTCTTCCCATCTCAATTTTGAAACCCTGCCGAGGTCAAAACAGCTTTAAATATTGCTACACACACAAGAATAGTCGAAAATGGAGAAAGTTGACTGTTCCAAATTGGCCATGAGTGAGTCTTGATCCCAATCTAACTGAAAACCTTATTGTGAGAGCTGAGACAACCAGTTGATCTGGACCCACAAGAAATCCCTGATCGTAGTTATTGCTGTTGAATGGTGTTCAACACCATGTTAATTGACGCTGTCAGGTGATATACACTTCTTTGGAATTCAATTTCAAAATATTGTTTTGGGGTTTAATTACTTATTATAAAAATATTCTCCTTGGTTACTGAGAATTTAAACCAGTGGTTCCAAACCATTTTTTCTCCTCCAGGCTCCCACATCAGATATCAGAGGCTACCACCCTCTATTACAATGTGTCATTATCTATACCCCATTGAAAATCTTTGGAAAGAGATGAAAGTACCTGCCTATTAGTGAAAGAAGGTTTGGAATACTACAAGGACTTTTTCGAGGCAGCTATTGTTGCAAAAGGATATGCAACAAAATATTATCGAAGAGTGCTTCTATTACTGACCAGGTAGTATATATTATTTATTCTTTGGATTTAGAATATGTCAGTTGAAAAATACTGTTTGCTTTTCTTCCAAATTACGTTGGAAATTCTATCTAAATATTTTGATGACATAGAATTAGCACATTTAGTTCATTTCTGAAAATCATTATGCAAAAAATTCCAGCATGCTGATAATGGTTACCCGAAACGTGAACTGCCATATTTCCTGTTCCAATACAGATAAATATACACCATGGAAAACACCCGTGTTATAAAACATTCTGAAGCCGGAGGAAATTATGTAAGATCATAATTATGTTATTCATAAATCTTTCCCAAATGGGAAAAACCTTTTTTTTTTCCTTAACTTGTACAACTGAAACTTTCTAACAAAGACAATGAAAGATTCGTGCATGAAATATCTGTTTTAGAACTACACTCTCTCTCTCCAATCATTTTCCGGTTTCGGGTTACATCTGGTAAAAAATACCATTCACTCCAACAATGATTAATGGTATATGAGACATGAGATGGATAAAATACAATTCATATCGCATGTATTCTCTTAACATGGACACTTCAAAATTGTAAACAGATTTACATATATACACCTCACTCCCAAGTCTGTCTCACTCTCTACAGTACACATTATATTTATATATATATATATATATATATATATATATATATATATTGTGTCATCCACAGACGGTTTCGATGTATTACATCTCTCCAGTGTAGCAATAGACTTTTATCCCATCCAGAACACCGAGGCAGAATTGAAACCCTCACATTGGACGCAGAAGCCAATATCCTACCTCTGGACTAAGGAACTGGGTGGTTAGTAAGGCAGAATTTAAGCGATATATTCATTTACGCAGAATTTCCTCATCCACCAGAGTGCTCTATTCCTATGGAAGATATATATATATATATATATATATATGTGTGTGTGTGTGTGTGTGTGTGTGTGTGTGTGTGTATGTGTATGCGTATAAGTATGTATATGTATATTTGTGTCATCTACGGACAGCTGCCCGTTTTATAAAAATCATTCAGTGTCACTATAGACTTGATACCCCTTCTAGTACCGGTAGGGGGGCTGAAATCTTCGGTCTGGACCCAGGGGCAGATGCTCTACCCCTGCTCCCACGAGTGTACAGTTCTTTTCCTTTCTTTCTTTCTTTCTTTCGTATTTTTCTTTCTTTCACATTCTCTCACTTCATCTATCTATCCATATATATATATATATATATATATATATATATATATATATATATATAACAGGAAACTTTACATTCATATAATTTTTTTCGGTATTTATTCTCTGTTTTACATATATTTGGTCATTATGATACAATTGATAAGTTGTTGGAGTCATGAGTTGTATACCATGTAACCGTTTCGGGGATTTAAGAAATCAAAATACCTTACGTATATAGCAATTGATATTAATATCTAACGATGTGAATGGATAATTCGTAGGTATGAAATAATGAGCCCTGAATGGCATTTGAATCTATTGCCCCATTCTCCCCACGGGGGCACTTATGTAATCCAAGTCAGTGCTAACTGTTTGATCCACCGGGATCCTGGGTCGTGGGGGGGGCATAGGTCGAGATGACACCCTCAACTCATTCCTTCTCTTCTACGATCGATAGTCGGTTTTGTTTATGCGTCCTTTTAGTCTCAGAACTACTGGTATTCATTTTTTCTCTGCATATATTTTTCTTTAAGGGGATAACTTTATATGTTTGTTTTCACACTTTTAATTAGTGAAAAATAAAGTATGATTGCTTTGCGGGTCTGGATGAGGACGTTAATTTAAAAAAATATCGGTTTTTAGAAAAAAACGATTTTGAGTCTCTACGGTGGGAGTAGCATTTACATTAAAACTCAAATAATAATGTACAACGTTACTTTCCACCCCTCCTACGGAAGTACACCTTCAGAGTATTGGGTTACTTCCTTTAGCACTTTTCGGTTACATTTTTTTTTTGTGAATTAATATCGGCAATCTTCCGTTTCATATATATAGATTTGACCACCGTGCAAATCAACATAACTATTCAGGGACTAGAACAGAGATCACGTATCAATGCACATTTCCCTAGGCTTAAAGCACAGACATACTATTTATTTTTCTGATTCTTACTGTGTACAAAAGATACCTCAAGTTGACATCCTTTTACTTATTCTGAGGCTCGAAAAAACTCCTGCCTTCCTCTCCACTAACAAGCAGCACTAATTTCCAATGTTATTCTAAGTTTGGCATAGTATCTAGACTTGTGACAGTTACTACAGTACTTCTGCATTGCAAAAGTGCTCCTGATGATGCCGATAAAATTCAGTGAGATGTGTCAAGCCTAATAAGCCTTTTTTAATGATAATAAAAAAAATCAATTATAATACAACACTTTTTTCTCAAACCTTCCACCCCAGTCAAAATCACTCCAATCATATATATATATATTGAGAGAGAGAGAAGGAGAGAGAGAGAGAGAGAGAGAGAGAGAGAGAGAAAGGGAAGGTTATTACGATCATATATAAATATATATACATATATACAGAGAGTGAGGTGGGGCGATAGATTGATAGATATGAGTATATTTGTTTATCTTATATATTCTATTTTGCATGTGTGTGCGTGTGTGTGTGTGTGTGTGTGTGTGTGTGTGTGTGTGTGTGATGCATAGGTTTGTATGTGTATGTGCAGGTGTATGTGTGATGTATGGTGCTTGTGTGCACGCGCGCGTGTGTGTTTTGTCATAGCACCGCTCCAGTGATTCAGAAGGTGTGTGGCCAAGAGTATTGTAGTCAAATGAAACACAAGTTGATATTGGGGACAAGTCAAAGGTTGAATCTGAACCCCTCATCGAAAACTTCATCAAGATGTCAAACCATCATTGCATCAAATATTATCATTAAATTTGATTAAATCAAAATGGTTTTGTCTCATCAACGGAATGAAATAAGTTCTATTTAATGTCAAAATTATCCAGTTATTATAAATTACTACAAGCAAAAGGGATTGCTAGTATATTTTAGTCATGAACTGGTAAATCATTACGTGGACAGATGGTAGTTTTGAAACATATATTCTATGTATGAATGTTTCTTTGTCTTTGTTTGGAAGTCATAGCTGTAAAAAAAAAATGAGTTTTGTGAATAACATCTAATTTTGTTTGTTTTCCTGAGGCTACAGAATGTTTTACAACAAAGGTGTCCCTCCATTGTGTGTAACTAGGAATATCGAAATAGAAAAATATCACAGTTCACAGTTTTGGCAACCATTACTGGTATCCTTGAATCATCAGCAAAATTTGATACAATATCTTCACAAACAAATGAACTGTACTGATTTTGTATCATCAAAATATTTTCGATTGAGATCCAAATTTACCTTAGCCAAAAAATACAAAAAAAACGGTATTTTTAAACTTAAATGTTGTAATTTCAAGGAAGGAATAAAATGTATAACCAGGGTAGTAATAAAAGCTGCAAGCGTTGATATTCTATTGCACACCTTGTAACGACGATGACTGCCTCTAATATTTTCTTGTAACAATATAAAGTATTTTTGCACTTATAAGCTAATAGTTTCATCTCTTTCCAAGGATTTTCAATGGGATTTTTTTTTATATAGACTCATTGTAAGATAGGGTATGGTAGCTTGCACAGATATCTGAAATGACGCACTGGGGGAAAAACAAGAACAAGAATCCCTGATCAAGATTTTCACTTCTTACAGAATAAGTTAAGATTACAAAACATACTTTAAAATTACAAAATTATCACGAAGAACTTGTAATTTCCTCGAGGCTGATGGAGAAAAAATTGTCAAAGAAATTGCCAAAAGGGGTTTCTTTAGAAAGAGAACTACTGCTGCTAATGTATCAAGGGAATTATGGATGAGTTAACGTACCCACAGTTCCAACTTGTACCACTCAGCCTCATCAACAACTGTTCTCAAAAGATTTCCATGAAGATGACAATGAAGAGTTGAATATATTTAGTTGTGGATTCAGTAATTATTCTCTGCTTAACACTGTAGCTATATATCCACCCAACTCAAATACTGTAAAAGGTTTTAATGGATCTGAAAAATTCTCTTGTCTTAGGAAGTGAAATGAAGCAAACCTATTATAATGTGAGTATCAGTTGTCGTCTAGGGACGTTAGGCTCGCGCGTGGTGGCTCTGGTAACCATGGTTCAAATCACCGCAATTTATTGTCCAATTCATTTTCGCTTTTAAAAAAAAACATTGAACTATTTTTTCGTGTCTGTCCGTCTCTCTCTCTCTCTCTCTCTCTGCCTGTCTGTCTGTCTGTCTGTCTGTCTGTCTGTCTGTCTCTCTCTCTCTCTCTCTCTCTCTCTCTCTCTCTCTCTCTCTCTCTCTCTCTCTCTCTCTCTCTCTATTTGAACTCACAGTCCCTAATAAATTCCGATTGTATTTTGTGGTAAGGAGAGAAATGATCAACCGGAGAAATGTATGGATTTTCTACCTCTTCTGTATCATGGCTTAATGTCCACCATGAACCTGATTTACAAAAGTTCTTGACGGGTTTTAATGCAATTTTCTTAAAGGCTGGGTAATGGGTTACGGAGAAA
The DNA here is from genome assembly GCA_963457665.1 of Thysanoteuthis rhombus. Classification (NCBI taxonomy): domain Eukaryota; kingdom Metazoa; phylum Mollusca; class Cephalopoda; order Oegopsida; family Thysanoteuthidae; genus Thysanoteuthis; species Thysanoteuthis major. The sequence continues at coordinate 22,317,997 of OY735234.1, read as the reverse complement.
AGTGATTTAAATTGGGATGGATCCAAGGATTTCCCCTACTTTACATAGCAGATATATATCCTCACCATCTAATGTCTCCAAACGGTTTCAATGCATTTTGGTGAAAGAGCTAGAATCTCGGCCATCGGTTACAGGATAAGTTAGTTTTTTTTTTGGGGGGGGGATATTCAGCTTTTTTTCTCTCCCTTACATCGTATGAACCATATATCCACTGAACATATCATCTATACATAGCTATATATCGACACAGCACAATATCTGCCATATGTCCCAGTCGATTTAAAGTATTTTGTCTTTAGAAAGAAAATGACACGAATGTATTTCATTAAGGACTAATACTTTTTTGCAACTATTCACATTTTTTATCTCTATCAACGAAGTCAAGGGTGGTACATGTATTCACCCATGTCTGTCTGAATATCTTCCCGTCTGTTTGTCCATGGGATATCAATTAATTTCAATAAAACCAGTCCCGTATGTTACAGTCTCATTTCGTGCGTAGCAAAATAATGTGGGTGTTGTTGTTATCTTTTCTGCCGCAGTTTGTCTTAGTATAGAAAAGATAATGGTGCTCCTCTCAATATGCAGGCAGGGCCTGTTAGCTTCATTTCCTTGATATCATGGAGAAGGGTCGCCAGGGATTTTTGTCGAGATTTTTTTTCGGTGTCCTCCCAACCATCCTTAGTGTCCCGCCAATAATAGAGACAGTTTGTGCTTTTATGCGCCCCATCATCTGCATTTCCATTTCTATGTCCTCGTACTTCCTTAGCTCTGCCAGCTCCTTAAGTGATATGTTTAATGTCTATTGGGATGTATGTTCTTTTATGATGTTCCTTGATTACTAAATCGGGTCGATTTGCTTTGATGGCCCTGGTGGTATTAATAACAGAGTCCCATAGTATCGTGTCATTCCGTCCTTCGGCTGCTAGGCCTGATTGATGTTCAGACCAATAATGATCTGCTGGTATTCCGTAATGCTTTCAGATTTTCCAACGTAGATATTGGCTCACTATGAAATGCCTGGACTTATATCCTGTGGCTATTAAAACAGAGCAACGAAACAGAAGGTGGTCTACTGTACATGCCCATGAAGATCACAGAAGCGGCATTTGGGGTGGGCAAAATTTTTATGATATTAGCTTGGAAATTTCAAGCGCACAAATTTTAGTCGTAAACGTTCAGTAAAAATCTCTCTGTTTCTGCTTCTAGACCACTGCTCTGGGGCCACTGGTTGGTTTTTCTCCTGATTTACATCAACGTCTCCACTTTGGAGGGCGTATTATCAGTGCATAGGTGTCTCAATTTTACCTCGAAAATGTTTATGGCCCTTCTCCTTTGCATATTGGCTCATCTTTTTCACATATATATTGTGTGAATACTCTTCATTGTCCAAATTTATATCCAGTTATATTGCAAACATTTTATTTTATTTTACTTTGGTATTTTCATGATATTTATCTAGTTGTAACATCAAGTCCAGCAGGATTTTGAGATACTGGTGTAATCTTATTGTTGTTATTCAGTATGTCAATTATAATTCCACCATTCCCCTACGACCATTACTCCTTGGACAAATAGAGATGATCAACGTCTGCTTTAGGGTGATGTATTCTGTGGCACGTTAGTAATTTCCTGATTTTTGTGTCACTCTCCCTAATATCATCTAAATATCAATTAATTGTATTAAAGCTATGTGTCACAACAGGAACAGCAAGCGTATTGATGGCTTTTACTTTCTTTTTTTTAAAATTCGGCTCAGTTTTCAGTGCTTCACTTACGCTTTTTCTTTCATACTGACATGTATAATTCCACTTCCTTCATCGATTCCTGAATATTCTTATTATATATATATATATATATATATATATATATATATATATATATATATATATATATATATATCCTTCAGAGTGCTCAACTTAGCTGGTGGGCTAGGAGCAATGACACACAGTATACGTGGTACAAATCGGGCTACCAGTATAACATAATATAATAATATATCAATAATATAAAGCTAATTCTGAAATTCAATGGATTTATTTCATAGAGTGTTCGATCGAGCACTCTATGAAATAAATCCTTTGAAGTTCAGAAGTGGCTTTATATTCTTGATAGATTATCATATTGTGTTATACTGCTAACCTGGTTTGTACCACATATATTGCATATATATATATATATATATATATATATATATATATATATATATATATATATATAATTGTTGTTATTTGCATTGTTATTATTATCATGGATTTAATACAAGCAGCCACCGGTTGTTTTCACTGGAGATCACGTGACAGCAGGTCTTGTCAATACTCCAGGACTTTACTCAGTATCCCAGCTTTCTTTGCCGTTGGTGTCGTATTGATATTTTCAGTTCTTCTTTGAAGCCCGTGTCTCTCCAGGTTATTCTTTTTTTTTTTTGTTAGTTTTCTTATCATTCTAAGTGTGCCGTCTACAATTAGCACTACCGCCACATTCGTGTTCCATAACTTTTTCACCAAACGAGCAAGGTCCAGATATTTATTTATTTTTCACCTTCAGTCTGTGGCTAGTCGGGGGTGGGGATGGAAAAAATATTATTATTATTATTATTATTATTATTATTATTATTATTATTATTATTATTATTGTTATTATTATTATTATCATCATCATCATCATTATTATCATTATCATTATTATTATTATTATTATTATTATTATTATTATTATTGTTATTATTATTAAGACGATAAATAAGAATCATCACAGAGTTAATCTTAGAAATCAGCCTGAGATAGTCAGTCTTCAAAGTCAGTCAACAGAATTAATCCGGAGAAAGAAAATGAACTGATTGCCAAAATGTCTGTGCTGTTTTTACTGTCTTCTCTGCATCTGTTCTGTTTTTTTGCAAATGGTGGAGAGGACCACTTTGTCAAATAGTATTCGTTGCACACCAGTTTCGAGTTTTGGCTTGAAACGAAAGGAAGAGCAGAGATGTAATGACTTGGTGGGCATTTTTTTTTTTCATTTCATTTCATATACATCAAATAGGGGACAATGCAGGACCAATACAGGGGCCAATTATAATCATAAGGGCGTGCACGTTCAGAATCTGCACCTGGCTTCATGAAAATCTTCAGGAGTTTCGAACGTTATACAATAAGATGCTGTTCGTCATTTATTTATTTGTTTATCTATTTATGATGTTGTTAATAGCAACAATCAAAACATGAATATCGTTGGTAAAAAATATATCTTCTATAAATTATGTTTAATTTAATCTTGTTCCATATAGAAAAAAAAACTGATGCTTTCACTCTCCCTTTCGATTCTTCTCTGAACATTTCAAAATCAAGGATTAGAGACGAAACAATTTCAAAGCTGATACGGTAATGGCTAGAACACGGAACAACATATTGTTGAAATTAACTCCATAAAATGCCCTTTTGTCGAGTTATCAATATATATAATTGGATTATCATTATTATCATTATTATCATTTTTTATCATGATCGTCATCATCATCATCATCATTATTATTATTATTATTATTATTATTATTATTGGAATCTCACACCAGTTGCCTGGCGGTAACCGCTGGAGTTTGAGTGACAGCAAGTCTCCTCAAGTCTCCAGCCCTCCTCCCCTAGTAATCATAGGTCGCAGTAATTCTGCGATTAACAGTTTCACACCGGTTGCCCAGTGGTTATCACTGAAGGCTGAGTGACAATAAGTCTCCTCAGGTCTTCAGCTAACGTCTCCTCTCTTTCGCATATCATGACAGTATTATTAATATTATTATTATTATAATTATTTTTATTTTTATTATTATTATTATTATTATTATTAGTAGTAGTAGTAGTAGTAGTAGTAGTAGTAGTGCTGTTGTTGCTCACATTTTTGTTGTAATTCAATTATAGCCGTGCCCCATTCGTGTAAACAAAGTTTAAGAACAGACAATACACGTCTGTTCCAAGAACATCAAGCACCTAAAGTCATAAAATCCGGGTCAATCCATTTCCCTCTTGTGTTGCCTTCCAACAGCCCAAGGGGCTGTTTCCCCACCCACAGCTTTGAAATAACCAAATCTTTCGCTTGCACAATCCACCATAATCGACACAAATGGCGCGAATGTCACGACTGATGAGAAGAACCATCAATCTTGTCATTTGTTTTTCTCTCAAAACAAATAACGGGAGACACAACGAAGAGGCACGATTCTCTTGGTAAATAAAAACGTTCTTCCGAAATGCACGAGTCGTGTGATTAGATTCAGAGTTAATGGTGATGATTTGCGATTTTAATTAAGAGATTTCCTATATGAAATTGGAGTTCCGGTGGCTTAGTGGTTGACAGCGTTGGAAATGGAACAGGTGTACTAAGTTCAAATTCCACATTCACTTCACATTAATTCCCATGGGGAACGCTTTTATACTCTTTTAATTCATGGGTAAAATTGTGGGTTTACCTGGGCCATTGATAACAGAGTCATTTTTCTGGGCTATCTAGAACGAAGCCATTAGTATACGTGCCATTGTTACGTTAGAATTTTTTTTTAATTTATGAATATTTGTTAATTTTACCTTATTGTTTACTTTTTGCATACATCTGTAATTTGTTTGTCAAAGTGACCTATCATTTCTGGTGATATATTTGCATTCATTTCTCACCAATACCCTTGAAAAGAGCATGAATTCACCTTCTCTTCAGCAATGGATGAAAATCCCCAATACTGTAAGCCCCCACTCTTTATTTTAGTTGATTTAGTAGTACTGTCTTCTGAACAGGTTGGATTATTACCTGATCCTTGTATCTTTTCATATGTATAAATATATTGCTGGGCTTTACGGGACAGTTCCTAGGACCACGACCACTGTTACTTTGATATTTCTCAGTTTTATTTTTCAGTTTCACCATGTGGTCCGCCAGAACATCGAAATCCATTTTCTGACACTTTTTTTTTTCTAGTGTACCATTTTTTTTTGTTTTATAACCGAAACTATAGAGGAAAGAACAAATACATCACAGTTTGGAAAAAGAGTTAACAAGACGTTGAAGATCTCTTAAGCCAATTGATATATCGATCAGCCAAATAATTTTTTAAAAATTAGTTTACTCGAGTAGAAACGAGCTGTTATGTCCCGTTCTCTTACCTTGAAACAATTTCAAACGACACAGATTTAGTTCTACTCTTATCAGCAGGTCAGTAAATGAGAAGTAAGTTGGGTAGTTTGCCGCATTTAACTAATATCGCTCGGTAAATGCAAAATGCATTTTGGTTGCCAATTCTTCGGTTTTTAACCTCACCTTACATCGTTCGATAAATTATGATACCGAGAAAGTTCATGGCGCTATCCTTGTTTCGGAGTCCAGTCTTCTGTTGCATTTGCAGTCATCTCCAACTGATATTTCTAGCAGTTTATCAGTTCAGTGTTTTAGACATGGATTACAGATAGCTCTATCACCAAGTCATTATGAAAAAGAATAAAAGCTGCATTTGTATACGTGCTTACCTTCTTGAAAAAACTAGTTTCTGAATTCCTATAGTTTAGTAAAGCCCTTTTTTAAAATTCTCCCCCATGTGTTCAAGGTGTGTGGAGGGGGAGGGAAGCAGTTATTACGTCTGGTCCGGTCTTTATATTCCTCTTTGATCTACTTGTGCAATTTATCATAATCTTCTGGCTTGTTTGTCCACTTAAAGCTTTATCAGGGCCCGTTAAGCGTTCATTCTGGGATCACGTTTCTTACACTGTCCAAGGCCGATTTCTCTTGATGCTCGAAAAGGGGTTGGACGTTTCTTGGTTCGATTCGATAGTTGTCCGTGTCGTAGACTGGTTGCCAATCAAAGCTGAAGAGCCTAGTCTTCCCATTGTTAAAAAGAGGAGAAAAAGGAACATTCATGCCTTTCCTGGGGGCATTAGTGCAAATAATCACAAACCGAGTAGAATTCGAAACCGGTTGTCTGAGTCCGTCTTCTGTACTGCTAACCAGTTGCAGAAAATATATCTAAATTATTTTTCTCTAAATTATTTCAGAAGACAGGCGTTTGTGCAAAAATTCTACTCGGCTTTATGTATTCGATGGAGCTCTGTTTTGATTCCATCATTTTTTTCTGATTTGATATGAAAATGACTCAATGAAAACTCAGGTAAAATTCCTCCGAT
>OY735234.1:22269345-22309345 GCA_963457665.1 Thysanoteuthis rhombus | reverse complement strand
AACTTCTGGTTCGTTATGAAGTCGTTTGAAAATAATCCGTGGGTTGAACGAAGATTCGGAGTTCAATAGAGCCTCTGTTACTAAATAACCCACCTTTCTTGAGCAGCTAAAGCGCACGCATTATCAAGCTGCAAAACTTCCTTTTTATTTTCATCTGTTTTATTAGAGAAAAATATTGTAAAACAATCATTATCTGTGTTTTGCTTCTATTCACTTTCATCTTAATTGCTGTTGCTTTAAACTAAAGGGAACCCAGCTTGCGATAAGTTGCGATAAAAAGCAACGGCAATTAAGATGAAAGTAAATAGTAGTAGAGTACGTATGAGCAAAGTTCAAACAAACTAAACATCCGATCTGAAAGAGGGGCGTTCCAATGGAAACTTCCATAAGTCGAAAAGGCATAAGTTGAAGAAGCAATTGCAATTGATTTACCAGGGAAAATCCCGTGCGATCGAGGAAATTGGTCTTTAATGACTCAATTCTGTGCTCAAAAATAGATTAAAATCATCTGAAATATTCAAAACAGATTTTAATAGCTTTAATTCTGCAGAGCCCTGTTATTAGAAACAGTTAACTGCTACTTTCATCGAGATTGTCATCATAGGTTTCTTGAGTTTTCAAATTGGCTTGGTGACTATGTATTACGTGTCCAGGCTGCACCAATGGAGTTAGAAGGCAGAAATTTCTAACATTTACTCCTTATGTTTTTTGCCTTGCTTTTTTTTTTAAATTCCACCTGAATATATTTGTAGAGGGGGTTGGATTTGCAATGGAAGCTATTAGTAAATTAACTCCTCGATTTTCTATTTGAAAATCCTGACTTATTCAATGATCACTGTCCAACGAAAGATAGGAGAAGTAACTCATTCATTGATCTCGACTTCTATCATTTTTTGGTTGATCACCCCCAATACGGCAAAATGCCGGGAGATGTTGAATATGCAGGGGTCTATATTGAATGACTCAGTAGACCTTTCCCTTTGTAGCCAATGAAAAGATACATAGATCAATATTATATCGTTAATCTCAATTAATCAAGGCTTCAATATCTAATTGTTGATCCATTTTGTTCAAATGAAAGCAATATACCGCCCTATCTTTTAGATGATCCAATGCCTCTCTATAAGACACTCCCTGGCGAGCAGACGGTCCATAATATATTGAATATCATTTTTCCTTGCTGTGTCGTGTCGGATTGATATGAAACTTGGTCAAGTTTTATGGATGAACCATCCTCATCCCTCTCTTTCTTCTCATATTCTTCCTCTTCCTCACTGTATTACAACTTTATACGACTAACACAACTAATATCAATTCTCTCAGCCGTATCATGTTGGATTGATATGAAACTTGGTTTATCCACATCTTCTTTGCTTTCCTAATCATCATCTCCCTCTTGTTGCTACTGCCACTGAAAGCGGAAGCTTTCCTGAACATGATTTTTAATTATTTCATTTATCAGCACTAAATGTGTCTTTCTTCTTCTTGAGTTCAGCCGTTCTCCTCCAGCGAATATCTATATCTTCAACTGCCTACCCCTTTATGTACTGTACACTGCTTGCCTCTCCCTCTTGTTGCCTTCTTCGTGTTTTGATGCCGTTATTCAATCTTCGGAACCTTTCATCGAACCCGACCTCTTTAAACGTAATTTTTCGACGTATGACTGACGGACCGGCACGTTGCTTATCATAAAAAGAGAATGTAGTGGTATTCGATACATCTTGCTACAGATCTCTTGTTCAGTGTTTTGGATCAGTGGTCATTGGTTTTCTAAATTCATGCTTCAAAGTAAAGAATTTCGAGACAAGAATTTTACTTTGAATTCCCCTAAGAGCATTGTCTTCAAACGCTAATTTTCATTCTTCAGATTTCAAGCTATGATCAGTTGAATTCATTTTATTCGACGCTAGCTTTTATTTCATTCTCAAATTGAACGACTGTATCCATTCTTTTGAAACCTGACAATTCTCACGCTCGGACGAGGCATTGCAAAGTTGATTGAATTATGATTTCTATTCTGTAAATTTATTAACCATCGGTGCTTTTTGTCTTCGTTCCTTTTCTCTTCATTATTTATTTTACTTCACCCTTTTTCTTCGTCTTCCTTTTCTCATCAGCATAGGGCTGTGATATCGTCTATTGTCCTTTGCTGAAAGTAGGTCTCTCCTAACTGCTGCCATAAGCACCTATTTTGTGTTTGTTTGTATTTTCTCTGCTGTCTTGGTTCTAATTTGTTGAAGCCGTCATGCCATTGGGTATTTTGACGGCCACGGTTTTGCATGTAATTTCAGGAGTCCACAGATCTAAATTCTATCGATCTCACTACATGACCTGCTCAGTTCTATTCTGATTTACTGATGTCGTTGAGGATTTAGCAGTCGACAGCTCGCCCTCTTGATCAGTGTACTCTCATCTTGTCATTCCAAATGACCTCAAGTATAATTCTTCTGTCAGCTTTTTGCGTTATTCTTAGTCCGCAGCTGACTTTTCCCTTTTTTTTTTTGCCAAGCCACAGGCCTTTTAACTGCATGTGTCTGTTGGTAATATATCAATGAAATTAATTGAGACCATCGATCGGAACTATCAGCATAGGAGTCTCAAGTGAGTCTGACTGGTTAGCTATCGATTTATATCAAGCATACATGATGCTCTGATGGAGCTAGAGGGCTGAACTTTCCCACATTTACTTCCTATTATATCTGAATTTAGTGATGTGGTTCAATACGTAATGTTTATAATATTTTTTGCAAAATTGATACTTTGAATTGTATCTGGTAACTTTTTTTGAAAATACGGATGTTTACTGATCATCGCCCAGCGAAAGGCGAGTGACTTATTCGTTGATCATCTCTTTTTCTAATGTTCTAACTAATAACCCCCAACTCGGCATACTGCAAGAAGACGTTAGTTTCTATTGAGTGACTAACCAGACCTGTCTTTATTAAATGCCAAACGCGAGTAATGGTGTCTATCGAATTATGCAATACTTCTGTCTAGGGTGAGGATGTATATGTCTTCAGAGTTTAGAATGAAGATGCTGAAGAAATGACTGTCAACGAATGGAATCGGCAAACCGAGTTCAAACTCTGGCAGGGACAGTTTGCGTTCACTTGCCTTAGGGAAAGAATGAGTTCACTTCTTTTTCAGTCATGGGTAAATAGCAGGGGAAATGAAGCCTTTTAGCTCTATAAGGTAATCTGTCGCAGGTGTTGAGCTAACATCCCAGACCTGGTAAAAACCAACTGTTACAAACAATGATTGAGTTTCGTAGATCGTTAGAGGAATGGAAACAAAATCATTGCTTCAATTGTTGCACGACATGGGAGCAACTAAAGCGAGAGTGCACATGTATTAGCCAGAGGGATAGGGACTGGTGAAGAGTGTTGATTCAATCTTCTCAAGAACTCAATTCCATTTCCTGTGATTGCTATATGTTTTCTGCCAAACACCATTAGATTGCATTCTCCTTGCAAAAGCAATCATCCAATCGTACGTCAACTGCATAAGATAAGAATATCCAAAGCGAAAGGCCATTGTTTTCGACGATATTTGGTCGTTAGAGATGGAATGAAAACAGGAGAAGACTGTCACGAAATCGCAGGGAATATACTTGATTTTGAAGCCATATTTGTTAAGACGAAATCTATCTCCGCTCGGAAGCAAATTCCTAGTTTTATTTGATAAAAACGTTTTATTTTCTCTTCTTTTCTTGTGCCTCCGTTCATACTTCATGCATGTATTACAGTGGAGAATGGGAAAGCTGTTCCGAACCAACACTAATTAGGAAAATAAGTCTTTGCAAATTGTTGCTTGAATTTAATAATGCTGTCACTCTTAACAGAAAAGTTATTCCCAAGATCGTTTCCCTTGTCATAAACTAGTTTACCAGTGTTGTCAGAAATTACTGTGTACATGAAAGTTGATTGTCTGTAACTCTGATAATAGTCATTAACATAAAATCTATTGTTTGGGCGATTTCATAAAAAGTTAACAGCCACGGAAACGTTGAAAATAGGTTAGATTTGGTAGATTCAGTACATATTATTTTCTGATTGATACAATGTTTTTCGCTTTACACCAACGGAGAAAGAGGCTGCTACAAAAGACTTTCTTTCCCCACAGACACACCTGGAGAAAGCCGTAGAATGAATAAGCTTGAACATTGAAATATTCATATTGATATGGAAAAACGATTCCCAGTTGATTATATCTACTTGATATATTTTTTCAAAAATCATTAATGAAATGTAAACAAACAAGTTTTAACTTTGTGTGACCAGTGTTTGCTAGATTTTGATAATTCAGGAATCAGGATGTTGATAATGATCTAAACAGTCTTAATATGTACACCATCAAAACACTGTAGTAGTTTTCAATATTTAGATTACTACGAATTATCAATAGCACTCTATTAGTTGAAATCAATACGCTAATTTATTAAGAAATTAATTCATTACTTTTAAAATATGGATTTGATTGTGTTCCCGTGTAGTCACAACATTTCACAAGTTACTACGTTGTACCATATATTTAGATATCTTTTTTCAGCCAACTCCTCGAATAAGTACCTTGGCGTGGTGTTGTGTCTTGAATGTGCCAATTATCTAATTCCAACGTGGCCAAACCTAGTCAAACAAGTAAAAAAAAGAACTTGATTAAATCTTATTCAATATCCTCTTCCAAAAAAAATGTATTCCCAATTTTCGTTGAGAATAACTATATTCCCAATTTTATTCCTAGTAAAAGAAATGTTATATCAATTTTAATCCTTGCTTAAGAAAAAAACTATATTCCCAGCATCATTTTTTATAAACAAACGAATCTTAATTCTGAATTGTATTTCTTTGAAAAAAATAATAATACTTTTAAAAGAAGACACTGAAGATACGAAAGCTTTTTCCGAGAAAACTTTTTTCCACCCATTTTTGTATAGAAGGAAAAACTATTTTCTCAATTTTATTTTTCAGTGAGAAGAAAAAACATCAAAAAATACTCTAACTTTACGAACTCCTTCGTTAACAACTGATTTCGGAATTAAACATCTCAAATACGTTGATATGCCGTTAAACCACCACCCAACAAACAACCTATTTTATCATCATCATCATCATCACCACCACCACCACCACCACCATCATCATCATCATCATCATCATCATCATCACCACCACCACCACCATCATCATCATCACCACCACCACCACCATCATCATCATCATCATTCATAATCATTACCACCACCACCACCGCCACCATCATCATCATCATCATCATCATCATCATCATCATCATCATCATCATCATCATCATCAGTTTTTATTGTTTGTCGTTGGATATCAAACTTTTACAGGATTCACAAGACCTCTCTATCACGGTCACCCTCAATCCAGTACATTCTAAATTGGTCTATTTCGCCTCACCATATTATTTTTTGCCGGACACAGTTTTGTATGTAATCTCTAGAGATCCATAGAGTGGCCTATTCTAACCAGATCTTATATTTTTGAGAACATTTGTATCTCCATAAGGCATCCGTCTGTTAAATGCACAATGCAGACTTACGTTTATGAGAATATTAGGAATAGAGAAATTCCAAGACTTGATATTTTCAAGTTTGAGAATTTCAGCAGAATTTGTTCTTAGATTTCTAGAACACTGAAACAGAAAGAAAGTAATCCTGTATTTCCCTTTTCATTGTTGAAAGTAGACTCGGCCTAAAATGTTACCCTGTAAAATGGCGTTTTGTATGTATTCGAATTTTCCTTGAATAAGAACTTCCTAATTATAAGTTAAAAATATGTTTAGTTTTAATTCATCAAAAAGCAGGCATACATAGTTACTCAAACTGTTATGCGTCTATTGGTGCCGTTTTGAGGGTGATCAATTGAAAAAAATCCAAATACGAATTTTTACTATTAATTTAAACAGGCAAAAATCCTAATCAGATGAGGAAAGAATGATTGATATTCAAACCAAGCATTCAAGGGGAAATTATGATCAATTTGTGAAAAAGGGTAAAAGTTCCTTTTACTCCTAAAAGAACAAGTGCGAAATGTGCTGGACACAATTTAGCATGAACCGACAAAGAAACTTGACACTCTGACTAAAAAAGCTATTCTTGAACGATGGTGAGCGGGGGCGAAATAGAGAGAAAATATATAAACCGTTTTTCTCAGGATATCAGTAAGCGTCACAACCCCTAATGGAGAATGACAGCCGGTGAAAAAGTCTCTATTTCTGTTGCATGTGTCACCTTAGTGATCCTTGCAAGTGTAGTCCAGGATACCATATCTACGAGATTCCATGACAACTTTTATGTACACCTACCATAATTACAAATCTTGGAGCGTACTCAATTAGCTGCTGAATGCACAGGAGAATCTGTCCTGGCGAAAAAGTTCTCTTCTTTTTGCTCATACGGAGAATTGAAACCGTTTTGCACGTGAAGTAGATGTGCTGACCATTACATTATCCGAGCGGACTCTCTGGACATAATAAAGAATAGATCCTCAAACATTCATTATTTCAGCTACGCTGATGTGATCTGAACACGTGAGAGAGGGATAGACAGACCAACTTGATAACTGAAGAAACCTGTGTTGACAGTTTGGGCGACAGTTTTGGTTGATGGTTTCTAACCATTTTCTGTAAGATATAAATACGAATACATGATCACGGGAGTGACTTGTATTTGTTTTATTGAATATGCAAAGAGGATGGCCATTGTTAACGACCAGATATGATCATAAAAATAAACATTAAAGTAAAACCAGAAAATACCAGAAAGTGCAGGAATTATATCAGATGTGGAAGCCGTATTTGTTGAGACGTGACTAATCTCTGCTTGCAAGTAAATTACCAAATTTTTTGGCCACAATATTTTGTTTTCTCTTCCTTTTTCTCGCCAATGTTGATATTTTATGCACGTTATAATAGAGAGGAGCCGAAATGCTGTTTTGAACAAACACTAATTAAGGGAACAAAACATTGGTAACAATTACTTGAATTTGATAATACCGTTGCTCTCAGCTGAAGAATCCATTGCCGAGAAAGTTTTCTATTATCGTAATAAAGTATTAATCTGTTCAAAAATAATTGGGGTTTTTGTCATTTTAAACTTTAATGCTTATTATTCTAATAAACAATCATTCGATTATGTTCATGTAATACCATTTCAAAACGTGAAATTCGCTATATTTTCCCACTATTCATTTTGGTTTATTTGAAGCTGTCAAATCGAAGATGGAGGAGGGCAGTGTTTCTTGAATACGTTCAAAACACCTAGCAAAACAGCGGAAACCGCTCACAATATCAACTAAGTGGTTGGCTGGGGTGTCATCAACAAACTTATAACTTGATATTGGCTGCCTAAATTTCGAAAACGAAATTCATGTGCAATAATGACTACTATTGAGAATAAAAACATAACTGTCAAGATGGAAGATGCAAAAATGAGCAAAGTATATCACTACATCTACCTACGACAACGAATTTCTAAGAGACCCTCAAAAGAGGAGGAAATCCAGCAATGATTCACTATGGGATGGCAAGCCTTCCGCAGAGCAAGCTCAACTTTCAAAAGCCAGATGATCTCAATAATCCTGAAAAGAAGAGTATACAACCAATGCGTTCACCCAATAGTCACTTATGGAGCTGAAACATGGAACCTAACCAAGAGACAGACCTACAAAGTGATGAGTATGCAACGTGCATATGAGACAATAATGCAGGCCCTCACATTTTCTGGCCTTTTCAGCGGGATTGAAGTGTAGTATCTGTTCCACGGCATAGACCGAGGAGTCGGTACTGACACTTGCCCGTCAAATGGGCTGGAGATTGGGTTGTGGTTGGGATCAAAGACCGAGTGCGCCGGCGCAAGCGTTAGCCAATGAGGTATTCCTGAGGCTGCGCTTTGCTACGCGCATTGAAGGCCTTTGGACTCGTCCTTACGCTCTCCTATTATTACTCGGCCCAGCTGCGGGGGATACGTTACCCTGGGGCAGCACTGCTCCATTGCACTTGAAGGAGCAGGTACCCTGGTGGAGGCTTCCATGGCGGAGGTTGCTATAGCTTCTACGGTCGCTTAGCAATCGAAGTTGCGTCGGCTGGAGCCATTTTTGGAAGGGTTGACCTATTTCTTCCCACGTTAAGCCCAACCTTGTGTCAAATATTGCTGTGGTGGGACAGTAATTAAATAGTGCCCGCCCTCACATTTTTGTGGCCTTTCCTTCCGTATCAAAGTGTAGTAACTGTTCCATGGCATAGACCAAGGCGCAGCTACTGACACTTGCCCGTCGAATGGGCCGGAGATTGTGTTGTGGTTGGCATCAAAAACCGAATGCCCGACCTTGTGTCAAATGTTGCTGTAGTGAGACAGTAATTAAATAGATGCTCAACTTTACCAAGAGATATCACAAGACAGCACAGTATATAAGAAACAGGTGTCTGTGACATCATAGAAACTATTAGAAAACTCAAATGGCAATGAGTAGGCCATGTTGCAAGAATGAAAGACAACTGATGGACACCACGAGTCACAACATGGATCCCTAGAGATCACATGAAAAAACTGAGGCCGACAGAGCACAAGATAGAGGGATGAACAAGACGGATTCAGCAAATACTGGCTCGGCGACGCCCATGATAGAGAATTGTGGCGAATCCTTTGGGAAGGTCTATGTCCAAGGACGGACGTTAAAAGACAGATGATGATGATGATGATGATCTTCTGTGATTGACAACATCTAATTGAGGCAGACCCACACAAAACAAGCTAAGGCATGGAGGGAAAACTAAACGTTGACCATTAATTTTCACCAAATGGAAAAAGCAAAAACGCTCAAAACGCTCTACGAATTGTTTAATTGGGAAAAAACAAAAAGCTTGCATTCCACACAAAAGACCCTACAGAAATTGGACATACTAAGATAGGAAACTCTTCTTCATCCACTTTTTGGTTATAAGCAAAATTGCATATAACTTTTTCGATATTGAAATAGATTGATTGAGAAATGGGGGATGTTTTAAGGACAAGGAAAAATCGTGAATAACAAAAAGAATATTTTTTCCTCTGTTCTTTTTAATTTGCCCCTAAGATATTTTTTCCTTTTCTGACTTATCTGATTCTATTTTTATAATTTATGATGAATACGCATTCATAATTTCGAGATTTTGTGTACCAATATTTTTGGTCTTTCACGTTATCCCTGTGATTACTTTGCGTATGTTATCCAGATTCTGTCATCACATCTTCGCTAAAAATGATAAGACCGTGAATGACGGTTCAAAATGACTGGTAATTTTACATCTCTGTTAACCCAAGTGAATTCTTATTCGTAGACAGATTTTGCCCAGTGACGCCCCGATTCGATGCTGAGTATCATTTAAATACGTTTTCAGAACTTACATAATTTTTTCTGTTACATCTCAGCTAAAGTGAGCTGATATAACGAAGTGTTGTAAAACCAGATGTATGAACGCTGATCTTTTGACTTAGACGTACAAAAGGGGGTGTGGCATGCTCAATTTGCTCTATTGATGAAACTGGTTGATGGTTTTTCCGTGAAGTCGATGAATGGACTGACCACCTGTTCCGACAGGTATGGCATTAGTAATTGGATTTACATGTGGAATCGTACGTTTTGTGAGAAGTTGGAGCATGGTTCAAATAAATGTGTCGACGAATATGGGGAAAGCATCCTACTTCTGTGGAGCTGGTCATTCCAAGTCATGTTGTAAGACAAAGTTTGTTGCTTCCTGCTGAAGGGAATTTTTATTACCCTTGAAGATACTGCTCTGCTATCCTTGATTTTTCAAATTCGAATCCATGTTTCGGCGTATAGAGAACCATGCAACGTGCACATGAAAGAATTATGCTGGGCCTCACAAGACAGCACAGTACATCCAGGAAAAAAATCAGGGACATCATAGAATCCATTTGAAAGCTGAAATGGCAGCGGGCTGGGCATGTTGCAACAATGGCGGACAACCGATGGACATCGCGACTCACGACATTGATCCCCCGAGATCACATACAGAACCGAGGCCGGCAGAATATTAGATGGAGAGACGAACAAGACGAATTCAGAAAAGTACTGGCTTCGTGACGCCCATGATAGATATTGCCCACATTTTTTATCATACAGTGAACTCTTCCTTGAAAAAAATCTCTTTTCTACTTTCATTTTTGTTGAGTTCCGGAAAAATGTTTTATCAACGATCTTGGTTCGTGGTGATATTGGATAATCACGCGTCGAAATTTAGGCAACAGTTTTTCCCTGGTGTGTCCCAAATACTCTGGATATGGCACGTATAAAATGAAATACGTTTGCGCTTCAGTAAGCACCGCATTACCCGAGGAAAATTGAATATTCAAGAAAAAGACAAAAACACTTGAATGATGGTTTGCAATAAATGTCCGTACGGAAAAGTGATTTTGTGTTTTGTATCGGGAGTTTGAAAGACTTATTTTTAGGTTTCTTTTTTCGTTTTTGTTACAGATAGATGCTAGGGAAAGCATTCGTCTGTATGAATATGACTTATGTTTTGTTTCATTGATTTTACTGTCTCTTCATATGATTTTTTAAAAAATGAATGAAAAAGAGAGAGAAAAGGCGTTGTTAAGTAAATAAAAACATTCTTCAAAAAGAAGTAGATAAAAATCTTTCCGGAGATATATCTGGAAGAAAAAAATACTTTGAACGAGAGATAGAGATATCTGTTAATATTTGATGCTCCAGAGGAAAATGCACTCGGCAAAACATAACGTATATTTTAAAAGATCCAAGAAAAGGACGGATATTTAAACAGATATACTGAAATAAAAACGTTATACAAGATTGCTGATTTGATATTAGAAAAAAGAAATTCATACGCTGGTGCGTTTTTATTCTTGAATATTTGATTTTTTTTAAATATACTTGTTCAAGATATTGTTTATTTTGATAAATGTGAAATATACTTACATACTTGGCCAAAAATGAGATAAGTTAAAGAGTCACCCTCTTCAGACACCGAAAGGCCGATAGAAACATCTTAAGTAGATTTATTGATGAGATAAGGCGTGGTCGTTTGGTACCCCCGCAGATTGATAGCTAGTCACAGCCAATTGATTGTCAAAAAACCCCCAAAAACATCAAAAGGAAGGAAGTTGAAAGAGAATAGTGATTAAGGGATGGTGTATATGGATTTTACGGTGGAAGTAAGAAATGTTGACAGTAAGTTTAGTGTTATGAGAAGCGGAAAGAAGCAGGAGGAAAATAGAGGAGAGAAAGGGTTAATGATCATTTAATTCCGGTTTCAGATAAAAGAAAATGGTACAAGTCAATTTTGCAAAAGAGATAGCGATATAGAAAAAGGGCTGTCGCCTAAAAGTAGGGGGCAAAAGCTTGGTCAACAGTAGAGGGTAGCAGACTTGACGCGAGTTAAGCAGAAAAGGGGTCGGGTGGTCTACAAGGCGCCAGATCCTGGCTCCAAACAGTAGAAGGATTTATTAAACTTCCACTCTCTCCCCCTCTCACTGTGAGCGAGGACTCTTCTTAGTCTTCGAGTAAAGACTATCTGAGTATTTTTTGGGCAGCCGAGGAAGAAAAATTGAGGTTCGATTTCGAGTCCCGTCATGAATCTTGCGCCTTCCTTTCCTTCCCTTGCAGCAGCCGTCCCCTCGCCATTACCTTTCACCTGGAGCCGAATTCCAATCTATGCCTAAGTATGGTAAACGGGGTAAAGAAAATGCCAAATATGTGTTCCACATACATCTGAATTCTAATAGGATTTTTAAAAAATGGTTTAGACACGGAATGCTCAAGGGAGCCGGATATTGGAGATTTGCACCCTTGCTGTACAGTCCAAAATCCGATTTGACTTGGAAAATAGAAGTGGCAGTCCAAGTTCAAACTCTGAAAGAGAAATATTTCTCTTGCTTATAATATTATATGCTTTCAAACTATACGACTTTCAAACCTGACAGAAGTTTGTCAGTTTCGGTACAATCATTTTTTTTTCGAGTTTTAAGGGGGGGGGGTATTTACAATGCAGTTATGATTCTAAACTGGATAATCATTTCCCATTTGTCATTCGAAAACTAACCGAACGGATGAAGGGTCACACAGGAATGATAAAGGTATATCTTAAATCAGTAGGACACATCTACCTACAGCACCCTTTTTAAGGTCGAATGTTACGAAAATTGATTCAATTAATATCGGGTCTGCGTTCGCACACAAACACACCAAAGGTTATTGCTAAAGAAAGGAGTGAGAGCAGCATTATAGCGGGGTTTAGAAACACAGTAAATACAATCGGAAGACCAATTTCAAAACCAAATAGAGAAATTCTTACTTTTTTCTCTTCTCTATTTATCAGACCTTCAAATCTACTTGGAATCTGCCAGTTTTTAGAACGAAAACATTTAAAGGTCTCATAGGGAGAGGTTTTTATTCACAGTAAATCGATAATGCTAAACTTATTTTCCATTCGTCATGGACGTGAATTCGTCTTTCTCTCCATCCTTATGCCAGTGTTGCAGGATTTCTCTGAAAAGTTAACTCGAAACTGACAAGAAAAACACGAGAAAGATTCACATCAGGGATGTGATAGACACATGGGAAGTAAAAGCATACAATATTGATAAGAATAAGAAAATCCTGTTATTTTCGAAAGACTATTAAACCGAAAAGTTTTGATGGTACAACATTTTGAAATTGCTCGAATTAGAGTTTACTATTGGACATGAATTAAACTTGTTCTCCGACATGTATTTGTTTATGATAATTGTCTATTGACAAATCTGGAGTTGCCCCCCAACTCCCACTAACCATTTAAGTGGAGCGAGTAGAGTTGAACTCTCGAATATTAGCAGGGTCTTCAGTGGAGTTTTTTCCAAAACCAATAAATGCAGGTGCAATTAGATACATAAGAGTGCGTACAATTCTTGCTTTGTTCTTCGTTTGCAGCTGATATTTTTTGTCTGGTTTCGACTCTATATGACTGTTGGTAATATATCAATGAATTTATCAGAAACTGACGACCAAAATTGTGAAGACATGTATCGTTTTCCAAGTGATTCATTGTGGCTGGCTATTTTTCAATGTACAGGTTGATGACTATAAATTTCAAAATTCACTCTTTGTGTTTAGAGAAAAAAAGTTGTTTTTCTTTTTTTGCATTTCAAATATTTCAGGGTGGGAGCTCAATTTGTGATGCAAGTTTTTTACTCAATTATTGTTCTAGTTCATATCTAGCCATGTTTTTTTTGTTTCATTTTTTTCTAAATTTTGACTTTTTTGTTATCATCTAATTTTGATAACTGATTTCCAAAAACCAGCATGCTTCAAAGACATTTTGGCAACGTAACGGCTTTTATCGGGCGTCCAACCAGATCTGCCTTTATTAAATGTCAAACCTACGTATAGTTATGGTGTCTATTAACTTTTGTCGGGCCTCTATAAAAGTATGAGCGCATCAGTTAAAAAAATGCTTCTGGCGTGAAATTTATATGATATGGTAGTCCGAATTTAGGAGAAGTTGGGATGAAAAAGAAACAAAATTAGCAGATCACGAAGGAAAAGAAATATTTTATTAATCTAAGCAAGCTGTTCCCGAAGGAACAATAAATTAAATTTTAGCTTCCTCTCAGCTTTTGACCACAAGAAAAAGCATTATATGAATATTAACAAGAATCATTTCACGGATGCTACTGAGTGTTCGGCCAGATTTTACATACATGTTTGTTTGTTTTTCAGTTATTGTTAAATTAAAGAGTTTGATGTGTTCAGAATTAATGCGATGTTTTGGGAAAAGTAATAATCGGTCAGACGCATTTAGTGATCTGCCCAGACTGGAAAAAAAACGCGTTTTTACACAAATCGACGACTTCAATGTTGCAATATTTTTTGTGAAACTTGGTCAATTTTAAGAAAATTTATGTCATCTAGTGAAGACGTTCATTGGCAGTAACATTTTCCCCTTATTCACTCTGACTCACGGAGATAACACCAACTAGACGTAACATAGAAATGATTAAGGATTTTTCACTTCAAATTTGATGTAACAAATAGTGCTTATTTGTTTTATCAAATTTTTAAAGCCAAAAATGAAGTGAACTACACCAAATTTTCTTCTAAGAAAGATAACGATTCTCCAATTTGTCAAGGATATTTTTAGTGTTGGAAATGTGAGCGATTTCAGAAGTCAGGCACAGATGATTTATATTTAAAAAATGATTACTTCTCTCTTAATAAGTCTCCATGGAACAGTCACTTAGTGTGTCCATTTTTTAATCGACGGATCAATGGTTCAAATTCACCCGGGAACAACAATTTTTTTCAAAAAAACGGAAGTAGTTACATTTGAAAACTAAGTGTGCCCATACAAATATCAAAGGAAACAGGATCAGTGCGCCAAATGCTGACCTACACAACTTGTTAAGATGATTCTAAAACATTTACAAAAACTGAACAAGAATTTTTCAACTTGAAAAAGACGAGAGGAATATTGATGCGGCTGCAGACTCGAACAAATTAAATATTTCACAAAGTTTACTTCCAGGTGGTGACATGCTGCTATAAATAGCTATTTGTACAACTTCGTTAATTTTTTCCGTCATCCTGTTTGCTATTTTGAGAATTAGTTTTACAACTATATCGATACTTCGCCAGGTAAACATTTCCCTTACTGAAAACTCTTCGGGTCAGTGAGTGCGACGAGCAAACTTAAAGTTAGGATTGAATAGATGAGCACCTTCCTTGCGTATAATTTTTACATCTTGTCGTATTCTCCTGTAGTACGTATGTAAAGATATCAATTAAAAAATGAATATATGACTAGTTGTGGTAGGATCAAACTCCAATTCAACGGCAATCCCGACAGAATATGATTGTAGAAACCTTTGTACTACATATGATAATCAATAATTGTTCCATCCACAGACTGCTGTTTTGTTGGATTACAACTCTTCAGCATGGCTAAAGACTATCCGATATCACTTCCAGTACCACGAGACAGGAACGAAACCTTCGCTCCAGACCCACAGTCAGATATTTTACCCCTCCTCTACGCAGAACCGGACAGGCAGAAGAGCTGAATTAAGCGATATATTCACTTACGCATAATTTCCCATCCACTGGAGTGCTCCATTCCAGAGTTGAAAGAGCATTGCATAGAAACTCATATTAGATGAGCCTGTGCGTATCTGTATTTTAGATTTTAGTTAATATCTATGACATACCAATTTAGCTCAGTCTATGAGACACATATATATTTTTTGGACGAGTGGAATCAACATTTCAATATTCGCGAAGTTGCCAACTAGTTCAAGTGGGATTTCTAGAACAGACAATAAAATCAAATTGAATGGATAGTAATTCATGAATAAGATTCCCTTGAACGTTTTGGTGGTTATTTTCTGACCGCTTTTGCTATTGATCATCGGGGCCATTCTTTGGAAATGAAATTATGAAGTTGTTCTAAGCAAGTATTGCCTTATATATATTGCCTGTGTTAATATCTGGTTGACGACTCTCTAGTATTAGTGAAGCTTTTTGCTTTTTGAAAAGTAAAAAATAGTATTATAAAAGCTATCAGTGTTTTTTATAGTATTATCGTTATAAGCTATGATCATAATAGCCGTATTTTGCAACATTTCAATTTCATTATAGTATAGCGTGAGTGATAAAGGCCAAGACCCGATATCAATATAATAGGAGGAAGAAAAATGGACTGATATTGAAGGAATCTTTTGAAAATATAAATCTACACCTTTTATCATATATTCATTTCAAGCTCTCTCCTCGCAGAATAATTGGAGTTTGTTTCAATTTGGTGTAAACTCTCTGGTCCACCCAAAAATTCAGTCGATTCTTTTGTGATTGGTCCACCTTTCCACGTATTTTCACGGAAATTCATGGAGGACTTTACAAGAGATCGCGTAGAGAGGCGGACAGAAGGACAGGCAGACAGACACGAATGCTTACATCTCCCCCAACTTTAGAGTAGTATACCACTATTTGGAATAAAAATTATGGACCAAAATAAGAACCTTCAGGATCTATCATCATCATCATCAGTCTTTAACGTCCGTCGTTGGACAGAGACCTTTTCTAGGATTTGCCACACTTCTCTGTCATGGGTGTCGCGGAGCCAGTACTTTCTGATCTAGCTCCATCTAATATTCTGCCGGCCTCAGTTGCGCATGTGATCTCGGGGGAACTACAAATAAGTTTATTTATCCCTGATGCATAGAAATCTGGGGTCCTGGAACCTATAAATTATTCGAACGAGTTTTTAACTGCTGCTTGGTAGTGTCAGGACGTAGTAGAAGTGCTTGAAAAAGTGGTGATCGGTCAGAAAGCGGTCCTGCTAGTAAGATTGGTGAGGTAGAGTTTCATAACCCACTTTGTTCAACTTCAGCAGGGTCATCCGTGCAATATGCAAGCTTTTTTTGCTTTTCCTATTTGGTACAAAAGTGGAACAACTATTGAATGGTTAACGTTTAGTTCCTCTGCGAACTCCCAAGTTGTTTTGCGTGGGCGTGCCCCAATAATGACCTTCGATTGGATGCCGTCAATCGTAGGAGGACGCCCTTGTCAATAGGGCTGTCATCCCCGCTTTGAAAATATTTGAACCAATGTTGAGCCATATGTTTGTTAAGGGTTCCCTGGCCAATAACACGATTGATATTGCGAGCAGTTTCCGCTTCTTTACTTCCCGTGTTGAACTGATTCAACATGATTACTCGACTCTGAACTGTTCCAGCAATGATTTGACAGCTTCGAATAAATCAGAACAAATGATGAGAAGAAAACGGTCCAAAATGCTATATTCCATGGACACCGTTAAATAACTCTTTATTCCAGAAAAAGCATCAAGGTTTGAAATAACAAAAACCTTAATTATTATTCCACCAACGTAATAATAAGGCAATGAATACATGCTAAGAATCAAGCCATCACATCAACTTACAGACAATCGTAGCGTTTTCTATTAAAGTTCTGCACTTAAAATCACTCAGAAACTTAGCTCGTTCATGAAAAATTGTGATTGCATCACGGGGTTTCGTTGGTCTGAATCGGCCTGGGAGTGACCAGCGAATTTCGAACGGAAATTCACAGCATTTTCTGAATGACGTAAGTCTGTTGGTCAAAGAATCAGCACACGTTGAAATACTGCCAAGTATTCAAACATTCTGTAGAATCCAAACTCAGAGGGACTAATTATTTGATTGCCTGAATAGACAGGTTGATTTGATTCGCCCTCTGCTGGCAAAACGCCAGTATTAATAAAGACATGGGGCTTTTAAAGGTCGTGGATATTTACATTGTGCCAAAATTCACGAGCCCTGTGATATTTTATTTTGTCGAAATGCAAATGACCTAACGCTTGACAGCACAATAAAATCATGCGAGCCGGGTTCAAATTTCAACGGAGGCAGCTTGCATTCACTTAGCTATTTATAGCCTTAAGAAAGGCAGGAAACCATTTCTTCTCTACCAGCTCTGAGTGATAATACCAGAGCAGTCCAAGGCTTATGGTGTGAAATAAAGGAATAAGGTGATTAAGTAACTACCCAAACAATTTTCCCCCAAGATTTCGAGTTTTCAGATCGACAATCATGCCGATTTCAGTTTCCGTCCCACGCTAAAAACTTGTAAAGAAACAGAGGGACCAAAAAGTTTAGGGCGGGCATGAACGTATCATTTTTCTTCACCCCCGTCCCAGAAAGTATGGGTGAGATATCGGTCAGAAAGGGATCTTTTGCCATGATTGACAAGCAGTCTAGGAGACAGACAACTCTAACTTGGATAGAGGAGAGAACTCCATTAGTCTATCTATCCCTTGACGTACCTATGAAGAGATCAGAACTGGGGGATGGGCAGTCCTTCATTAATTATATAGCCATCATTTTCCCGTCTCAGCTACTGAGGGATCGCATGCAAATGAACAGAATCAGACTTTTAGTATTATACAAGCAGATATATAGATTAAAATTAGATAATCGGTGTGTTCGCGAGTGCAGACTCCATACTATAATTAATTGATTGCAAATCATCATCATCATCATCATCATCATCATCATCATCATCATTATCAGTCTCTTAACGTCCGTAGCTGGACATAGACCCTCCCTAGGATTAGCCATACTTCTCTATCATAGACGTCACGAAGCCAGTACTTTCTGAACTTGTCAAGCTCATCTCTCCATCTTGTATTCTGTCAGCGACGGTTTTCCAAGTGATATTTGGGGATCCATGTAGTGAATTATGATATCCATCTGTTGTCAGCCATTCTTGCAATATAGCTTGCCCCCTGCTATTTGAGCTTTCTAATGGATTCTATGACTCTCGTCTTTTTCCAGATGTACTGTGCTGTCTTGTGGTCTCTCCATGTGAGGCCCAGCATAATTTTCTTATGTTGTGCACGTTGCAAATCACTCGGATTTTTTGCATGCTTTAAGTGAGCTCATTTCAGGGTTATCTTGATTCATTAGCTCTGGTTATAATGCACCGTTTTGGCTACTTAGAGATGTCGGACAAATAAATAAAATCTGACTTTTAGTATTATATACATGGATAGATAGATAGACTGATCGTTATTATCGTGATGAGCGCAAATGCAGAACTAACAGTATTTTGTTGACGAAATTTTTAACAGCTAATTTGCTTAAAATCATCTCTTGGGACCTCCATTCGTACACACCTTAAATTCCAAGAGGTGGGAGTCGGTTCCTGTTTTAAGCACATTTTTTTTCACATACAGAAGACATTTTATGGATTATAGTAGGGTCAGAATTGGAATAATTATTGCACCATTCTCTGTAACTTTGCTATTGGTGGCACGATGACGTTAGCGTATCTATCGACACTGAAAATGGATTTGTCCACAATTTTTTGCCGGTAAAAAAAGATTGCCCGTTTTATTCGCAATTTTTCAATTAGATATGACAAATGGATCAGCCGTGTTGACAACATCAATAATTGAATTGTCCTAACAAATCTTTTGTTCTGGTTTTCCGACAAGGACATTCCGCCAGCCTTTTAAAACAGCATTCAAAATTATTATCTACCTGGGCTCCAGTACTAACTTGCTACAACCGAGTTACGTCATATACACTTGCTCTCTGACGATCACCAAAATTGAACAACATCGAGCCTGATAAGCGTCTAGATGGGTGACCGTGTGGGAATTCCAGCTGCCATAATTTGCTGCTGCTATGATGATCTCAAAACGTTTTGAGCACTTTTTTCCTTCTATGGACCTTCTGCATGGGCATAACTTTTCCACCATACTAAGCGTAGCAGCTGAAAACTATTCCTCCACGGGCAAATCTGGACGACGGGGGCCTTAGAGTACTACCCATCAGAATCAATGAGAAATACCCAACTCCCTTAACCACGAAGCAAATCCGTTATTTGCAATACTGACCAAGCTTAATAAAGTATGACACAGGTAAACAGAGTTGGAAGTATTCATACAAATAACTCTCTACTGAACAGACGCTTTACCACTAAACATGTCAACTGAGCTATGCAGGAAAGTTTTCTTCAATGATGATGGAATATTTTGTTATCTGCCTTGACTTTCTGTGATAATTTGAAGCCTGGTTTAGAGACAATGCAACCTCATATGTAGCAACACTCCAGCTTAACAATACAACAAACGGTAACAAAGAGAAGGAAAAGACGACAAGAGAAATAAAATAGCGTAAAACTCTAGATTGCGGTCGGCAAATTAACTGATAACAAAATGAGAGGACGCCATTACGACTGACATGCTTTGTTGATCAGCTAATGAGAAGCTCTGAATGATGCAGGGAAGAAATGTCCCCAGACAGATGATGAGTAATTATTATTACAAATGGCATCAAACGAAAAATAATGGATGGTACAGACGATACCTACTTTTCACTAATCTACGCGTGTATATTAGGTACTTACGTGATAATGCAGAAATATTTGTGTATACTTGGAGCAATGGCATGTACATAACAATTTTATACATGAAATCTCTCATATATATTTGATTTGCAACTCTGTTTATTCAGGTGTCGGACGAAATATGTTTCCTAATAAAATGTCTCTACAATTATCGCATACTTTCGGACATGGACTGTCCAGTCTAATAATATACTGTTGATAATACAAAATGGGAGCATATTCATGCATACGACCATAGGATTAGTGATGGATAGTTTAAATGCAGCACTTCAAGCTCCTACTCACCAAGAGTGTTGATAGCTCAATTGTTACAGCAGAGTTGCATTGAAACTGCTTTTTGGCTGACACCGGTTCAAGTCCTGAACGGCACCCAATTTTTAGTTCATTTACGTGGTCGGATGTTTGAGGTTCTACTTTGTTAATTCAGGTGCGACAAAATATGTTTCCTAACTTAGTTCATCATCATCAGTCTTTTAACGTCCGTCGTTGGACACAGACCTTCCCCAGGATTCGCTACAGTTCCTTATCATGGGCATCACAGAGCCAGTATTTTCTGAATCTGTCTAGTTCATCTCTCCATCATGTGTTCTGTTGGCGTTGATCCTCATATAATCATCACAATAAGTCTAACATAAGCAGTCCAATCTATCTATCTATCTATCTATCTATATATATATATATATATATATATATATATATATATATATATATATATATATATATATATATATACACAAACAAGAGACAATTTATACATTGTACCATAGTAAGAAAGTATATATAGAACAGAGGGAAGAAAAGTGGAGATAATTGCATTGACAGGTATTAGGGAATAAGTGACCCCCAAAAATTGGGAAGCTCTTCAATGTTGTAAAGTTTTGAGATTTATCTCTCTCTCTCTCTCTCTCTCTCTCTCTCTCTCTCTCTCTCCATATATATATATATATATATATATATATATATATATAGAGAGAGAGAGAGAGAGAGAGATTACAAAGCTTTACAATTTTAAAGTTGAAAAGCCTCGTAATCTATCTATCTATCTATCTATCTATCTATATATATATATATATATATATATATATATATATCTTTATAATGAAAGAACTGCTATGTCAGTAGATATGTTGCAGTACTTTGACAGGTACAGAGTCTACACCCTGTCTTATTATTGCATAAATGAATTTGGGGATTCCCATTGAATTGAAGGTTTTTAAAAAGTCATTCTCTTTTTGTTTTTCGTTTTTTAGTTGGTTTGCTAAACAGAGATGATTGATGGTTGAATAGCTTCTTCTTTTTTGTGTCCGTGATTGATTATCATCATATTTTTTGCCGATTCAGTTGGCGATCATTTTAATGAAAAGTTTGTCATCATCATCATCATCATCATCATCATCATCATCATCATCATCATCATCATCATCATCATCATTCTTTCAACGTCCGTCGTTGGACATAGACATTCCCCAAGATTCACCACAATTCTCTATCATGGGTGTTATAGATACATTTAAATAAGCTTATTGGCCTGTAGTTATCGGAGCCTTTCAGGTTTTCTTTTTTCTTTTTTTTTTTTATAACAACATTATGATCTTGGTCTTCAACTCCTCTGGAATTTTACTTTGATTGAGCCATAAGTTGAAGTGGGTGGCTATTTTTTAGTGATGGATTATCCAGCTTTTTTTTAGTAGGTCGATAGCGATGTTTTGGGGTCCTGAGTCCTTTCCGTTCTTTGTTTGCTTGATTCACTTCTTGAGGAATAACTTCTGGGAAGTCCTTGAATCGATTACTTTCGGTGTTTCCGGTTCACTTTTCTGCATCCTCAGTATGTTGGAATAGAAGTCTTTGTAAAATTTCTGGTCACGTTTGATTATTCAAATACACACACACACACACACACACACACGCATATATATATATATATATATATATATATTACATACATACATATGCATATAATATATTACATATATATATATGTATATATATATATAAGTGATTGATATATATGTACTACGTATATATCATATATTTATATAATATAATATAATATATATCACATCAATATATATACATATATATATATATATATATATATATATATATATATATATATATATATGTATATATATAAGGAATCACCGATTCTGTATAAATATTTCAGGTTACAAATATCCCTGATAGATCGTGTTTAGGAGAACTTTTTTAAAAATATTTTGAAACAATGATTATCCAACTCCGTATATAGGTACTTTATCATAATTCTAGGAGAGGTGTGACTTTGTGCTCTGTATTGCCATGAATTGCCGAATAAACTCGAGGATTTCAAAAAATCAGAAGCCCAAAAGAAAATCGTAAAAACAAACCAACAAATTAGAAAAAAAAGCAAAATCAATCATGTGGTGAATTTTGAATTTGCATTGCGTATTCTTAAATTTATCCCTCCTTTTTTCAATTGACTGCCGTAATTTTTAATTTCTTGTGTTCATTCTAAATTCGGTAACCGTCAGTCAAATTTGGTTGTTGTAGTTTATGATTAGCTTGATTTCCAATTTTCCTACTTTACTTTCGAATTTGCTCGGGGAAAAGTGTTGAAGAAATTATCCGATTGACTTCCCACCTTTGGATGAGTAGTTGTTATTTTTAGCATCTATGTATTAGAGACATAGCCCATGGTTATCGGTAGGAAAAACGCAACCCAAGCAAACTGAGTTCAATTCTCGGTTGAGGCCCTTCATACAGCTATTCTCCACTTTGCAAAATTTAGCTTAAGACCTTTTCTCTTTCACGAAAAATCTCAAACCGGAATCATTTTGGAATGTCTGCGAGCATTCTGCTTTATCTTGATTTACTTAGAGCATTTGTTAGTTTCACAATTCATTATTATTCGTCTCGCTATTTCACGTTCAGTTCTGGCAGATAAAACGTCTGAAAGATACTGAACAAATATAATGCTCAGACGATTCGATTAGCAGACCAAGTATCGATGTAAAAATAATCTGAGAGAAGAGACGGGCCACTCCTACAATGTAGTGGTGCATAGGTCAAGGAAAGATAATCCCCAAAACATAGGGATACAAAAAAACTGGACATGTCGTGGTATCTAGACAAGGGACACGCAAATCCTGAATAAAGTACGCCTGAAGAAGGCCGGTGGATACATCGGCCCTAAATCTAATGATCTGCAAGTCCGAATATCTTACTAAAACTGCTCATTCAAATAAGACCGGTGCTAAAAAATTTGTGTGCCTTTGATAACTTGATGAAAATTTACGATCCCAGTTGTATTTTTACGCCTTTTTGTTTCCACTTTGTAGTGTGCCTGTTTGCACCCTTGATCTTTATTTCTTTTTTAATTTCAGATCTTTGACGCCCCCAGCTTGTCAACAACCAGACACTGCTGCAATAACTCGAGATAAAAGCAAACATTTCGTCGCTGTTAAAGGTGAAAAGCAGAGCAGGAGATAAAGTTCTGCCAGTCGGAAGAAAGAAAGAAAAACTGGAGAATGATAAAATTAGTAGGAAAGAAAATTCAATTTTGAATTCAAAGCAGAATTTTGGGCGTGGCAGGGTTGGACGGAAGAAACTGACGAGTTTCAAGGCAGACTCAGACGAAAGTAAACTGCCCGACACATTTTCGGCAAGATGCCGACACTTACGTTTAACGTCTGGCCAAACACTTCTGAATTTGTGCCAAGGATTTTGTGCGTATGTTTTCAACGTGTTGGGAGCAGCATATGTTACTATGTGATGATATATTCCTAGAGCAAGACAACAAGTGCAGGGCACCCAGTGACAATCGAACTTGCCCCGGTAGTAACAAATGCTCCACGGTGAGGCATCATAGGGCAATGATTCATCGGTTCAGGAAGCGCACCGTCGACATTTATTTTCATTGTGCGATTGCATGGTTGCAACAAAAGAGCAGTGAATGGTACTTGACATTGGAGCTGGGGACCCCAACAGTTCAGAAAGGTATTACAATTATGGAGATATATAATTATTGCAATCGGGTAATGCATTCCATAGGTATTGACAGCTAAGATTATCCATTATATCTTGCCAGTCTTCTTTTATCATCCTATGCCTACATCCCTTCATTGTCTTCCTTATCAGAGTAATTGTCATTGGTTCATAATTTTATTAGAATTTCATTAAAAAATTGATTAGTTTCGAATGCAGAAATTCAAATCCCCTTGCCCATAAGGAACTTTTTGTTAAGAGGAGTGATAGCTAAAGTCAACCGTTGAGCAATAGACAGTGAAGCGGAGTAACGATTAAAGTAACCAAAAGTTTTGTTTTTTTTTACTGACTGCAATGAGAGACAACGACATTATAAATACAATAATGGGCCAGTAATGATTATGCAACTATGATATTGATGGCGCAAAAGATTCCCGATATAGTCGTATTTGTAATATGTCTTTTACCAGATGTAAATTATCGATTTATCTTGGCATAATAGATTGAAGAAGTAATTTTGAGAATTTAGCGTATATACCAATGTATGAGTTTACTTTTAAAGCATGGAACATTTCCCCTAATTAATCATATTAGTCAATCTAGATCCCACGAACTTGGAAGAATTATTGGTGCATTACTGCCTAATTGTTTAAGTGTTAATTCAGTATATAATAGATAAAACTTGAAGTAAGAACTTAGGGTGTCAACTTATTTACCGGCATATTCAGTATTTATCGATCATAATATTCCACCAATGCTCCTACATCTATTCCTCTATCGTCTGCTGTCTTCAGTTAAAAAAACCAATATATTAAATGCAGGCTCTTGAAAAATAATTCTGGCTTGAATAGATGTTACAAGAAATAGATGCCGTCCAGACGACCAGTCTCCAAACTTTCCAGAACGAAAGCCACATTGTATATTTTAGACATTCTTGCGAGCCAAAGATTATATATTTTTTTTATAAATCAATGAATACAATTTAAATGAGTGAATAAATTTCAATTTGATTTTGTTTTAAATACAACAAAATACGAATCAGAACGTAAGAGAAATATGAAAATTACATAGAAACAATACCGTAGTTACACTGAGACGGATTAATGAAGTTCATTTTTTGATGAATTTTATTTGCAGCCATATCACAAATGTTTATCTGAAATAAGTTTGTTTCATCATGTTGACTGGGTGACAGAAAACTTCTGGCAGGTCGTATGCGGCGTCTAGAACCAGAGTTAGGAGACCCCTGGTCTAGATGTTCACAAAAATAATCTGTTGGAGAGATTTTTAATTTTATTTTTGCGATTTCCCAAGTGATTAGATATAGCAGATCCTTGGTATTATAAACTCATACCTAAATTTCAATTATTTTGTAGATTTAATACTTTCGACTATTCCCTTTTAATTCCCACGATAGGTGATCTTTGTATGATGTATGTATATGACTGATATATTGAATTTGACAATGAAAGGTCCAGAGCCTACCTAGACACCCACATACACATATATAACTATAGAATCCTCCATACCATCCATTAAACTAAGCCTACAGGTACCCCATCACGCTAAATCGACCCTTTGAAAACATTTTACAGACACTTACATTTAGGAAATTATCAGCTTTGCAGATAGTGAACTTAACAAACATATGTATAGATTGCTACAACACTTCACTAAATAAGGATATTCACAAGAAGATATAAATAACTTTTCGAAAAATACTATTGAAATACCCAGAGAAAAAAACCTTCACACTCTCTAACAACAGCAAACCTGATTGCATATCACTCATAACCAACTCCACAACACACTCCTACTTCTGGCACACATATTTAATAAATGATGTAATATACTTACGTTTAAAACAGACTTCAAAGAACTGCTCAGCAGTAACACTATGATAAATGACGAATTCTCGCGTAATGCCTCCCCTTAAAACTCAAATTCTACTAACCTTGCAATAGTAGAAATACGCAGCAACCACTTTAGATACAACATCAACTTCAGTAAGTCCATCACTAATAAGAGTTTCTTTATGTACCATAATTCTAACAATAGAAACAGAAATTATATCTTCTTAGAATGTAATAAATGCAAACTTCAATATTTGATAGGTGTAGGTGTAGAATTACCCAATCATCCAAACATACTCCCAATAGAACAACACTCCTGTACTCCTGGTCACAATATTGGGCATATACGCTTGATTTCCCATTATCAGAAGAATAAATACGACTAAAATTCTAGAATTACATGAAGATGTGTGAATTAGTGAACTTAAAACTCTATATCCTAACAGACTTCACACAAAATTTAAGAACCTTAACCACACTGAGCTGTATACCCATAATCTTGTCCCTCCCAATTAGTATATACTTACCTACAAACTATCTTTATACCCGCACCTAATACAACACTTCAAACCTGGCTCATAAATATGCACCTAAAAACCCCTCAATATGCAGATACACGTATTCTCCAAAACAGACCTGCCCATATAATCTTGACCCCCTCTTACGTATTATTGATGCTACAAAATTATCTTAGCTTACCCATACCTAACTCTTTTATACATATATATATATATATATATATATATATCAAACATGGAAAAGTCACTCATAGACCCCTACACCTTCATCTACACATACATTATATTATCTACTTTACTTGTCTTACTTGGATCAATCAATGACCATTAAGATTACAGAACATGCATTTCGGAACTGACACTTGACCATGCATAACAAGGACCCCTTTATAACTTATATCCCATCACCTCAGTTACTAATAGAGATAACATTGCCCCACAGACCACCAATGTAATACTTGTAAAACATTTTCTTATACTTCATACCCATTATTACCGAACCCCACGTAGACACAGACATACTATTAATACATCTTCAGTATTATCCCACCACTGACATCCATCGATATTTGGGCTATTTATGCACCTATGGCTGATTTAACACAAAATCATATATATGTAAAGACTCTACACAACCTTAATAAGTACCCCAAAAGCTCAACACTGGACCATGACCTAGATTCCTAATAGTTATGACAAACAATTCCTAATAATTCCCGACTCCCTTGAGAAATACAACCAATAAAATGTCCATAACTGTTGCTATTACTTCAAACAAAAAATCAAAACCAACCATCAGAGACTTCTTCATATACATAAAACATTTAGGACTCACCACTATGGCCTCCAACTCACCATTATGACCCACGACGAATGACATCTTTTGACAATTATTTCTGCTCTCATATCAAATAATTTGATGATAAATTTATTTTCTAAGGCAATGTGATCCTTGAACCATTGAAAGGTTACACTCAAGATACTGAAATCGGGCCCCTTCCCTTAACATGTATACCATACTAATTAATTTATTTATGAATTATTTAATTAACAATTAAAGTTTCCACACACTCTTACTCGTAAGTCTCTATCATACCCCATTATTTACATATTCATATCTGAGACAAAACAGGAACATATCCTCCGACCATTACCAGCATACAAGCCTAAAACTACCCTCACAACACAAATTTGAATCCTACCCCATCAGAGAGCACAGGAATATGATCTTTCAGACTCAATCACAAAGGAGAATAAATCACTCGCTTTAAATCGTTCTTTGACTACTCAAAGTTTTGCAAAGACGAAAACTTCATCCCCATAAACTTTATGACCATCATAAACCCCTTTATAGGGAACCAAGATGCCGAGTTTCTGATCTCATTTAACAAAAAAATACAAACATTATCAACTGACCACTGAAAGGTATACTCATGCCATTGAAGATGGGAACACGCCCATCACATGAATAGCATACTAAATAATTCAGTTATTGAATAATGGAATAATTAATTGATGAATAAAGTATCATATATTTTTACTCCTAAATCTGTCTTATTTCCTATTATTCATTGGTTCATTTCACCGAGTGGTACTGGAAGGGATACTTTGTCTATTGCCAGACAAGACAGTTGCAATACAACGGAACAGCTGTTTGCAGATGATACAATTTTATATATATATATATATATATATATATATATATATATATATATATATATTTATATATATATATATATGTGTGTATATATATATATATATATATATATATATATATATATATATATATATATATCAGTAGGGAGTTGGTAAATATAGAGTTTAAAAGTCACAAGATTTTGGTGATAGGTCGATGTGGTTGGGGTTGTTTAGTTTAGTGTTGAGTCAGTCGGGGGAGAAAGTTTTGAGTTTGTTAATCAATATATTTTTTATTGTTCTTGAATTTTCGTCGTGTCTAGAGGTGTATTTTTTTCTATTTTTTCTATGATTGTGAAACTCGCGTCTTTGTTGAAACTGTGGCAGAGGATGCTGAAATGTAGTTCTACTGGAAATAGATTGGGAATATATATATAGAAAATTTCAAAACTTTAAACATTGAACTTTCCAATACATTTTCTTTTCATAACTTCAGTCACCCAACTGTCTGTCAATGCAATTAATGTTATCTTCAAAAGAATTTTTTCTTTGTTTCACTCATACTTTGTTATCATTGCACAATGTTTAGATTGTCTCTTGCTGGGATCATCAATTCTTTACCATGTAACTGTTTCGGGGGTTTTAAAAACAAAACAGTTATATCAATATGGCACACTAGCACACCTACGTTCATTACATAATTCTAGCCATACATGTCATTCGTCATTTTATATAAAGTTTTATGTGTATCGCATCTGTTACAATGACTTTTCTCACAGACAAAGACTGGCTGGATCCATCTCTTTTGGTTAGCTAATTCCCCAAGTAATGATACAATTTATCTATCTTAATGTGTATTATTCGTGTCTTCTATTTGTATACTCTTCTTAATATATTCTTTAATTTTCGTAATCATTTCACTCCGGTCGAGAAGATGAAATTTCAAGAAATCAAGATATCTAATCATAACTTCAGTCATTGTTGTATAAAAATGTTACTAATTTCACTAATTTGATTGACCATTCTTGCAGCTGAAGAAACAATGTTTAGTATTCGATCAATGAATCTTAAAGTTGCTCTGGTGATTCTAAAATATTTCGATGATATTGTTCCGTAAGATATATACATGGAATAACACTTGTGCTAAGAGGCATCCTCACTATACTGAACGGGAACTTATCTCAATTATCAGAGTATTCGTAGATGAACATTCCATCATCGATCTTAATATCCAAGTCTAAGAATGTTGTTTGCATTCCTTTACTTTCATATATATATATATATATATATATATATATATATATATATATATATATATATGTATATATATATATATATATGTATATATATATGTATATATATGTATATATATATATATATATATATATATATATATATATATTAGAAACATATCAATTACCATCCGGATTCATCATGATATCTCACACCACCAAATAAGTTATGGTGAATATTGTTGATGAAAACGGATATTTTGAACTGGAATCCACATCATATATTCAGCATGTAAATATGAATATATCCTGAATATTTTCTCATTGTCTGTTAGTTAATACCACTTCTATTGTTAACAAACTTAGTTACCTCTCTCACACATACACATACACATAGTATTCATCAGGTTTAGCTTATTGAAACCTACTCAAATAGATACCAACTCCGGATAAACGGATATGTATTTGTATAATTCCTTATCATGTAAATATGGTGAAATTTCTTTTTGAGGAGTGTCAAATCAGAAACACACACACACACACGCACACACACACACATTTATATATATGGGGGGGGGTTTAATGATTAAATTCCCGATTACGTCCGACGAGATAAAAGAAAAATAATCTATATTGAAAAAAAAGGGAGTGAAACTCTTCCCAGAATAAAATATACCAACAAAGTCTATAAACCAGACTTTTTGATATCTTCGTATGATATACCATGTATTCTTGTGTACAGCACAAAATAATTGAATCTTAAAGAAAACAAATAGAAAGAAGGGCGGGAATTGATTTAAGATAAGCCACTTTCAATTCGAATTGGTTTTCTATATCCTTTTTCCAATTCAATTACATCGATAATTCTTTAGGAGTGAACTATTGCATGCATAACACCTAGAATATCGCTTACATTTATACTGTGGTTCAATAGAATAGCGCACATTGAATTTCTCTGTTGTGGAAATATGCATTGATATAAGATTAGATGAACCTTTTCAAAGACCATGGGTGTTAATAAGATTCTTTGAGAAACTTTTTTAAAAACGTTTTACTGTTCTATAATAATAAGTGTTATTTTCTTGTCGATAACCTTTAAGAAGTATAGAAAATGTCAATTGTTCCCCTAATACTTAGGTTCTGCGACCAGGACGGGATATTTTAGAATCTACTCTTTTTTGTTCTTAATTTTGCCCATTTCAAATCACATGAAGTCAGAAATGCAATTGCTCGTGTATATCACTGTCATGGCCACAAAATCAAAGTTTGGAGAGGATAGTAGCCATTTTCTATTATTTTGATACACAGGCAACCAGGGAATAATAATCTAGGAACGAAGAGTGCCAAATCAACCAAAGTGTCACTCTCAGTTAGCAAGCTTTTGTTAGAGCAAGCACAACCTTCAAGATCAAGAAAAGCCCATAGGTCATAGAAAGAAGGGGAAACAACCAATACATTCTGCGATAGTCACCTGTAGAACTTAGCCAAAGATTGGCCCTTAAAGTGTCAGAATCAGAGATATCTTAGAAACCATCTTGAAATGGTAATGGGCTGGTGATGTTGCACGAATGTCATACAACTACTCCACATCACGATTCACGACTCAGGTTCCCCAGAGATCACATATGAAACTGTGGAGGGCAGTTCATAAGATGGCGAGAGAAGCCAGCTGCAGAACATCACGACTCACAACTTTAATCCCAAAGGATCAAATGTGAAACTGTGGCTGGGAAGATATAAGGTAGTGTGATGATATAGACGAGTTCAGAAAGTATCTGGTCTGCGACGCCCATGAGGTCTGGCGAATCTTGTGGAAGGTTATGAAAGTTTATGTTAAAAAGCTGATTATTATCTGTTGTCTCATGTCTGCCCCCCCCATACTTTACTTATATTTTTTCGATTCTGTCAATTATACTTTCCAATCATCATTGCCCTTTGATGTTTTAATCTTAAATGTTAAGCAAACATAGAGACTTTCGTATGTGAAACTCTCCAGGTAAACTATCTAACTTTTTTCCACTCGCCTCTCTTAACCTCTTATTAAACTATTGAAAAGCATCAATAAACACTATCATCACAATTGTGCATATAGGTTTCTCTTAGTATTTGACACCCTTGGTAAACAAACTTTCTCTTCTTCTTACCCTTTCTTACGCCTTTCGTACCCTCTTGATGAATTACCTAATTTTCTTCCCCGCTCGCTCCCTTTCTACTCTTTGGAAAAAATGATTTTCTATCCCACCTCTCCTTACCTACCCTCTTATTGAACCGCACACACACACACACACACACACACACACGCACGCATATATATATATATATATATATATATATATATATATATATATATATATATATATATATATTGTGTCATTCTAAACCTTTGACCCAAACAGCTCAACAGAGAGGCAAGGGCCTGAAAAGCCACTTTGTCCTCCATCTTTTTATCTTATTCATTCACCGTCCGTGTCTGAGCTTTTTGTCTCTAACGCAGACAATTATATTGTTGAGAAATAGATATATAATCTGACATATTTCTGAATTTGTTATATCATTTGAGACTATTTAAAATGACCTTCGTTGTTAAATGGATAATGAGTTGCTTGGCCGACACAGCATAATAGTATAGATAAATTTCCGTCTGGCTGTTTAGTTCAATGGTTAAGAGCGACGCTACATAGGAGCAAGTACCTTATCAGTTGCAGATTTAATGCCCTGTTTTTCTTTGATTGTTTATTCTATTTGCGCTGTCTACGCTAAGTGACTTATTATCCGGTTGGTCATTTAAAATAGAATAATTGTTCTGTCGGATTATTTATCCATTTCTCGTCATAACACGGTTGGCCTAGACAATGGAAATAGAACAAACAATCAAAGAAAATATCGCAATCGATAGGGTAGATGTTTCCATGTAGTGTTGATGTTACCATAGAGCTAAACAGCCGCCGGTAATGCAAAGGCACAAATAAGTGTTTCCTCTCTAATTTTTCGATTCGTTCATTTTGGTCTATACCAACTCGTTTATTTCCTTCCAATGCGCCAGTTATGTATTGAGAAATGCATATACATGATCCGACAATATGATTATAAATTCTGTTATATTATACTCTTATTTCGGATGATCTCCCACCATTACACGGTTTGTGTATCACTCGGCTTAGATAAAGTATACAATAATACGTGTGCTTGCGTGTTTTTAAAAAAAAAGATCTGTTGGACATGCAATGTGCCCAATATTTCAATAAATGAGTCAATAAAAAAGAGCTCGACAATGTAATTTTTCTTTTTATACATAATTATTATTAGACTCGTTACAGTTTGATAGATTTTTTCACTGTCTCCGCATCATGTCCAGCAAGTAATTGTCAACGAATAAAAAGTCTATTTTTCCGATCTATTTTTTTTGTTTTTGTTTTGCAAATGTCACAATCATGTCGCGTTCTATTCTTGTTTTAAATTTGTTGCATTGCAATTCCAACATCGTTGATAGCCGGCCTATTCAAAATATATCTGTTGTCAAAACATATGTAAAGGAGAAATCTATTTTGATAAAGTTTGATAAAGTTAAAGTTGAATGTTGAATAATTTCAAGTTATTTCTTATTTAAGCTCTACTTTCATGTTGAACAAATAATTCTGATATAAATATTTACAGAGAACTTATAGGATGATTTGCATAACAGATGAATATACTTATATTTGAATAAAAGATGTCTGTTTTGTACACACACGCACACAGACACACACACATACACAGACACATACACATATATATACATATACATATATATACATACATATATAAATATATATATATATGTATGTGTATATATATATATATATATATACATACATATATATATATATATATATATATATATATATATATATATATATATATATATATGTGTGTATATATGATGGACAGAAATATGTGCTTGAATGTAAATATGGCTGTATGCAAATTTAGTATTCAAGGTATGGTGAACATTCTTTTATATCAATTTCCCTTCACCGGGTTTGAATCCAAAAGCCTAAATTAGTAAACTTCGGAAGGTTCGTTTGACAAGTCAGAAATACATTACTCAAAAGGGACACAGGAATTACAGTTGTGCGAACCACAAAGGTTTTTGGACCATGAGCATATATCCGTATCGCTCCGATCAATTACATACCTGTTGACCGAACATTCTTGGAAACGGTCGATGAATTTCGTCCAGAGCAGGAAAGTCGGTGACAACGTGTTTGTAATTTAGTGACTGACGGAGAACAGTTGAAGAAACATTATCCATAGCACTACGTTGCGGTGAAAAGGGAAAAAAATAGTTGTTCTGCCGAATGCGAGCATCAAAGGCAGAATGAAAGTTCCCCTTCTCTGTTACGCAGTTTGGTCGGCCTTTTCCAATTAAGATTTGCAAAGAAACAAAGAGTCTGTCTTCAGATGTCGTTTGTTTTGATGGTGGAATATATATGATAAAAAGAATATTAATTATTCTTCTTTGTTTTTTCATCTGTCTCTCTCGAAGAACTGAGGGCGTGTCGAAAGCGCTTTCCAATCTAAGATTGCTATCGTTTATTTGATTCTGCTAACTGGAACGCACCCAAAGAGCTCATACCTCTGTCAATCCCGCACACTGACTAAAAACTCAATGAAAATCAGTTCAGATATTGCTATGATGCAGGGGAGGGTTACTGGAAGTTTTGATTTTTCAATCTTTGGACCATTATTCACCTCTCCTTGATATATGGAAAATATCTGTTAATCGATAAAGAAATTACTGGAACCGCCCTAAAATTTTATCAATTATTTCTTGGCAGACGTATATGAAAAGATTTAAAAAAAAAAAAAAAAAAAAGGGTTCTTGTACATGGAGTGCAATGTTCGTACGCACATAGGAAGGAATCTATCCTGGAAAACACATTTGTATTTCTTTATTCATTCCGCAATCTAAGAGGTGCAACACAGTTTTTATTCTGACACAAGATGGTGTCAGCGAATGGTGGTGTTTGCAAGCCATACAGTCCATTCGAACAATTACGACTACTGCCGAGAGTTGCCAGAGTTCACTAACGTACTGATAAATGTATATTATTTTGCAGTTTCAATGTTAATAAAGATGTACTTCATTCGCTGTGAATGTTTTTTAGCCCTACACAGCAAGTGTGTCTACTGAAGAGTTTAAACTGATTTTCAAGTATGAATCTAAAATAAGATGTAATGCTGTATGAAAATTATCGACAATACTGCTCAACAGTTGGAACACTTTATGAAACCTTTAGAATTCGAACAGCGACCATATCATGTCATCTCAGTGTGATAAAAAGCAATTAAAAGTAGTGGAAATAAGGGAGACAGATCTAGTTAGGTACTCTAAAGAAGCTAACATGTGATCAACGTCTCTTAGCAGCAAACCATGCTAAGGGCGATCAATCGAAAAGAAAATGAAAAAGAGGTTGTCTATAGCTAAAATATTTCTCTCCCTGCTAGTTAGTATGAACTTACACTGCAAATTGACCCCCCCCTATAAACCTTATTAGGGAGTGGGTAGAGTTCTAGCAAATCGGAAAAAAAAGTAAAAAATAATGCCGGATAATTGTTGAAAGTTTCATCATTCTAGCTCCTTTGCTATTGTTCATGCGCGTGATACATACATACATACATACATATCCAGCCTTGAATTGAGAAGAAACCTAGTTTGACAGTTTTGGTGACTGTTTTTGGTGACGGTTTCTAATTCAATTTTCCCCAAAAGCGTTGGTATATTCAGGTAAAAGCCACTTCCATACCTATCTAGCCATCCTATAATAGGAAAATGTGACACAAGTTCAATGTTATATGGGTATCTATTCTAAAAATGTTTCCTGTCCCTGCAACCAATGTTGCCAAGTGCAATGAAAAAGTGCTGCCCCTAAGACTCCAAAAAGACCTTGCCACAGGCCTTTTTGCCAAGTAATGCCGAACGTCAGAAAAAAACCTCATTGGCTATGGTATCACCTCCTATATATCGTCACTCAGGAGCATAACGTAGAAAATACTGGGTTTTGTGAAGAATTTCGCTGCTATTCAGTTAGTTCAAATTAAAAATTTCTGTAGTTATAATCGTGAACGAGTACAAATACATAGCCAAAATATAACTGATGTGATCATTGTTGTACACTCTTCATTGTGAGAAAAATAGATTTTATGGTCGGGGAATGCTGAAAAAAAAGGTTTCCCAAATAAATTCATGGTGATTTCTTAATCACCTTAAAGCTTATGAAATGATTTTATAACAACTGTTCTGATTTCGGATATGAGGCAAAACATTAATTACCAAAGCAGATCATTGTTACGCTGCGTCTCGATTCTCTGATTCGATCATGGCAAGATAATCATCAAAACGTAAGTATGTTTACTGTTAAAAGGACAACGAAGTTGTTGTATATTTCTCGTAGATGCCGAAACAGCTGCACCCTCGGGTTACTGAGCCCGTGGATTAGCATAAAATGGGTAGCACTAGGTCCAAATTACTAAGACTGAATAAACTGCGATATACACTTTTTTACGCGACTATATGTATCATTTCATCAAATCTTTGATAATATCATTCGCCTCCCTCTTTTGGTCTATACGTTTTTTTACACCAATAAGTATATATATATATATATATATATATATATATATATATATATATATATATATATATATGAAATAGAAAGTAGATTCGTTACACGAGCACATTTATGTTTGTACCCTCTTTCAGCCTCTCCAGGCAAATGATTATTTAAGTTTTACATTCTTGTTTTGAGAATTGAGGGGATTTCTTGTGGGTGAATTGATAGTAGGAATTTTTTTTTTTTTTTGATTTGTCGTTATTTTGTTTGTTAAGTTTGTAATGTGTGTATGTCTGGGTGTTTTGCTGGAAGTTATAAGTTACATGTCAAGGGGTATTGTCTGAGTGTTGGATGCTGATCTGTGGGTTCTAAGGGGATATCTCGATTTTTACAAAGATATTATTGGATAAACAACTTTTGTTAGAGTCCTTTATGCCCATGATAGATTGTATTGTCCTTCAATGTTGCAAGTCTTTGAAATCACTGTGTAGGTTAACTTTCTATATTACTTTTAGTGAACTAATGTATGGCTTATTTAGCTATCTTTGTTAATGGAAAATTTGAACGATGCCAGCACTTTGATACTATTTTATTTTTCCTGTTGAACAAATCTAATTTGAGTTTTTTTTTGTTTTTTTAGCAAAACTGAGTATTTCGAATTTCGAATTTAGATGGAGGTAACATGGATTTTCTATATTTTGGCGTATATAGGTTTGTCTTGAAATTATCCATTTCACAGATCGTTTGTAATTCATTTTGCACATTTTCCTGTAATATGTAAATAATGATGTATTTTTTTGCATTTTTCGTCAGTAAAATATGATACGTAGTTGGTTAATCTAAGTAAAAAGACGTTTTAGATATACCAATATGATATTTTACTTCTAGAGGTTTTTCTCAGGTTTACATTTTTGCTTGGTATACTATATTTGATCGGATACATTTATTTTGTTAGTGCAATTACAGTCTTGTTTCTCTCTGTTTATGTTTTCCTTATTTGTATTCAATCAAATTACTTTATTGTTATGTTTCTTGATATGTGTATTGACGTTTTTGGTAGGACAAAAACAGATTTTCAATTTTTTTATTTATTTTACTTAGTGCGTGGTTTGGACGGAGTTTTTCTATTAATTGAATGAATGTTTTACCCCAGTTAGTTTTTGCTTCCTAAGTTTTGTTTTTATTTACATATATATACATATATACATATTTATATCTACGTATGCATATGTTCTTATATATATACTTATATATATATATATATATATATATATATATATATATATATACACATATGCATACATATATATATACACATGTATATATATATATATATATACACATACATACACACATACATATATGTATCGACACATATATATATAGACACACGCACATATCTATATACACGCATATGTTATCAAGAAATTGATATCTGATTCAACAAAATGTTCATAAATTTCGTTATATTATATTGAAACTCTATTCAAAATGATACCCTGTAAATACACAGCGAATGTATCATTTGATTTAAACTGTATGAAAAGAATAAACAATCAAAGAGAATTAGGCTGCTGCAAGAATGAAACCTCTAATGCAGAGGGTAGCTGCCTCAAGGTAGCTTTGCTCTTACCACTGACTTAAACAGCTGCCGGTAATGCCATGGCCCAAATGACTGTTTCAACTCAAATTTCCATTTTGTTTATTCACGGTCTATGTCTGTTCTATTTGTTCCTCCAAGTGCAGACAACTGTGTTATTAAGAAATGGATATATAATCTGATATAATGATTGAATATCACGTTATATCATATTGAAACTCTATTTGAAATTATCTCCTTTATTATACAGTATCTTTGAAATTCAACATTATGTCGGATAAATTTCATCCCTTTTCCTCACCATATATGTAAATAATTATGAATTCATTATTTTTTCCATATGATTATATATCCATTTCCCCAAAACGTGTATAAAAAGAGAAAGTCATAGAAAGAGAGAGAGAAAGGAAGAGAAAGAGGGAGAGAGTTTGAGAATGTGTTTTACATATAAATGCAACGTTATTCGATTTTCAAAAACAAATCATAATCAACCTGCATTTGTGGATATCTCCATGAGGTCTGGTTTTATTTTTTAGAGAAAAAAAATTTTTTTTTCATTTTTCTACTTTTTTTTAATTTTTGCATTGATTGATCGAATTTCTCGAAGGAGTAAAAAATCGATCAGAAGGCGCCTTTTTTCTACATAAATGTTTGAATATTTTA
This sequence comes from Thysanoteuthis rhombus, assembly GCA_963457665.1. Taxonomy (NCBI): domain Eukaryota; kingdom Metazoa; phylum Mollusca; class Cephalopoda; order Oegopsida; family Thysanoteuthidae; genus Thysanoteuthis; species Thysanoteuthis major. The sequence continues at coordinate 22,271,357 of OY735234.1, read as the reverse complement.
CTATAAAAAAAACTAGTTGCATAACGCAGACGGTATGGCGTTTGTGTACAAAGACAACGATTTGAATATCACTGTTGCTGGTTGAATATTCAGTAAGAACAATCTAATTAGGATTTGCCGTGAATATAATTACGAATAGGAATACAGATATTACAAAATATTATTAAGTTAAAACTCTTTTGTATTGTTTCCTTTGTGTAGAGAGTTGCAACGAAACTTTCAAATACTAAATACAGGTTCCCTCAAACTGCCATTTGGGATTTTTGAAGATACAACCATGTGTCTACTTGAGCCTGGGTTATGTTCTGTAAGAATAGATGTGAGTAAGTAATTGAAATGGTTTGTTTGACTTACATCAAACATCATAAACTTCCTTACAATAGTTAATTTTTATCAATTTATTCTATATCATTTTTGTGTGTGTGATGAAAAACATGCTGAATTGAGTCAACATTCTTTTCGACGAATCATCTGCATTTCGAAGAACTTCAAGAAAACACTGCAGTCTCCGGCTAATTATCCAGTTGTCAGTTACATCGACCAGCTACTGGGGGCAGTTAATTCCATTCTGGAGTCAATCATGGATAAAATGAGGCACTGTGTAACAATGTTCTGCGAGAGGGTGAGTCATTTGTTTGTTATTGGGAGCACGTGGTCTTTGGCAATGGAAAAAACGCAATTTCTCAGACAACTAAATGATTGTTTGAAAAGATGATTTTTACTACATTCCTAATCTGTTCACAATGAATTTTTTTCTCCAGAGTTGGCTAGTTTTTGTCTCTTAACAGTGAATTCATTGTTCCAGGTTTGTGGCTCTTTTCACTATAGGCTATTATGGTTGCTTGTCAATCTTTATTTTCTAACTTTGAAAAATCTTATTGTATGTGAGGACTCAGGCCACTCAACGATAAGATACATTAAATTAACTCGACTTAGGCGTAAGTAGACCATCATGAGTTGAACAGAAATATATACACTGCGCAACATACCATGACATAAATATTTCTCAAGCTTTTATATTGTGCATCATCAACAGTCTTTTATCATCCGTCGTTGGACATAAACCTTTTCAATACCAATATATTCAGAACCCATCTTGTTCGTCCCGCCATCTCATGTGTTGCAGGTCACTGTTCTACCATTGATCTGTGGAGATCCATGTTATGAAACGTGATGTCCATCGGTTGTCTGCCATTCTCACAACATGACCAGCACTTTGCCATTTGAGTTTAATGGATGCTATATGTCAGACTCCTATTTCTCTGAGATAATGTACCATCTTGTGATATCTCCATGTTACGTTGAACATGATTCGCCCATGTGCACGTTGCATAGTTCTCAGTTTTCAGTTTTGTCTCTTAGTTAGTTTTCATGTTTCAGCTCCATGGGTGACTATCGGGAAGGTGCATTGGTTGTATAATCTGCTTTTTCAGGAGTAATGGGATTTTTTTTATTGCTCTGCTGAAAGCTTGCCACCCTGGAGAGATTCTTTGCTTGTTTTCTCCTTCTTTTGAAAATTCCATCGAGATTCGTGGTCCTAGGTAGATGTAGTGGTCTACTTTGTCCTGCTTTGTGTTCTCGATTCTCATTGATGTGCGTTTATTTCCAGCTTATTCATCGTATATCAACTCTGTTTAATTCGTTTAGCATTAGTTAGAGTTCTCTGAAGTTCTCTGCAAAAAGGACGATGCCGTCTGCAAATCTGAGGTTACTTGGGTATGTGCCGTCTATTCCGATTCCATTATTTTCCTAGTATAAGATCCTGGAAATCATTTCAAAGCTGGCTGCAAAGAGTTAGAGTGGGCTGGTATCACCTTGTCTCTCTTCTTTTTGGAGCTGGAAGGGCTCCAAGTCTTTATATAGCCTGATAAAGGAGTTGATGTTATCGTATATATGATGAAATATTCTGACTTACACAGTGTCTACACCTTGTGCAGTGATATCTTCAATGACCTTTAGAATCCAGAGTCGAAGGCCTTTTTGAGGTAGATAAATACTTCAGCAAGTGACAT
>OY735234.1:22139345-22266845 GCA_963457665.1 Thysanoteuthis rhombus | reverse complement strand
GACATTGATCACCCAAATTTCTGTCTCCGTCTCCGTTCCCCCCCTCTCTCTCTCTCTCTCTCTCTCTCTCTCTCTCTCCATTAATATCAACAGCTTTTTTATGCTCGTGAATCATTTTAACGCTAATTCCCGTCGGAATTATACAGACACATAGAAAACCATGCTTTCTCAATTCTGGTAAGCCAATTTTTAAGTTCGTAAGAATTTAAAACCGTCTAAGAGGAAAAGAAGCAATTTAAATCTGACAAACCAGCACACTGAATTGATATTCCCAACGCATTCCAGAAGGTTTGATCATAAAACTGCAGCTCACAACCTGACTAAATAACAACCATGATTGATAGTGGGCCGTAATTGGATCAATCAGTATTTTTTCGGTGAAAATATTAAAGCCTTACTCTTGCTTACAATTCGGGAAGATGTTAGATGGTATACGTTGTAATGTAATGAGATTTATTAAAAATATGTACAAACTAAAATTGCTAGAATTACTCGAAGGATTTTGTTATAGAATAAATCTGTACCACTGAAGATTGGAAAAGTAATTTTCAGAACGATTCAAATCTGGGTCCTCCAAAGCAATCTGGTGTCCATATATCTATAAAACTTTGGTAGCAGAGGTAATAAAATACCATCTAGATGATATTAACGACATGTCAGTCTGTCTGTCATACTTCTCCATACATAGTCCATCCGTTGCTACGTAATAGGTGCATGTGAGTGATCTTTTGCAACAAAAATGAGGAAATGCCTGTATGCCATGAGAACATAAAATTAGCCAAGGGTCATGAGCAACTGACCTCTTTCCAAGATAGCTAGCCAGTGGAGGGGCAATTTTGAGATTAGTGCTGACAGTAGGGATACGTGTCCGGAAGTAAGAGAAGGAGATGGGGGCAGATCTTAGAGTAGCGAGTCGGGGTTTAAAGCAGTTAGCAGCTGGCTCCTTGGGTTTCCGCCAAGAATGTTTGCGTCTTTCAGATTTTTGCATATCGCTTGTGCAAAATGCAATGTGGAAAATGTAGTATTTTACATGCAGAAATCTTTCAGCGCTATTTTGTCAGTTGTACCAATTAGAGGGATAATAAAGAATGGACCGTTTTTCTTAAATTTGACTGTTTTTAATTTTGAACCGGTTACATTACTTTACAGATGCAGCGTTTTTCTCTCAAAGAATCGTCCCCTTGCTTCCCAGAGCCTACATCTGAAATCCCACTGGGCTCTCTGAAAGATTGCAGCGACAGCATCGGACCCTGTATGAAATGTATACATCGAGGAACCATGAGGCTGAAATTTGTGGATATAACAGTCGGCCCCTTCTGGAAAAAAACCAGGCGAGGAAACCCCGTCATTGTCTGGAATTAATTTAATGTCGCACCCCGTTATCCTACTCTGTCACACTTGTTAAAAAACGGATGAACTGCACGACATTGGTAGAAAGCATTATCCCTTTTTTTCTCTTTTTAATAAACCGACCAAATCACCAGATTGGGAAAAATGCTGCTTGAAAGAGCCGTCCGCGAAACCATCAACTATTGATGATTTTCCTTTTTTCCTTGAAGTTCCTCAAATGTTTCCTTCTTTTATGAAATCATTTTCACTTGAATTGTAAACAAAACGTTTTTGGCAGCTATGCAACATCTTTTCGTAGCACCTGCAAGGTCCTCCAATACCACGTTGTGTCTCCACGTGTAATTTACCAAAGAATATTGGCAACCAGTGCGGAATCTTTACATTATTTATACTTATATTTATGAAATCTTGTGACTGTATTTGCATTGTCTTCCCAATCAGAATAATGCACCAAGGGATGATTATTTAAGGTACTCCTAAAAAGTGCTAGGTGGAAGCTTCAGAAAAAATCTGAAAGGATTTGTAACATTTCAGGGGGTCTTGAGATGTGGGGTCTAAATATTTGATTACAACGATATTTATTCTTTGAAAGAATTTTTTGAGATGATTGTGACGACAAAATCTTATTCCCCAAATCACAGAATTCGGGATAGGAGATTATGAGGTGACTTTTAATTTTACAGTTTTCACTATCAATGAGATATATTTCAAATGTCAGGATCAAAAATTTAGGGTATTTCTTTTCAATTTTTAGGGGTCAAAATCGGAGGAAAAATTTTTCTTATATTTATGGGCTTGAAATAGTGGGGGAAATATTTTTTGCACTTGTACACGTCAAATTCGGGGTGATTTTTTTAACATTTAGGGATCGAAATCTACTTTTCATTTTCAAAGTTTGAAGTGAAAGGGGAAATTCCTTTTCTAATTTTAGGGGACGAAATCGAAGGTGCATTTTTTCACTTCCAGGGATTAAAATTTAGAGGGAAATTTTTTCCAATTTTAGGAATCGAAATCTACAGGAAGGTTATTGTTTTTCAATTTCAGAGATCAAAATCAGGGGGAAATATTTTTTGCATTTTTATGGGTCAAAAACGATTGGAAGATTTTTTTCTATTTCTGGATTTGAAGTCGCTGGGTAATTTTTTCATCACGTTTTGGGGTAGAAATCTAAAGCAAATTTTTGTATCATTTTCAAAATCGAGGGGAATATTCTGAGAATTTCCTATCTCTAGTGGTAAAAATCGTGGTGAAACTTTTTTCCACTTTTAGGGTCAGAATTAAGGGGGTTTTTTTCACTTTTCTTTTTCAAAATTAGGGTGGAAACAATTTTGTTCATTCTAAGTTGTCAAAGTCGACAGAAAATTCGTTTCACTTTGATGGGTCAAATTCAAGCCGGAACATTTTTCACTTTCAGGAGTCAAAAGCAAGAGTGAACTTTTCATCCCGTTGACGGGTCAAAAGTTAGGGTAACCCTTTTTACATTAACTTCTTTTATCAGAAGAAAGGGGAAAATGTTATATTTGCTGTTACTTCCCACCAGGTAATACCAAGTAATATTGCTAGTATTAAAGAATAATTATTTGCAGTCTTTGAACAAATGTTCAGATCAGGGTTCTTCCTTCTTTTCAGATCGCGACATAGTTAGATTCTATGCAAAAACACAACCCCCCTTATTGTTTTCCAACCAACCTGCTATATTTGGATGCTTTGATAACTACATCATTGGTGAAATGTTAGGATGAGATTTGTTCACACATCCATACAGAGTATAAATGAATCACCGTAGCCTGTGCGTGTACCAAAATTAATTATCTAAAAAATCATCTAAAGAAATAGATGTTTTACCTGGAATTCTAGAAAGAAAAACAAACAGCACAAGATCTAGGCATCGTTGGTTCAAAATAAGCCCCCACCCCCACCCCAGAACATCAATTTCTGATGGTGCTTCATGGGGTACTCATGCAGATTTTCAATGTGGTAGCCCCCAAAATCAGGCTAGGAATGCCTAGAAACATACACGTACACACACATACACACAGACGAACAGAAAGAGGAAAATCCGTAGCCCTTGTGGTTGGTTGTTCAAACCACTTGTAGGGACAAGGTGATTCGATATTCATTTTTCAAATCCTTATTGATTCTTGTCACCAATTTTTTTCTCACTTTATTATTGATTTTTTTAACCTGTAACCCAGTAAGTAGGACCTACGTGACCCACGAATGGGCCAGGATCCGTACTTTGAAGTACTTTGGTTTATATATTAGAGAGACAAATTGCTGTCTTCCGTTTTTATCGTTTATCTACAAAAAGTGGCGGCCATCTCCAATAGTGTCGCTTTTTCAGAAGGAAAACTGCTGCAGGGTGAAACTCCTCTCCTATTTCTTTAAATTCCGACTGAAGATGATTACTGCAAATTTTGTATTGTATATATATATCAAATAAACAAAGTTTTAAAAATATATATTCCTTCATATAATATCTTTATTAGAATGAAACGAGCCCGTGCGTATCGGTATGATAGATTTCCGTTCAGACTTCTCGATTTACCGTAATCAATGAGATAGCCCATTCCCTGGCAATCAGTTGATCGTCAATTCAGATTGCAGTAAGGGAATTTGGATTATACATAACAGTTTACACTTCTCATTTTGGTGAGGATTGTTCTTGGTATGGTAGGAAAACGAGGTCAGCTCCTGGTTTTGTATTGCACTCTGACAGACCTGGAGACTAAGTTCTTGGATTCCACAAATCACCAGACTTTGTACTGGAATTCGACGGAAAAACCCTCTGTTTGCTACACAGTCTACTCCATCAATTTTCATTTCTAAGAGTATGATTAGAATATCCAATAACAAATAGATGAAAATCGTACTGTCTGCACTAATTGCCGTTTACGCTAAAAGAGAATAACTTTTAAATTAACAATGGCATTGAAAAACACGAGGCAAAATAAGTGCAGCATTGAGAGTAAACGTCACAGAACTTCAGAAGGTACCCAATCGATAACCAAAAACTGATCGTAATGATAGCTTCTGCTGTTCATTGAAATATATATATATATATATATATATATATATATATATATATATATATATATATATATAAGTTCAAGTCGCAAAATCTTCTTGTCATCGACGTCTCCCCTATGTTTTGGAAATCGATGGAGCGTGAGCCTGAAATTAGTGAATTATTGAGCTGCAGAGCCTACTGTGACGGTGCAACCCGATACTCGAATGACAAACTCAGTTGCAGCTTTTGCCGGTGTAGTCTGAGCCCGGCTCTACAGGTCAAGTCTTCAATCCTGTGGGTTTTATGAAAGCCCATCTTCAGTTTTCGTTATCTAACATCGATGTAAACAAAGGAAAGGCCTCCCTGCAGATCTTGAGCCAGTGACAAACTTGCCTTGCAACACACCCAAAGGTATTCGCCTTTCTAGCATGCTGCTGACATACGGACATGAAATGTTGATGTGGTCATTGCAAATATCATATGAGACTGAGTGGTTCATAAGCGTATTATTGAGAGTCGGATATTTGGTTGAATGGGTTATGGGAGGGGGTTCGTGTCACTGTAGCTAAAGGTTTTTAGTATCTGTGTGTGAACATGTTTATTTTGATTAGATTCTTATTCGAATATGATCAAGAAATTTTGAATTGTTGATCATATTTGGAAAAAGACAAAATGAACTGAAAATTTCACCCAAAAGGTTTTGTTGCACTGAAATCTTCTCCAAACATCTCCATTTCAGAACTGGTGTTTGCCATTTTATACCAATGAATACGCCTACCGATATTCTTTACTTTCTGACCTTTGAAACAAAAGCAACTTTAAATTTCCTGATTTCTCTTACTTTCGTATATCATCTTTTGACGACTCTTTGAATTTTTTTAACTAAAAAAGATAGAGTGATTCTGAGCCTCGTTCCCACGTGAGACGAAATCAGTAGAGTCGTAGGGATATCATATACTTACGATAATATTAATTGAATAATGTCCCAGAAGACAGAAGATCAGGAGTATGATTAATGTCAACAGTCTCAAACGGGTTTACTATTCTGATAATGCATTGCCCTCCGTGTTGCTTATATAGATTTGAATTTACATAAGTTAATGTTCTCCAACCTGAGAGATAGAGAATAGGAACATTATATTTCGAATTTTTATTTTCTAGTTCTCTCTTTTTTAAGGTACGAGTGGCAAAACGGTTGACAGTGAGGACAATGAAATCAGCAAGCTGATTTCAAACTTTGCTCGTGGCTGTAAATATTCGCTTCACATTAATATCCTTGGAAAAGGCATTAACCCCTTATTCCCCCCCCTGTAGCTACCAGATTCACCTAAGGAAACCATTGTATACACGTGAATCGAGCCGCTCGACTGATGTAGTAATCTCAATTTTAAAGTCTGAAATAAATTGATGACTCCAAATAAAGAAAAGAGAACCTAATTTCTCTTTTTATTGTAGGAACCTGAAATAAGAATCGATCATTCTCTGTGGTACAAGGCACCTGTAGGTTGGTGGTGATCATGGACCGTGACAGATAATATCTGTGCATAACCCTGAATGTTCTGGACTGATTGCAATCATTTTTACGTGCCCTTTTTAGCCTAATCTGACTTGCTATTCTACCCTCAGTAGAAGGTAGAAAAGATCGATATATGCATTTTGCAACTCACACCTCACACTGGCACACACACACATATACATATATATATATATATATATATATATATATATATATATATATATATATATACATATATGTGTGTGTGTGTGTGTGTGTGTGTGTCTGTGTGTCTGTGTGTGTGCATTTGTGTCACCGGTAAATTGATATGGGTTATTGAAGCTAAAATAGAGGCACACAAAATACACTACACTTGCAAAAATACACCACTCTCTTGTATAACCTCCACTTCTCTTTTTAAAGCCGGTTTGGCTGAGACGTCGAAATAAGATATAAAAAATCATTTCTTCAGTTATCCTTTTGATATTGCCACTTCACTCATATCGTATATGTATATACGTATTTGTGTGCTTGTACGGGCATGCGCTTGCAATTTTTTTCTATACGATCTGTTCCATTGTTGTACCGATTATATTTTGAAAACATTGATGAATAGAGAAAAAATAGAAAGAAAAAAAACTAATATTCGAAGTAAATCAAACTGTTTATTGCCCATCCAGTAACACACTATTGTAAACTCTTCCAAGTACGCCATGTTGATAGATGATTGAAAATATGGAGCAACAAATAATTTGTTGGATAGACAGAAGAGGAGAAAAGTTGTGGAAATATAGACAGTGGGTTAACAACGAAATGTTCACATTTTGGAGCAGATTTTGTAATTTTTACAGTCCCTCGCCTACATCGTCGCCATAATCACACAGAAAGATATCTCCAAAAGTTTTCGATGAATTTCAGCTAATCTGATGGAAAAGTGGGCAATGGGCCAAAGAAGAAACGTTTCCATCATCAATTAAATCCTAGGATTTTCCTCCCCAGCATCGTGGCTATGTGTACCGAACACAATAACTTCAGAATATTCCAATGAATTTTGATTAATTCTTTTCTAAGGGAAGAGGGTTTTCAGTTTGTGGTAAATTTAGGAATTTTTCAGTCAGCTCCCCGGCATCGTTGTCACATGTACGCAGCACAATATATCCGAATGTTTTCTGTTGATAAATTCCAACTAAACTTCGTGGGAAGGTTGGCAATTGGCTCTGGAAGAAGTGTATATATCTTGGGGCAGATCTAAGAATTCTTCACAGTTACCTCTCAAGTATGTTCGTAGAAAAGAATTACATTGAATAAATCGTTTTCTCTAAAACATCAATATATATATATATATATATATATATATATATATATATATATATATATACATATGTATATATATATATATATATATATATATATATATATATATATATATATATATATATATATATACTGCTCGAATGAGGCCTCTCTTTCTGTTAAATGGAGGAAACTACGGTTTTGAAGTATAGTGATTAGTTCCCTTGACTTCATTGAGAAATCATTATCACAAAATATATATTACTGGTAGGAATTATATTTGATGTAACTATGCTGCAGAACTGTTACCTCTCCCTTCTTTTTTTTACCGAAATATGCCCACAAGTATTTCAATTTTTCTTTACTTATATATATATATATATATATATATATATATATATATATATATATATATATATATATAATGAAAATTAAACATACATTTACTACATTGGTATATGCGTCTCCCGAGATTAGGTGGTTCGTTAAAGCGTGAGATGACTAGACATCGAGTTTAATAGCTGGCGAAGATGGAAGACTTTCATAACTTTCAGAAATTATTTGTCATAAACACTCTCTCTCACACACACACCCAGCATTTTTGTGTATGTGTAAGTTTTATATATATATATATATATATATATATATATATGTATATATACATGCATACATATACACGCGTATATATACACCCATATACACGCACATGTATATACACATATATATGAACGCACATATGTGTGTGTATATATATATATATATATATATATATATATATATATATGAGTGTGTGTGTGTGTGTGCGTGTGTGTATGTGTGTTATCCGAATGCGAAATTAAAAAGAGAAAATAATTAAAATTATAAAAGGCATTATATTGCTAAGTGGCAGCAATTTCCCGAATTGGCCACCAATTATATTGGTTAGTGGTACATCTAATGGTTGTATCTCCCCCAAGAGGCTATTGTCTCGATATTTATAACTTTTGATCAATGCTCTCAAGTGGGTCATTTTACACCAACAATAATTGCTGTGAAATCATCTTCTAAAGACGTTCATTGGAAGTTATAAATCCCTAGATATTGGTCTCAGTGCAACATTCTTCATCAGTTTAATTTAAGTGAGGACTTTTTTTTTTACGATCCGAACTTTTAGTTTTGAATAGAAAACAGACCTACTTAGTCATTGAGTTGAAATTGTCACGCTATAGACACTTAATTGGAACCGTCATGCAATCAACGTCATGTAATCAGTGTGCTGTGTTTGGATGGAGTCAACCAGCAACATTCAGAAAAGGGCAGTTGATAAATAAATTATTTCTCCTACCTTTCCTTAGGCAGGGATCAGTACGGAAGTCTGATTCTTTTTTTAATAAAAAAACAGAGAAATTTAGACACAAGCTGAAGGATCAATTTAGCATGAATTTACATTGCAAACAGAAGCAGCCTCTTAAGGTATAGAAGCCTCAGTATATTATCCTTTTTTAAGGGAAGGGTTTTCCACAATCCGAACTCAGTTAGATATATAAACAGGGGAAAACTCGGAAAAAAGGCTAATCACTGAATAAGTTATTCCTCTTGCCTGTGTTGGGCAGTGATCAAAACTGAAGTCTAAATTTGATGAGAAAAAATATATATGAGGCCAAAATGAGGGATCAACTTGTCATCAATTCATCTCCATCTCAAAGATATTCGGATTGGGTTGGATTTTTAAAAAACAAAAAACTGTTACCTTTAAACATAATAATGGGTAGATGTTTTAACTTTCAGCCTCTCCCCAGCTTCATTGATGAAGTCTTCACGCGTGATGCGTACGTACATGAAGACATACATACACAAATAGCCAGCCAGACCAATTTGAAATTGAAAGAAACTTATGTCGACAATTTCAGTGACAGTCTTGGTCAAGAACAATTTGCAAAACCAGGTTTTGGCTTTTCAAATCAGAAAATACTCTAAGAAGTTGGAAAAATACGAAGGTGTCTAAGGGTCACTTTAAAATGATAATCGTGAGAGAAAAAAATATTGGCTCTATGTTTTCTGGGAAACTTTGTTCTGAAACAGAGATGAAATTCAAGATGAATACAAATCACCAATTTTGAACGAAAAAATTTTTGATCATAAGATAAATGATAAATTTCACCAAGACAAAAATAAAGAAATAAAAATGCTCAGATGCTGGAGTATTTTTTACTTTCTAAATCTTGTAAGTGTCTTATTGTTTGATGATTTCCCTCGATGGGCTTTTGCATTAGAAAGGAAAAATAAAGAGACCGAATAATTCGTGGAAGAAAAAAACTATTTGATGCTAAATGAATTGGAAACCATCAACCAAAATTATCACCAAAAGTATCATAGAAAGTTTCTTCAGTTTTCAAGCTGGTCTAGCTAGCCTGCTGGCTATGTATGTATCATGCTTCAGACGATACTCACGGAACTAAAGGACTAGAATTTTTAGACTTTATGTTCAGAAAAAAAAAACTTTCTTTTCTCTTTTTTACTCCCTCCATTGGGGGGGGGGTTCAATTTCAGATACAAGTTTATATGCCCCCAAATTGTGTCTAAGAACATTCATGTTTGTCTTAGGAAATGGTTTTTCAATTGATCACATCCAACACAACATGCTGCTAAAAACGTTGGTCATTTAATGGTTTCTTTTGAGTGACTAACCAGACCTGTTTATGTATTTCTCAATAAGATAATCAACATAGCGTGAGTCCTTTCATGTGGAGTTACTTCCTCTACAACCTCAATATCCTAGCCAGAATTTTGATAAACAACACTGGTTGAACCAGTGAAAAAACAACTAAGATTGACCGTTATCTCATGCCTCTGTTCATTTCTCAGCCGCCCCTTACATTTTCTCATTCTCTTCTTTTATCTATTCGAATCTTTGTCACCCGTTCATATTATCATCATCATCATCATCATCATCATCATCATCATCATCATCATCATTATTCTTTTAACATCCATCGTTGGACATAAGCCTTCCCCAGGATCTGCCATATTTCTCTATCATGGATGTCGCAAAGAAACATGGAATGTGTTCATGTTCACAAATATTCTTATCTGTCAGTAAACTATCTACCATTGTTTTCTCCCCTCTCCCTCCTTATCCTTTTATCAAACTACCGAACATTCTTTTCTGTCCTCTCCCCTCTTGCCCCTTTACTATACTACCTATCTTTCCATCCCTATCCTTCCATACCCGTTTATGAAACTACGTGCTCTTCCTAACCTTTGCCTTCCTATGATATTATCAAACTACTCATTTTCGACTTTCTCCCTTCCCACCCTTTTATTGCGCTTGCTTTATTCTGTCATCACATTCCCCAACCTCCAGTTGAACAAGTCAACATTTCTTTTATCTCATCACTTGAAGCATAACATTGAAACGTTTGTTTGAACAGACGGAATGATATTAAAGTACATTCCAGCAAGTTTTGGAAACGCATTGCCTGCGATCAGATTGACAGGTCATTGGAAAAAGCACGCGTCAGCAGCAGCACCACCACCGATGCTGGACGTATATTTTCCCCAAAATTCGCTAGCCGCCTTTATCAAGGGTGCCTGCGGAGCCAATACTTTCTGTCCAGGGTGTTTCACCATCTTATTTGCTTGCCACGATGTAAGATGTAATCTCAAAAGAATCAAAGATGTGACTCATGATGTCCTGCAGCTGTCGTGCAACTTGACCAACCCATGGTCATATCCAGATGGTTCCTGAAATATGTCTAACTCGTTCCCTTCCCCTGTGACATTATGTGTTATTTTGTGATTTCCCCATGTTATGTAGGGCATAATCATTTGTTGTGTACGTTGCATGATTCTCAGTTTGAGGGTCGATCTTTCGGTTAGATTCCATGTTTCAGCTGCATGAGTGACAATCGGTGGAAAGTATTAATTCTATACCCTTGCTTTCAAGACGGATTAATTGATCTTGAAGGATGGGCTTGCTGTACTGAAACCTTGCGAACCTAAAGTGATTCTCCGCCAGATGTCTTTTTCTTTTTGTATTCATAACCATTTGTAAATTTACTTTCCTCCGCTAAACATTTTCGATTTTTGATTGTTTTTATTCTCTGCACTCGTTAGTCTATGAATTCAATTTCGATAACACACCAGTTCTTTGCATTTATATCTAACCAATTCCCAGAACTGAACAATATCTCAAGAATGGGGCTAACAATTGGAAAAGTTTAAATCGATTTTGTAAACCATAAACTTATAAATTGCAACTTTAGCTTCCACAGTCTCTAGTCAAAAGATCAAAGCTTTTACCCAAATATCATAACAATTGGCTAGCCAAGGAATAGAAACCGTTTTTTGACTGTATGCAGTGTTGCAGATAATCAATAAAAATTGTTTTTGCTCGGCAGTGATCACTAAAATGCCTGAGATTTCAACAACAAAAAAGCAGAAATGCTGCCGGACATACACTTGGATCAATGTAGCATAAGCTTACATAGCAGATTGAATCCACCGGTAGAAGCCTAAAAATGATTTTCTAGACATAAGAAATGTTCAGCCCTTTAGCTCGATTGGTGCTACTTATATGCATGATACATTGCCAGCCAACCAGTCAGAACAATTTGAACATCAGGGAAAAATATTTTTAAAGTTTTGGTTAATATCGACAGAAGCGAATGACAATCTAAGAGTGAAGCCAGCAATTGGGAAGATTATGATAGCGTACAAAGTCAGATTTTGCAATTGTGGGGATAATCTCTCCATCGATATTGTTATTGACCGACCCATATTGCTTGAAATTTGGATTGAATCATTCTCAGTATTTTACAAATCATGCAGACCAATAAGTTCATCTTTTTTCCTCTTCTGATGATGTTCTAGGCGATGTATTTGTCGTCTTTCTTGTCATTTCTGATGTTTTGAAAGTAATTATTCTTATCATAAATGACATCAATCACACAAGTATCCTCTTTGTTTATGGTGTTTTCAATCAAAAGAATTCAGTTGAGTACCCTTAGAATATTGGGGTGTCATTTCATGTCCAACTGTGCGCTGAACATAAAGAATTCAATAATCAAAACCGAAGACGCACAACTGAAAGAGTAGACTCCTACATCTACTTAGGACAACGAATATCGGTGAAATCCTTAAAGGAAAGAAAAATCAAAGGAAGAATCACACTAGGTTGGAATGCTTTCGATGGGAGAGTCAAAAGAGGGAGTACAACCAATCTATTCTGCTGATAGTCAACTTTAAAACAGAAATATGGAACCTAACCAAAAGATTGACCCTTAAAGTGAGAACCGTGCAATGTGCAATGAAGATAATAAACTCCAGGGTATCATAGAATCTGTAAAAAACATAAATAGCGATTGGCCTGTCTTGTTGCAATAATGGAAGACATCCGCTGGTCATCACAATACACAGCATGAATACCCCAGAGAACATTTGCGAAACTAGGACCGACGGAATATAAGACGGCCTGTCAAACTCACTAAGTTCAGAAAGTACTGGTTCACAATAAAATGGTTTGGTGAATCTTAAGTATTGACAGATGCTAAATGGCTGCTGCTGCTGCTGCTGCCGCTGATGATGATGAACAACATATCGATAAAAAATGTTGCAAAAAAAACAGTAAAGATAGGAATAATAGTCAGTGTTGTTGGCAGATAGAACAAAAATCTCTTTTTTGTACAGGGAGTTTGATAATTTTATACACCAAAGTTCGTTTCGTTTGTGAGTAGAGCTGACATTGAAAGAGCTACGAACTGTCGTAATATCTATAGATTCCGCTCCTGAACAGACGATGAAATCGAATAGAAACGCATTTTATTGAATTGGTGCCGTATTTTTCGATAGTCTCTGGGTTTGATTCCAATAAGAAAGTTTTTTCTTCATGATGGCTTTCTACCAAATATCATAACAATATCCACAGAACAGAACAACTCACTGAAAATAAGGCAATTAATTCAAAAGACTTAAAATTATTCCTGCAAACCTCACGGTTGCAATTATGGAAATGGCCTGTCTGCGATGAAAATAAGTTTTTGTAACATTGTATTTCTCTGGGCCCGAACGCTGATCCCCGGCATCGATGGGAAATTCACTATTATTTCTACCATGGGGCGGGCTCAACAGTGTCAGCTACTATTTTTCTCAACGTATTGGCCATTTTGAAACTCAATGACTTCCAGACACTCCTTAGTATTCAGATATGTGACTCATCGTCGTGCTACACATGGGATAGTAATTATGTCTCCTTTCTTAAAAGATCCATGATGAGACTATTATTATTTTTGTAACGATTCTGCGTCTTTGATGTGGCTGATGTGCAAGCCCGATTCCCAAGA
Organism: Thysanoteuthis rhombus; assembly: GCA_963457665.1. NCBI lineage: Eukaryota > Metazoa > Mollusca > Cephalopoda > Oegopsida > Thysanoteuthidae > Thysanoteuthis > Thysanoteuthis major. Next base: position 22,253,377 of record OY735234.1, on the reverse strand, counting down.
AATGCAGGTATAGTGAGTGTGAGACAGTGAGAGATAGATAGATATGAACAAACTGGGATAAATAGAAATGAACAGACTGGGTGTATGAACAGACTGAGATAGATAGATAGATAGATAGATAGATAGATAGATAGATAGATAGATATGAACAGACTGAGATAGATAGATAGATGGATCGATAGATAGATTGATAGATAGATAGATTGATATGAGCAGATTGTGATAGATAAATAGAAATGAACAGACTGAGATAGATAGATAGATAGATAGATAGATAGATAGATAGATAGATATGAACAGACTTTGGTTGATAGATATATAGATAGATAGATAGATAGATAGATATGCACGGAGATAAATAGAAACATAGATACATTGATCAGTATATATAAGCGAGTTGAGTTAGATAAATAGATAGCTATGAACCGTGAGATAGATGGATAGATAGATATGAACCGAATTAGATAGGTAGATTGGTTGATAGATATGAACAGACTGAGATAGACAGATTTCGTTAAAAGATATGTGCACCTTGAAAGTTGATAAAACTCAGTTCATCTCTACTTTGCTGTTGCGTGGAGTGTGGCAGAATAAAAGTGAACGCTTAAAATCACACATCTCGAAACGCTAAAAGTATATGTAGATATCTTCCAAGTATTAGCCAAGTAGAAATGAGATGAGCTTTATTAGGTTTTAAGGGGTGCATTTCTGTCATCGAAATACTTTTCCGATTCCCGTGTAGAAATTGATACTTGATGGCAATTCCTTCATATTTCATCATCCTATGCCTATCGTGCGAAACCTGCGTGGAAATAAAGGCAGCAGGAAAGACGAAATTGGCCCCTAGAAAATGCCTCTTTCAACCGGATACTTTTTTTTATCAGTTTAGGTGTTGAAAAACTGAATCAAATTCTCCAAACAGAGTGGTTTTGTTGTTGCTGCTGTTGTGAGGAGATGTAGGTGGACTGCCAGCTGAGGCAAGAGAGAATGAAATCAGCGAAAGGAGTTCAAATCCCGGCAGTGACGGTTTGGGTTCATCTAGAACAAATAGAATTGTACTAGATATGACTCTACTTGAGCTCCCTCCTAAGAATAGATAGCATAACTATGGGATTCCTTAACCTACATCTATCTATCTATCTATCTATCCATCTATATCAATATCCATGTCTGTCTAAATGTCTATCTACTTATATATCTATCTCAGTCTATTCATATCTATCTATCTAACTATCTATCACAGTCGGTTGATATCTATTGATCTATATTAGTCTATTCATGTCTATCTATCTATCGATATATGTATCCGTCTATCCATCTCAGTTGATTCATGTCTATCTATCTCAATCCGTCCATATCTGTCTACCTCAATTCTTATCTATGTATCTATCCCAGTCCGTTTAAAATATATCTATCTATCTTAATTTTCATGTTTCATATCTGTCTCAATTAGCTCATATCTGTCTCTGACTGTCCGTCTAATTGTGCCCATCTCTCTCTCTCTCTCTCTCTCTCTCTATATATATATATATATATATATATATATATATATATATATATATATATATATGCGTCTGGGCGGGGATAAAATGTCAGCCTTTAGGTCTAAAGTGAAGGTTTCGATCCTCCCTCGTGATACTGGATGGGATATCGCATAGTCTATAGCCACACTGAAGAGTTGTAATACAATGAAACAACTGTCTGTGAATGACACAATTATATATATATATATATATATATATATATATATATATATATATATATATATATATATATTCCACTGTTTCCAGACTCTTTTAACTGTATTTTTTCTGCGTGTTCATATACGCCTATCCTTGTGCATGACACATCGACTGGCACAATAAATTGGTGTCAAATTACACTGACAATTCGTACCTTGAGATAGATAGATAGATAGACAGATTTAAAGATGGATAGATAGATATGAATTGAGATAGATAGATAGATAGATAGATAGATAGATAGATAGATAGATAGATAGATAGATAGATAGATAGATAGATAGATTAAAGATGGATAGATAGATATGAATTGAGATAGATAGATAGATGGATGGATAGATAGATAGATAGATAGATAGATAGATATGAATTGAGATACATATATAGATATGGATCGATATAAATATATATATAGATAAATATGAATTGAGATGGATAGATCTGAACAGATAGATAACTACGTATAAATTTAGATAGATAGATAGATAGATAGATATAAACAGACTGAGATAGATAGATATAAACAGAGATAGATAGATATGAACAGACTGAGATAGATAGATAGATAGATAGATAGATAGATAGATAGATAGATAGATAGATAGATATGATTTGGGATAGGTAGATATGAATTGATATGGATGGATATTAATTGAGATATATACATAGATATGAATTGAGATAAATAGATATGAACAGATAGATAATTAGATATAAATTCAGATAGATAGATAGATAGATATATCGATAGCAAATCCCGTTGTGGTATATTTTCCAAGCAACAAAGTAATGTCTCAATGTTCTGTGATAACTTTGCCCAGTCTCTCTGCTTAAATACTACTTTCAAATTCAAGATTTTTGCTAAGATACGAACACAGATTTGTAATCAGAGATTACATAACACAGCCTATGCCTTACCTTAAAAAACTGATTGAAAGCTACGACGTGGGAAAGCTAAGGCTGCAAGTCTCATTTTCCATTTTTTGCACTATCTTGTCGATGTATGAAAAATACCACTGAAAAGTAATTCTTGGAAGTGCCCCAAAATGAAGTCAATTTTTTTTTGTCTTTCATCTTGTTGTCCATCAAATGTAATTCAGATTCATTGAGAACTTTCAAAGATATTGTGTAAATGAACAGAAAAGTGTGAATAATTTCCATATTTCGAATTAATGCCCGAAAATGAATAGTATCTCCACCGATTTTTTTTCTCAGTCGATGGCCGAAAATTGCATTGAAATTCATTGACAACTTTCTGAAAAAATCTTCTGACAAACAATCGTCTTCAGTTAAATTAGAGTCGAAATGAGGTTTGACTCTGCGACAGCCATTTTGAATCCTGGGTGATTAAAAAAAATCAAAAAAGCTTTCTTGAAAAAAGTAATTCCCTTTGTCCATTGAAGGAAAAAGAGCGATCTGGAAAACGCTTATACTTTTATATCTTTTCCTCAATTTTAATTCATTTATATTTCTTTTCACAATTCCTTAACATTTCTTTCTTTTTTTAATCACTCTTTTGCTCTTTCTACCTTTTTTTATCTCCCTTTCTTTCGCACGACACTCTTTTATCTTCCACTCTCTTTCTTCCTTTCTTTCTTCCTTTCTTTTCCATTTTCTTCCCTTCCCCCTTTAAATTATATATTCATTTATATTTATCTGTTTTTTTTCTTCCAATCTTCTCTCATTCCCTTTCTCTTTTTCAGTCTCTCTTCCCTCTCTTTTATTTCTTTCCGTCCTTTCTTCCACTCTCTCTTTTTCCTACTTTCATTTTGATCCTTTGTACATCTCTTTCTTTCTCTCTTTCTTTATCCTTTTATTCCTTTCTCTTTTTCTTTATCAACTCCATGGGCTGATATCTTTTCACTGTGACTATCCACCATTCGTTTCTGACCACACCCTGAGTACCCTTTTATCAAAATATCGATCTTTCCTGTCCTTTCCCTTCATACCTTCAGTGATTTACCTTCCTCCTCTCTCCCGACTCTCTTTCCTTCATTTACTTTTTACCACCCATCCTTCAAATTATTCTTTTTTCTCTTTCATCATATCTCCACCTTTCTTTCTTTCTGCTTTTCTTTCTTTCTTCTTTTTCTCATTTCTTCATTTTCTCTTTCTTTGTTCTGTTCTTCCTGAAATCAATAAAGGATCCATGTCTGTTATACGCAAATAGAATTGAGGCAATCTGTATGTCTTCACCGTAAAGTAAAGATGACGCTGTAATAAGCTTTGTCCGACAATAGACGGCTTGGCACCCAGCCGAAAGATATTCAATATTTTGTGAAGAGCTTCTTCAAGATTTGATGAACAGCCTTCAAACATATGCAATGAAAGGTTTTCCCGAGTGGATGTGCTGAGAAAAACAAACATAAACAAATCATTTTCAACGCCAGTTGAAGTGTAATTTGGTCCGACTGTCGATTCTGTTCCGCTAAAAAATGTCATTTCTTCATGAAAGTACGACAACTATCTCAATTTTTCCTCATCTTTCACAGTCACTTCGTATTTACCCCTCTCTCTCTCTCTCACTCCCCACCTCTCTCTCCAAGTCTGTTCGTACCTATCTCTCTGCTCTCTCTCTCATTCTCAGTCTGTTTGCATCGATCTATCTATCCATCTATCAATCTATCTATCTATCTATCTATCTATCTATCAATATATGTATATATATATATATATATATATAAGTATATATATTAGTTTCTATCAATCTCACGTTGTTGATCTATCTATCCACCCCCCTATCTATTCATATCTATCTATCTATCTATTTATCCTTCTCTCTCTCTCTCTCTCTCTCTCTCTCTCTCTCTCTCTCTCTCTCTCTCTGTTGCTTTCTCTCTGTGCTCATATCTATTCATCCATCTAAACATTCGTACCTCTCTCTATCTCTCTCTGTCTGTCTTTCTTTCTCTGTCTCTGTCTTTCTCTTTGTCTCTCTGTCTCTGTCTGTCTGTCTGTCTCTCTCTCTCTCTCTCTTTCTCTCTCACTCTCTCTCTCTCTCTCTGCTCATATCTATCCACCCATCTGTCTATCTATCTATCAGCGTGTGTGTCTGTGTGTCTCTCACTTTCCTTCTCTGGTTATATCCATTCACCCATCTCTGCTAATATCGATCTATCTATTATGCATGTACCTGATTCTCTTTCTCTCTTCCCCATATTCTCTACCCCTTCTCCTTTCACTCTCACTTTCTTCTCTCATAATGTCTACATGGATCGAGCCAATCTATTATATACAGTTCTTATCTGTTTTTCCGTATCCGTTCATATCAATCCTGCAAACCCATTATCCAACGTATTTTTTACCTGTCTGACGACATAAATCATTCACAGGTTACATAAAATGCTGCCTTTGCTAAGTGCATTCTATCATTTAGAGAACACATCTGTAATATAAAAGTTTTTAAAGTTGAGAAAACCTTTTCTTCGGAACATTCACTCAAAATGCTTCCATGAATACACATCTTTAATTCAGCACAAAAGAGCACAAAACAATAACTGGATTACAATTATACATATGTATATATATATATATATATATATATATATATATATATATATATATATATATAGACACACTCTATATACATATATATATATATATATATATATATATGAACTTACATGTACATACATATACATTATATATATATTTATATGTATGTATAGATACATCATGTACATAAATATATATACATGTATATGCACACGCACACACACAAACACACACACACACAAGTATCGAAAAAAAGTTGAAACAGGTTTTGTGTCATTCCAGTCACTTTTATCCAATATCTGTCAAAGTATTTTGGTTTCAATAACATTCTCCAGGCACTATTGATCAAACATCATCCCCTTCAGCAATGATTTCAATAATTAGCTCATTTTATATATATATATATATATATATATATATATATATATATATATATATATATATATATATATATATATATATTATGTATGCGTGTATATGCGTGTGTGTGTGGGTAGGTGATAATTGTAAAGACATTATATTAGGAAACATATTTTGTCCTGCATCAGAATTAACCTAGTTACCATTTGAACATCCTGCTTTACCAACCGAGCTAAGAGTACTTAGGTAAGCAAAATTGCGCATTCGAACCATATCAGGAAACGTATTCCGTTATATAATGTCTCTGCAATCATCAAATTTATGTCAGACACAATCTGTCCAATATGTAGACAAAAGGAGACCACACATACTAGCATATATATATTTGTGTATATATATATGTATATATATATATATATATATATTCATGCCTGCGACAAATGAGTAGAAAGATGAGTAATTTGAATACACTTAAGGATCCTTGCTGACTAGAAGTACTTATAGTTCAGTCGGTTTAACAGAGTCGCATTAAGACTTATTCCTGGTGAACAAGGTTCGACTCTGTCCGGTGCTCATTTCTTTATCCATTTGCGTAAACGGCTGATCGATTTGTTACTCGAATAATTCCAAATTCCAGTGTTGGAGGAAACATATTCCTTCATATATATATATATATATATATATATAATTTGGACAGGGGTTGTAACAGGCTAAGGTGAAGTTTTTCCTATGGGTATAGGTGACTTTGAAGCTTCCATTATTGAATGTGTCTTAGATGTGGGTGTGAGGATATTAATGATAGGAGTTGTGTATATTAGGGTTCTGTGTGGTGAGGGTTGTTCAGTTTAGTATTTAATCCATTAGGATATAGGGTTTCAAGTTTGTTGATCCACATGTCTTCGTGTTTTTCTAGAACTTTAGTTATGTAAATTGGAGTAGTTTTTTCTATTTTTTCTATGATGGTGAAGCTAGCGTCAGTGGCAAAATTGTGGTCAGGTGTGCGAAAGTGTAGTTTTACGGGAAGTGGGCTACGATTATTTTTTGACTTAATCCAATGTCTATAATTGTTGAGTCTAATATTAAATTGCCACTCGGACTTGCCTATGTACTGTAACTTACATCTATTGCACTCTAGAAGGTATATAATGTTCTTACTGCGTCAGTTGCTATTGTGATATATGTGGTAACTCTCTTTTGTGGTAGTGCTTGTGAATGTTGGTGTACTTGAGGTGGTTGCAACATAGACTGTTTCTTATGTTGCAAGGTGAGCAGAATTTAATTGTTCTAGGTGTATTTTTGTGTACGACATTATTGTTAACGATATTATTGCTACTGATCATGTCTCTGATGTTTTTGGGTCTGCGGTAGGAGATAACACATGGGTCTGTGAATGTTTCTTTTAGATCTATTTTAATCGTGAGAATATTCCATCTATTATTGATGATGTGTGCTAGGGTGGGAGTGTGTTGTTGAAGGTTGTTATAAGGGGTATGCGGTTGGGTTTGTTATTGTGGGACAGTAAAAGGGTTTCATCTTTGGGTATTCCAGTCGCTTTTTTCATTTGTTTTTTTGTGTCATCTGGCGGATAACCTCGTTGGGTGAAGTATTGTATTAGGTTATGTTTGTGTCTGTTAAGTTCACTGTTAGTAGAGCAGATTCTTTTAATTCTAAGAGCTTGTGAAAATGGTAGGATTCTTTTTAAGTGTTGGGGATGGGCTGATTTGAAGTGGAGGTAATTGTGGGTGTCCGTGGGTTTAGTGTAGAGGGTGGTTTGGAGGTTTCTGTTGTCATCTATATATATGCATGTGTCTAAGAAGGCTATGGAGTCAGTGGATGTTGTGAAGTCAAACTTAATACAGTCATGTGCCGAGTTTAGATGTATAAAGAAATTATCTAGTTTGGTTTTTTCGCCTGTATATATGAAAAAAATGTCGTCTATGTATCAACCATAAAAGATGCAGTCATTATATATCTCTGGGTAAATGTAGGTTTCTTCAAATTTACCCATAGAGATGTTAGCATAGGATGGGGCCGCTACTGTGCCCATGGCGCAGCCTTTCACCTGGAGGAAGTGTTTATTATTTAAGTTGAAGCGATTTAGAGTTAGAATGTGGTGCATAAGAGTGATAATTGTTCTAGTACTAGGTTCTTTAGTAGTTCTATTGTTTAAGGCTTCTGTCAGTGCTAGGATACCTTCATCACGTTTGATGTTGAAGTATAGGGATTTAACATCCATACTGACTAGAAGTGCTTTGTCTGGGATTGCTGCGATGTGTTTTATTTTGTTTAGGAGGTCTGTGGTGTCACGTATGTATGATTTAATTTGTGTTGCTAAGGGTTGGATGTAGTGATCTACAAATTTGGATAGTTTGGTAGTGTGGCAGTTCTTGGAGGAGATGACTGGTCTACCTGGGTTATTTGATTTGTGGATTTTGGGGAGTAGGTAGAACCTTGCGGGTTTTGTGGAAGTGGGTTTCAGTATATTTTGTGTCCTTTATCTATCATGTTGCTATTGTGTAATTCTGTTAGAGATTGGGTTATTGTGCATAGCCCCTGGTAGTGGACTCTGGTTCCACATGGTACATTTTAATACACACTCACACAGCACACACCACTGATGATGGGAAGAATCCCGAAACATGTATGGACTATTGACATATAAGGATTAATAAACCTTACCACCAAAAACTTCACTCCCGAGTCTGTCTCACTCTCTAAAGTACACATTATATATATATATATATATATATATATATATATATATATAAACCTATTGCAGATTGACGTGTTATATCAACAACCAGAGGGCCATCTTCATGCACCTTATAAATATACATAGCATTACAGCAAATATTCGTCAGCTCATCGTGGACACATGAATTTATCATAATACCAATCACAAGAAAAACTTGAGATAATGGATGCTCTTCCGATCGATGCAAGGCAGGCAACATATTATCAATAAGATATCATTTGATATTGACATCCTACCTTTTATAATGTATATTAGAATATATATATATATATACATATATATATATATATATATATATATGTATGTATATTATTATTATCATTACTATTGTTATTATTATTATTATTAAGAAATGGATTTATAAACCAACAGAAATAATTACAGCAGCCCCATTTTCTTCCCTTGTGTGACCTATCCACGCTCTCTAGGCCAAATGATAAATTCATGTGTAATAATGCTATGTCGTTTCAAAGAAATATACCCCTTATATATATATATATATATATATATATATATATATATATATATATATATATAGACATCACATCTCACAACGTGGATCCCCAGAGATCACATAAGAAACCGAGGCCGACGGAACACATGATGGAGAAATGAACTGAACAAATAGAAAATACTGGCTCTGCAATGCTCATGATAGAGAATTGTGGCGAATCCTTGGGAAGATCCATGTCCAACGACGGACGTTAAAAGACTGATGATGATGATATATATATATATATATATATATATATGTGTGTGTGTGTGTGTGTGTGTGTGTGTATATATATATATATATGTGTGTGTGTATGAATATATATATATATATAGAGAGAGAGAGAGAGTAGCATTATGATCATTTTATAAGAATCACAGTCAATAATTGAACAACTGAAGTGTCAAAATTTGAAGTCTTATAGAAAAATCCATCGTAGAGTAAATACAGTGAGAATAAACTCTATTTATGATATCATGGGCAGTTTCAACAGGAAAACAACTTAAAATTTAAAAAAAAATCCCCATTATGTTCTGGAAATTAAGTAGAGTTTAGTGAATATCCATTTGTTGATTTCTTTTTCGTTTGAGCATTCCATGAAGATTCGTTGTCCTAAGTAGATGTCGTGATCTTTTTTTTTTTTTTTTTTGAGCTTTGCATTCTCAACCATCTGACTTCAACACCCATTTATATCTCATTCCCCGGGTTTTTTTCTTTTTTATGCATGAATATCCTTTTTTCTTTTCTTCTTTTTTGATTCTGTAATACAAGAAGTCTCACACAAGGGATCGAATCAATACAGCCCAACAAGTTACGCGTTCAACCAACCAACCAACCAACTGGATTACAGATTTTTCTGAATTGCTCGCGCATGTGTGTGTGTGTGTGTGTGTGTGTGTGTGTGTGTGTGTGTGTGTGTGTGTCCAGGGTTCCAGGTAACATTTTTCAAGCTAGAATCCTGGAGAATTTTCACGAGTACACTTGGCACCATCTAAAAAGTTGTTTTTTTTTTTGTCTCTTTTGATCGTAACGATGCTTAAGTCTTGAGCTGGTATTTTTTTTATTTATTCTTGAATGATCTTTCACATAATCAATTCGGGTGTGCATGCAGACTCCGGTGAATTATTTATGTGAGGTATAGATTACCGCTTCTCATCTTGAAACAGTTCAACTGGAGGCAGAGCAAGATAATATCCCTCCTTTGCTAGCAGGGATATTATTAGTATTTTAACTTTAGTTCTCCTGATCCTGAGAATCCTAATGTATCCATTAGTACTCAAATATATATGCATATATTTGATGTCTAAACTAGTTTGCTAATGTACAAGACAAAAAATAAAATGAAAGAATGAATCATTATCTGATAACTTCACAGATATACAATGACAAGTTGTTTCTTTGGGCCAACTTGAAAGAAATTACTTGGAAAAAATGTTAACCTTAATTTATTACTTAAATATCATGATATTAATATCATAACTTTAATATATTACTTGTAAATTTACTAGTTAAGGCAATTTTATTGAATTTTACTACGTAACACTTTTTTCTGAGTACACAGCTATACCCCTCTTATTCCTACGCATGGACCCACATACGTAGACAAACACATATGCACATATTATATATATATATATATATATATATATATATATATATATATATATATATATATATATATATACATATATATATATATATATATATATATACATATATATATATATATATATATATATATATATATATATATATATATATATATATATATATATTATTTTGAAAAAGATGTTTAATGTCTAGTGTTTAAAGCTGTAAAGCTTTCTAGACTTGGAGTAAGACTTTGCTACACAAATACATATATATTTTAACACCCGTTTGGGCTCCTCCAAGCAAAAGATTTGGTTTATTTCAGATTCCTATTTTGGACATGGGAGGTCATTTCTATTATTCTAGATGGTAGGATCTTCCCGTCATACTATTTATATATTAATTATATATGTTTTTGTTTAATGGTTGGCTATTGCTTGCTGTTTTTTTTTTGTTTTGTTTTATTCTGTTTTATTTTATTTCATAAAACAAGAAATACTGCAATAACCAACCACTGCACAAAAACACTTTTAAGTAGTATATAAATAGAATAAAAGGTTTCTGCACAAAACAAATTTAGCATCAGAAGTTTGGGCTTTGAAAGCAAAAAATGGAGATCAAAAGAGGGGACTCCCTTCCAATCACAATTTTGAGTGCATGCTGTATTGTGTCAGTGAAGAAATCTGTCGTAGTATTGTTATATATTCTGTAGGAAGTAGTTGCCGCATTTATGGGTTTATGGGACATTGGTTGTCATGGATATTGTGCCTTTTATATATATATATATATATATATATATATATATATATATATATATATATCCACACACACACACATCCTATTCAGGGTTGAGCACTCTTTAAGTGAGGTAACTCGTTCAATGTGAGCTTAAGCAATGCTCTTCTATAGGAATATAGCATTCTGGTTGATGGGGAATATATGCTAAAATAAATATATCGCTTATATTTAACCTTACTGACCGTCCATTTCCATAGCGCTGAGATAGGATCCCGGCCTCCTATATATATATATATATATATATCATTCATAGACTTCCAACTTCAAAACATTGTTTGTGACTTCATCCATCAAAAGAAAAAAAAACAAATAAAGAGAATTCAATATCCGGAATATCACCATGCCGTGCGTATATCACAATGGTGGAAAACTTGTTATGAAAGCGATATACGATAAATTTGAAATGCCCTGGAACCGCCGGACAAACAGAATTTCCACACGATTTTATTGCTACATATACATTTTATTACATCGTTTTTTATTTGAATATTACTAAGTACAGATATGCAATGACATTCATTTATGTTAGTTGTTCTTTTTTAAGCTGATTATCTGTATTATTCACATAAATCACAAAGCACATCTGAAAGCTAAATGGTTTCAAAAACCTTGATTGACGATTGTATCGACCATAATAAATCCTGCTAGGATAAAATATAGTTTAACTTTCTCTTCTGACCATGAAAATCAATCTGACGTTTTAATCCAGTGGAGTCACATTTAACATCTGGTAGGTCTGCTGAGGACAATGAATTTCCAATGAATCCACAAAAGAAGAAATCAAGTGGAGAATTACACTTGATTAGCAAGCTTTCGGTAGAGCAAGCTCGAATTCCAAGAACAAGAAAATCCAACACGTCCTAAAAAGAAGGGTATGAAGCCAATGTATACCCCTGGTAGTCACTGACGGAGCTGGAACATGGAACCTGACCAAGAGATTAGCTCTCATACAATGTAACGTGCACAGGAGAGAATCATACTAAAGCTTGTACAAAGAGATCACAAGACAGTATATTTTAGAGTAGACAGGTATCTGAGAAATCATAGACACCATTATAAAACTCAAATGGCAATAAGCTGGACATGTCGCAGGAATATCAGACAACTGCTCGATATCATGGTTCACGAGATGAATCCTAAGATATCATATGTGAAATTATGTCCGATATAGAATAGGATAGCTTGACGAGCTAAACAAATTCAGAGAGCACTGATAGAGAGGTTTAGTGAATATCGGGGCAGGTCTGTGTCCAACAATGCATGCTAAAGATTGCTGCTGGTGATTATAATGGATTGTTTAGAAATATGTTTTAATTCATCTTGATTCTAACTGTTATGAGCTCATTCGACGAGCAGCATATTAAATGCCGAAGAGCTCACGAGCCACAGTTCTACAAAACCTGGTCTATAACATAACATTAAGAATGACCCAGCACACAAATAACGGGTGTGGAAATATAATTGCACTTAATGGGGCCTTTGTGTTCACAGGTGGTTGTATCGTCCATTTTCCTCTTTATGGTCTGTGGACAAACCCACACCAGCGTCCGGCAAAGCACAACAAAATCAGTCAAGTTCTTCTATCCAGCCTCTTCTCTTCCTCCCTCCGTCTTCCAGTCGCTGTAGCAAGCCTGTTGTGTTGGCATCAACGAAGAGAAAAAAGAGTTATAGCCAATTCCATTCGTATATTTTTGCAACCAATCATATTCTTATACACTTGTGTGTCAGTATCGATTGGTGAAGGTCTAGCAACAAAGGGAGCGTGACAGGTATCTCACTGTTCTTGAATGGGAAACGTAGGTCTTATTTTACATCAAGGCCCTCAGAACAGACGGAGTTCCCCTACTGAGTCTTGCCCCGGGAACTCAACTGGTGCAGTAGAAAGAAAATTTGCAATTGTTGCAGTCCAAACACACTGAAACTCCATTCCTGACCTATTGGGCCCCCAAAGTAACAAAGTATCAGATTACTTCCAGGGCTTTTGCATACGTGACCAGAAGGTCAATTTTCAGGACACGGACCCTGGTAACTTTTCCGGTTCTATTCCCATTCATATATATATATATATATATATATATATATATATCATCCCTACTAAATTCTTACCACTGGCCCATGTAACTGTACCCCGTTTTACGTCCATTTCCAGGATATATCTCATTCTAGCAAATTCGTGTCTTTCTTTTCCTTTTTTTCCTCGAATTCTAAAGGAAAAATGACCACCATTGCTTAACCCGAGGAATCAAATATCCTTTGAACAGAAGAATCTAGGTTCTCAATAAACTACCGATGCTTGTAAAATTTGCCTACGGTATAGGGTTTTATCTTTTTACAACAAAATATCGAAAGTAAGATGAAAATTTAACTCACAAAGCTCCACAGACTTGAATCTAAGTCAACAAGAGATCAAAATGAAGGAGTTGTTGCTGATTCAGTTTCTTGTATTTGGGTACAGGGAATCCATCGAAGCACACTAGTTTTCGAAATCGTCGCCATTTTACTAATCTACTTAGTTTAATCACCACTGGGTACCATAATAATATAGCCCAGTACCAGTCAAATGAAAAGCCGATTTAGTACTTTGATAGCTCAGTGACTGAGATTGTTGAGATATTCTTACAAGTGCTGAAGATCTATGTTGGAGCCTTCATACGTTTTTTGTTCGTTTGTTCAAGTCAAATCCCCCCTTGTGATAAATTATACTTTTTAGTATAGCTCATGAGATACGGCAACGTTATTCCCAAGAGTAAATAACTTTATCAGTCAGAAGACAAAATTCAGTAAGTAAATAAATACAATAAATACTGATAAATCAGTTTTTGAGCTAAAATAACAAGCGAAGTTATCTATTAATTCCGTGTTTTTCGTCTCTCCTTGGATAAATGTCAAGTGGAATAGGGAATATCTGATAAAATAGAGCCAAACCATGGTTGTATATAATTGTTATGATCAAAGAAATCGTGACCATTACGAGAAATAACAAGATTATCAACATCAGGAATCTCTGGAGCTCAGCACAGTATAGAGATCCATAACTCTGCACAAAACTGATTATTCTTACAATCATTAAACTTTTTACAGAATTTTACTGCTCACGCCAGAAATGAATAGTGTGACAACATACACACACACATTATATATATATATATATATATATATATATATATATATATATATATATATATATATATATATATATATATATATATATATTCTAGAAAGCTTTAAAGCTGTAAATACTAAACATAAAAAAACTTTTTCCATAGGTGTTTTTGTCATTTCAGTAACATATTTCCCAATGTCTGTCGATGCAATTCATGTAAATTTCACGATATATATATATATATATATATATATATATATATATATATATATATATATATATATATATATATGCATATAGAAATTATTACTGCGTTTAATTATGTACGAACTTATTTGAAATGAATACCCGTTGTTACACGGTCAATATATCATTCAGACCAAATATATCCATTTCTTAAACGCACACGCACACACACACACAAATATATATATATATATATATATATATATATATATATATATATATATATATATATATATATATGCTAAAACTCTATTTCATATTGAGCAGAATTATTTTCTTCAACCAACTAAAAAATATGAACAGCTCTTCAACTTTCTTATGTCACTTTTAAGCTCCTCGATAGGTTAGTCTTGAAAGGGTTGAAAGGAGGGTATAATTGTGAAAAAAGTTGTAAGCGGTTTAAAAGTACATGCTACACATCCAAACGAAGCACCTAAAAACTTGACAATGAAACATCATAAGTATTCAAAAGTAAATTGAACGTAATTTGGAAATTCTTTACTGTAAAAGATTTTTTTCTTCGGAGAAACTGACAAATCATTATATCTATATGTATATGTATACATTTCCTGTTTGTATAACACTTCTCAATATTCATTCATTCATTCAAAAACGACGATTGGTGATTTACTCATCTCTTTGTATCGAACTCTCCCAATTCTTTGTATCTGAACGTTAACTCTTTAGTTCGGTAAAATATTGAATACAAACCTAGAAAATGATGCGCAACACACTGTTTTCAACATCTTACAAGTACAATACAATTGAAAAATCTCACGAATGTTGCTTTTTTGTACGGTAAGCGTAAACTAATCTTTATCAAATTGGGCAAAATCTCCGCCCATCGCACTTTAATCCATCCATCTGTCTGTAAGACCTTAGAAATGAAAATTTCATGCCAGAGGGGCCCGGAGATTAGAATTGCAGCACAAAGACTGCAAAGAGGTGGGGAATGGGAGAAGGAAATAGAGTAAATGTTCGCCAAAGTGTAGAGATGGGACATAAAGATTCGATAAAGGGAAACGGCTGACCTTGTCCGTCAAAAAAAGATGAGAATCGTGAAAAAGTGACACGAGGTGGAATTGAACTTGTTTCCGAGTGTCCGTGAGCGGAAGATTTGGTCAAGTTCCGTTGACAGTCGCTCCAGGCTTCATCTTTGATTTATTTCTCAGATAAAACAAGGCTTTAGATCTCCACCCCATGGTGCACCGCTCACAAAGCAACGGGTATCTATCAGTCGAGATTTGAATAGATCAACGGATACGGTGTGTTAAGGTTCTACGACAACTGCCACCTGATCAACAAAACATCATCAGTCTTTCAGCGTCCGTCGTTGGACATGCCCCCCCAGGATACGCCACACTTCTTGATCATGGGCGTCGCAGAGCTAGTACTTTCTAAATTTGTCTAGCTCGTCCCTCCATCTATTATTCTGCCAGCCTCGGTTGCGCATGTGATCTCGGAGGATCCATGTCGTGAGTCGTGATGTCCATCGGTTGTCCACCATTCTTGCAGCATTGCCAGCCCATTGCCATTTGAGTCCACCTGGATAATTGCCCTCAGATATGTGCCAAGCAACTATAGAGTTAAAGTAGAAATCATTGGAATGAAGTAGTTATCTATGTGAATGGTCACATCCACAGGGAAATTGTCCAAGGGGTAATAGTCAAGAGTCGTGGGGCTATAATCGTATGAGAGCAATTGCATCAGGGCAATCGCCCTGGGATGTACAATGATATGAATACACCCCTGCCCCGTAAGATATGCATGATGCAATGCATTAAAGATATCGGAATATTCTAGAAAGGAAATCGTATCCCCCGCTAGTTTATTGCCTTTCTAGCCGTTTCTATCTGCAAGGATTACTTCGTAATCGTATTACTGGGATTCGATGAGGAACTGGTTCTTTTGTGTGAATAGAATTCAATACCATTTCCAAAGGACATTATGTTCCTGCACGGTTTCCCTGCAAATATGTCTTGAAATAAATCAGAAATATTCTTATTGAGCACTTGATTCTAAAACGTTTTCAGAAATCAGAATCACTCCAGCCATTCCTCTATTTGTGGTTCATTATATTTCAGTCCCGTAAACGGAAAACAACTATGGAAATGAGATGGAAAGCCAACGAACGATTATTTACGCAATAATCACATACGTTTGCGCATGTGCACACACACATGCATACATACTCAGTACACATTAATCTTATACTCACTAATGTATATACGAATCTTCCCGTGTTGTCAAAATGGCGGCCTATACAATATAAATAAATGGTAATAGCAACATAAATGAATAATAATAAATATAATTTTTCATTTTTCATTCATTTTTTTTAATATTATTTACTTACATCATAATTGTTTATTGCATTTCATCGAAACAAAACTCAGTCTCGGAATTCTTCGGCAGAGAGAAAATAAATGAATCGGGCGAGTCACCCTTCGGTGTAGAGGGCCGCGAGTTCGATTCTCACCGGGAACTTATTCTTTATACCAATCCTCAATGTTAATTGATCTATTCACTGCTAAAGATTACACAGTCTAATTTTAGTTATGAAAGAAAGCAACGAGAATTTAGATGAAGGTAAATAGTAGCCTATATTGATGAGATTAATCTATGAAAGTTCATCGTCTAGAAAAGATAAATTTATGTATTTTGATATCATAAATCAAACAAAAATATCACTTAAAAGTATAATCGAAATAGCTTATCCCCGCATGGTTTAAATAACCGTAGCCCACGCGTACACCAGGACTGATTATCTGAAAAAGATCCCCAAAATTAAGCTTTAATCTAAAATCATTTTGAAAAATAGATATATTATCTGAAAATTACGAGCACAGAATTCTGGCATTGTTGGTCCAAAAATGACCACGGAGACCTCAAAAACAAGTTCTTTCAGAAAACATAAACAGGTTTTATATTGTGTCTGGTGGTATACTTAGGCAAATTTCCATGGTTGTAGTCCTGAAAATGTGACTAGGAGCACCCTGACACACCCGTACTCGCACACACACACAGAGTCAATAAAAGAGAAAAATGATCCTTAGTCCACTTGGCTGGTTGGTCAGGTGGGCCATTTGTGGAGATATACTGACTCGATAGACTCTTGTAATCGTTGAGTATTTGCCTAATAATAATGATATGATACTTTTAATGCGTATATCATTTTAAATCTGTTTGTTGAAACAAAGTACCTTAGTATTTCATTGTGGTGCATAGAAATAATTAAAATATCACCTTTAAAGTTATTTGAAATGAAATGTATGCGATTCGGCTGAAAAGCTATATTGTTTTGAACGAAGTTCTCGATATATATTTTTTATCTTTGAAGGATATTTAATTGCGAGTTTTGCCTCATCTTATTTCTGAAAGCTTTACGGAAGACAAGAAAAAAACGAAAACAAAGTGATATTTATAACTGGAAGAAATGAATATACATAGATAGATAGAGAGATAGTGAGAGATGGGCGAGAAAGAGGTGTACTTGTAAATATATTTAACAATAAATAATCATAAGGGAAACGTTAGTTAAGTGTCCATTAGAATAATCTTGACCCAGTGAAACGAAGAGGTTCTGACAGAATTGCACCAATAATTCAATAATTTGCATATATATATATATATATATATATATGTGTGTGTATGTATGAAGGGACGTTGGATAGTGTGTAAGTTCAGTAAGATATATGAAATATTTC
This sequence comes from Thysanoteuthis rhombus, assembly GCA_963457665.1. Taxonomy (NCBI): domain Eukaryota; kingdom Metazoa; phylum Mollusca; class Cephalopoda; order Oegopsida; family Thysanoteuthidae; genus Thysanoteuthis; species Thysanoteuthis major. The sequence goes on along the minus strand of OY735234.1, from coordinate 22,235,088 downwards.
ATGCGAAACCTAGTTACAAAATCATGGAATTGATTGATTTTTGGTCTAATCAAATAATTGAATTATATTTTTTGAAGACTTTTTTCAACGAATTTTAGATTCTTCTTCCCTCAGCAAATGGTTTATTCAAATAATGTCAGACGACAAAATCCGACATATTTGAATATTGAATGAAATTCATTCCCGAACCTGCTTTTGATAAGTAAAATTAATTATCTCTACGAATAATCTATATTATTTTCATGCAGTTAAAACAAAGTTAAAACTTCATAGGATATTCTATAATACTGCCAATAGATCTTAACCTATTACAATTTTTATGAGGGTTTTGTGATTATGGCAAGAATTTGCTATAAGTTTTTGTTGTACTTACCTGGTGGAGATGTACAACAGACATGTAATACCATTTTAATTGGACTTTGAAGTTATATAAACAGAATATGAAAGGTATATCTTTCCTTTCATCACTCGTAGATATGAGCAACAAATAGCGTGACGTGTTCGTGCTTTACAAAGTAATAAACTCCGGTTTTATATAGATAGACCCATGTATTATTAGTGGACGAGTCAGCTTTCCTCTTGATAGAGAAACAAAACTGATCACCAATTTTATCAAATATCAATAGAAAACTGATCACCCGCTTTTAATCTAGAGATTAATCTGAGTGATAGCATCGGTTTACGGTCGACATTACGACGCATGTGCGCGAGAAAACGTCTTTTATTTACGACGTTACGACTTCGATCAAAACCTATACACATTTGAGCGTAAGACCATTATCAATCGTTTAAGATAAACGTCCTTTTTTTCCCAATTTGCTTGCTTTGTTTTTCAACACGTTCATTCTATTACTCATTATTTTTTTATTTTTTGCTCTCGAATTTTGCTATCTTCATCTTTCAATTCTCTTGTTTTGATTTTCAATTTCCTCGTTCTATTTCATAATTTGCTCATAGAATCTTTTATTTAGCATGCTTAATTTTCCAATATACTCGTTTTGCGTCCAAACTTTTTTACACTAATTTGCTTGATTGATTTATTTTTATTTTGCTCTGTTTTTTTTATTTGCTTGCTTTATTTTTTTTATTTTTGCTCTATTTTCTTCATTTGCTTGCCCCACCTTTCAATTTGCTTCCTTTATTTTTTAATTTCCTCAGTCTATTTCATAATTTGTTCATTTTATCTTTTATTTAGCATGCTTAATTTTCCAATTTACTCTCTTCGTGTACCGACTTTTTCACACTATCTTTTTATTTGCGTGCTTTATTTTATATTTTTTGCTCTAATTCTTTCATTTGCTCGCCTCATCTCTCGGTTTCATAATTTGCTCGTTTTATCTTTAATCAGCTTGCTTTATTTTTCAATTTGCTCGTTTTTGTTTCTTTTCTTTAAAATATCCTTGCTCATTTTTGTAATTCGCTTGCTTCACTTTTTATTTAGGTTGGAAATAGGTATATACTGGTGGCCAACCATGGTTGAAGAGCTCATTCTATCCTGCCGTTTATTCATTGCTTGGTGATTGTATGTAATGCAACGTATGCAGCCTCAGGATGAGATTGATTGTTTAATCTACGCATCTTTGGAATCATTTGAATCTCCTTTGAGGGATGATAGAAGTTAGTAACAAAGCAACCTATTCATTTGATATCAGATTGGGGTTGCGAGGATATGAATATGTAATAAGTTTGGATTGATGTCTCTCAAGGCACCAATTTGAGACATGTTACAGTTTCCAAGTTCCAAATCAATATGCATCTCACCCAAGCTCATAAAAAGCCGTGGAATCCCGGCCCCCAGAACGTTTTGTTGATCAGAAAACTGCACACGAACCACACGATAACAAAATTCAAGGAAATCTGTAATGTTTCGTAAATCATAAAAACGTTGGGGATTATGCGTACAATACATAAATAAGTTATATTACATTGAATTTGCGTATTGATTTCATGTACAGTACAGTTATGTAACAATTGAAGTATTTTATGGATGGTATATGTAAAGTAAGTTACATACTGCATCCAAATGAGTACAATACAGTGTGACTGTTTTATTTCATCTACAGTACAGTTCTATAACAATTGAGGTATTTAATGGGTGGTACGTGTACAGTAAGGTTCATACTGAATTCAATAGAATACAATACAATGTTTCTGCTTTATTTCATGCACAGTAAAGTTCTATTACAATTGAGATATTTAATGGGTGGTATATGTAAAATAAGGTCCATATTGCACCCAATAAAGTACAATACAGTTATGTCTTTCCAGCGAGGAGTGAAAGTTATTGGCTGTACTGAAATTTCGCAAGGTGTCTGGAACTTGGAGGGTCGATCATATTTTATCATATCTTTCATTACAGGAAACATTTTTAACACTTCTTATCCATGTTTGACCGTTATGTAACTTCATCTTTATTCAATTGTTTGTTTTTTCAGGGTAAAATAGTTTTACCAGTGTAAGCAAAAAAGCAAAGCAAAAAGAAGTAACATTATTTTGTTCCGAATTAATATTTGGCACTTCCAATCCATCATACCACATCATCATCATCATCATCATCAGTCTTTTAGCGTCCGTCGTTGGACATAGACCTTCCCCAGGATTTGCCACACTTCTCAATCATGGGTGTCACGGAGCCAGTACTTCCTGAACTTGTCTAGCTCGTCTCTCCATCTAACATTTTGCCGGCCTCGGTTGCGCATGTGGTCTCGGGGAATCCATGTTAACATGGATTCCATCATACCTATGTTTCTTTTTTCAAAGAGTTAGTTTTAAAAAGTCTATTAAAGATGTAGCTATAATGGTGAGCTTGACCTTTACCTTTCTTCTGCAGTACTACTATGAGAAATCATTATCAAAAAACAGGAAAATTTATTTGAATATAATTACGAATGCCCCCCCCCTGAAAAAATAAATCGCTTTGTAACGGAAGAAGTAAGCAATGCACTTCAAAGCCGTACTTTTGTACGGGACCTGCAGTTTTCCAGTACTCTTCTTTCTGATAGTTGGATTTTATTCTCCAATCATTTTACCACACTTTTCAAGCAAACATTTAAAGCTTTGTTGCTGATTATTTAGCGAACAACAAAATATTGATTTCGAAAATTTGTGGGTGTTGACTCTATTGTAGTAATGTGTGAGAGAGAGATCAGCCTTAACCATCAAACAATGAAGATTTGACAGCTGTAGTGTCGAAAGAAAAACAATTATAAATCTCACATCAAACTCTAATGCATCATTTTCAACTATTCAAAAGTATTTAACAGCGACTGGCAGGAAACAAATTGATGAATGTGTTCAATTTGAATCGATTCAAAAACAAAACAGGTCTGGTTGGTCGCTCAATAGAAACCGTCACGTCACCAACGTCTCTTTACGTTGATCAATCAAAGATTTGGAAAAAAAAGAGATCAATTGAAAAGTCTCTTCTCTTGCATTTGTTGGGCAGTGACCACTAAAAAAAGTCTTAATTTTTCCAAATCGAACTAAGGGATCAATTTAAGATAAACATACATTGCAAACTAAACCCCCATTTCTGAACCTGTTTTTTTTATTTTCAAAGGGGGGAGTATTCGAAAAAATTGAAGGTTCAAAATTTTATCCTAATAGATCTATTAGAGCAGCTTGTACGGGTGATACATATATAGTTAGCAAGTCGAATCAGCTTGAAAAATGAGAGGAAACTATGTTGACAGTTTTGGTTGACGGTTTCTAATATTGAAGTATTGAGATCCGAATCATATTCAATGGTAAGAAATTGATCTGCGTTCATATCATGTGAATAGGTTCGATGGAAAAAGTGAAACAGCCCTATCATAACTTGAAGATTTTATCTTTGCTCAACAGAAGTGGTTTGACGTTGAAAGGTTTCCTTTAAAATGGTCAAACAATTCACGCACAGATATTTTGACCATCGCCATCATCAACAGCAGCTGTCTTTTAGCGTCCATAAATGGACATGAACGCCCCGCCCCCATCGTTCGCCACCCCTTCCCATTATGGACTTCACCGAGCCAGTACATTCTGAACTTTTCTACTTTGTCATGCCATTTTATTCACTACCAGCCACAGTTTTGCCTACTATATTCTTGCATGACCAGCCCATTGCCTTTTGTGTTCTCTAATGGTTTCTATACCGCTGACCCCAAGGTGTTGTCTTGTAATTTTTCCCCGTGGTGTTGAGCATGATTCTCACCTGTGAACATTGTGTATTTTGTTTTGTTTTTGATGGGTCAATCTTTTGATTGGATTCCATGTTTCAGCTCCATAGGTGAATACCAAGAAGATGCAATGATTGTGTACCCTTCTTTTTCGAAGGAAAGGGAGAATTTATTGTTAAGACAAAATCAAAAGCCTGTTGGGAATTTGACAGTTCGTTAAATTCCGAATTCTTTCAGAAAACTAATGCTAAAAGGGAATAAATCTATAAGCAAAAACAGGGGGAAATATTTCGATCGGGTGAATAATTTTTGTATTCCCCGTATTCATCTCTCTTAAAGGAGGAGCCGATGGCCAAGTTGTTCACAGCGGGTTAACTATCCAGCTGAGACAATTTATATTTACTTTGCATCAATGCCTTCTGCATGAATCCATTTTCCCGCGTTCCCAGCTATGGGTAACATAATCAAAACCCTAGTTGTGAGTGATGGGTAATTGAGAGAGAAAAGAATGTGATCCTGAAATTAACAGGGTTCTGGTGAAGCTTCGATGTGCCCTAGCAAGACGGAAGTTCATAATGGTAAATGCTCACGAGAAGTAACCTTGTTACAGCCTCGATTGTGCTAACGGATAGACAACTATGAGCCTGCTGCCATCCGTGTTAGGTAGACGTTTTAATTGGATATAAGTTCAGCCCCGACCCCAGCTATTATAACTTTAGAGCTGATAATGATGAAGAGATGAGCGGGGTAAGAGGTTCAAGGAGGAAATAAAAATGCAGAATGGAAGAATAATTATCAGTAGTAGTAGTAGCAGTAATGGTAGTCTGATGCTGACGTCATCCGTTGCCTCTGGCTCAAGAACCCTTAATTTGAAGCACACGGATGTCCACATGTTTCACAGATGATATATGCTCTATCTCTCTCTCCCTCTCCCTCTCTCTCCCTCTCCCTCTCTCCCCCTCTCCCTCTCTCTCCCTCTCCCTCTCTCTCTCTCTCTCTCTCTCTCTTTCTTTCTCACACACACACACGCACCCACACACACTTGAAAGTCCCTTGTCCCTAATGGGAACCTCGGCATTCCGCTGTGTGGACTGAGTAAACAAACAAACAAACAATATGTATGAGTCGTTTCGGAATGGATGTTATTGCACAAAAGCGATTTCACTCTAAGGGCTGATGGAACATTAATCCAATGACGCAGTTAATCGTCACTTATGACTTATGACCAAGGCTACAAGGTTTCATATTGATCTACAGATGTTTCTCGCACCCGTCAACACTCTTCCTTCCCATCAGCCTCCACATCTTAAAGGAGATAAGCTGATGGCGTATATACATGTTATCTATGCTGATGAGTGAAAACATTACGAACAGCGACAAGAGACAAGAATAATAGCCGCTGCCTTATGACATATGCACCTGTTAGGGTCACCGACAGACGAAAAGGTTTGCCGTTCACCTGAATTCCATGTCGGTGTTGAACGCCATTGTTAATGGGAAGAGGAAAGATTCGAGTGACTTTGAGGAAGACGAATTATTTATTCAAGTGCTATAGGTCAAGCAAAGCGTCAGGGATGCTCACATTCAGTTGTGGTAAATATCTATCGGCGGTGTTTTGACTCACCGGTGTATGAAACCGGTGGTATTAGATTATATAAAGCCAGTGGCAAGGAAGGACCCCTGACTAAACAGAGGAACCAGTATTAGCTAAAACGAAGGAGAAAAGAGAAAACAAACAAAAAAGATAGAGAAAAACATGACGAAAAAGGAAAAAAAAGAAAGAGAAGACAGGAAGAATAGAACCCCCCAAAAAAAAAGAAAAGAGAGAGAAAAAGAAAGAATGAGAAAAAAAGAAAAGGAAAAAAAAAGAAAAAGCAGAACGAACGAAGGAAGAAAGGGAATGAAAGAAGATGAAGAAGAAAAGAGATGGAAAGGAAAAAAAAGTTCTCGGATCGATACTCGGGTGCGTTCTCCGGGCTGGGAAGGTGTTGAAACCAGAAAATGTCGTGATTACGAAACGTGTTATTATTTTGAATGTAAAAATTTCGATCTTTTTCTCACTCCTTGACTACAGCATTCGGAGCTTGTTTGCAAATGTTGTAAAAGATTTTTTTAAAAACTAACTACCAACCAAAAAAAGACTGGTTGCTTCGAGGCCAAACCCCATTCCAGTCACGAACCCGAATCTTTGAGGAACAAAACAGATATTTTCCCTATAGAGGGTCTGTGAAAAAATGTGAAGGAAAAAAAGAGAAAAAATGGTAAATTGATAGTAAAGATAAAGAGAGAAGAAGTAATAAATCTCAATTAAAAGAATCTCTTCAATGACACCGGATATTTCAATCTATCATCCATAGCTTTTCATTATCTTTTTATTTCCGTCTCTTTCGTTAGCCCTCTGTTTTCTCTCCCTTTCCCCTTTTTTTCTTTCTTTGATCGAAGTAGTAAGAATAAAAACTTTGTTTCTTTTTCCCTTCTCTCATTTTGGTCTTCTCACTTATTAGCCGTAACCGAATATTTTATCTTGTCATTGTTGTTATTCTAAGAGAACAAATTCAACTCAGCAGGAATTTGACAGTGAAACGTGGATTCCGTATGCTTTTTGTTCGAAAACCAGGATACAAAAAGACTTTTTTTACAACCTGCGACGTCGTATATACAATATTTGGCATCATTGGACGATATTTTGCGTCAACATTAGTTTCTGTAATAAAACTATTTCTTGCCAATTAAGTTTTCACGATAAACCTGTTAAAATGACTGATCATTGCATCAGAAATAAAACAAAAAATAAATTCCAAGATACAACATGATTAATTGTAAAGTGCGAAAAGCTCAAATTAAGTGCATTGCTACGTTAAACCGACTGCCATATCGGTGGCAGATTCTATTCCTGCAGCAGTTTTATTTTCTATAGTTGTTTATTCAATCTACGTTGTCTAGATTGAGTGATATATTAACCATGTAATGAAAGGAGATTATTTCAAATAAGTTTCTATATGATATCTGGCAATTTATGATTCATTCAATTGGATCACTTATATCCGTTTCATAATATATATATATATATATATATATATATATATATATATATATATATATATATATATACATATATATATATATATATATATATATATATATATATATGCATAACGTGTAAACATTGTATAGTCTACTTTCTCTTTTTTGTACTTTCTATTTTCATATCTCAATCATCATGATCATCATCATCATCATCATCATAATCGTCGTCATTATCATCATCATCATCATCAGTCTTTCCTCGCCCGTCGTGGGACATAGACCTTCCACAGGATTCGACACACTTCTCTCTCAGTACTTTCTGAATTTGTTTAGCTTGTCTCTCTATCTAATACTCTGCCAGTCTTGGTTGCACATGTGATCTCTGCTGATTCATGTTGTGAGTCATGATGTCCATCGGTTGTCTGCCTTTCTTGCAACATGGCCAGTCTACTGTCATTTGAGATTTTTTATGGATTCCATGATGTGCCTGACTCCTGTCTTCATCTGGTTGTACTCTACTGTCTTGTTGTCTCTCCATGTGAGGCCGAGCATTGATAATGAAAAAAAGGATATGACGTAGTGTGACATAAAAAAAAGTATTCCTCTCACCTTGTCTTCTCTCTATCTAGTATCTTTCTATCTTCATGAACGTTTTTCTCTCTTATTATCTGCCGTCTTACTAGGATAAGAGCTTTTCCCCTCGTCTTTTCATGAACCCTGTTTCTCTCACTTCAACCAATCTTGCATAGGGTCACTTCATTCCTAACGAACGCCATTACCCTTTTTAATCTGGTCCTAAGATGGAAACTTACCTGTCGACTTACATTGCAGTTAAAAATATGGAAGCGTTTGACAGCCAAATTGGATTTCCTTGGATATCGTTCGTTCTGTAGGAAAGCAATCAGTAATGGCTCCCATATGCTGAGCAAGTTCCAATGACATCAATAAAATCCAATTCTGTTTTTATCATGTTCTGGACACGACGAAATCAGACGAATATGCACGACTTCCGATTGAGAACTTCGCAATTTCACGCCATCTTATTTTAATATCTCCTTTAATTTGTATAAAACATTTATTCTTAATTTTTATTCTATGCTTCAAAGCACAAATCCTTCCGCGTTTTGATTGATTTAATTTTGATTATATTTCTTCTTAAGATATTTTGTTCCCATATCAATTTTATTATACGTTTTTGGTTTTGTTTATCAACAATTCAATGTTTTCATCGTTTTGTTTGTATTTGTTTGTTTTTTTACTTTGATTCGTTAAGTTTTTTTACTAATTCCGTATTTTTTATTCTTCTTATTTTTGTGTAATATTTGTATGTAAAAATTATGTATGTTTTTATCATCTTTTAAATACATGCACGAATTTCCATCCACATATATAAAAAAACGTTTTCAAAATCATTTTCTGATGTCACTTAAGTCACGTAATTATTAACTGTTATGATGGTATTATGAGTAAATTTTCTATCATCAGTTGTTTATCATGTAACCGTTCCTGGGATTTTAAAAACATAACAGTTATATTAATATGGCAACTAAGCAGTATTGATCAAACACCATCTCTCTCTCTCTCTCTCTCTCTCTCTCTATATATATATATATATATATATATATATATATATATATATATATACAAGCAAAAATGCCCAGTATTTCCTCATTTCGTTTTATATTCTCTAACCAAAAGCAATTATATGAGTTAGCTACATAATTGGTTTGATTAATCTGCTTACAAATTTGATATCACAAGACATCCTGCATGACTCTTGGTACTGCATTAATTTCACATCAAAGGTTGGTGAAAAATAAAGTCCCACACTATATTCCCTTTCTCTCTTAGGCATTGACTTTGAAACACTGTTTCACTTTCTTTATCTCTCTCATCCTTCTCTCCAAGGTAGTTGCTACGATAGATATAGGTAGCTGTTACTCATATTTCTACCCTCTCTTTTTGTATTAGTCAATCTAAAATTGGTCTTTTATGTATACGCGCACACACATATAAACATACAGACGTACTCACTGCCACAATACTAATACTCGTTAATCTCTACATTTTTCCTCCCTATCCGATTCACTAACGCAATATTTATACCATCTACCATTTTACCTTTTTGAAATATAGTTTAGAAAACATAGTTATACATGAGATGTCAAATTAAATTTTTCTCGAAAAATTCTGAATTATATGTGAGAAGTTCCCGGTGTGTATTTCAGTGCTCTTTTGGGTTTGTTTTGTTTTTTTTTGTTTTTTTTTTTTTGTGTGTGTGTGTGTGTGTGTGTGTGTGTGTGTGTGTGTGTGTGTGTGTGTGTGTGTGTGTTAGGATAGATTTTTGCCGAAACGATAATAATTTTCACCAAGTTATTTCGTAATACTTTTTTGCAGAAATAGACATTGTGAATGATTTTAAACTAAAAACTTTCGAACAAAAAGTAATAATTTCAAAAAAGTAATTACTCTGAAAGATTTCATTTTTGTAGAGAAATGTATACTTTATCAATAAATATGGAAACAGGCGTTCTTTGAAGAAAGATATGTTGTTTTTTTTTCAGTAGAAAAACATTTGTGCTTAATTCAGAACATACAAATGTATCTGAATGAATTCTATGCCAATTTTTTGGCGTAGAATTTTTTCAGATATTTTCATTTACATTATGCGTAAACGTTGTTATTCTCTTTTTTTTAGAAGATTTTGGAGAGGTTTATTTATAATGAAATATTATAAAGATTCAAGTCTTTAAACGTTCAACTCCCCCACATACGAATAAATTTTTAAAAAATTACCACAAAAAAAAAGACTTGGCAGATTTGGTCATATGGAGGCGATTATCCCAAGTTGGGTTGCTCTCAAAATGGATGAACTACCGAGGGGATGATTACTATGAAACAGATACAGGTAATAATCTCCTTTTCTTTTGAAATTTATTTTTCTGCAGTTCAAATGAATAGATTAGAAAGTGAGTCTTTTTGCCTTTTTTTCATCCTTTTTTTCTCCAAAATGAAAAAGGGAAATCTCACTCAATGCACAGGAAACATGATAGAGTTATGGATCTATTTTCAAATATCAGAAAAACTATAAAATCCGCAAAGCAAAAGCATCTTATTAACTACATTTATTTTAGTGTAGTCAATTCATTATGAATACATATTTTCTTGAAACCAGCAACAACAACGTCTCTGTGTGATCCAGGAAAGAGGAAAAAACACTTTTTTTATTTCTATGCCAAAAGAATACTGACAACACAAGTTTTTTCTGAAAAAAGAGAATATATATATATATATATATATATATATATATATATATATATATAATTCATAATCATCTTTTTGAATCATATATATATATATATATATATATGTATATGTATATATATATATACATATTATATGCACACATCTATATGTATTTACTTTCTCGATATATATATATATGTATATATATATATATATATATATATATGTATTACTCGCATGTTATGTATCATTCGCTTAAAGACTTCAGCGACGATCAAGTCCGATGTGAAGTCACTTCCTATTTATTGATTCATATCTCTCTCTCTCTCTCTCTATCTCTCTCTCTCTCTCTCTCTCTGTCTGTCTCTGTCTCTGTCTCTGTCTCTCTCTCTCTGTCTCTCTCTCTCTCTGTCTGTCTGTCTGTCTGTCTCTCTCTCTCTCTCTCTCTCTCTCTCTCTCTCTGTCTTTATACATATGCCTTGGTCGAACACAGTGAGATACAGAACCACAACTTCCGCATTCTCTAAGCCCATATCATCGAAAAAAATTCACAACCCTTCGACTTGCTGATGTGTTGAAGCAGCCCTTATATCCCAATGCAATACAATAACACGGAGGCGTTGCCACCTTCAGATTGCAAACACCCTGAATACTTTCATTTCAAAACAGAATCACATAGATACAAGACATTACAACACACACATACAAGGTACTGGCTAACAACAAATAGTCGATTCAAAAAACAGTATATTTGCAATCAAGCAAAAAGATTAAATAAAAACAACATACGTATTTTTACACTGCCCCCACATACATCAAAACCTATTTATTAAATGTTACACACCACTTCTCCATCCTACAATAGAAATAACAAAATCCATTTTCCCGAGAATTACCATTCTAGTCTTTCACTGCTTTCCTTCTCTAAAATAAGCTAAATCCCCCTCCCCCCAGCGAAGGAAACAAACATCACCTCTGATCCCATCCCCACAGACCCATCTCATTCCATACCTAATGTTACCTTTATTTACATAGATATAAACACCTCCCCTTCCGCTCTTAGTAAACATACAAACACAGAAAAAATCCACATTCTCTTCTTCAGCATCTAACATGTCAACAGCATTTTTTCCCTGCGGACCACTGAAAATATTTGCTGACCCCTGTTGAAATGCATAAAAATTGTGAGATATAACTCTCGTCTCTTGCGTTTTTCCTCTCCACCTTCTAATCGTCATTTTCATGTACATTATACCAATTTGAAAAGTATGAATAAGGGGTGACTACTGTGTTATCAGCATTTAATAAGTTTAGGGCTCATTTCGTTCATGAAATCTTACCATTATAGGTTGAGTGTGATTGCAGACCCTCCACTGTTATTATTAGGCTAAAAAATTACCCAGTCCCTGATCTCATTTCCATTGCTCAGGTCAACATCATACTCTGCAATGTTAATGCCATTTGCCAAACTTTTATTTATCTATTTCCTTTGTCAACAAAGATGGACAGATATAGGTATTATGTCACGTTTCTGTCTTTCCATGTCTGTCTGACTGTCCACACGATATCTCCAAAAGTTCTCTCTGAATTTCAATGTGATTCTGTCATATAGTGGCCAATGGGTTGAGGGCTGTATGATCAAATGTAGATTTGGAAATAGTTTCCCAATTCAGTATACACATGTACGTATACACTCATGTCTCTCTATAGGGTATCCCCCTAGTTCTCGATGAATTGCCTCGAGATTTCGTTGAATTTTAGGCATCAGATTATGGAAGAAGTGGTTCCATTTTGAGATGGATTGATGCACAAATATTTCATCTGACATTTAACGTTGGAAGAAATATGTGCTCTCCGGGAGCTTTCAATTCGTTGATGTAATCAACACAAGTAAAAAGCAAACTTGTTTACGGACAATTTAGCTTGAAAAGTAGACGTTTTATTCCCCCAAGACAAAGAGTTTCATTTAATTAGGCAAAAGATCATAAGTGCGCCGAAAATGTCTTCAGGCAATTCCCTCTAGTGTACAGCATATGCTTGTAGTTTTCACCTATGTTCACAGAAATGATCGAATTATCTATAATCATAAGAAAATTAAATTGATAATTGCAGTACTGATCAATACATGGACGGCCATCAGCAATCTTCGAGACGGTAGAACATACCGATTCAAGAGAAGTCTTCTGATTTGAACCTAAAGATTATTCCTACGTTCACTGTTACTTTTTTCTAATCTGTTAAGTTACTAAACATGGAACACGGTTTTTTACAGGAGTCCTCGCCTCTCTCTAAGAAATTTTTTCTATCAGCCGGTAGGTCGGTCCAAATATTGTTTCTGCTGTAGGTATCAACCTGCTTTACATAGAACTTGGTGAAAGAAGGTGTCGCTTGAAAAGATGGTTCTTACCGAGAAGAATCTTCAATGATTTAGCAATAATGGCTTTCAAATTTCATGACCAACATCGATTTCCTCAGATTTCCTTGATAGGGGAGGGTTATTGATGAGATGGTTCTTTCCTTTCTTTCCACTCAGGGTCACTTTATCTGGCAATAATAGCGTCTTTGGTTCTTGTGTATAAATTTTAGAGTGGAGATTGATATAAGTAACGTAAGACAGTAAATGTTTATTCGATATATGACCTCTTTGCAGCATTTTACTGAGGATCCTCTAATGATAAAATGCCATTGATCAACCGTAGCAATCAAAAATAGCGAACAGTTCTATCCTTTTTCATATTTGTATGTGTATTTCTATGTGTTTGTTTGCGGGTTCCAGTGCTCCTGGTCATAGAGTTTTGTCGACAGACTTGAAAATTGGCATCAGTACTCCACTAGACACCTTATAAATATCTTCTTTTTTTTTCACTATTGAAAAAAATTTTGACTTTTAGGAAGCAAAATTTTGATGTTCTTTTTTTATAACAATATATCCTCTTACTATATTGCAGATGCTTTCCTTTGGAAAACGCCAGTGATGTCATAAAAAGAATTTATTCTGATCATATCGATTTTTGATGGATTTTTTTAAGATTCTGACGCTACGATTGTTCAATTATTTGCCGTAATCGTGAGTCTCTCTAAAATTCTCAATGTTTAGTGGTTGAAAATTCAGTAAAAGCATGAACTATTGCTTCCCTATCATTGATCATTCTCTAACGGGTACAAGGTTTAACATGCTTGAAAAGATGGTAATCTGTTGGAAAAATGTCAGGTGAATATGAAAGATGCTGCAAGAAAATTGTATCACAATTCTCCACCTTAAACAGTGTCAGCTTAAAAGTGTGACTTCTAGCAATTTGATGGAGAGTTTAATTCAGTTCAAGTGGGATCAATTCTGCCAACTTTTCAACCTTTCCTTTTGCCTCAAGATGACATGATATAGTCGCTGATGAAACCCAAGAATTTCCAGAGGAGTCATTGGAGGTCGTTGACCACCGCTGTCACTAGTTCATAATTATTAAGAACGAGTTTGAACCCCTCCCCCAACGAGGTCTATTACGCAAACACACACACACACACACACACACACATATATATATATATATATATATATATATATATATATATATATATATATGTATACATATATATAAATATATATATATATATATATATATGTATACATATATATACATATACATGTATATATATATATGTATACATATATACATATAGATAGATAGATATATAGATATATATATATATACATATATATGTATACATATATATATATATGTATACATATATGTATATATATATGTATACATATATATATATATATATGTATACATATATATATATATATGTATATATATGTACATATATATATATGTATACATATATATATATATATATATATATATATATATATATATATATATATATATACATATATATATATATATATATATATATATATATATATATATATATATATATATATATATATTCTAATGATCAATAATTGAAGTGTATATACTTCCCTGATCAAAGTGCTCGATACTTTCCAAAAATTGAGCTTGGGTAATGACTACTTCTAAAATCCTCATTGCAAATTCCTTCCATGTTTTCCTGCGATTATCAAATGAGTTTTAATTTTTTTCTAAAACAAAACAAGGTTTAATATGTATCCTGTTTTTGCACTTTGAAACTTTTCAGACTTTCTCGAAATTTATTAGTGATTATGAATTACGTTCTGCATTCTGGATTCAAATCTGTGAAAATATGTTTCCCGATTTTAACAAAATTATTTTGGAGGTCTTGATCTTATAGAATACTGTTAAAAGTCAAGTTTATCGCTTCATGGTATGATAGCTTCATATACTTATAATGTATATCGGAGATAAAATATCTTATTTATGTAAGTGAGAAATCACATTGATTGAAATGCAGTTTTTTTTAGCTGTTAAAGTCATTGTTTGATGTATTGATATCTAAATCCTTTGATGATGATTCCCTTTTGTGATTGATTCAACAAGTAACTTCTAGATTATTCTCTAATAAACGTCACACTTTTAAAAAAACAAATCCAAAACGATGTATTATTTGATACTCTATTTGAAATGACCCCCGTCATTACACGGTGAATGAGCCATCTGGCCTAGACAGCATAAACAGAATGGACAATAAAAAAAATATGGACTGCTGTAGGTATCAACCTGCAATCAATATGTAGCAGCCTTAATGTAGAGTCATGCTACCTAGGCCAGATGACACATGTTAGAACTGTTGTAAAACTCCATTCAGTCCATTGCTCGTCTGGAAGTGGAAAAAGGCCTTATAGTTCACAAAAAAGCCATCTGACAAACATTTCGGAGGTTCAGATTCAGGTGCATAAAAGGTGTACTAAGTCCAAGAATTGAAATGATCCAGGAACATACCGACTGGAATATTCCCAACTTCAACATACTTGAGATGTGGATTTGAGCTCAGGAAAACGTCCTCAAATGATGCAGATTCATATATCTGATTCCAATAATTAATATCAACATTAAAAAAAGTTGTTATGGTTCGTATATGTATCAGTTATTCTCAAGTTAAATACTTGTTATTTTATATATGAAAAAAAAAATGACGATATTGGAAGTTTTGTTGTAAATTATTGAAATTGTATTCCTGATGTTTCGTACATTTTTCTGGACTTCTTTAAATGCGAATGGTACACGGAGATGAAGAGACAAACCCCTCCCCATCTCTTGATAATAGTTTGATAGGAACTCCATTATCCACGTATGAAGTATTTACTTGTGAACCACGCCATATTATATCATACCATGACATGATGTGGAAAAGTACGACTTGAAATAGATTAAAAGATACAAGAATTACAAATAATGTATTGAATACCAGAAACGCATGAAAATCCCATAGGTATTTACTCTATTGTTGCCTCTAAAGTTTGTTGTACTAAACCTCTTAGAAAAGCTGTTTCTTAAAAAACAATCAAACATGCAATCGAATCCATAAATTCTATTATAAAAGTGAATTCCAAGGTTAGTTAAATCTCTTTCGAGTGGTAAATAATTCTCCGTTTATTAGAGGAAAATGAATATTACTAATACCCGCTGAGGAGGTAAAACTATCTCAACCAATGTTTTTAGCATTCTTCACACAAAAATTCTTTATTGAAATCTTATTAAAGGATTGGATAAAATAATAGACTTGGCGTTTGCAGAAGGAAATAGTAAATATATTTGGGTTACAAATTCTAAAGCTTTCTGGTGTAAAACAAAAAAAGGGTAAGACTTATTTAATACGCTTTACCCTCAAGCGGTTGTTAGTTATCTTATTGAGGAATGTTATTTGGAAATAGGAAATACAATATTTTATCAGACCATACATGTCTCTAGGAGAATGGATTCTCCTTGGGTATTTACACTGACACAACTATATATCCATGTTATCTCGAATTGAAATTGATACTAAACGAGCTCATTCATTTTCAGGTTGAGCCCATTTATACATAACTAACGTTCTCCCAATGATGGAGAAAAATTAGGGATATAGTAAAGTAGTATATATATATATATATATATATATATATATATATATATATATATATTTCAATGTGTATATATATATATTTCAATGTGTATATATATATATATATATATATATATATATATATATTTCAATGTGTATATATATATATTTCAATGTGTATATATATATATTTCAATGTGTATATATATATATATATATATATTTCAATGTGTATATATATATATTTCAAAGTGTATATATATATATATGTGTATATATATATATATATATATATATATATATATATATATATATATATATATATATATATATATATATATATATATATATATATATATATCCTAAAGATGCTGAATCAAAATGTGAACATAAAGGTATGCAAGCCACATTCCTGTTTATCTACGATTTGCTTGATAAACCAGTTAGCTTCCGGTTCCGTATAGTGAAATTGTCTTTTACAACGAGAAGTATACCAGTGTATATATTTTACAGAAAAATATAATCAGAATATTTGAGAATTGCTGGAGCAAGATGTATTGATTTTATACTGAAAAATTGTTCCTTTAGTTGTGTGAATGGTCAATCAAGGCAGTGAAATTGGATAGATCTGTAGACTCTTTAACAAAGCCATGATTAGACATTCTGATCCCTTTGAAACTTATCAGTTGAACAATAGTGAAGTAATAACGAATATTAGAGACTTTGTTAACTAAAGTATGAAAAATACAATTAAAGAATATTGTATATTAGAATAAATCAATTTGTATCAAGGCTAGGGGAATAGGGTAACCAAAATAAATGGATCCAGCCTTTTCAGGATGGAAGACCGTTGTACTGATTGGAACCAAAGAAAGGGGAAAACGATTGTCTCTGGTCCATTCGTCTGACTGATTGGATGTTGGAAGAGGTGGAAGATCGAACTTGGAATGCCAGGTAACGAATTGTTCAAGTATGTTAATGAAATCGCCCATTGAAGTGTTACTACCCGCTAGAAAGTTATTTTGTTCCGTTTTAACTATATATTTTAGGATACTTTATATGATTATTTAAAGTATTAAAAAAAAAACATTTGGTGGACGCTTGTTGATATTTGACGTGGAAAACTAATTTTAAGGTGAGTGGAAGAAAAATGTCGAATTCTTCTGTTGAATATGTTGTTAGAGAATTAACTATAAGAAGTTTTTTTCTGTGTAATTAGTATTCCTGAAGATGATATAAGTCGGTTTACATGCAATCTGAGATTAAAACCGACACAACAGATGTAGTATTCACAAGTGAACATCGATAGAAAATGACACGAAGAGCGAATTACGTCCGTTGTTATACTCACTGATCTCTCATCGTTAAATACGTCTTTTGGAGTAACCTACGTGGGAAATATAAAATTTTTCTAAATGAATATATGCTATAAAATAATATCAAACTACAATACACATAATATCTTACACAAAATGACAACCTATATGTATGACGAACTATATCGTAAAAATGGTGTTTAATTAACACTGCTGAGGTGCCATGTTGATATAACTGTTTTGCTTTTAAAATCCCCGAAACGGTTACATGGTAAATAATTGATGATCACACCAAGAGACAATTTATACATTGAACTATAATGATAAAGTATATGTGAAATGAGGGGAAGAACACTGAAGAAGAATTACATATATATGGATACACACACACACACATATATATATATGTATATATGTATATATAAATACATATATATATACACACACACATGCGTGCGCGTGTATGTATATCGATTGTATGGACAAAAGTCGTAGTTTACATAATTGTATTTATGTGTTATATGTTGTATAAGGGGAATAGACATATTAGGTCCGACAGAATGATCATAAATTGCTTTTTTATTATACAGAAACTTATGTGGAATGATCTACCGTTATTACACGGTTGGTATATCACTCAATCTAGACGATGTAAATAGAATAAACAATGAGAGAAAATAGGGCTGCTGCAGGAAATGAACCTACCGCCAATAGGATGGTACTTAAACATAGCAATGCTCTTACCATTGAGCTAAACAACCATCGGTAATGTAAAAGCCAAATAACTGCTTCCATCCCGAATTCCCGCCTTGCTTTTACTTGGTCTTCTTGGTCTCTTTCATCGCGACAGTATATATTCAAGAAATGGACATTATTGTTCCGACAGAATCAGTCATAAATTGCGTTATATCATTACTCTATCTAGACAACGTAGATTGGGTGATGTATTATCTATGTAATGACAGGAGATCATTTTAAATGAGTTTTTATATAATAGAACGCGATTCATAATCTATGTTGCATGTTATATATTTATTCAAATAACCAATATGTAATACAGAAGCAATGTATTCATTATAACCTATCATATGAATACTCCCATGCCGTCTATATGTAAACACATATATGCATATATATATATATGAATATATAAGCATATATATATATATATATATATATATATATATATATATATATACTTATAATATCTATCTATATATATATATATATATGTATGAACAATCTCAGACTTACCCAAAGATTATTATATATTACTTGTCAATGTTGACTTATATCCTCACACATATACATACATTCCAAAGTTTCCTTATCATTTCACACACAATAAGGAGATTACCCCTGTTTATCAAGAATCAGCCGAATATCACGCTTTTCCTTTGTTTACTCTAAGATGAGGTATTTTTCTAAATGTTCGGTTTTGCCTACAAACAATTCGAATCCCAATTCTAAGCAGTTGTCTTTTGATCTTCTCCTACCATTTGCCTCTTGAAGAGATCCAGAGAAAAAGATTTTGAACGAATTTTTGCAATACTGTCATTCATTCACTCCTCTTATATACATATATATATATATATATATATATATATATTATTGTGTCATCCACAGACAGTTGTTTCGATGTATAACATCTCTTCAGTGTGGCTATAGACTTTCCATGGTCCCATTCTAAATTGAAGGCAGAATTGAAACCTTCACATCAGACCCGGAGGCCAAAAACGTACCTCTAGACTACAGAACTGGACGGTCAGTTAGGCTGAATTTACTTACTTAAGTGATATATCTATTTACACAGAAACTCCTCATCCATCGGAGTGCTCTATTCCAATGGAAGAGCATTGTGTACGCATACAATGGATGAGTTACCTCACTTAAAGAGTGCTCAACCCTGAATAGAGGAGCAATATATATATATATATATATATATATATATATATATATATATATGTATTCCTTAGTTAGCGTCAGAAATATGGGTATACTAGTATCTCTCTCTCTCTCTCTCTCTCTCTCTCTCTCTCTCTCTTTCTTTCTCTCTCTCTCTCTCTTTTTATATACATGTATATTGGACACAGTTGTCATGAAATATTTTGTTCAAAAATTAGTATTCACGCAGTTAGTAACTTGACTTTTATTTCTCTGAAAAAATTATATTGTTTTGATTTACGATAATCAGATCCGAAAGTTGAGGATATCAGATTTATTTGTCTTTGCCTCTTAATATTCATGAGTTTACAGCCATGAAGCCAATTCTTTTAAGCGTACGTCCTCATTCTGTATTTTTGTAATGTTGCAGTCTGGAGATTCTCCATCTATCTGAACACAATGGAAGATGCGGAACATTTTTCCTTCTGAGTTGATTTGGAATGATGTGTGTAATTCCAGCGAAACATAGGACCATTTGGGAAACTTGACAGCTGGACATATTGTTCTATCTAATTGAGTTCTCAAAACTTTGGGATAGTGCTCACTTCTTTTCTCTCCCTTTCTCCTACCTCTCTTTGTCCCTCTATATATATTCCTGAAAGAGTTAAAATGTAAAAAAAACTTATCCTAACAAAACAGAAAAGTACATATAATCGCATGATATCAAAGTATGTGTAAAATGTAAAAAACACAGAGAATCATATGAAAAATAATAACAAATATTGAGAAATAAGTGACTTGAGTGACACAAAAACTTCTTTTGTTTATAGCTGTAAAGCTTTCCAGTCTATTGCAAACAAGAAGTATTTGGACATGGCTCAATGGTAAGTTGATGGCCAAAAAAATGTTTTTTAATTGATACACCCGTCTTTGTCCCGTTAGGGGGGGGGGCTTTTCATCCATTCAAGTGGGAATCTTCCATAATCATTGAACCATTTCTACAGGTTTACACGTTTGTTGCAGCAAAAAGCAGTTTTCAAAAGCATCAATCGTTTTGAGGAAGGTCAAGAATACGTTAAAGATGAGCCTAAAGCCGAGAAACTGTCATTTTTGACGAATGAAGATACTATGACTGAAATCCAGGTTCTGATCAGAGAAAACCGTCGGATCATAATCAAAGCGATGAGTATTGAAGTTGGTTCAGAGTTCAGCATTTTCAATTTCAGGCAAACACCTTGACCCCAGCAACCATTCTGCTCGATTGGTGTCAAAAGCTTTGCGTGAAAATTAGATTAAATTAAATTAAATACGATCCAGAGAGCAAGGTTCAATTAAAATGGTGGCTTCAGTTGGGATCCTCTGGCCGGGTGAGATTCAAGTGAGAGAGGTCAGCTCAGAGGGTGATGATGACTGTTTTGGAGGATACCAAATCTTGATTGGGGGCGCATTATCAAGAACTTTTATGAAAATCGATGGAAAAACGACCAGGTAAGTTTCGCCGATGATTTTTTCCCATCTCAACATCTGCACCTGATCATTCTTCGAGGGTAGTGAGGGCTGCCCTAAGGGAATTTCGATGGAAAACTTCAACGCCATCCACTTCATAGCTCTGACCTCCCATTTTTTGAACGTCTTTGGTTCCAAAGACTCAAAAGGGAATTCTTAAAGAACACTTTTTGATTCGCTAGATGATGCCAAAACTGCTGTTTTGATAGGCTGAAAATCGAAGAGCACAGAATTCTCCAGAGGTGAGTCTGAGAGATGGGAACACCACCATCTGAAATGTATAGACTTTGGTGGAGAATCTTTCGAAAAACCATAGCTCCTCAATTTGTATTTTGCAATCCATCATCATCGTCATCACCATCATCATTATCATCAATATCAGCAATAACAACTTTTTAGCATCCATCGTTGGACATAGACCTTTCCTCAAGATTTGCCTGACTTCGATATCGTGGGCATCACGGAGCAAGTACTTCCTGAACTTATCTCGTTTATTCCACGATCTTATAGTTTGTTGGTCTTTTTTTTCGAATGTGATCTCTGGGTATCCACGTTCTGAGTCGTGATACCCGGTAGTTGTCTGCAATTCACGCATACGACCAACCCATTGCCATTCAAAAGTTTGTTTGTTTTTTGTTTCCACGATAATTCAGACTGTGATATACATAGCTGTCTTGTGATCTCTCCACGATTATATTTTGTGTGCGTTGCTTGGTTCTGAGTTTGAGTGTTAGTGTTTCGATTAGGTTCCATGTTTCAACTCCACAGGTGACTATCGGGGTGATACATTGGTTGTATACTCTTCTTTTTAGCACTGATGGAATTTAATTGTTCTTGGAGGTTGAGCTTCCCCTGCTGAAAGCTTTCTAAACTAGTGTAATTCTTCGCATAATTTCGTCTCCTTTTAGGGATTTTGTGGAGATTTGTTGTTCTAGGTAGATGTGGCAGTTAACTTTCTCCAGTTCTGCATCTTGGATTTTGATTGTTGTGTCTCTGTCTTCATCCTCTTTGTTTTGCATGATATTTGTTCTACTGAAGTTCATGCTGACCCAAATTTCCTGCTTTCTTTGATCAGCCGGTCGAGGTTCATCTTGAAGTCGTGAAAGTTCTAAGCAGAAAATGCTATTTCATCTTCAAATCAAAGGTTGCATTGGCATTCGCTGCCTATTCCAATTCCTTTATTTTCCCAGTCTGAATTTCGGATAATCATCTCGGCGCAGGCTGTGAAGAGTTTGGACGAGCTGGTATCTTTTTGTATTGCCCCTTACTTGAGCTTGGAGGGGCCTGCCTGATGGTAGAACTGCTTCTGCCGGTAGATAGGTTGCAATAACCTTACATAAACTGGGTCTACGCCTTGTAGGATGACAGCATCAATATCCTTGAGGAAAATCACTCCGTCGAAGGCCTTCTTAAAGACAATAAGTGTTATAGCCAAGTGGAATCTTATACACTGCTACTTTCTATTTTAGTTGATTTATTAAATGGAGACGGTCAATGGTTTGAGTACTTTTTTTTCTGAAGCCACCTTGTTCCCATGACTGGTTTTCGTTTAGTGCTTTAGTGGTTCGGTTGTTGATTCCGTTGGTGAAGAGTTTGTAGATGTAGTTTAGTAGAATTATTGGTTTAGATATCTGGGATCCTCTTATATTATATATAGTAGCATTATAATTGCAGTATTCCAATTCTCTTCGACTTCACTTTGTCTGAGGCCTGAATGTTGTGAACTTTAGATATCTTGATTATAACTCCAGGATCAATTGAAAGCACTCGATTGGAAATAGCATCTGGTCAATACTTACTTTTGTTTAACCTCGAAATTCGTTCTTTCGTGAGAAAACAGGAAAAAGTACTTCGAAGATTAAAACAGCATTTAGACAGTACTGATATTTGCCGTTACTTCTTTTCGTATCTTCTGACAAGTCTTGATAGGGAATTTTTCCGATATTCTGATAAACAAATCAGCCCAGTCACCCGCCAATTTTTTTTTCTGTCGTTGATTCGTAATATGCACAAGTCTAGCGCTATGGGGTCGGATCTTCTTAGCAGGTGTTCTGTTCTCGTCAACTTGTAACTTTGTCATCCAGAAATCGTCCATTTATTCGAACACCGACCCCAGGCAAATGTTTCAAAGATTATCCAATATTTTCTCTTCTTTCTACATTTTTAATGGTATCCGTGTCTCTCGAGGCAGACGAGAAACTTTCATAGATTTGTATCATTACTGCAACGCATAGCAAATAAATATTTAAATACTAGCGTTAGCAAAGAATCACTCTCAACTGGCAAGACTCCAGCGAAATAAGATCCCATTAATCCTAAAAAGAAGGGTATACAACCAATACATCCTTTTGATTGTCACCTATGGAGCTGGAACATGGAACCTAACCAAGAGACTGACCCGCAGACTGAGAATCTTACAACGTGCACATGAAAAGAATCATGCTCAACCTCACATGGAGAGATCACAAGACAGCATAGTATATCAGAGAAAAAAAAAGAGTCCGAGGCATCATTAAAACATTTAAGAAACTTAAATGGCAATGGGCTGGTCGTGTTGTAAGAATGTCAGACAACTAATAGACATCATGAATGGCAACATGAATCCCCAAAGATCACATGCACAAAAACCCGGCAGAGTACAAGATGGAGAGATGAACTAAAGTTCAGAAAACATTTGCTCTGCGACATCCACGATAGAGAAGTGTGGTGAATCCTCGTAAAGTCTATGTCCAAAGACCGACGATGAATGACTGAAAATGATGATAATACCTGTCAGAAATGTCACAACTGCTGATATGACTGTATTGTATTTTTGCAGCTCATACATATATGAAATATATAGCTTGAAACTGGCCCTGGGGAAGACCAAAACCCCCGTCACTGAGGGTAGTTCGATTTTGGGGGACATTACCAGCAACACATGACCTACTCTCCAAGCAGTGGCTGCTGGTCAGACTTCAGCTTAGAAAATGTTGGCTGGATAATGAATGCTGTACATGCTGATGTTGACTCAAAGAAGAAATCTTTTTATAGAAACTTTCACGTTTGGCATCTTTTGCTTTGGATGCATAGTTCCTGAGTAATAGAAGTCCAAAAATGCACACTTACATTTCAACTTTGACGATTCAGATGAATATTTCCTTTGCTACAATGGCAAAAACACAATGAATTAAGAGCATCAAGTGTCGTAAAAATGAAACCAAACGAACATATTCCAAGATGGGTAATCGTGTTCCAAAAAACACGTAGAAGCAACGCTTTGATGTTTTTGGAGGGAAAACCTTTAAAATGCTCGATTTGATATTTTGTTATTCTTGGCTGCATCTTCTCAAGATTATTCATCATGACAATCGGTCGTTGAACTTGATATTAACAGAATAATTAAAAGTGGCTTTGAAGAACAAGCCTTAATTGTCACTTTTAAGGTATCATTAAGTTTGACACCACATTCACGGATCACATCCGACCCGCTTTCTTTTAAGTGTCATATTCGCAGAGCAAAAAGATTCAATCAATCACAGAAACGATCCTAATGTGTTGTCATCTATCTGATTCAATATGGGGAACAGTCGACCAAAACTGTTGCCTCGGTAATTTTTAGGTGATCCTGTATGGCTGACTATGTATTCGTGTATATGTTGCGTTTAGAGACCGAGCTATAGGATGGGAAATCAAAACTGTTACTCTTCTTCAGGTTTAAAAAAAAGCACTAGTCTTTTCTTTCAAATTGCACTCAACCCAAACTAAGACATTGCTCACTGAACTGATTGTATGCGAAACAAGACCAACGGAACTTGTTTGTGTAAGGCTAAAAAATTGACTGGTCGAAATGTTATCGAAGGGCAATGAGAACAAAAAGAAACAAAGAGATAAAGATGAACAAGACTAAGACAAAAGAGATGTTCACTGATGATTTACCGAAAAAATTTATGAGAGTAGATGATGATGCGTTCGAAGAAGTAAAGGAATATAATTATGTCAGCCAATTGATAAAGCTAGAAAGGGAATAAGACAATGTAAAGCGATTGACTGGAAAGAATTTGGTATGAATAGAGACATACTGTAAAGCAAATTGCCAATATGCTTTAAACGTAAAGTATGCAATTAATACATACCAGCTATGCCTTACGACAAACCCGGGAACTCACAAAACCACTAGGAATCAAACTCAGGAGTGTTAGAACATCTTGGCGAATAGAAAAAGGACAACATGGATTCAAATGAGGACCAGGGTGAAGGATATCGTACAAATAGTTAAGCAACGAAATGCATATGGATGGGGAACATAGCAAGAATAAAGGAGCAGACTGCACACCAATCGTTGCACTTGTGTTTTCCCTGAGACAGTAAACTCTGTTGGAAAAGACTTGACACAAGATGGATAGACGCAATAGAGGTGGGGACAAAAAGGGAGGGAGAAAGAGAGAGAAGGAGGAAGAAAGAGAGAGAAGGAGGAAGAAAGAGAGAGAGGGAGGAAAAGTGAAAGGGGGGAAGAGAGAGAGAGGAGGGCTGAATAAGAGATTATGTGTAACATTTTTTAATGAGCACTTTGATATCTGGCAGAAATGCCGGTAAACAAAAATGATCCTAATTAGAGCGAACATAAACTCAGATCTAAGCATGGATACCAGTTCATGCGGAAATAATCACGTCACTTTTGACCATTCCAATATCTAACTATCTTTCTATCTATCTATCTATCGCTCTCTCTCTCTCTCTCTCTCTCTCTCTCGCACGCTCCCCCTCTCTCTTCGTATATATATATATATATATATGTATATATATATATATATATATACATATATATATATGTATATATGTATATATATATATATGTATATATGTATATATATATATGTATATATATATATATATATATATATGTATATATATATATATATATATGCCTGGTTGTATGGTTATGTACTTGCTTTTAATGAGGGATTGGCTAAATAGGGAGATGTTATGGAAGACCAACCTGCAAACCTTGATGAGGGATGAGAAAAAAAAAACAGACGTTACTTGCCGATTTTTCCTCAAGTGTTTAACGTTTCTGGTGGTAACATTTTGGAGTGGGCCAAAACAGACCGGCTATAGAAGCCAATTTTCGACTAGATCTGGTCGATATTTTTCCAATTTATCCAATAAAAATCTTTGATACCCGATTATATCTGAAGATATAAGTGCGAAGAAAGTAATTTGTTCTGGATTCTTAGTATATAGTTATTATATTTGATCAGTGAGCCGGAAATGGAAAAATCTAGCTCATTTCCGTTATTTTTACGTACAGTTTTGACTATCAATAAGAAACCATACTTAGCTTCCCTGGCAATGATTTATCCTGCTTTCAATTGTTTCTTCTTTCTATCTCTAACACCTTCTTTTTCTCACCATTTATTGTCGAAGTCTTTTTCTTTTCTGTTGCAATTCAGTTGAGCAAGAGTAATTCAAATTTTTAATTTGAAAATTCTGCTTTATTAATGTCCACGTCCAGTTATGACTCAGGAACGTGTAAGTATTACTGCGCAATAGTAATCTTACTATATGAACAGATCTCAAATAACGGTATTTAGACATATATTTCTAAAAAATTTTATTTCTATAAACAATGAATCGGACCCCCGTTTCCTCCGTAATCTTTCAGGATTTGATTAAAAAAGATTTCTTCAAAAAGTTTCCAGTTCGATTATCTTTCTGAAAAATTCTTCAGTCAAATATTCGTAAAAACTTCAAGTAGCAATAATTTTGCAAAATTTGTTTCATCTTTCAATCAATCAGGTCTTTGTTCCCTGAGGAAATGTTCCACTTTTTTAGGGGATCATGTTCAGATTGTACATAAAATACGAAACTGGTCACTTTCCATCCGTCATACGAAACTAGCAGGTTACTTCCAAGAATCACTTTTGCTTACTTTATAATTCGTAAAAGAATTATCAAATATTCCATTCTTCGGAGGCAACTATTTCAAACATGGTCGTAGTCGACTACAGATGCACAGAAGAGCAAATGCTGTTCAGTAAGAGTGAGCATTATTCAAGAGAATATCTGTATAATTCATGTATTGAATTCTGTTTTTGTTTCATCTATTTTTCACACATCCGTTCATTTGATGTTAAAAACGACATAAAAATTTAGTGTTGTTTTTAACACCGAATGATTGAGTACGTCGAATGTTCCAATTTCTAATCGCGATTAAATTAAATTAGCCATTTGTTGAGAGTATCCTGACGTTCAACTCCTAAAAGGAGTAAGACAATGTGATACCAGCTAACCTAAACTCTTTACAGACTGCCTTGAGATGATTTTCCAAAACATGAACAGGAAAAATTGAGGAATCAAAATAGACAGCGAATATTTTATCAACCTTAGATTTGTAGACGACATTGTCCTTTTTGCAGATAACTTACACGACCTCCAACTAATGCTAGCTGATCTGAACGAAGAAAGCAAAAAAGTGGACTTACACATGAATTTCAGTAAAACAAAAATCCTGTGCAATAATCATATCGAAAATAAGAACATAACTGTCGAGATAGAAGATGCAAAATTTGCAAGGTAGACCACGACATCTACGGAGGACAACGAATCTCCATAGGACCGTCAAAAGGGGAGAAAATCAAGTGAAGAATCACTTTGGGATAGCAAGCCTTTGGCACAGCAAGCTCAACATTGAAAAACCAGATGATCCTAATAATCTCAAAAAGAAAGCATTCTCCTGATAGTTACTTTTGAGCTGAAATATGGATCATAATCAAGACACAGACCTACAAACTAAGAAGTTAGCAACGTGTGCATGAGAGAATCATGCTAGACCTTACATGGAGAGATCACGAGACTGCACAGTACATAAGGAAGAAAACGGGTGTCCGTGACATCATAGGAACTATTAAAAAAATCAAATGGCAATGGGCCACGTCGCAATAATGACAGACAACCGATGGACATCACGTCTCATAACCTGGATCCCCAGAGATCACATAAGAAACCGAGGCCGACAGAACACGAGATGGAGAGATGAACTGGACAGAGTCAGGAAATACTGCCTCCGCGATGCCCATGATAAAGCATGGTGGCGAATTCTGGGGAAGGTCTATGTCCAACGAAGACGCTAAAATACCGATGATGATGATGATGATGATGATGATGATGATGATGATTCATTTGTACAGTTTCAGTTAAGTATACTTGGTTTTTTTTCCGTTTCGTACATTCGTTATCGATTTCAATAATGGCTAGAATTTCTGCCTTCGCTTTTGACAGTTCATTTTTGTCAAAAGAAAGGGAAACAAAAGCTGATTGGATGGAACGTTGGAATAGAACAATTATTTCTACAACTAGTTTTGTTTTTATAATTCCCGAAACAGTTTCATTGTAAATAACTGATGATCCAAACAAGGGAAAACATGTGTGAAACAAGAAACTTTTAGAAATTACGTGAATTACATAAGCAGATATTGAAAAACTTATTTGATGCTGAAAGGTATTTCATATATATATATATATATATATATATATATATATATATATATACATATATACTCAAGATTAAGGAAATGAAAGATCTGACAGGCGTTTCATGGTTGATCAATTTACCTATCGTAATCGGTTATACTTAGTATTAATCTAATTACTTCACAAATTATTTTGTCGAGTATTTTCTCCCTCTAATTCAAGTGAACATCGTTTCAAATTATATCAGAGATATATTAAACACTTTTTATTTGATGAAATAATTAAATTTTGAAATCCCAACTGCTCTACTTTGAAAAAATATTTTTTAAAAAGTATTATATATATATATATAGATAGATAGATAGATAGATAGATATATCCCATTAATGACGCCCTCAAGTTTTGTTAGAAAAAAGCTCACAGACATCTGTAAAGTTATAAAAGACTTCTAACGAATAACTTAGCAACACGCAGACACGGGAAATGCATGAATATTTAAGATATTATCAATGAATATATCGAAAACAGAAAAAACTTATCAAAACAAGCAAATGCAAGAAACTCAAATACATTACGACATACAGAAGTAACAATTTTCATAGCGTGTTAAGGTTAAAAAACAACCTGATGTACCCACCATCAAACCTCTATTACCCATCCTAAACCAATTATCTATACTCTTGAGAGTGACCAATATCTGTTATACATAATGTAAGCGAAACACATTAAACACTAGAATTACTAGAACTAATAAGAATAACAAACATATCCCCACAAAGACTTACACTTGCCAAAACAAATTCAATAACACGAATAATTCAACCAATACTAATAATGACCACACTAGTCATCACAATAACCGTTCCTCTACCATTCCAAAAGCTCCCACAAATATCGGACCGGTATCCCTCTTCAATCCTATACACAGACCCACCTGAAATGTTCTAAGAACAACATAGACCAAACACCCTGCTCTGAAACTAAGATTTCCATAATCCTATATACAAACTACGAAAATATCAAGAAACATCCAAACAACTACAAATGGAAGGGGTCAGAAAAAATATTATCTCCAAAAAGAACTTTAGAAAGCTTAAACAACGGCTACCATGTTTCAGAAAAGAAATTTGAATTCACTGAAGATACCTTCATTTGCCTTTTAAAAAAGGGTGTAAAATTCTGTCCCCAACCCAACACTTAAACAAGAATTTCTTAAATAATGACCCTTAATATCATAGATACCTCTATCCAAACATTTGAGCGAGCAATCAGAGAAAACAATAAAACATTCATCAACAATCACAATAAACAGCTCTAACCACACGATAACTTTACTGTTAGAAACTTATAAATAATACCGGCTCAATAATCACTAGAGCAGATGAGGTAGGAGCTATAGTCGTTTGGGATGTTGATGAATACCCCATAGAATATGATACCCAACTTAACAACACAGGATTCTACATAATGACCCCTTCACTGGATATCAAAACATAATAACTCACTCCCTAACAGAGATGTGCAACTATAACATTTTATATTTAAAAGATACTAAATACACGTAAATCCACTAACACACAATCTACCAGGTTCTGCCTACTTCTGGAAATCCATAAATAAAATAATCCAAGTAGACCAGTCATTTCTGCTACTGATTTCAACACCACCAAACTATCGAGATATGAAGACCATCAAATCCAACCCCTCTCTAGGCAAGTTAAATCCTACATACAAGACACCACTGACCTTTTAAACGAAGACATACATACAAGAATAATCTCCAAGCATTTCTACTCACTATTGATGTCAAATAACTTTATATTATATGTTTGATATTAAATATTAAATATTGATGAAGGCATTCTAGCCCACAAAGAAGCCCTTGATAATAGAACCACAAATGAATCAAAAGCTGAAACAATAACCAATCTTATGCAACACATTTTCACTTTCAATAACTTCAATTTTAGCAAAAGACATTTCCTTAAGATGGAAGGCTGTGTTATGGGCACAGTCCATGATCCTTCTTATGCCAACATTTTAATGGGTAAATTCAAAGAGACAACTAAGCACAGATTGACAAAGACTGCATCTTCTATGTTCGTTGTATAAAGTCAAAGCTAAACAAGACAAAACCTTTAGACACATAAACTCTGCACATGACTCTATTAAATATGAAATTCTACTAACTCTATAGCCTTCCTAGCACTGGCATATACATAGATAACAATATAAACTTTTAGACCAGTCTCTATACTAAGCCTACAGACATCCACATCTACCCTCACTTTAAATTGGCCTACCCCAAACACTAGATAAAAATACCATTTCCATATAAACCTAGAATTAAAACAATACATAGAGGAGAAACCTCTACATACTTCAACAAAGAGCAACCTGTCTGCATACAAATCATAACCAATATGCATTATCACCTACCACAGGCAAAAACATTACACATGATGAGCAGTAACACTATGTTGAATAACATAGTCTCGCAAAATATCATTCTTAAAACCGTCAGATTGTCAGAACGCCGCTACAATGGATATAATCTATGCTGCAACCATGTTAATGACACCAATACCTTCACTACCTGTAAAATTAACAAAACATTCTATGTCTATTATCATTCTAACTGTAGAAGCAGAAGTGTCATCAATATCCTTGAATATTATAAATGCAAGCTGCAAAATATAGGCAAATCTGAGTGGCATTTCAACATTAAACTTTATATCTATAGGCAAAAAATAAAATTACTCAATCATCCCAAATTATTCCCAGTAGAACTACACTTCCATACCTCCGGTCATAATTTTAGCTAACTTATCAACATGAGAAAAAAAAGTACTCCATCCGACACGACTAGAATTGTGGAACTACATTAAGATATGTGGATTAATAAATTTAGAACCGTTCCTCCTACCGGACTCAACTCCAGACTCAACAATCCTAACCACACCGATCTCTAAACCCATAATCTGCTCACTCTTAATTACTCCATGGTTACCAACTCACTACCTTCAATCCTGCACATAGGACTGCTTATCGACTCATGCCCAAACACCCCTCAATATACTTTTATCCCCATCTTTACAGTGTTGACCCCCATCTGCGTATGATTATTATTACTGTATCTATATCTCATCCTAGTTTTACGTATATCTAACATTGAGAATATCATAGAGTCCCACAGTACCCAATCAATGGCCCATTTTACTTGTGCAACTCAAAGTTATCTGACTTTTCCGAACAAATACAGTGACCACTGAAGATATATAATATGCATTCCCAAGTCATACTCGATAATATATAACAAGGGCCTTCTCCAACCTATATCTCAACACTTTGATCAGGACTAAGGATAGCCTTAACCATACCTCGCTAAGTACCAAGTTGGCCAAACGCTATACCACTAACTATCTACCCAACATCCAGTACATCCAAACCCTGATAGCACTCCTCCTTCGACCAATGCAACCAATAAAATACCTATAACTGCTGCTACTACTTTGAACAAAATATCCAACCAGAGATTCCTTCACAGACAAAAACAATTTCAACTAACTGCGATGGCCTCCCACGAATCCTCATTTTTTACTTCAATTGTTGCTTTCAAAGCAAAACACTTGATACTAAATTTCTTTTCCATGGAAACTTAACCTTCAAAGGTACACACATGCTGCTGACGATAGAAACCCTTCCCCAAACATGTATAGCATAACAATTAATTCATTTGTGAATTATTTCATTAACAAATCTCCATATACTTTCCCTCTTTAGTTTGCATCATTTATTATTGTAAGAAGTGTGTCATTCTATACAGTATATTATCATAATGTATCGAAGAAAAATGTTATTTCATACTGCACTTCATTTAATTTCTTAGATATTTTTCACAGAAAACACCTTGATTGAGAGAGATTGAGATATGGAGAGATAAGAATGACTATGAATACTGACTGTTTTTGAAATCAGTATAATAATGTCCAACTTACTTCCTTTTTCATTTGTATTTCTCGAGATTAATGAGAATATTATGTAGAACTGAAATTAATGTTTCATAAATATTCTATAAAAATGTTCATATTTGCAATTATCTCGCATAGATCACACTTTAAATACATTTGATTTCCCCCTTTGTGAGTTATCAATACAAAAAACTAGAACAGTTTTGGTTAGTCACTCAATAAAAACTGTCATGTGAACAATGTCTTTTGGCAGCATACTGTATTGATATTATTCAATTAGAATTGGAAAAAGCAGTCAATGAATTAGTTAAATGTATCACCGTTTGTCAGTCAGTAATCAACGAAAGTTAGAATTTGTTGTCACAAACAAGTGACTAATCCAGCATCAACTTTCATAGCGAACCTTCTGGGATAAGTATAGAAACAAGAATGTTTCTGTTGGTATAATGAGGAGTAAAAAAAAACAAGTGTGATACTTGTCTGACACAAGGACCGATGCATTCTAAACTTACGTTACAAATTGAACGCCCGACTAAAAATCTGTTCAAGGGGTATTTTGAAGAGTGAATGCTCTGGGTTTTAGTCATTAACCTTCATCGGAGCGGCCTGTACGCGTGATACGTATATAACCAGCCAGCTAGACCAGAAAAAACAAACTTGAAAATCAGACCATAGATATTCTAGTTTAATTTTCAGTGCCTTCAAAAGCCCCTCCTTTCAAAAACCCATTCCTGTCAAAGCCCCAAAGCCCTTTTCACTGGAAAAAACTTCATTTAATGCTAATATCGTTGTAAAATAGATTTTTATTTATGCAAGCAATGCATATTTGCATTTTAACTTGGTAAAATAGAAGTTAATGCACTGATGACGCAATAATAAGATGTAACTTAATCGACATCAGATCCTTTCAGAGAGTTGGAGAGATGGCTCTGTAGAGATGGTGCAAGGCATTCAGTATGTCCATTTGTCATTCAGTCATCGACAGCAATCGATGCTATAGATGCTAGCGTATCTAAAAGTGAAGAAATTTACGTTGGTCGTTTTGATGACCGTTTTCGTTGACGGTCTCTCTCAACGATACAGACTCTTTAGTATTCGAGAAAATATTTAAAGCAGACGTTAAGACATAAAATAAATCATTGAATGTTGGGAACATTAACCCGGAAGGTATTTTTGTTAAACTGAAATTGAGTTATTTATGGGATGAAGTTTTATAAAGAAACATTCCTTTGGGCCAAGTCTCTATCTTTTTCGTCACTTTATATCACAAGATTATAATTGTATGTATATATATTTTTGTGTCGGCCATTTTGTCGGGAGAGATAACTATTAAATGTTAATTATATAATTCTTCTTCTTGACTCTTTTTCTCTTCTCAGAGGCGTCCTGGCCGCTTCATAAGAGACTCTGACCGTCGATCAGCCGGTCTGTCGACTTATTATTTTTCAGCTGTTTTAAAATTTACTAGGAACTCGATAGAAAGGTGTCTTTTGAAATAAATGCTTCTTACCCACAATATATCTTCCAAGCAAAAATCTTCAAGCAATATTGACGTTTGAGCTTTATGCTTTGAAATCGATTTTCTCAGCTGTATCATCAGATCTACTTGAATCTTGATAGAAAGGTGTCCTTTGATTGGATGTTTCAAACTTGAAAAGCAAAGCAACAAGATATATTGTCCAACACATAACAAAAAAGGAAATAAAATCTGCGAACCCAGTGAAAATCTTGCTGTGTTATTTTATGTTCACTCTGGACTGATGTCCTTGGGAAAGGCATGAATTCATTCTCCCCATCTCCAGCTATTGGTAAATAGCAGGACAGTTTGAGCTTTGTTAGGCTTTCAATCTTGGGCATCAAGCTAGAACCAGGCCCTTTAAAAACCCAAAATAGCAACAAAAACAATTATTTGCCCTCAATGAATTGTCCGAAAATTGAGACATGACCACAAATGGGGACATGGGGGCGAATAGGGACACTAGAATTAATCAGGACACGGGAGTAAATAGAGATATGAGAGCAAATTGGTACAGGGAAGCAAATGGAGACACTGGAGAAAGGGAGATACGACCGACCGACCGACCGACCGACCGACCAAAAAGTGTCTGGTAGAGATGTGTGGACACATATAAAAATTAACGGGATATATGCAACCGTTTCAAAATTACTTCATTAGGTCAAAAAGTTAGGAAACTTTGGAAGCATTTTCATCGTTTTTCTATAATTCACCTTGTGTATGAAAGCAACTCATTCATGCTTTCTCATTTCTATATTGCTTGTCTTGTGGAAGTTCAGCAAATTATATTAGAGTAGTTCGTCGACGTGGAAAATACACTGGTATATTTGAATGTTCATAAGATGACTTCATTTAAAAGAGAAACTACTAAACGCATTCCCTTGGAAGAGCCCATTGTTTCAAACCGTTGAAATTTTTATCAGCGGAATCGTTACTTTAAGTTGAAGAATCCATTAATACCGATAAAGTGACAGGAATGAATGCTCAATATATTAGAATCGGGGTGTGATTGCACATTTTTTCGCTCTCAGAAAGAAATTTCAAATCGAGGTAAAAACAAACCCCAGTGAATTTTCGTTAAATACTATTTATCGATAATATAATCTGCCATCATTATCGGTGATATCAGCTCAACTTAAAGGCAGATTTTCGATCCATGGCCGAAAGAGTTATGCGTTTTATTTTTCTGATCAAATAACTTCAAGTTTCTATCCTCTAAGTAGTTAAACTTCACTATACATTGTAAACGACACTGTGTCGGGCAGCAGGGATGATATACCAAATGCCGTCGTCATTTCATACTTTTAATCATGGCTTTGCATTGGTTGGTTGACTTCTAAGCAGTGAAATAAGTAACTACTTTTTGATTAGTATGAACTTTCAACATCATCATCATCATCAGTATTTTATCATCCGTCGATGGATATAGACCTTCTCAAGGATTCGCCACGTCTCTATATTGTGGGCGTCGCAGAGCCAATATATTCTGAATTTGTCCAGTTCGTCTTGCCATTTTATATTCTGCCGGCTTTCGCTCTGCATTTGATCTCTGGAGATTCATGCTGTGAGTCGTGATGACCATTGATTGTCTTTTGATCTTGCAACATGACCTGCTATTGAGTTTCTTTTCGGTTTTCTATGATGTCTCAGATTGCAGTTTGTTTTTTTTTCTTTCGGACTTTCTATGTGATGTTGAGCATGATTCTCTCATGTGCATGTTGCATGGTTATCAGTTTGCGGCTCAGTCTCCTGGCCAGGTTCAATGTTTCTGCTCCACAGGTGACTATTGAGACGATGCATTAATTGTACACTCTTCTTTTTAGGAATATAAGGATTTTCTTGTTCTCAAAGGATGAGCTTTCCCTGTTAAAGGTTTGCCATCCTAGAGAGATTATCGGCTTAATTTTTTCTCCTATTGAGGGTTTCATGGAGGTTTGTCGTCCGAGGTTGATGTAGTGATCTGCTTTGTCCAGCTTAGCATTTTCGATTTTGATCTTTGCGCGTTCATTTCCGACATATTTGTTGTACATGATATTTGTCTTGCTGCAATCTATGTAGAGGCCAACTTTTTTGCTACTTGCATTCAGTTCATCCAGGATTAGTAGAAGTTTGTGGGGAATCCCAGCAAAAGTGATGTTGTCTGCAAATCTGATGTCACCCATGTATTCACTGTCTAATGACGTCTGAAAGATACAAAATCTGGAAAATCAGAATTTTATCTGAATTTTTGATACCCATTTTTTAAAGTACGTGTTCCGAGTATGATTATTTTTCATTCCTCATGTCAGGAAAGGAAGGGTTTTTTCATAGGATTCCTATCGAAACGTCTATTACTTTGATGATTTATTTCATTATACATTGATGTTTTCATTGATTTTTACACATTTAATAGATAAATCCCTGGAGATATTACTTATGTTTACCTTTTTTTAAAAAAGTGCTCAGGAACGGCTTGAACCGAATCTCATCAATAGAAACGACGGTAAAAAAGGTTTTCCCAATTATTGAGAAAAATTTCATTCCCAGATCTTAAATTATCATTTATCAAATAAAACAAAAAATACCGAGAAGAAAGAATAATCTCCTTTTTTTTTCAATTCCCAAAGTAAGACTCCTGATTTAAGCGATTCAAGGACACCTTTCTAAAAAACGTAAACATAATTGATATCTTGAAGGATTTATCCGTTGAATGTGAACAAATTAGTGAAAACAGCAATGTTTAAGAATGATATGGAAAAAATATTGTTTTTTCTTATATTTGGACTGAAAAAATATCTAAAGATTGTCCTTTAATAAATAAGGATCAAAAATCTTATTTAAATCGAATAATTTACCTAATTCTAGAAATCTCTCAGATATCCCCTTTTAAGTGAAATTTTTCCTACCTATTTTTCGAATACAAAAATACGTAATTACTTTACGGACAACTAAACACATAATTACTTCCTGAACACGAAAAAAAACGTAATTACTTTCTGAATACTCTCATAGATGACAATCATCTTCACGTTTTGGTTTACGACTTGTTGTACATTTTGTCGAAACAATAAAACAGACAAAGAAAAAAGGTGCAGGAATAACAGTGGAATTGCTCTGTAGGAATTGAATTTGTAACAGCTGAAATTGTTTCGCAGAAACAACGGTTTTCATTCTAGATTGAAAGCTCTGAACATCTCCTCGTCAAGATTGCACTTGATACACGACAGTAAATCAACTTAAGTCTCAGGAAAACATCAAAGCCAGAGTAAGAAGTACATCAATTTTCGTTTGTTAGAAACCGTCAACCAAAACTGTCATCAACTCTATCAAAATAGGTCTATTCAGTTTTCGAGTTGATTTTCAGTGTGGATATAGACTATCCAGTATCGCAAGGTAGGGACAAAACGGTTGCTTCAAACCCAGAGGCAGATGCTCCATCTCTGCCATACGCAGAACTGGACAGTCAGAAGGACCAAATTGATTGATATATTTACCTCTGCATAAGTCCCCATCTACCTGAGTGCTCCATTCGAGAGTTGGAAGTGCATTGAATATATATATATATATGTATATATATATATATATATATATATATATATATATAGTGTGTGTGTGTGTGTGTGTGTGTGTGTAATAAATCGTAGAATGTGGATTCGCCACACAAACTAGCTCATGTTTCTGCCCACTCTGGGCCTCATCAGACGAATAATATATAATTATATTACGTTATACTGCTAGCCTAATCTGTACCATATATATATATATATATATATATATATATATATATATATATATATAAAAGAATGGCTTGAAAACTGAATCAACTCATCAAATATGAATAAACCTGTGTATCATGCCGCACTAATAAATCCAGAGGACTGGGAATTTAATCATTCACTCCTTATGATTGAAGTGCGGCAGAAAATGCAGTGGGCGAGTTGAGTTCAAGCTCCACTTTCGGAGGCATAAATCCTAATCCTCTCCTCAACTATAGGCAAAATTATGCATGGTGAATTGAATGACGCCATTTTTGGTGGTTTTTGCCTTTAAATCCATTTAACAAGTTACAGACCTCCTAGACGGGGGAAAACCTGTGATATGTAAAGCTATGGCAGGGTCAGCTTTTGCCGTGGTCAGCGTAAGGGCTTTCACTCACTTATTTACTCTTTATTACGTCAACAAAAAGGTTATTCTTGTTTAATTCTAACCCCAACCGATAGGTTTTGGTTGTGCGTGGTCAGTTTGAGATGTGTGTTTCTGTTAAATTGACCCTTAGTTTGTACCCGCTTCTTATTTGAAAATTCAGACATTTTGTTGATTCATCATCATCATCAGCAGTCTCTTTGTCGGACATAGACCTTCCTTAGGATTCACCACACTTCTCTAACGTGGGCGTCACGTAGTCAGTTCTTTCCTCGGCCTCAGTTGCGCATGTGATCAACGAGGATCCATATTGGATTCTATGATGTCTCAGATTCCTGTTTTCTCCCTCATATCTTGTGCTGTCTTATGGTCTCTCCATGCGAGTATGATCATAATTCTTTCATGTGTCTGTGACATGCTTCTTAGTTTGCAGGTCCGTCTCTTGGTTAGGTTCCATGTTTCTGCTCCGTAAGTGACTATTGGGACGATGCATTGGTTGTATACTCTCCTTTTTTTGGATTGATGGAATCATCTTGTTTTTGAAGGTTGAGTTTGCTCTGTCAAAGGTTTACGATCCAAGGGTGATTCTTTGCATTATTTCTTCTCTCTTTGAGGGTTTCATGGAGATTAGTAGTCGTAGATAGATGTCGTAGTCTACCTTCTCCAGTTATGTGTCTCTCGTTTTGATTTTTGTGTTCTTACATCCGACATGGTTGTTGCACATGATCTTTGTTTTGCTGAAGTTCACGTATAGGCTGACTTTCTTGCTCTATCAATTTAGTTATTTAGTATTAATTGGCAGTCGAGTAGGTTTTCTGTGAAAATTGTGATGTCGTCTGCAAATCTGAGAATGATCAGATATTCACCGCCTATTTTGATTCCTTTATTTTCCCCATTTTTCTGAAGATCATCAGGGCACAGACTGTGAAGAGTTTTGGCGAGCTAGTATCACTTTTAAAAGGCAAGAGAAGTGACTTTCTCCATCGATTATCTTTTCCCCCTACATTTCAATTGATCAGCCCAAACATGGCATGCTACCAAAAGATACATGACAGTTTCTATTGGGTGGCAAAACAAACCTGTTTCGAGATTCCCATTCAGTGGAAATGCAATCAAGATCAAGTCATAATTTGTAGTTATATCAGCACAACCATTTTATGACCTCAATGAAATTATTTTGGGAGCATTTTTTTCCAATCGATTATGACGTCAAGGGAAATGACCGGCATAAACAATGCGCATGTCTGTGACATGAATATAAATTGGGCCTAATGATCTTGTAACGAGTTGTTGGGAGATAAATTACTGAATCAAAATTATTTGACGGGTTTTTATGATAATGCCCTGTTGATAGCAAATACCCATCATTTTGAAGTACGGAAGCCTGAGGACGAAATAAAAGTATCAAGTTATATACTCGATTTGTCGAAAAGACCAAAAATGTTGAATCTCTTTGTGTTAATCCTAACCATGAGAACAAAATTCTTATCCATAAGTTTAACTCAAACCCGTATCCCCGAACCTAAATCTTAGCCTCATGGGGGATTGCTAATTTAAAAAAAACATATCTGTTCCCACTGGATTTAAACTTTTGGTTTGGTTTGGTTTGGACTAACGAAAAAGCCTTTAAGATACCTTATCCTAAATTATTATTTTTCAGTTCAAGTCGTCGAAATTAAGCTTTTTCTTCAGGCAAAGCTCAAAAAATCTGACAACTAAACTGATGTTGAAGCCAACTAGACGGATATACAAAAGTGACCATTTGGGAGATGGCTGGAACATTTTGATTCCCAAGGAACAAATTGCTATCAAAATTTGATCCAAAAGTGACACGACAAAATGCATTGTTTTTCTTCTAAGACTTCAGTACTTTGAAATTATGGAAACATTTTGATTCCCAAGGATCAAATTGCTATCAAAATTTGATCCAAAACTGACACGACAAAATGTATTGTTTTTCTTCTAAGACTTCAGTACTTTGAAATTATGGAAACATTTTGATTCCCAAGGATCAAATTGCTATCAAAATTTGATCCAAAACTGACACGACAAAATGCATTGTTTTTCTTCTAAGACTTCAGTACTTTGAAATTATGGACGTTTACATTTGGTGAGCTGTGACGAAAATGTTCAGAATAAGTTTGAATTTTCGATCAGGATTTTTTTTAATGAAGCATTGTCATTATTGATATCGGTTATCGTAGCTCGTCTCAGTTTGATGAAAAAAAAAGCTTAGCTATAATTGACTATAGCAATGAAACTACATACGTTTAACTCCTTCTTATTAACAAAAGTTGTTTTTTCCTCCCCAAGATGAATATATGACAAGCAGCATTTGTACTGGAATACAAAACTTTTAATTCTATTTTAACCTCGCTGGCCGATCAATATGTTGTTTAGATCTATCAGCACTATTTAATCTTTTCGTTTGATAATTGAGATAAATCAAATTAGATTACATTGTTTCTTCTTCGACTTCAAATAAAGTTTTCTTTCCGTTCACAAGCGTAATCAAATTATGAGGCACATCATTTTATTTTCTGAACTCTTATTTCCCTTAGAAAATAATAAAACAAAATATTTATTTTTCTTCAAAATAAATTACACGAATAAGATAAACTACTTTTGAAAATAATTTTTTTTTTGTTATGCAATGATGGATTGATTGTATCGCTGCAGTCATTCAAAATTAAATATTTCTGATGAAAAAAAACAACAAAAAAACACAACCCTGGCCTCCAGCAACTCTAAACATTGTCATCATAACTAAAATTGTAAAATTTCAACGGAAGTTGCTATATTTTTGAAGTTCGGAGAAAATAACCATTTTGATAGCTCGTGATTTTTTTTTTTTTTTTTTTGCCCCGGATAAACAAGGAAAACCACAATTTTGCACTAGTTCTTCTCGTAATCTGCTTTTGTTGCCCCTCATCACAACGGTTGTAGAATGATAAAACGACCTGAGGGTACTTTCACATTCTAAAACTGTTTACCCTTTCACCGCTCGAAAGGCATTTCTATCACCTTTGGCGTACTCGAAAAGCGACATCATTGTCGTTTCCGATAATCTTTATTGAATCTAACTCTGGGAATAAACTTTGGACAAAATTGAGTGTTTACTCGATACTATAACACACCTGGATACACAGTCCGTCTGATGCAGTTTCCAGTTATTAGAGCCTAACCATAGCGGAGGCTCTTGATAGCGTTAGCTATGCTTCCATACCGTTACAAGGAACAGAGGGATTTCCAGCTGATGGAGAATCTGTGCAGATCTGCACAGAATGGATATAATCTTGCTACCTTTAAAACTCCTCGTTTAATCTTACGGAATCTCACAAAATCTTGGTGCTCTCACCAGAGATGGGAATAAAGTGACGATTAAATCTCGTGAAATAATTCAGCAAAGTTCAAATAAACTACCGTTAGCACTAATAGGCTAAGGATTATAAACCAATCTGAAATGTATTGCTTGGCTTTAACAACAAAGAATCATCTCAAAGTAGCTAAATCAGTCATTTTCAGGTAGATTTAGCTGATTTTACCCTGGAAAAATACGATTAGTAAAAATCTTAGCAATTAAAAAATACATTTTTTAATCATTCTTATCAAACCAACGCAGTTTTAGCAACCTTTAAAACACTCGATAGACTTGCTTAATGTCAAAACTCAAATATATATACAAATATTAGAGTTTTGGCATTAAGCATATATATATATGTATATATATATATATATATATATATACATATATATATATATATATATATATATATATATATATATATATACTAAATATGGAGTGTTGTAATTTAATTTCCTTAAAATTTATATATATTTAACTATATATATAACTATATATATATAACTTTATATATATATATAACTTTATATATATATATATATATATATATATATATATATATATATATATATATATATATATATATATATATATATATATGTGAGTATTTGGGATGGAAACGGTTATCAGTTTAATATCGGTGGCAGGTTCGATTCTTGCTGCATCCCCACTTTATTTAATTGTTTATTCTATTCTACGTCGTGTAAATGAAAACACCAAAGGGGAATTTCATAATTACGTTAACAGATATCGGGATATGTGACTCAAGTGACCAATAAAAAGTTCGCTTTTTTTTTGTTTAATGTTTAAAGTTGTAAAGCTTAATATATACTTAAGTTTAGGAGGGGAAAAAAACACTCAACTTGTCCTTCATAGTTGATCCATTAATCAAGAATGGTGGATTATTAAACGGAAGAATATACAGATGATCAACTATGTAACGTGTTGGGTATTTTCTACCTTGAATCTTGAGTAAATATTTCTCTGTATTGTATTATCTCTATACCGAGTACGTTATATTCAATAAAAATTTCAAGGAAATTAAATTACAAAACTTCATATTTAGTATATATATATATATATATATATATATATATATATATATATATAAATATGTATATATATATATATATATATATATATATATATATATATATATATATATATATATATATATATATATATGTATATGGCTTGGCACCGTAGATTAAGCCTATAATTCATATCATTCCTATCCTATGCCGATGGAATGTATGAACATGTGTATGGAAAGAAAACTTAGTGGATATAAATGTAATTTAATAGAAATATTGAATTTCGAAATTCTAACTGCACTACTCCTTTTTCATTAAGATCTTTTTAAAATATAGTAGTATTATATATACATATATATGTATATATATATTTATATATATATATATATATATATGTATATGTGTGTGTGTGTGTGTGTGTATGTGTGTGTGTGTGTGTGTGTGTGATTTGGCTCCATTGGATAAGCCTGTATTTCATATTATTCATGGCATATGTAAATGAGTTTTAGGAACTCTTATATGTAAACAAGTTTGTGGATATAAAATGTTTAGCTTCCATTCGATGAAACTTTATGACGCCATTTGCATCTTGTTATTCTGGTTGCTCTTTAGTTGAAAGTTTGGATTACTTATAAGCTGGTATTTTCTTATGTGAATATTTCTGGATGCATAAAGACTAACTCTCCACATCACGATGTGTGTAACTAGTACGAGTTGTGAAAAAATAAGTAACAAAACTAAGATGAAAGGAAAACTACGGAAAAACGTTACTTAAATTCATTTT
This sequence comes from Thysanoteuthis rhombus, assembly GCA_963457665.1. NCBI lineage: Eukaryota > Metazoa > Mollusca > Cephalopoda > Oegopsida > Thysanoteuthidae > Thysanoteuthis > Thysanoteuthis major. The sequence continues at coordinate 22,191,727 of OY735234.1, read as the reverse complement.
AGAGATTCACATAACTTCAGATTATTGTTAAAGTCTTATTTTTAAAGTTCAGATTTTGTTTTCATGTGTCATCACAACGACGATGACCCAACAAAAAAACAGCGACGTCATGTAAAACGAAAACCAGAAATTGATATCGTGTTCACTCTTTCAACAGTGTTCGAAAAGTTTTGTTGAAATTTGCAAATTCCATTCACAAGAACTACGAAGAGCTGAAATGAGACACGTAGTTTGGGAATGATATTGTATGGAGAAAGCGATTCTGTCACATTTACTTCTTAGATTTTAATATATGAATGGAGTTTGACACTAGCACAGTCAAGCTTGATATGTTTACAAGTCAATATTCACAGATGAATTTAAATTCTTATGAAGGGTTCATTTTAACAAAGAAAAAGTGAATTGATTCCGGTCAAACAGTCCTTGATGGAAATACTTAGTAGGGGATATTTTCATCAGCAAGTCTTTCTTTCTGAGTAGAAGAGATATGTGTTACGGACAACGAACAGAAAATCACTTTGTTCATTATTAGAGTAGATATTTACTTGGCATAGCTTGGGATCAGACCATCTATGCTGAGAGAGATCTGATAGGGATCGAACCACAAAAAGCAGTCATCAAGGTTGGCTTCTGATCATTGCTACACGACGTGCATTCTGGTTATTTTTATATCATTTATCTACGTAGAAGTTTTGTATCTGATCGTCCATTGGGATCCAATAATAATTGAGAGAATATTTAGTTTGATGATTATTGCCATAGCACGTGCACCCTTATTTCTTTTTTTCTTTTTTATGATTGGTTAACTAAGCTTAGTTCTGTATCAGGCCGTCTATAGTGGTTGATCCGATGGGAATTGCGCCCACCAAGAAGAGCCCACAAGGTTGCATCGTTGACCATTGCTACACAACGTGTGTCACGGTTTTTTTTTACATGATCTAATCGTTAATCCAAGTTGAACAAATCATTGATATATCTGGATAAATATGGTTTTCTTTTACAAATGTTATCAGACCGCCCATACAAGGAAGATCGAAACTGATAACAACAGCCTGCAAAATTGTCTTGCTGATCATTAATTTACATTGGCTCCGAACCATCTTGTCAGGTCATTTAAGAATGTTGAAGTTTTGTATAAGACAATCCATAGTAGTAGATCCAACAAGGATCGAACCCACAGATACAAAGCAGCAGTTTAAGCTTGTTCATCATTTTTATACGAACTGTGCCTCGAACTATCCACGGATATATTTGATTTGATTCCTTCATTTAGGGAGGGGGCAAAACGGAAAATCCTGTTTTTGTTCACCGAAAGGGTGTATAGTTTGAAAGAATGAGTAGGAAGTATTTTCTTTGGTGGATGTTTAACTCCCCAGTGGAAGGTTATCGGAAAAGAAAAGCGTATTTTCAACAAAAAAAATAAAAGCAAATGCCAGTGAAGTTTAATTAAATGCTATCCACTAATATTAAGATGACTATATGAAAATAAGCTCATGTAGTTTTCCACTTCTTAGCAAAATCAATAATCGTTATCAAGGCAGTGTTTTGTTTTTCACTTCTATGCCCACTGTCACATGTCTTATGTTGAGAGTTTCTCGATTCGGGGCCTTCTTAGTCGATTTGTGGGGAGGATCTGTACAAAATAGAAACCTACATTGTAACAAACATGTATTTTGTGCACATCTAAGAATGATGTAAATATGATGCGGATTGCGTCTCTAATGATTTAGAAATAGGATATAGAGAGAGAATTGTTGTAAGAATGAGTGGAAGGAAAAGGATAAAAGCTTTCTATTTTCTATTCACAATAAAAAATGTGTTTGCTTGAGGAAATGTGTTGACATTTTTTTAATGCTACCCTATCCAGAGGTGAGTTCCATCCAATTCGGGGGAGGGGGGGGGGGGCAACAATAGATTTATCAAAAATTTGCAATGTTTTTTTTTTTCTACTCAACGGATATGTTTCTGAATAAATTGATAAAAAGAACCATTCTTTATACTTTCATTGATTTATGTTTTTGGTTCTCTGTGGTGAAATTTCTCGTATTTTTGTTTCTTATACCCAGAAGTTTAAGAATGAATTATTACTCACACTGCACAAGTTCTCCAAGAACATCCCAGATCAAATGCTATGTATATGCTGCGAATCCTTCATCGAAAATACTTCGTAGCAATATTTTTGCACGATCAACGGATAGAGAGGGCTTGATTGAACAGTATATGCACATTGTAAATAGAACCTCTCACCAATAGTAAAACCATGTTTCAGAAGGATTTAAGACTCAAGTGTAATGGCCGAGTGGGGGACGAAACGGAAAATAGACTCAATGATACGAGTTCAAACTCTACCTGACACTATTTGTGTTCAGTTGATGATCTTAGGTAGGGCACAAATACAAGTTCTTGTAGTTGAAATAGTGCTGAGTGAAGTGAGTGACTTTGGGTCATCGTCGCTCATAAGTCTATTTCATACGTAGTAAATGGCCCCAATAAGTAGTGGTGTGATTTGTGGAATCCGAGCAAGGATGATTCGAAGCTGTTGTCAGCGTGAGGGCAATACTTACTTCTTGTTTTGAGTGCGCCTCACGGGCAGGTGAATGCGGTCATAATTTACGTAGAGAAGAGGTAGCCCAGAAAAGGCAATAACATTATTCAGTGTGACATAGTCTTTCTTGAGCAGGACAGTACAACTTGGAGAACATTACATTTCTTAAGATATTCTCAACAAAAAACAGGCCCAACCTACTTGGGAGAGTGACTCAACGTATTTTTTTCTCTTCTTCCGCCCCCTCCCATTCATTCTATTGAGTAGAACCAAGATATTCTTCCAATACATCCAAAATGTATCCTGGCTAATTTCATTTCATTTCAACTTTTTGTCGGATTTTGTACAACTCCGTTGCTTGTCCATGGAGTACCAATTGAGATGCAAACGAGTGAGCTTGTGTACTGTGCGGCCGCCATATCCATTGTGACGGAGTCAGTCTATTCTCAACGTTTCGTGTAGACTATTGAGAAGCAGAAGGGCCGCTGTGATAAATGTCTGATGTCTCATGGGAGGTATTTTCGGAAAGGGAACACGCCTCCATTGTCCTAGGTAGGCTATCTCACCATTGATTCCAAACAAGAAACTTGATACTTTCCAAACAGACCCTATGTATCAAACAACTGAGTCCCCCCCAAGCAAAAATGGAGATCTTCAATCAGTTTGCAAGAGGGATAAAAGATGGTATCGTTTTGTTTCTCTGGCATATCACCGTTTATTTCATTGTAGAAACTTAATCACCATTATATCGGCCCTTTCCCCCCTATTTACTGATGGCCAGATGAAGGAAATCCATGAGCTGCCCGAGGATTCAGAACACACATTATTTCACACAATGTCATTTTGTTCTGTTTAATGGTGGCCATCAAAGCATTATGACCGTGTCATTTGGTTTTGGGGTACTCAAAATGTAATTAGCAGGACATGTTTCCCATGCTGACCGGATGAACATTTCCAAACAGGTCTGATTAGTCACTCAATAAAAACATGACCACTCTCTTTCGACAGCATAATGAGAACCAGGGCGATCAGAGAAATATTGCAAATAGGGTTGATCATTGAATGGGTTAATTATCTGTCATTTTGTTGCATCACTAAGAAGTCAGCATTCTCAAGCAAACAAGGATTTTAGTATGATATAATATCCACGCTGTAAATTGAACCCGACCAAAAAAATTGTTCAAGAGAGGAAAACGAATTTCTAGACATAATAATTAGAAAATATATAACATTTTATTTACTTTTCGCTCCACCACTGCACTGTGTACGTGTGACAAATACATTAATAGATACATAGTCACTCAGCTACATTCCTATATAAATTGGAAAAACCTATGTTGTCTATGATATGAGTTCTGGTAGACAGTTTCTAATAAGAACATTTAGCAAACTTTCGATTTAAGTTTTTGGACAAATGTCATCAAGTCTGATGTAATGTACCACATTGTTCACACCAAGCTGTGACACTAAGCCCAACTACAAGCTCAATAATTCAGAAACTCAACAAAAGATACTGCTGTAGAAAAAAAATACCGGTCACTCGCGGGAAATAAATACAAGAACAAACCAAAATATATCGCACAGAAACCTGTCAACAGAGGATTTCCATATCTACTCGTATATCTGGACACCTACTCATATGTTGTTACTCAAGCCAGTCTATTTACTACTTAGTAATAATAGAAATAATAGAAAATCCTTTGGATGAAGCTGGGAGTAGACCAAACAAATTTACCATGCATACTTAATGTATCTGAAATTTGAAAAAAAAAGTTTTCTGAAAAAAAAAATCAAGTGTTTTCAGGGGGCTTTAATCTTCAATGTTAGTATGATGCAAAAGTCAAACCTTACTTACTGTCCGACTGACGTCCGTAGCTATCAAAGATGACAGAGGATTCTATCCTTTTTAAATAGGCACGGATTTGTGTATTTGTTCATGTGATTGTCTCTCTGTGGGCTCCAGGCAGTACCGTTTTGTATACAACTTGAAAATTAGCACCAGTGCTCCGCTAGACCCCTTTTTGAAACATTTTGTTTTGTTTAACAGTCAGATTACTCGCCAAGGCCGAAAAGGTAAGGTACCACCATGCGCTGGTGTGTCAGTCATGCTGTAAAAAAACATCTAAAAAGATTTGATCAGTACTTAGTATGAATGAGTCACTATGACTTGAGTGTTTACTAGTACTAATCATTTAAAAGATCATCAAATAATATTTCTGAAATTGTATTTGAAATAGCTTCACACAATTAGGGCATTGTTAGTCCAGAGTGACCATAGATACCCCCAAAGGCACTTTTTTTTTACGTAAAAAAACATTGGTAAAGCTTCGGTGATTCAATAAAAAAAAAACACATAAACATCGGAGCGGCCCAAATATATTATGCATCTCAATGGACATGGCGAAGGTTCTATCAATGTTTTTCTTGTTTTTTTTTTTAAATATTTTCCTATGCCCCTGAGTGAGAATAAACTTTTTTTAATGTTTATTAAATCTTTAGTCCCTTTCTAGTTTTTGCTTTAGTTTGTTCCCGGCATTATGAAATGAGAAAAAAATGTCCAGGTTGGTAGCTAGGACAGAATAGGTAGCAACCACCTAAAATTGATTTTTCATCTCAACTCTGACACCTTTGTATGTTTCACCCCACATTGATATGCAATCGTCCCCCCAACGCCAGGCCCCAAATTTGTAGCTATGCTCCTGCGCATGCCCACATCTGCGTATCAACCGATCAGAACTCTTCCGATCAATACATCGATCTGTCTGCTTTGCTATCAATTAACTGATCTATCGTTGTTTTCTTTTGTACGATTCATTTCAGATGATAACTGCCAACTTCTTTTTTTATGATCTTACTTTTTTTACGACATATTATTCTTTCTGTAGAAATGCGTTGAAAATTGTCCAGTAAAAATAATTTCCTGGCATATAACATATAGAGGAATCTGAAAACTTTACTTATTTCATTGAAAGAAAGTTCAATCTTACAGATAAAAACTAAAAGTATATATGTATATATACATATACACACACACACACATACATACATATATATATATATATATATATATATATATATATATATATATATGTTGGGTTGCATGCAATCCAAGATTAAAACTGACATAACGGATTTGATATTCACATGGTTGAACATTTAATAAAAATGACACAGAGAACGATTCACGTCCGTCGTTATACTTACTAATCCATCATCGTCAAATACGTAAGTGAGCCCTGTGTTAAAAAAAGCTGTTGTGTGAAATTACATTCATATATAATACATTATGATAATATCCTATACGAAATAACAAACTTCATGTGGTAAGACACAACCAAAAATTTAAAAAAAAAGAAAGAAGCTATAAATCAAAATCAAAGCTGAAGGGGAGGTAATGTTTCATCAACATGTGAATATAACTTGTTTGTTATCAATTCAATGAAACATTTATGTGATAAACAACTAATGATCCCAACAAAACAAAATAACACATAGTAACATAACATCAAATCATGTGTAGAGCATTGAAAACACTGAAGAAAATTGAATAAATTACATTAACAGATATTGGGAAATATCATGAAATAGCTGAAATGACATGAATACTTCGAAAATCGTTTTTGTATATCTAGTCATTAAAGTTGCAAAACTTTCTAGACTATATATATATATATATATATATATATATATATATATATATATATATATATACTAGTTAATAACTTTCTAGTGTTACACAAAACAAACCAAGAAAATCACACTTTCCATTCTTTAAGCATATTCACTTTTATTTTACTTAAAATATTTCTTTGGGCGATAGTTCGGGTTTCTGTTCGACTTTGAGATAGATGAGCACGAAAAACCGTCTTCCATTCACTACATCAGGACAATGATTGAAAACAAAACTTTTTTCAACTTTAGATCAGCAATAGCTGTTATTGTTTGGCGATCTAAATTTTTGCACGGGGAGGTATTAGCTTGAGATCATCAGCAGCTGTCGTTTTGACGATTTGAATAATTTAATAATTGATAGACAGATTAAGATTCAAACTTAAATAGGAAAGCCAGTTTTGCTTCGCTGGGGCCTGTAACTTCTAGCTTATCGAAGCTCCACCAGAGCCACATTACCCGTATATTTGGTAACACGGTTGTTGTAGCTAGCCTCTCTCGATGCTGGTTTGAATTCAAAGTTGCCCATCTCTTACACTGGCTTCCATACAAAGCAGAAGAGTTGAGTGTGCCTTGCAATTCAACTATAGCTGAGGGTAAAAAAAGAATGATTTATGCCTTTTCCAAGGGATTCCTGCAAAGTGGACGAAAACTGTCGGAACCAGAGTTTGGATTTGGGTTTTTTATACCATTCTACTTGCTACAAGCTGCCAGGCCACTCACACATCAAACACTTACTTTCGGCACAAAGAATATGGCCTAGCATTATGCTTCATTCTTCTTTACTGCCGAAATCGACTTTAATCTCACATGATGTGGGTTTTTTTTTTACCCGGTGTTTTGAATAAACGTGAGACTTATTATTCATTTTTATACTTTTATTCACTTTCAATTCATTTTTTTCTGCGTTTTTATTGCAGCTAACGTCAGGGTGGTTCCCTTTAGACAAAGAGCAAATAAATAAATAGCGCTGATTGGAATAGAGGTTAGATTCCCGGTGATAATTAAAACTCACAACCCTTCATGCTGGATGGTGGATCAGTTTACTCCCAACCGCACTCAACACTGATCTACAGGAACTAGTGGCAAATAGTATTACAAACTAGTGCTAAACTGTATGATAAAGCATTTTAATGAATATTAATATCTAGATTGAAAAAAAAACGCAAAGCTGATTCTAACCGTGCACTATACAATAAAAGGTTGAATTGGTGTAGTCTTTAAAGGCTCGGGAAATGGAATCGGCGACCCGAATTCAAACTTCAGTCGGGGCTGTTTATGTTCACTTAGCACTGATGCCTTTGGGAAAACATGTCTCCATCTCTCTCCCGCCCCGAGCTATTGGTAAAATAGTTGGGCAGATTAGGCGCTCTTGCTTTAGGAAACTGTATAGGAAAAAAGTAACTCTGATACTATTCTAAGTATGGAGGCCCCCCTTAGCGGTTTGATGCCTATTTTGATGACTTTCCAGCAGCTTCAGACAACCTAATACTAGATGTCTCTCTCTCTCTCTCTCTCTCTCTCTCTCTCTCTCTCTCTCTCTCTCTCTCTCTCTCTCTGCTTTTCTTTGGACTACATCATCAAAGCCAAGAGAGGGATTATGATGACTGGATATCCAACAATCTCCATATCCTTTGCCCAGGCATGTGCGCAGGGCATGTTTCATTGTCTGCTATGACAGAATAGGGGCCATTGCTATACCATAAAATATTCATATTCTTGAATATTTCGTCTTCTAACCATATTATGAGCTTGAATGCATTTTCTATTTGTTTGTCACAGAATTACCAACATGAAAATTTCTTCGCCATTCGTTTGTTGCTGACAAATCTCATTGGTTAATTTATCTTCCTATTACGATTTAACAATTACACCCTGAATTACGTCTTGTAAACGCTTAAAATCGTATGTATGATTACTCATTGGAACAAGTTGAGTTGGATTTGAATGAATTATTTGAAAAGAAATTATCGAATGAAATATCATGGGTATTCTATACATAGGCAAATGAAACTGACTCTATTTAGACGACTCTATTCTATTACATAAAGTTTTTGATGTGCTCTGTCCTCATTTTCGTTCATTTTTTCAACCCAATGTTTCGGCTGTTCTACTCTATAATTGCCTGCAGGTGATAAATGGGTGTTTTCTTCTATCATGGACACGGAGAGGGCACCCATCCAGACGTTTGCATTCCATTGTTTGATATCCAGTGTGGTTGACAAAAAAAAAATTAGTCAAGTTGGATCAATGTAAGTATTAAAAATTACCTCCCTTGCACCAGATCAGCCCAACAGGACATTGACATCCGCAAAGTTGTTCGTACTATTACCATTTTTCTTGGAACATTGGCACGAGTGACGTGCCCCTGGTTTCAAAGCTAGGCAAACTACAAGTTGTAGCTAGTATAATTCAACATAGGACATTAACTCTAAACAACTATGGATTTTTGACTCCAATCAAAACATTGATATATACATCCAAATTTCTATGAAATGATCTCTTGAAATATAGCACTGAATTTCTTCAATAATGTAATAATTTGTACGTATTTGAATATATATAGATATAGATATAGATAGATAGATAGATGGATAGATAGATAGTGTATGATTTAGCAGACATTGGAACCTGGAAAAAATAATTGTTTTATCTCCATGACATGTTTCGGTAGTTATTCACTCGTTTTGCAAACGCCAAATGAGAGGTTGATAAATTGGGTGAAATGATACGGGGTTTGAAGCGGACGGGGGCGAAAGGATGAGGTGTTATCGTATTGGATAGTTATTCTGATCTCTATCGTGTAAAGAGCAACAAAGGTATTGTCAATGTCAGATTTCACCAAAGTGGAGGCATGTTGTGTGTCGGAGCGGAAATGAGAGAAAGTTATGTGTATGTTTCTGTCGATCAATAAACCAGTTATAAAAGACGGCTGTGGTGTGTACACAGTGTGATTTTATGTATCTGCGTTTGTACGCATAGGTCGTCGGTGTGTACGAGAGGGTTTATATAAACAAGTTTGATGTTAAGGAAACATTGCATTTCACTGTGTAGTATCGTGTTTGTGTATATGTGGTTCGATTACATGTCCTCATGGAGAAGATGAGGGTCTGTTACTGATGTGAAAAGTGTATTTACTGCGGGTTTAATGTGTTTTTATGTGTGTAAGTGATGCATAATTTTGGGAAAATATGTCGGTTATATATATATATATATATATATGTGTGTATTCGATTGCAAATTTTATCCTTTTTGCAACAGATTTACAGATAAGAACTAAGATCGAACTCAACTACACGTCACCTCGCTACTCCTTTCCACTGTATTTTTCTGCCTATTTTATCATCTCATTTTGCCTTTTGAAACGAGTAAATTACAACTAAATATGCCTCGGAAATAAAACTATTACTTTCTTCACTTTGAGTTTCCAATATTGTCTGCTAACTTCATCATTATGTGGGAAATACCTTATGCAATTACTCACAATACGTACATACATACATACAAATACATACACACACACACACACTCACATATATATATATACATATATATATATACATATATAAATATATATACATATATATATATATATATACATATATATATATATATATATATATATATATATATAGAGAGAGAGAGAGAGAGAGAGAGAGAGAGAGAGAGAGAGAGAGATGCCTGAAAACGTATCTGTTGATGTGTATTTGGTTCCCATTAACACGAACTGATATTTTGCTTGGAAAATAATGAGTTTCCATGATAGAATTAATTATTCCTATGCTCCAAGAAACTTCGATTTGTAAGAGAAAAATATTTACCTATCATATGAACAAAAATCTGTGTTTCTCTCGCTTTCTCTTTTTATTTTCACATATCATTATAAACATATGTGTCTTATGCACATTATTTGCGAAAATGTTCAACGCATAGAAACATATTGCTTGTAGTAATATGATATAACGAAACTAATTATTATATACCCTCTCACTATCGTTACATACATATATATATATGCATGCATAGTCATATATATATATATATATATATATATATATATATATATATAATTATATATATATAGATAGATAGATAGATAGATAGATATAGATATATATAGAGAGAGAGAGAGAGAAAGAAGGATATACATTATGATAATAATATGAGATTATAAGTTATATTAGATTTATTTAACGTCTATTTATTTCTTGCTAACGACTAAAATGGATTCACATTCGTCAGGTGAAATTCTATTGTTTGTAACTTCGTGATTTTCCACAGTTTGAGAGCGCATTCATTCTTCTCTTCTCTCTTTCTTCTTCCATGGTTCAGTTTAGACAATTGAGGCAGACTTTTAAATCTAGGAAAAAACTCGGTCATAGTCATCTGGGATGAGGATGTTTGCTCCGTTTTTTTTTTTTTTTGTTCTTGTTTTTTGAACGTCATTTATTTTTATACTGTTATGATTTGTGTTTGTGGATGTCGTCAAGTGTCGGTGGGGATGTGTGCGTGTACTTCTGATTTTTGGTTTTTTTTCTGCAAATATATTGAACACACTAGTTGTATAAATTGCAACAATATGCTTAATATATATATATATATATATATATATATATGCATATGCATACATATATATATATATATATATATATATATATATATATATATATATATATATATATATATATCAGTCCCAAAAAGCTGTGGAATAATGGCATTACTAAGGGCAATACAAAATAGATTTACGGAAAATTTTTGTTTTCTTCAAAAAGTTTTTAACTGCGACAAAAGTCAACAGTTCATAGAACGGGGGAAATTCCATTGTAAAACCAATTTTCGAATCGGTCGAAAACGTTTATAAGGAATTGAGTGACCCGATGAGAGAGTGGTTCAAGAGAAATTAACAGCATTCTTTTCTAACTGGTCCATAGCGTTGGTAACGATAGTGAGATGCAATATAGAGGGGAGAGAAAGAAAGAGAAATATATTTTTTTTCTTTAAGTTTTATTATTCTTTTTTTTAGATTATTTCACGAAATAAAAATACAAAGTACAAGAAAGAAAGTACACTATGCAGTGTTTATAACTAATGTATACACTCTGTATATAAATATTTATAACTTGTTAATTGATCAATGAATTATATTCGTCTTAATTTGGATGCAATCATTATTTTTGGTTCCGGACGTTTTAACAAGGATCAGCTTGAACATACAAATGGAAACAACCGGACGTTTTAACGAGGATCAACTTGAACATACAAATGGAAACAACCGGACGTTTTAACGAGGATCAACTTGAACATACAAATGGAAACAACCGGACGTTTTAACGAGGATCAACTTGAACATACAAATGGAAACAACCGGACGTTTTAACGAGGATCAGCTTGAACATACAAATGGAAACAACCGGACGTTTTAACGAGGATCAGCTTGAACATACAAATGGAAACAACCGGACGTTTTAACGAGGATCAGCTTGAACATACAAATGGAAACAACCGGACGTTTTAACGAGGATCAGCTTGAACATACAAATGGAAACAACCGGACGTTTTAACGAGGATCAGCTTGAACATACAAATGGAAACAACCGGACGTTTTAACGAGGATCAGCTTGAACATACAAATGGAAACAACCGGACGTTTTAACGAGGATCAGCTTGAACATACAAATGGAAACAACCGGACGTTTTAACGAGGATCAGCTTGAACATACAAATGGAAACAACTGCTTTCATCATAGAAACAAATATAGACAAAGAATGTCAAGAACGTAACTACAACGTTACTGTTTTCGAACAGATTATGATATTTTTTTTCTTGTTTTCCTATCTGAACTGGTTACTGCGAAATTATTATCTGTGGAAAGCGGGCTTACAGCAAGCCACCAGGTGAAGTTGTTTGGAAAAAAACCCATTTTCTTCTACCTAGCCTTGATCCACAACTTTTCAGCCGATTCGTTCTACAACCTTCTTCAGACTCGTTACGTAAAATCAATGTTGTAAGATGGTCTATTTTATAGGCTCTTTTCCAGTGTTTAGATAGATAGAGGAGACTCTCTTTCCTCACAGATAAAACATCACACTGGAAGACTATCACTGGACGGTCTGTAAAGTTGAATTTAAGCGTTATACTTATTCATGCATATATTCCCCATCCACCAGAGTGCTCTCTTCCTATGATAGAAGACCATTGCATAAGCTTACAATGAACGAGTTACCTCAACCCTGAATAAAGGAGCGTTAATCATTGTGTCATCCACAGACAACTGTTTTGTTGTATTACGTGTGAGTACGAGTGTGTTTATCAAATTCAATGTGGGGTGTATATCTATAAACAGCGTTTCTAGAATGCTCCTTCACCCCACCAATAATTTGAGAGAGATGATGGGTAATTGGACAAGAAAAAGTAAGACAGAGGTAAGGGAGAGAGGGGGGGAGAAGTTGCAGATCCTGACTTGAAGTGACTTTTTATTCTGGTGGAGGCATTCCAATTAAATCTAATTCATTTTGTTTTCATTTCAGCAACAATTTACGTACTGGTATCAGATCCAGCTATAAAAATCATTAACGTTGAGAAAACCAATTAAGAAAAAATCTAAAAAACAATTCTATAAGAGAGTTGCTTCGCACATTTGGAGGGATTGACACAGTTTTCGAGCCCAGTGCCCGAATATTGTTGATTGATAACATCGTAAACGTTGATGAGTTTGAAAATAGATTGATTACAATTATAGTTTTTAGATGAATAAGGTGATGAGATTTTTATTGATTTTACATTTAGATATTCTTTCCGGTTTTTCGAATGTGGAAATAACTCCTGAATTCAAAAATCGACCACCCTCTCGTTTTGGACTCCGATTCTGAGCTGAGCTTTTCTGCAAAAACCAACAGTCGGTAAGGAATAACGACAGTTAAACAAGAAAATGACTCTTCATGGACAATGTTGAGTTTTAAAGCCACTCAACATGTTCTGGAAAAAAAGAGGCGGTGAAAAAGCTGTCAGTTCGTATCAAAGAACCAAAACGAAGAGAAAATCATATTAGAAACTGTCAAGCAAAACTTTCACCAGAACTGTCAGTATAAGTTTCTTTCCGTTTTTTAGTTTTTCTGCCTGACTACATATGTATTTATTCATCACGCAGACGGTATGCTACAATGATGTTCGAGGTCTGAACATTTCCTTATTGTTTTTCAAAACCCCCCTTAAACACTATTCTTAGAGGAAAGACCCGTTTGCAATGAAAAATTATGCTAAATTGTTCCTTTGTTTGTGTCTGCTGGGTTTTGTTTCCTTCTGTTGTTGTTTTTTTTTTTTGTTGTTTTTGTTTTTGTTTTTGTTTTTTGTTTTTTAATTCCAGGGTTTTTTTGAATAGCACAATGTCAGAGAAATATCTTGATCATTGATCTTTTGATGAATACCTACAACATGGCATGCTACCAAAATATGTTAGTTGTATTACAGTTTCCATTGAGAGACTTACCAGACCTGTTTTTCCCCCTTTTTATCATCTTTTTGCAATGAATATCACAAAGTAAAGCACATTTCTTTCTACGTAGAATACATTTACTTTTTTGTCGGCGTCTCTCAGCTCTCAACATTAACCCATCTATTTCTAGTAGGGACCGGTTTTGTGCTCTCAAAATTATCTTTTGATCTTAAATTTTGGTTTGTTTTTTTTTGTGCTTTTCCATCGCACTTAATGACTCTTTTCTTGATCAAATTGTAACCTTTGATGAAAAGTAGACCCTGCATGACCAGAAAAGATATGCACATTGGCTTGATCATGACGAAGCTTCAAAGGATTTATAAAAGCCAAAATAGTACCAACAAAACAATGTATTTGCTAGATGGTGACGAGCAAAATACAAGGCCCATTACAGTTTCCTCTTAGAGGAGAGAAAAGTAAAGGTTATTGTTGATGCCTAAACACCGGAAAAGGTGCTAAAATAGAATAAGGAAAGAGACCAGCATCGGTCTCTTAAAGGGAACTATTTTTCGCTTCTTGATGTTGCCCGGGCACTGGTTGTACGAATGACACTTCAAAAACTCAATGCGTAATTGTTTATGCTCAGCTTTATTTTATCTACGAGTAAGGGAACATAAATACATATGTACTATGTGTTAATATGATTGTAAAAAGCCCTTTAAAAACTGAAAAAGAATATTTCAACATGAACTAGACGAACACTATTATTGCCGTGGCACAAAAAAGCGCTTGTAATCAAACTTTGTAAAATAAGTTTAATGCTGTCTCTGCACTAATGTTTTTGTCTTTTATTTATTATTAAAATATTCTTCTATAGAGACAGGCTCTGATGTTTTAACTGCAGTTCTTTATGGTGAATAAACCGGCTGTGAATTGACGCCGGGGAGATGTTGTTTGATCAACCCCGGCTGAGCCGCCTGAGCGTGGGGGTCTAATGTTGCGAGACCGGTAAACCCAATGAATCAAAAACATCGTAACATTACGGAACGCAACTCAGCGTGTCCATCCAAAGAGTATTCGATGAAATGAATAATCACTGTAATATTAATGAAGTGAATTTTATTTTCCTATCAACCACTAGATGAAGTATTGATAATCTACTGATTCGGTTGATTTGCAAGTTACTTTCATTTCTTATGTCCACGCACACACACACATACATACGCACATATAAATATGTATAGTCGTGTAAAGCTTCCATTTCTTTCCCGCTGTGAAAGGAGCTTTATTATTCAAATCCTAAATGGTCTGCATCTATGTGTCACGCAAGTCATCTTTACTCTAATCAATGCAACTTCTTCATCATCATCATCATCATCATAAGTCTTTTAACGTCTGTTGTTGGACATAGACCTTTCCCAGGATTCGCCACACTTCTCTATCATGGGCGTTGCAGAGTCAGTACCTTCTGAATTTGTCTAGCTCCATCTAATATTCTGCCGGCCTCGGTTGCGCAAGAGATCTCAGGGGATCTGTGTCGTGAGTTGTAGTTTCCATCGGTTGTCTGCTATTCCTGCAACATGGCTAGCCCACTGCTGTTTTAGATTTTTAATGGATTCTATGATGTCTTTGACTCTTGTCTTTTCCTAGATGTACTGCACTGTCTTGTGATCTCTCTCCATCTGAGGCCCAGCATAATTCTTTCATGTGCAAGTTGCATGGCTCTCAATGTGCAGATCTGTCTCTTGGTAAGGTTCCATATTTCAGCTCCATAAGAGACTATTGGGAGGATGCATCGTATAAATGAGCACGGAGAAAATAGAGATTACAAGCTTTGTGGGCAATAGTGTATACATAGGTGTCCTTTTTGCCCTCGAAAGGTAAGAAGAGAGAAAGGCCTATTAAGATTAATATCAATTTTATTCGATACGCATCGTCTATAAGCAGATTTACGGCATATTCCCGCATGTCTACAGCAAGTGAATGCAAGTGAATACAGACGGGAGAGAGGTATGTGTGCAATTGAATATTACGTGACGTATCAGAACGAGACCCACTTCCGGTACATCCGATGAAAACGACACTGCAGTCGCCCTTCGGTGTCTTTCCAGTCACAGCCGTCATAGATCGTTGACGTTTTGACATTCAGCAAAGAACTTAATGAGAGGACTTTCCGACCGCTTTTCTCTCCGATCAGGAGACGATCTTATCCCTCGACGCGAACTGTTGTGGTTTTAATCAATCAACTGTGACAGGCTCATTCTACAGTCCGAAAACAAAGCTCGTTACGGGCTTGGAGAGAATCTTCAGTATCCTGTGAGGCTCGTCGTTTATATTCCAACCAATCAGAGCGCAGAACTCTTTGGTTTTGACAACGATGATCTCTTGAGATGAGAATGCTTCATAGCTCTATGATTTGATTCCTTTGGAATTCCTCCATAGGAAAATAAGACAAATACACAAAAGAATAAGATTTAAATAAAAATGATATAAATCTTGAAAATCATGATAAAAACGAGAATAATATACAGGAGTTAGTATAATATTGATGTAATGATTCAATATAATGATATAATTTTTAGATACACAGTTGAATGTCAAGGTCAGATAAATCAAGATTTGTTTCTTTTCCATAGGTATACACATAGCAAAGTCTCTTTTGATAGTCTTTGTTCATTCGTTTCGCTCGATTGTAGAATATTTTCAAAAGGAAATGAAGAATTAGCTCTAGGAGAGACTTGAAATTGCATTTTAAAAAATCAATCATGGCTATCAATGTTTTTTATTATAAAAATCGGGATATTATTATTGCTACGAATACAACTTTGTTAAGTAGAAAATTAGCAGATAGTTTTGGTCAGTTTCTCAAAAGAAACCATCACGAGACCAACGTCTTTCGGTAGCATGGTGTGGTGGGCGTAATGAATCAAAACTGGAAAGGGGGGATCAATTAATCAATTACCTCTCTTGGTTCTTGTTGGAAAGTAATAAACTTTTGGTTATTGAGATGGGTCGTTTTATGATGTCCCACAATTCAAAGTCTATTCCTGCTTATCTCCCGTAGGGACACTTTCTTGTCGAAAATGTTCTTCTTTCTACATATTTCCATTAGTTTAAAGTCTCGTCTGTGTTAGCTTATATTTCTGAATGAGATCAGTCACATTTGAAGTTGCAGCAGGGGACTTGTATGTTGACTTTTCCGCTCAACATTTTCTTGTGTTAACCGATAGCATTGAAACAGGCACTCTCCTGGGGGCTATCAAGGAAATACTTGTCATCAAAGTAGTCAACGGTCACTTCAAGGCGACTGGATTTGATTGGTTTGTCATCAAGGGAGCACCTATTGATCAGGACGCTCAAATTTGCTATATTCTCTCGTTTTGGGTTGAATTATGAATTGGTAGGTATTATTATGATTGGTAAATTGTGGCTATCACAGGTTTAGAAGTCTGTTACCTGTTTTTTAGGCAGAGTGATATGGTTCTCTTGTTAGTCAAAAACCATCGATAGTGCATTATCAACAGAAAAATAGGATTCGAACCTCCAATATATGGAGCAACTATGTAAAGATTTTTACTTTTGAAAGATTTTTCTCACTTTCTTCTTTTCAACCTAAGAGTCACTGAGCTATGATTATCAGCTATTTTGATACTTTTTGATATCATCATAGAGGAATTGAAAATGTTTTCTTTCCTTCTAATTCCTTTATTTTCCTCTCTCGTTGATCGGGTCTTGACTTGGTATAAGTCCATCGTCTTTATTCTCTTACTACATCTGTTCATTTCCCCTCTTCTGTCAACTCGCTGAGAAAGTTACAAGTTGTTTTTACAGATTAATGAGTTACTCAAAATAATATTTAGAAAAAAAGATAAGAAGAAATATACACTTTCCGAAACAAAACTAACTTTGAAAAAATGAATACCTACATAAAATAAAGTGATAAAAGAAATGTTTTTGTGATTAACTGTCCTCTGAGGTCATAAAAACGACTCCAATTTTTTTCAGCTGTCTACTGAAATTATTTGCAATCTCACACCAGTTGCCTGGTGGTAACTGCTGGAGTTGGAGTGACAGCAAGTCTCTTCAAGTCTCTAGCCCTTCTCTCCTAGTACTCATAGGTCACAGTAAAACTGCGATTTACAGTTTCACACCGGTTGCCCAGTGGTTATTATTATTATTATTATTATTATTATTATTATTATTAGGAATCTCACACCAGTTGCCTGGTGGTAACCACTGGAGTTTGAGTGACAGCAAGTCTCCTCAAGTCTCCAGCCCTCCTCTCCTCGTACTCATAGATCGCAGTAATTCTGCGATTTACAGTTTCACACCGGTTGCCCAGTGGTTATCGCTGAAGGCTGAGTGACAATAAGTCTCCCCAGGTCTTCAGCTAACGTCTCCTCTCTCTTTCGCATATCATGACAGAGCTACGATTCGTTGCAGTCCTTATATCTCTAGCACCTTCCTCAGTATCCGTCCAGTGCCCAGCAGTGCTGTGGTCTGTACGGTCTCTATCCTCCCCCTAATCCCGATCTCCTCCAGTCTCTCCCTCAGCGTTTTGGGGACAGTTCCTAGTGCTCCCACTATGACCGGTACTACCCTGGTTTTCATGTTCCACATTTTCTTTAACTCCCTTGCTATGTCCTGGTATTTTTCCCTTTTCTCACCCTCCTTCTTTTTTACTCTATGGTCTGCAGGTACAGCAACGTCTTATTATTATTATTATTATTATTTGCAATCTCACACCAGTTGCCAAGTGGTTGCTGCTGGAGGTTGAGTGACAGCAAGTCTCCTCAAGTCTCCAGCCTTCTTGTCCTCACTCTCATAGACCACAGTAATACTGCAGTTTACAGTTTATCACCAGTTGCCTGGTGGTCATTGGTGAAGGCTGAGTGACAATAAGTCTCCTCAGGTCTTCAGCCCACATCTTTTCTCTCCCTCACCTATCATGCCAGTGGTACACATTTCCACTTTAATTTTCCTTCCTCTGTTAGACCACTGCTAGCATCTAGTGTTGCAGTTCTTATATTTCTAGCACTTTCCTCAGTATCCAGGCAGTTCCTAACGGTGCTGTGGTCTGTACAGTCTCGATTCTTTCTTTTTATTATTTTTTTTTTCCTTTTTTCCTTTTTTTTCCCTTTTGGAGTCTGGTTGTAATCATTTAAGGCCGAGTTTCAGCTAGAAGCTATATCATGACTTATTGGGCGCTTGCAGTTATTTCATTCTTATTTTCTAGTAAGATCAATACCAGAGGCTACACAAGAAACAGTTCATACTTGCATGAAAGACAAAATATTTACGTGGATAGTTCTTTGCAGAAAATATGGGTGGTGCCAGTGATCACAATCTCTTTTATATCATAGATGCTTGGTATTCTGCCTGGATATTTTTCGACACCTTTTTCAAGTGCTCCCATACCAACTGTTCTCGTTTTTGATAAACACTTTTTTTTGTCACAATGTCCAGGTCTTTGTACTTCGACAATTTCTTACAGATATGTTTTTGTCTGACGGACCGGTCATATCTCCTAGTAGGTATTCTTTTTCTTTTCTGTCCTTAATAATTATGTCTGGGCTTTGATTGTTTGATCTGGGTATACTGAAGGATCCAATAATATTGCCACATCCTGCGTTTAAATCACAGGTTCTGGGTTGTCTTCGTACCAATGTGTAGTGTCTGGTGCGACATATTACTCATGGACTATCCAGTGGATGCACTGAGCCACTCTATCGTATCCAGTTCAGAGTCTTATTGAGGGCAAGAACAGAACATCAAGATATGATGTGGTCGATAATCTCAGCTGCTCTTTTGCTGAACCTGCAGTTGGGGTTAGCACCGTTTTTGATAACGTATGCAAGGTAGCTCCTGATAAGAAGGCTATAGTTTAGGGCAGCAAAAATGAAACCCTCTGTTTTGGCTTTTAACCCCGAACTTTGCAGCCACTGATGGGTTTCGGTATTATCTACATCAGTATCTTGGGTTTGAAAGAGGAATTGTCAGTGCAAGAGTTTTTGTACTCAATGTTATTATAACATTGATATTTTCTTGTCGCTTGTCTATAATATTACATTTTTTGCAGCCGTTGTTGCAGTTTGTGTTGGGGCTTGTTGGTTTCTATCGGTCATATTGAGTTCATCTCGGGGTGGCTTTGATTCTTTCACAACTGAGTGAATCTTCCATGCTGTTTTATGTTATTCCACCAGAATCAACATCAAGTCACCACTTGCTGGCATGTAAACGAGAAGGCCAACGGTTTTAGTTTTTCATGGCAGCTATAACCGAATCGTTCCTCTTCCACCTTCTTTTCTAGAGAGGTAGAGTCGATGTACGTATTTTACTGGCAGTGAAGAGTCTCTTTATTTTTGTGTTTATTCTGCATGTGTCAGTTATGTCCCCATTTATGACGGTAAAGGTGTACTGAACTACAAGGTATTGATGGCTTGGATGTGCTTCTTTAGGATTCAGCTCAGTTTTAAGGATAGTTATAACTCTTCTATAATACTCTTTTTTTTTTCATTCTTACTTTCATTAACTCATGTTGGATTCCATTGCTCCTACTAACACCGAGGTGTTTATAGGTGCCTTCCTGTTTATGTTCTTGAATGGTTGCACATTGATATATTTTGTTGATATCAGTATTCATCGCCTAAAGTTTAATTTTGAATACTTATTAAAAACCAAATTTAATTTTAATATTATCACAGAACCTCTCAACAGCCACTGTAGCCAAGAGTCATTTTCTGCATACAACTTAAGATCATCCATGATGAATAGGTGTTCATTGTTTATTGTCTCTTGTTACCGGTTTTTATATCCATAGTTGGTGCTATCAAGTTCATATGGATGAGGGATGGGTGCTGAACAAAAAAGGATGAGTGAAAGAAAATCCCCTTTGAAAGTTGATGGCTACATTCCTTGATTCTGAGGTACCTTTATTGGGGTTGAGGAGGAGTTTGGTGTTCCATGGTTCAATGCTCTGTTTAAGGAAATCAATTATAGGTACGTTTTCATGTACTTTTTTTATTATTATTATTATTATTATTATTATTATTATTATTATTAGGCAGCAAGTCTCATTGAGTCTGAAGCCCTCCTCTTCACACTCACAATCCACAGCAGGGCGCAGGATTACGGTTTCATACCAGTTGCCAGGTGGTTATCGCTGGAGGCTGAGTAACTCTTTTCAGGTCCCAAGCGCTCTTTTTATATTGTCTTCACCTGCCACAACGCTGCTCTGATTTGTGCTGCGTCCACCATACCTTTTTTTTCCAAGCTGTTAGGCCATTGCTGACAGTTAGGGGTCGTAATTCTAAAATTTCCAGTACTTTCCTCAGTATTTGTGCGATCCCCAGTAGTGCAGTGGTCTTCATAGTCCCAATCCTTCCCCTTATTCCCAGTTCCCTCAATCTTGTTTTTAGTGTCTTTTGAACAGTTCCGAGTGTACCCACTATTTCTGGTACCACCCTGACTTCCATGTTCCACGCCTTCTTCAGTTCCTTTGACAGCTCTCTCTCTCTCTCTCTCTCTCTCTCTCTCTCTCTCTCTCTCTCTCTCTCTCTCTCTCCCCTCTCTCTCTCTCTCTACCATTTACTCTGTGATCCGAAGGGAGAACCACGTCTATTATTTAGCTGGATCGCCAAGATTACCAGGTCTGGTCTTATGGTGGGATAGTCTGTTTGGATGTCAAAGTCCCAAAATTATCTATGGCTTCCATCTACTCAGGCATCCCCAAGTGTATGCTGATACAACTTTTCAGCGAAGTCAAATGGCATTCATTTACTCAGTTACGAGTGTATCACTGTTGCTATTCTATCGTGTCTGTTGTTTGTTTTGTTTGTTTTTTTCTAACTCTTTCCTGGGAAGTTGACGACATTCACTGGTTATATGATTTACGGTCTCATCCCTTTCCCTGCATAGGTGGCACTTATTGTTTGTTCGGGTTCTGTCGATTTTTGCCTTGATATAGTTCGTCCAGATACATTTGTTTTCGGCTGCCTCGATGAACGATTCTGTTTCTCTCTTCGGGTTTCCTTTGTTTAGCCGTGTCTTTGATGTCTCATCTACAACATTCTGTGTTTTGAATTCTATGTGTAGTCTTTTCTGTTCCCATTTTTCTTTCATTGTTATATACTGTGCTGCTCCTTTGCTGCTACATTTTGTCCTTGGTCGTTGTACTGCCTCGTTTGTTCTTTATAATGCTTTGACGATTTGCTTGCATGTACTTTTCTAATCATGTTTTGGCCTTTTGGACATTTTCTATTATGCCTATCAGTCCTCTACCACCTTTTTTTCTCTTTTCGTACCATTTATATGCGTCATCTCTGGGGTGTAAGGCCTTGTGCATTATTATACGCTTTCTTGTTCACCAGTCTATTAGTTGGAGTTCTTCCTTTGTCCATCTAAAGAATGATCCTATGTGTCTTACCGCTACTACCGATGTTTTCATTTTTGTCAGATTCCCGCTATTTTGTTTGGGCACTAATGTTTTTCCTATCCCCCTCAGGTATTCTCTTCTTATTTTCTTTTCGATTTTTTCCCTTTTTCCTCGTGTATTATTTGAGAACCCCCAGGTATTTATATTGGTTCTGTGTAGTCAGTGGTCTGATCATTTTGTTGTTATTGTTGTCGGTGGTGGTGGTCTATTGTCGAGTTTTTACCAACAATTTATGGCGAGAGAAGGTTGAAAAGATGTACAATTCTTATTTTGCGTTCTGTTACAGACTTTTTCTTTTGTATTGTACTTTACACTAGTATACAACAGATGATAATACTCTTCTCAATACAAGGTTGGTGCCTGTAAGCACTATCATTATCATTGGCGTTTTGTTGGTGGTGGTGGTGGTCCTCACCTTAATTCATTTTCGACAAAACTTTCTCTTTAAACATAATTGCCTGTTTTTTGCGACTGTTGTTCGGGCGCCAGTAATTAACGGATATTTCTGCCAAAACCGATTATTTCAATTATATTGCTAACAATAACACAGGTTGAAAAGTTTACTAGTCAAAAAAAGGATTTTGATAATTGCCATCTCCGGTCTTTGAAAAATTTATGAGATGGAAAATATTGTGGGTAATTCAGTTTTTATAACATTTTCAGGCGCCAAATTCTTCACTTAAAAAAGAAATGGGAAAAATGGCTTTAGGGTGATTTATGGAAAATATTTTACTAACGACTGAATAGTGTTGGATGTACTAATTCTCATGTGAAATCATCGAAGATAAACAAAGTCAAGCTCAGTATTTAGATGGGTGACCGTTTGGGAATACCAGGTCCCGTAATCAGGATTGGTGAAGCGATTGACACAATGCCAGGTGCTCATTACCTCTGAGTTTATTTCACATATCACAAGCCGAGAAAAGAGAAACCTGATATGGAAAACCTGAGAAAGGACGGTTGAAGCCATAGTCAGCAATTCCTCATCATTTTATTAATGCTTTCTGGATTACATTACTGCAAAAATCTATTTTAAAAATCACATCCATTTTATATGGTTTGGCACATTCATTTAACCAAACTACGAGTGAGGTTTTTATCATCTCTTTATTTCCATCAAAATATATTGACTCTATTGTTAAAGATGTACTTTTTATCACAGATATACCAATCTTTCATACTTACCAATGTAAGCCTGGGCTATCTGAACGTAATGCTCATTTTGAATGGAGGTAAATGTGAATATAATTAGAAACTTAAAGCCAAAATCATCATTAGAAGTGTCTTAATACGTTTTCATCAGTCTTTTAGTTGGTCTAGCTGGCAGCTTATCGATTTATCGCGCGTGCAAGTCATACCAATGGAACTAGAAGGTTTCAATATTCAAGCTTGCACTCGTTATATCTTGGAAAACACTTTTTTGCACCTTCCCAGATGTTTTTTCTTAGATGGGGGTTCAATTTCAAGTGTAAACCTATGCTTAAGTGATCTTTAGTTTTTGTCTGCTTGATTTTTTGTGTTTCTAGTAGTCACTGCCCAGAAGAGGACAAAAGAAGCAACTTATTCAACGATCACCCCTTCTTCCAAATCTTATAATTGTTCACCCCTAACACAGAATGCTACCAAAGGACGCTTATGACTGAAAGGTTTCTATTGGGTGATAACCCGACCCATTCATTCATTTTTTTTTTTTAAAGATTATCAAATTCAGGGGATAAAAAAATCTGATAATACTGAATTGAACTGTTCGTTACTTTTGAAGTCTTTGCTAAAATGAAAGTCTTCCAGGAATCGTTGAATGGCCATTGCATGTGTTCAGATATACATCTTCCAAGGACGACGTAGCTAAGCATTAGCGCAGCTGAGGGAATTTATGAGAATCGAATCGCATTCAAACTGAGGTCGTTCCAGTGTTAAGTGATGAAATCTGGGAAAGGAAAGAAGATCACCTTTCTTAAATGCTTTATTCTGCAGCTTCAAGGACATGAGATAGACTAGAGCTTAATATAACTTTTCAATGAAACAACAGTAAAAACAAGCTGAATCGGAAAATAAAGAGATATTGCAAAAATGGTCTGTAGTCAACCATCTGCATAAATTTTCAATCCCCCTAGTATACCCTCCCTCCACACAAAAATGGTCCGTCCATTTGGACCCAACAGACCACCTCGAAAAATCTGCTTAAACTTCTATATATCTATTAGGTTCCAGTCTCTTTCCCTCATTTTTTTTCCTACGCTTATGTACTCAGAATTCACCTTGCCCCCATCTAGATTCTTATATTACCAAACTTTCTCCGTCCCCTCTGTCTTTGGTAAAGAAGATGCTACTTTCGGAATTCCTTGTAGCTCAGGAGAATTAGGAAGCGGACTTTAACCAATCTGTATGAAAATAAAAATCGGTTTATAGTTGAATGAAATGGCATGAAATAATATGAAGAGCCCTCCCGAATCAGAGATTACGTTTCTGAGAGAAACGATCAAATGTAATTAGCTGATTTGTGGAGAATGCATTGAAGATATGTGTGTCTAAGAGAGGATACAAACTCTATACATGGGGCGTAACAGGTTTTCTTAATGATTTTCGATTGCATTCCGTGAAGGATGTACGAGAGGCCAACGAACAAGTGATTAAACTTTCATGCAGAACCATGCAAAATTACCTCGTTGTTATATGTCCACAGCACATGATATGGCCAAACGTCCATGTATCTCCACATGATATCTATAAAATTTTCGATCTATATCATTACGTATTGTTATATAATTATTTCTTTTATTTAGTATTTATATGTCCACTCAAGACAATATTGTTAAACTTCCATAAAGTATCGGTAAAAAAATTTCCATTGATTTCGATGAAATTTTGTGGAAAGCTAAGTGTTAGGCTATCGAAGAACTGCTTACATTTTGGGACGGATCCTTCAGAAATCATCTCTACTTCATAGTATTTATATGTCTATTCAAGATAATATTGGCAATTTTTCTCATCTAACCACACGATATCTCTCAAAGTTCTCAATGGATTTCGATGAAATTTTGTGGGATCGTGTGCAATGGATTACAACAAAATCCAGGAAAATTTTAAAATGGATTCATCTTCATTAATCCCTCTTTCATTTCCGAGCTGAAATTCAGCAACCACGAAATATCCATATTTGTATGTATACGCTCGTCTGTCAATACAATATTTCTAGAAGTTCTCAATGAATTTCTATGTAAAACTGCTGTGGAGTTGCCAGTGGGCTACAAAAGAAGTGATTGTATTTGAAGGTGGATCAATGCACAATTATTCTCCCATATCTTCTTCACATGATGTGGCTAGTGTTTTATGTCTGTCCAAACGATTTTTCCAAGAATTTCCAATTATTTTCAATAAAACTTGTCGGAAGGATGTCAGTGGGCAATGGAAGAATTAAATGAATTTAGGCTGAAATCAAGAGTCTTCTATTTTATTGATGATATTTCTGCGTTCTTTTTTCATAGATTTTGTACATACGCTACTGTTTGTCCACATGATATCTCAAAATGTACTCAATAAATTCCAATGTTTTTTTTTCTATAAAAGGGTGGGCGATCGGCTAAAAAAAGTAATCTGGAACGTTTGAAGCAGATCCATCTACAACTATCTACCTACTGTCTTAACTGACCGTCTGCAACTACAAATTATCCCCAAAAGTCCTGAATTTGTTCACTCGATATCCCAAAAGATTTCTAATGAATTTAAATTAAATTTTGCGCAAGTCCAGTCAATAGGCTATGGCAGAAATTTCTTTTGATTGAAAGATGATTTTCTGTTCTTTCCTCATGCATTCATTCAAACGCTCAGGCCTGTCGACACAAATTCTCAAAAAGTTTTCAATGAATTCCGAAGACATTTTGTGGAAGCAAGAGTAAAAGGCAACAGAAAAAATTAATTGAATTGTGGGGCAGATCAGTGCTCAGTTACTTCCCCTGACAATGGCATTGCCAGATTATTGTCCTATGATAGATTCCAAGTTGGTCTTGTAACTTATAAATCTGGAATATGACAAAAAGAGTTTAATTTTCTCAAAACGATTTTCAGATTTTCATGTTTTATTTAAACCTATACTCTGACTGTGTACTGAGTTTCATCTTTATGCAAATTTATTCGGGGTCAATGAATGAATTCCGACCAAAATATACTTGGATTTCAAATTCAAGAAGACAATCTGGCCATTCCAAGAGAAAAGACTGATTAACACCCAGAAATCAACTATCAAAATTGTATATGCATTTGCCTTCTGCATGAGAACTCAGGTATACATTAAAAAAACAACTATCATTCATCTTTCTTGTAGGTCAACCTCCCACTTGACCATCTCACATCATTAAGGCTTGAACTGGACAGTCCAACGACCAAACTCGCACATGATACTCACACAAACCCATGCATCCACGATGTACCGTAAACATTTGCACATGTACTGTAGAATACTTGTGCAGAAGCCCAACTTTTTAGAGTGATCAGATAGCAACTTGCCACCTTCAATACAACAACATTATATTGCCACAGATCTGAATGAAACTCTTTAGGTCTTAAGTTGACTGCTGCACAACTTTGTTGGAGTATGCAACACCTGGTGTTCCCAGACAGTCACCAATTGAGGTAACGACCGGAATTGACGTCGACCTTTCACTGATATGGCAGAAAGAGGCGTATCCGACACTCTCTGGTCGCACGTGTTAACATCATGGATTTGCTATGA
This sequence comes from Thysanoteuthis rhombus, assembly GCA_963457665.1. NCBI lineage: Eukaryota > Metazoa > Mollusca > Cephalopoda > Oegopsida > Thysanoteuthidae > Thysanoteuthis > Thysanoteuthis major. Next base: position 22,164,917 of record OY735234.1, on the reverse strand, counting down.
TTGTCTTGTTTATTTCAAAAACTCATTACAGACGAAATTCACCAAATTCAAGCAACTGATTGGCAAGATTTTATTGGATTTATTTTATGGTTTAACCTTTTCTTAGATTTTTTTATGAAGAAATCATTTTTATAGTAGGCGTTGATAAAAGCTGATAATGATTATCATGTCTTAAACAAAGTTCTCTTGAATTTGAAAGAGCTTTATTCCGAATATGCAAGATTATTTACCATAAGAACTTGACAGATCCATACTTGATACAGATATAACTTATGCAGTATTTGTTAAAGGAGGAACACACACCAAATTATCCGGTCAAATTTTGACAGGTGTCTCCTTTTTTTTCTTTTCATAATTCTATAGAGAATTTATTTTCTATCGAATGGTATATCATAAATCTTTTTAGAAAAATATCTTCTGGCCAGTACTATTTATACATAGGTGTTGACATAGAGTGAGATACAGGCAATAGTAACATTTTTCTTTATCAAAAATATGTGTAAATATATATTCGTTGTATAGATTTATAATGTAAATCCTATAAGCAAAATGTGAATAATGTAAATATTTGTATAAGATGTAATGAGTTATTGTAATATCATATTTTTCAAAAGTATATTTTCCAAATCTAAGATGGATGTTATCTTACATTTTTTATGGGTTCTTGATATTTTGGGGGCATTTTTCTGAAGAGTTCGATGATAATTCTGGATATTCGAAATGTTTCTCGGTTGTTTTTTTTTTCACTATATTGTGAATGTTTTCCAATGCAAAATCTATTTAAATGACTTCGAATATTGACGCTACGGTTGTTCAGTTATTGGCTGCGATGGCAGGTCAATTCTAATTTTTTTTTCGGCAAAGAAGTTTCAAACAAAATCTTACAGAACGAAATAGACTAATAAAACCGTTTATACGATAATTGAATATTGAACTGTCATTAAGAAGAGTCGTCTAAAACGTATTTTCCTTTTTTTCATTTGTAATTTACATAATAAGAACAAATTTGTCGTTAATTAGAAAACATGTTCAGTGAATTATTCAAAAAGACAAAATCAATAAATGTTATTTAATTTCGATCTCACTTCAATTTGAAAAATCTCAGTGTGTGTGTGCGAGAGAGAGAGGGGGAGAGTGAATGTGTGTCTATGCGAACCGAGATAACTCGACAACTGGCCATTGTACGGAATTGATATTCGCTGATACGTTTTGTTGTGCATTGGACATTGCAGTGTGAAGTTAGAAGTTGTTTGGATTGACAACTTTCGATATGAAAAGTGGTTTTCAATTAACAAAATAATTTCATTTATATTGCTCATAGTTATATCTCCACAGTTGAAGACCCGAATTTGCAAAAACCGTTTGCAATTCAAAAGCTAGAATCAAAGAATCATGTCCGAATTCCAGCTACTTCTTGTCCGTCCAAATTTTCCAGGTGTTTCTAGTTTCTCCCCATCTGGATAGAATATCATTTCTATATCCATTTGTCGTGTTTACAATATTCGAAAACGTAGCCTTTTTTTTTTTACTTATAATTCGAAGTGTACTTTTACCGTGAAAAGTTCCGATGTGATATATAAGTCCGGGAAGTGTCATTAACATTCAAAAGGTTTCCAAACGATTCAGATGTTTGTTTTGTAAACATGATGTTCCAGCTGTTCCATTCCCTGGTCTACTTCAAGTGTTACCCTCAACAGGGACAAGGTACGGAGACAAAGGCCTAAGAAGGAAAGAAAGAGATACCATCTGAACCCAACGTTGTAGCGTAGAAAATTCCGTTAATCAGCAACCACATTTGGATAATTACACTTAGAGAGGGCCGAAGAAGGGGTCAATTGAAACCTTGTGTTAACAACACAAAGATAAATGAAAGGGTTAAATCGTCTAAAAAACTTTTAAAATGTTTAAGACCCTTCTTAAAGTTATTGACAGAATCTTACATCTATATTTGAAATCAAAGCCTCCTTAATTGGATGTTAAAGGATTATGGGAAAACCAATTGCTTTTTTCTCATTACGAAATGATTAGGTGTTGATGGCAGCTATGATATTGGAGAGTCAGGTACAAACTTCGGCCGTGATAATCTGTCTTAACTTCACACAATGCCTTCAGAGGAGGCATACATCACCACCACCCCCAGCTGAAACAGCAAATTTATAAAATCTAACTTTTTGTGAGAGGCTGGTAACAGACGATGTAAGGAACTTTTTTCGGGGTGGTATGGTCCAACAGGACTGTAATAAAGCTCTGATGTGCCAAGCAAGTCGGATATGGAATTTAATGAATGCACACGTAAAATACCCCTGATACCCTGGATGGTACAAGCTAGTGGATGATTTACATTAATGAAATATGGATGATCGTATGTTCCTGACTTCTGCCATAACATAATCTCTCACAAGAATTTCTTAAATTTTATCTGAATAATTATTTTCTCTATGCAACTTTTCTCTGTACGTCTGTCTAACTATCTTTCCTCTCTTTTTTTTTGGAAAAAAAAACAAAAGAAGAATTTTTATGGTGCTTATAAGTGTACTTATCAAGGTTGTGGCCCCCAAAATGAGACTAGGGGCGGCGGGAATCACACATACACACATAGACGAACAAAGAGAGAAGAATCGGTTGCCAATTCGGCTGGTTGATCGAGTGATTTGTAAATGTTTATGGGGCTACGGTGATTCAATTATGAAAGAACGTTGGTTTCGATTTTCGGAAACTCGAATAACTTCATTTCGTTTAGCATATTTTTGTATTTTGCTATACAAAAAAAAAAAAGACAAGCGAGATAAAACGTTGGGACTTTCCGGTTAGAGGAAAAGCATTGAAACTAACATTTGCCGAAAAGGCGTCTATGAAATTATGTTTTATAGCATAAACAGATATGGCAGATAAAATATAATGTTAGTTTGTGCCAACCAGACTCTTAATCCAGCTTCTCAAACCAAAAATAATATTCAGTAGAACTGGCTGCAGATAATAATCGTTAGTTGGATGAAGAAGTTAGGAGTTGCTTTTTTTCCTTCTTTTTCTTTGTTGGAGTTAAACCAAAATAAACCGTAAATGTATCGATTTTATGGTCGATATTAAAAGGGAAAAAGACCAGCAGCTGTCATTTTTTTCCTTTTTTACAAAAAGACTGAGTTCTTAATTTCGTTTTTATATATAAGTGCGTAAAGTTTATGAGAAAATAATTATGAGAAATAATTTTATGAAAGGTAAGCTAAATCTATTGATATTTTTTCAAAGAAACTAACTTACATTCGATTTTTTTAGTATTAAATGTCCTTTGTGGGAGAGGGGAATGGAAAGTAGAGTATCTTAGAATGTACAACGAAATGAACAAATATTTAGAAATCTGTACTCATGAAAAACAATGAAACATTGATGATTATTTCTAGATTTGATTTTAGATTTTAGATGCTTGATTTTCTCGCTACATCATGGTGCTGCCCTAGACAAAGTAGCTTGTTTTCCTCGTTTCGCCCACGAAGTCTAAAATTATGACTCTTGGAACGCGATTTTGAAGAGTATTATTCGTCGTTATGCGGTTTGAATTGTGCCACAAGGTTTAAAACGTGCATTTGTCGAGTTTTTTGCTGAATTTTGTAAATAGTTCATAACTAATGTTTTTAAATACTGGTCACATCTTGAAATTTTCGTTTTAAACATTAACAATGGCATAAGTAGCCGGAATATATCCGTTTTCTTTTCAATATATTTTGAGAAGTATCGTTATTATTCATTGATTTCATGAATTGAATTGAATGTTGCAAACATTGTTCTTGACTTTATTTATTGTAATAAATCACCGTAGCTAACAAACATGGCAAACTGTTCTATCCTTTTTTTTTGTATCTGCATGTATTTATGTGTTTGTTTGAGTGTTCCAGCACTCTAGGCCGTACCGTTTCGTCTGCAGACTTGTAAATTGAGATCAGAGCTCCCTTTCTAAGAATGGATTTTCTTCTACATTTTTGTAAAAAAAAGCTTTTTCTAGCTTTTTGGTCCTCATTTTGTCAATTCAATTATTTGCATTTAGATTCTCCTGATTTTAGATATTCTGGATGTTTTTTCACTCTGTTTGAAATGTTTTCAAATCGAAAACGCCAGTGATGTCATAAATAAAATCTATTCTACCCATATTTATTCTTTGATTGAATTTTATCTCATGACTTTGACGCCACGGTTCTTCAATTATTGACTCTGATGATGACTTCTGGTTAATTCTACTTTTAGATTAAATTACATATATTTGTATTAACGCAGTGATGTGTTGTTAGTCATATTTTGATACAAGGACTTAGAGGCATCTAATGGGATTCTCCGATCTGGAAAGGTTGAGAAAGGCTCCGGTAGAGTGATGTTCAAGGTTTTCCTGTTCGGTCCAACGACAATTATTCAAAGAGACGATATTTGGGTAGATAAACCTCTAAGTTTCCAGACAATATTTTAGAAGAAAAATACCCCGATCTGAAAAAAGATGTCATCTTATATTTCAAATCTTGAATTCGTATAAGAATATTTAAATGCTAACATCAAGTGGAATAACTGCTGATCGAAGTTACCTCCCTTCCCAGCTTTTGGTGAATTTTTCAGTCTTTTTCATTTTTTCATCACCCGGATCGAACATCCTTCATATTTGGCGAATTTGTTACAGGAGGTCATGCTCTCCAATTTCTTTTTTATCAGCATAATTGGTCTTGTCGGAAATCTGTCAACATTTATTTCAATATATATATATATATATATATATATATATATATATATATATATATATATATATATATATATATATATATGAATACTTAAAGCAAATAACAACAACAAAACAATAATTGAAATTGTATGTATAATCCCGTGGGAACATAAAGGATGGCCAATCTGGAAGATTGCCCGTTTCTGTTTTTTTTTTTTTTTTCTATGAGCAAGTGTAAACAATGTAGCGCTTTCCACGCTAAACTCACCACGATTCTTGTTTCGGCAGAGCGAAAAAGAGATGAATCTGTGCAGGCGTGCTTAATCATTTTGGCCATGTTGGTGTAATAGTCGGACAGAGTGGACTTTCTAACAATTGGTATGGAGACAGACGATTCTCATTCCAGACTGGAGAAGAGGGATGGGCTGCGTCAGGCTATCTCTCCCTATACACAATAACAACAAAAACATTCATGGTGTACCGACGTCTTTGTAGATTTTCAAAAAAAATGGAATTTGGCGGTCTGATTTAATGTAATGGTTATTGGCACAGAATCGGTAAATTGTGTTCGAGTTCCGTTCGAGGTTATTTGCGTTCAGCAACATCATCATAATATGTTTTTTGTTCTGTTTTGTTTTGTTTGTTTGTTTTTTATTAAATGATAGATTATAAGTCATTGTTATTTTAAATTTCTATGAAAACATATCGGAATCATCAGCCTTCTATTGAAAGTGTACAACAAGGAGAGTGGTTATGAATCTTACTCTGCTGCATGGATCCAATGTGTTTTGGCGGGGATGGAGTGATCTTAGTCTGGAAACTTAGCAAAGGCCTTTTCGACAACGTAGAAAGTATTCGTAGTGTCCAAGGCTTTTTTACTGTACCTAGGCTTTGTTATTACATCAGTTGAATAGATTGTTGTTTTGGCAGATATTCAAAAATGGCGTCTGTTTTTGTTGCCTGTCAGACCCAATTGACACCTAATAAATGATATAAATGAATTAACAAATGTCCTCATTTTCATTGCATCTGTCTAGAACTGTGGTTTTCTTAGAAAAAAAAGACGTTTTAGTATTGATATCCCCTCAAGAGAAATTATAGATGAATAAACAAATAATTATAATAATCACATTTGTCAACTCAGCACTAATTTTGTAGTGACAATTGTTTTGAAAGAATCTTTTCCAGAAGTGAATGAGATAGGGGATGGGGGAGAGAATGAGTTAGTTTATGAATGAGTTAGTGTAGGGTTTGAATGAGTGAACCGAAGAATCAGTGGCTTAGGATTTAGTGGATCACTTCGTGACTGACTGAACACTACTCATAACTGTCTTACTGCCCAGACAGTAATAACGCTAAAATGTTCCCACACATATTGTCAGCCTTGACAGGAGCTAATCAGACAAGTAATGTTTGTGAATAGAATGAGGTCAGGTTATGAAGTATTTATGAATTTCATACTAACATGAATAAATAGCAAACCAATTGCATTTTAATACACTTCAAAGTGATCCCTTTTAGGCTTCACAAAATTATCCCAACCCCACTTCCACTTTTCAAAACAGTTTACGAAGTCCTCTTTCGAGATCACTTTCATCTGCTTCATTGCATTTACCTTATTATGTACCATGGTCCTCATCTTAAACGACGATTTTTATTTAGGGAAAAATCAGAAGTCTTGAGAAAATAATTCTGGATTGTAGAGATGTAAGTGAAGGGTGGGGACACTGACAGACCTGTGATGCTTTGGATAGGACATGAAGAATAGGTTTTCTGAATGCAATGCTCACAGATTGCGCTAGTATCCTGCCAATCGACTGAAAACATGAGATAATTTCTGCTCACACATACCAGTACGGTCATTTCAGATTGGTTGATAAGTTACATCAAGCCATATCTGGTATACCATCATCTACATCGACAATCGACGTATATCTATACATGTATCAATCATTAAAGAAGCAGATAAATGAATCCCTATGTCTGTCTCTTTATGGAGATAATTATTCAAGAACTAATCTGCAACATCGATTTTCATCATCATCATTCTTTCAACGTCCGTCGTTGGACATAGACCTTCCCCAGGATTCGCCACACTTCTCTATCATGGGCCCCGAAGAGCCAGTACTTCCTGAATTTGTCTAGCTCATGTCTCCATGTAATATTCTGCCAGCCTCGGTTCTTCAGGTGATCTCGGAGGATCCATGTCGTGAGTCGTGATGTCCATCGGTTGTCCGTTATTCTTGCAATATAGCTAGCCCACTGCCATTTGAGATTCTTGATGAATTCTTTGATGTCCCTTGTCTTTTCCCGGATGTACTGAGCCATCTTGCATAATTCTTTTATGTGCACGATGCATGGCTCTCAATTTGCAGATCTGTCCAGTCGTGTGGGGATCAAACCCACGACCTTCTTAGAAGCGGCTTTATACCCAGTCTCTATCCTGAGTTAACAGCATTGTCATGGTGTATACACGTCCGATCCCTGTACGACGCAAATTTCTTTCTTATCCATTTACACTCTCTAAGGTCACTCGATTTGCTATCGAGTGAAACTGATGCTGCAAATTAGTTCCTAATTAATTGTCTTTATAATTATCAAATTCAATGGAACATCAATCGTCTGTTTACTGATATTACATACATATATACATATACGTATAAAAAGAGAGGGAGAGAAATAGGGACAGAGATGGAGAGATGAAGATTTATATACATGCCTCGTTAATGATAGATTTGCACTGCAAGCATAGAAGAGAACTGAATTTAATTCCCAATTTTTAATCGAAAATCTTACGGCCTTCAAATCTGCAAAGTGGACGCTAATTTTAAGTTACCAAAGAAGTGATGGTATTTTTTTTACTTCGACACTTGTCACCAAACAAACATTTGCATGACACAAATAGAGTATAATATGTTATTTTTTCACGGAAAAAATGTTCATTGACATGTTTTAGCGTTTTACTATTGTCCTTGTCTTAACAGCTAAGGATAATCAGTCCCTGACAACAGTGAAGACAAAAAAAAGACTACCTTATGATTTTTTTCTAAGTACACACCGGACGGAACCCATCTGAAACTGCTTAATACATAAAGCATACAATTAAGCGATGACCAGTTCCTCTACAAGAATTCCTGATGGTTTCAGAAGTTTCAGCGAAGAGATGACACACTTGGTGATCTCAAACGTTCAGCAAGGAAGTAATTCTTTAGTGACAATACATTTAGCGAAAAAGTAGAGGCAAACACTCGATGATCAGTGCGAGAACTTTTAGGAACAGTGGTCCGAGCGTTTCTACCATTTTGTGCGCAATTTGAAAGTAAAGGAAAGGTGGAAAGATAGGTTTCACATAAGATCAGATAAGTCAACCCGAACAAAATGTCACTTACAAGATTAAAAGAATTGGGAATAGACGTTCTGCTCCAGTGACTTTATTCTCCCAATTTTTTCCCTTCAGAATTTTTTCTAACAACTTTATTAATAATGAACAGTTCTTAAACCTAGCAGCTGTAGAAGAAGCTTCCAGAGAGTTTAGAGATATTGATTTTTTTACAATAAAATATATGACACTAAGAAGATTAAATGATTTGGGAATTGAAATTCTGCTTCACCAACTTTATTTTCCTGACCTTTACCTGAACAACTTTCAGTTTTCAAACACGTTGACAAATCAACAGTAAAAGGAACTTGGAGAGTTTATTGTGTTGAGAGATATTGATTTTTACTATAAAATACAAGTGACACTTGAATGATTTCGGAATTCAAATTCATTCTCATGGCCTTTCCCCGACAAAAATACATTTTTACAAAGATGTTGTCAACTTTATAGAAAATAAACAGTTCCAAAACGAAGCTATCGCAGAAGAAGCTTCAGGATATTTCATGGGGTCGAGGGAAATTGATTCTTTTCCGTAAATCTGACATTTTCAAGATTGAACAATTTGGGTCAAAAGCTATGCAGTCGTCTCACTTTATGGGTTACAAAATGGTAGTTCTGACGAGAATAAATTACAAGGCCTACTTGACGAGTCTGCTGGTTGTATCGGACTAGACACTGGCCGCTAGACCACTGTGCCGCGTTCAGGATGGTTCACTGATTCTCCAAAAGTAATGAGTGATAACAGAAGTGAGGGAATGAAAGAGAAAACTCCCTTATTTACATTTTGGTGAAGGTGTGACAATAAATTAATTGGAACGGGTTACTCTCCAATATCAAACTGGAGATATACGGACTGATATTTCAACAGATATAGTGTATTTCAAGATCTCGATTTTAATGATAGAGCAACCAATGAAAAAGACGTACACTTGTTGAAATATTGAAAGAGAAGCACTGGCAGTGAATTAGATTATTTCGGTGCAGCCAACCTCACCTGGCCATTAAGTTCTCAAAGTTTTGTTATGGCAGGGCCAATTACCGGTGAGTAAGAATGTGTAGATGTACCTTGATTGTGAAGATATGAAATATCAAACTTCATTTGTTCCGGCAATTTAATATCAGAAAAAATGAATTGCGTTGATTAAAAATGTTGGTGTTGACAATGTTGGATTAGAAAAATGCTGTAGTTGATTAGTCTAAACCATATGAACTTATTTGTAAATTTAAGAGACTTTATCTTTGGTTGGTGGTCAGTATTCCAGTCTGAATCTAACGAAGCAATCACCGTGGACTTGAAGTTTTGGGATAGATTATTTTTTTTGTTTGTTTTGATTGACTTAGCAATACGATATTGTACATCAACTGTGAATTTCAACAAATGTGCTTCAATCATGATGATCGGTATATGTCGTTGTTGGATTGTTTTGTTTGAAGGCCCTGTATGAACCCTGACTGATAACAAGTTAATTTCAATGAAATGACCGAGTTTAGCGACGCTTCTAACATAATAATGAAAACAACGGCAGCTGGAAGCCCAGAGAGTAACGAAAAGTGTGAGTGGCAAAAACACAGTTGACAGTGCCAAGGAGAAAATGACGGATCTTAAATGAGATCTAGAAATGATACTAACCCGAACAATAACAGCAAAATACTATGGATAATTGCTCTGGCTTTTCCCCGAACCGACCTGCTTTGCCTACGTATCTGTAAGTGACTCTCTAGCATCGGAGCGAAAAGTAACACCGTCTTCCAAAATTGTAATGGACAACTTGCATGCAATAAATTTAGAAAGGCAAGAACTCATTACGACTTGGAACATGTGAACGCTCGAAACAGGCGCTCCGACATAATGTTCGTGCTAACGATGTTAACGGTATTCGAAGTAAAGATGAAGTGTTTCACAAAAGAATTGATATTCTCCATTGGCAAAAGCCAAACATGCTGACTGTCAAAAATAGAAAACAATTCTTACTGGGACATGGAGTTTTCTATCGTATTTACAAATGCTCGTACTAGTACAAGATAATTTCGAAATATCACTTTAAAATAACCCAGCTACAAATGGCGAATACGTATAATATTATGGTATAGCTCAAAGCGCTTCCAATAGTTGTCCATCATCTAAGTACAACGGATTTGATAGCGAGGAGGTAAACGTTGATGATTCAACAATACGACAAGAATCAGTAAATAAGGAGAGAAACGTCACACCACATAAAATGGCCGTGAAGAAGGACACACCATCAAATTCTGCAGATGAACCTTCTGGTGTGGAGAGTAATCACACTTGAAAACGGGACAGAGAATCGAAGAAATACTTACAGAGAGTGGTGAAGCAGTTCCTTGTAAAAATTGTAAACCGAGCTGGTTAATCAACTGGTAAATATAAAGACTGCTGTGATTTTCAGAGAGATACAGACTGTAGTATTGGCTGTGTTCGACTTGAATAGACATTTTAGTGAGTGGGAAATGGTGACTGATTATGTTGAATACTTGTTTCTTTTTCTATTTTGACGAAATAATAATCGCAAAAGAAATTGCAGAAGAAGTACAGGCGTGATGATGGAATTTATGAAGGGAAACCAAATGCTTGTCAAAAGGCGATAACTGTTCGTTGGGCCATAACGGGGAAGATTAGAAATGGAAGGTTTGTTATAAAAGGGCAACTTGTTGCTCGAGGATTTGAATAATGCATTGGGAATATTTGCTAAGATTTATCAACGTGTTCTGAGGGAGCCTTTAGATTAGTTCTCTCGGTTGCATTCTCCAAACAACTGGATTGTCATGCAGTTGACGGGAAATCATTGTGTCTCCGATGTGTTGACATCCAACGAAAATTTTTTTTTTAAGGCAGTCAGAAGAATATGACGAATGCAAAATATTGAAGCTGAAATAATCTGTGTATGGACTTTGCAATGTCACCCGACAATGGTACTTGCTAATGAGGAAGGATCTGTCTGAATCAAGTGTCACCACGCCATCATTAGATTCGATGCTTTTCTCATGGTATAATGGCGATACGGCTGATGGTATGGTATGCATATGAAAAACGAATTCGAGGGAAAAGTAATATATAAACGGGAATGTGTCTTGCTGGAAATCCCGCTTCAAAGGTTACTTAAATATATTGGACTGTATATTATATCTGGGGGTAATGGCTGTGTCACTGTGGATCATTTTTAATATGCTTTTCTTTTGATACCAATCACAATCAGCCGCCAACGTCCCTGCAAAAAAGTTGAGTGAACTATCAGAAACAGAGAGGACTAAATAATGAGCTCTGATACGATGGCTGAACTAGATCCCGACGCACACCAGACAAGATATTACGTCTGTGAGTTGAGCATGTCTTGTAATAATGCGACTGGACTCAAGATCTATTGAAGCTAAAAAATTTGTGTCTTCAAGTAACAACCGACAATACGAGATTATTTCCTCCAAATGTGCAGCAACTTGCAGAGTGCTTTCCAGATGCTGATCTGCCCGTAAGTTGACCACAAGAGGGATTTATAATCCGTCCGGAATCAACTCTATTTATTGCAGTTTACCATGGCTTGAAAGTACTGAATGCAGTCTCTCTCTCTCTCTCTCTATATATATATATATATATATATATATATATATAGAGAGAGAGAGAGAGAGAGAAAGAGAGAGAGAGAGAGAGAAAGACTGCAGCTTCAGCATTACCATGGCTTGAATGTCCTGGAGCTGCAGTCTATATATATATATATATATATAGACTGCAGCTTCAGCACATTCAAGTCATGGTAACGCAGCAGCGAATAGAGTTGACTTTATATATATATGTGTGTGTGTGTGTGTGTGTATGTGTGTGTGTGTGTGTGTGTGTATGTGTGTGTGTGTATGTGTGTGCCAATATTCTGGATTTGGAAATTTCAAAATAAACTGCCGTTGTGATGATAAGAACTTAGAAAGTAATGTAGAAGTTGCAGTATGTATATACAGGCAGACTTATTCCAATTTTTTGGATGTGGAAATTTGAAAATAAACTGTCGTTCCAGTGATAAGGGCTTCATAGATAATCTTGGCTATGACAAAAACGTAGGATATAAAAGAGTTTGAATCGATCTGGTAGCGTTAAAAGGCATGAGAAGAATTGGAAAGGTTTCATGGGTTAATTCCTCAAATCAACAAGCCGATTGCCCAACCAAGAGTGGGCCACCTACTGAGCGGCTGCGTGCTACAAACATACATGAGGCACCTGAAAGAATTCGAAAGTAAATCAAACCTAGAAGAATGAAAGAGGAGTAGAAGTGTCAATGTATATCTTGATTAATTTAATGGTGGTGCCTGGATGTTAGCCAATCGCGAAGAACACTGATTTATTCCCCTTGGTATATCAACTCTCCTTTGGGTTTGAAAAGGGAGCTCATTGCTATACAGCAGGTGTCTCTTTGGTGATAACATTTATTTTTTTTTTAAAAACTGTCCCAAAACCAAACATTGGCAGAAGAGGCTTGAAGAAAGTTCATTGAGTTGAGGGACATTGATTTCTACAATAAGATATCATCATAATCATCATCATCATCATCATCATCATTCTTTCAACGTCCGTCATTGGATATAGACCTTCCCCAGGGTTCGCCACATTTCCCTATCATGGGCATCGCGTCTCTCCATCTAATATTCTGCCGGTCTTGATGGCGCATGTGATCTCGGGGGATCCATGTCGTCAGTCGTGATTTCCATCAGTTGTCCACCATTCTTGCAACATGGCCAGCCCACTGCCCTTTCAGCTTTTTAATGGATTCTATGATGTCCCTGACTTGTCTTTTTTCCCGGATGTACTGTGCTGTCTTGTGGTCTCTCCAAGTGAGGCCCAGCATAATTCTTTCATGTGCACGTTACATGCTTCTCGGTTTGTGAGTCTGTCTCTTGATTAGGTTCCATGTTTCAACTCGATAAGTGACTGTTGGGAGGATGCATTGGTTGTACACGTTTCTTTTTAGGATTAATGGGATCTCCTGATTTTTGAAGGTTGAGCTTGCTCTGGCAAAGGCTTGCCACCCAAGTGAGATTCTTCGCTTGATATTTTCTTTTTTAGATGGTCTCAGGGTGATTTGTTGTCATGATGTAGTGATCTGCTTTCTCCAGTTCTGTGTCTGGAGAAAGTAGATCACTTAGTGTCACTTAATTTGATCAGACGACTTGGAAATCAAAATTTCCTTTCGCCAAACTGATTCTCCTCATTTTTCCCCCACTGACATTATTTTCTTAAAAACTTTGATAACTTTATAAACAACTTGCTGAGGTACCCGGCGTTGCCCCCCCCCCAAAAAAAACAACTCCAATGTGGCCACACTGAAATGCAAATTTCACAGAGATTCCACAAAAATTCCGGGCAGACATGCGTAACCCTTCTTAAAAGTTTAAAGGATATTTTTTTCTAGAAATAGAGATTTCATTCGATCACTTTTGATGTTAGAAGCTCGTGTATCAAAGAGGGCCGTTGGATTCAAACTGTCTTTTTTTTTCATTGTTATATTTGGGGTTTGAAAACGAAAAACAAATTTGCTTACATGATCTCTTATGTCAAGTGAAAAGTAAGGATGTAATTAACATCATAGCTACATTGTTAATAGTGCCTAATCTTACGAAACCCTTAAATATTCCCTCCTGAAAACTAACATGTTTATGAGAGATTTAAATGAAAGAACATAAAATTAGAAGGGAAAAAAGCCTCCACCAAATATACGTACCATATTTCTGAGCGCTGATGTATTGTAGCTCTCACTGATTTCTTTAGAGCTGAAATTTGTTTTTTTTTTATGAACATAAATATGGTCCCTCACTGGTTGGGCCAGTACACTTTCAAAGTAGATCCGGGCAGACCAGCGTGCAAACTTGGGATAAGAGGGGGATTCGGGTCCATGATCTCCAATACCAAGCAGAAATCGAGGGAGAAGTTTAGCATTATAATAATATTATATTCTTTTGAATAGAACACCCTCTTATAAAACCTTCAAATATTTTTTCTCTTGAATATGTCGAATTTTATTACGGTTTGATGATCTAATAGATTGAAATTATAAGAAAAAGAATTTTAAGAAATTAGTACTTGATATAATATAGACACAGTAATAATTGTATTACCACGAAAAGAAAAATAATCACATTCGTAATTTCCTAGAGCTAATTCAATATGAAATATTTCCTTCTGAAACTGATTTTATCAAAAGTAACAAAGCAGATATATTGAAACAATAAAGTTTCTCAGTCAGAGTTGGAACTTGGACCGTCACTATTTTCTGAGGACCTAACTACACGGCTATTGAACCGTCATGACATAGGAAATAAGTATTACTACCCAAAAAGAAATCATAAGCAAAAACTGGACCCTCCCGTGAGTGAGCATGTTCAAAAAAACGTATTTTTTGACGGACTTGTTCTTTAAAGTGTACGGACAGGGACTCCACAGAAATCGACGATTCTTTGTGTAAGAATTGACCCGAGGCTGTGAGCTAAAGGTAATTTAAGACCAGCTGATTTCGGGTATAATTTGTTTATGATCTTTGATTCGTAATTCTCGACACATACGTGCCTATATATATATATATATATATATATATATATATATATATATATATATATATATATATAACTATACTTGAAATTATCTCCCATTTTACAAGTTGAATATATCATTTGGCCTAGACAATGGGAATAGAATAAACGAAATTAAGAAATAAAGTAAATAGTGACCATGAGTAAACAAAATGAAAATATTCGGCCAAAGCAGTTATTTGTTTTTGGATCATCATATTATTATAGGATGAAAGCAACGCTTTGTTGTAGTGGCAAACTTATCAGTCGCAAGTTTGATTCCTGCTGCAGCCCGATTTCCTTCAACTGTTTATACTACTCATATTGTCGAGGCCAAATCGTACATTCACCGTGAAATAACGGGAAACCACTTCAAGTATAGTTTTAATATGATTTAACGCAATGTGTAATCACTCTGTCGGATCATATATCTATTTCTTAAAAATACACACACACATACATCCATTTATATATATATATATATATATATATATATATATATATATATATATATATATGGAGAGAGAGAGAGAGAGAGATAGATGCGTGTGTGTGTGTGTGTGTGTGTATTTTTGTTTCATTAAAGGGTATCGATATTTTTCGTCGATTCGACTTTCTTGTAAGCTTCCCCAATTTTCAAATGTTGTCTTCCATCGCTAGTTTGAAGGAATATATGATTTTCCCGAAATCACGTTTTACGTGTTGTTCTTAGTTATCGTAAAGGATAACTAAAAATTCATACACTCCTATAAACTAGTTTACTAGACGGTCAGATTGACAAGAAATGTCTATACGGTTTAATGAAACGTGTTTTAAAGATCTGCCTAATTACTCGATATATACATATAAATTAATAATTAAATGATTGTGTCGTCCACAGACAGCTGTTTCGTTGTATTACAACTATTCAATGTGTCTATAGACTATCCATTATCCTATCATAAGTTTGAAACCTTCGCTTCAGACCCAGAGGCTGGCATCTTCCTTTGTCCTACGCAGAACTGGACGGTCAGTAAGGTTGAATTTAAGCGATTTATTTATTCACGCATGATTCCCCATCCACCAGGGTGCTCTATTCCTTAGTTGGAAGCGCATTGCATAAGCTTATAATGAACGAGTAACCTCACTTAAAGGGTACTCAACCCTAAATAAGGGAGCGTCAAATATATTGATAATTAAACTATTGTGTCATCTACAGACAGCTGTTCCGTTGCATTACAACTCTTTAGTGTTGCTGTAGACTATCCATCATCCCGTCCAGTACCAAGAGGTAGAATCATATATATATAATGTGCATGTGTGTATGTTTGTGTGTGTGTTACTACTTTATAATTTAGATTAACGATTCCTAAGCCATGTAGACGTAGAAGCTGTTAGAGAGATTATCTAGGAATATTTATTTACACTGAGGACAATGATGACTTTGTTAAACTCTGGCAAAGGTGTGTACCATCATTAGGAAACTACTTTTATTCAACCTGTTATCTATCACCTTTTTTCCACGAATCTAACTTCCATCCTTGAAAAAACACCATTACCTTTTCGATTGGACAACCTAATTTATGACGCAAGAAGTCTGTTCAGTCAATTCCCGATTTTTCCTTCAACTGTATTGAAAAAAACATGTTTACCATTTCCTCTCACTGTCTTCTGCATTCCTTCAAGTAACTTTGTAATACCATCTTCTGAGAACGTTTGATCCACCATATCAAATAATGGCACTTATCACAATCCCTCTGGAAATTAAATTTTTTTTCATTCTTTGAAGAACTGGGGGTACGGTAACCCGAAATAGCAAAATCTGCCGTGGAAAATTCCGAGCCAAGCTGCAACAGTTTTCATATCTTCACCAAAAAACATGTGGTCTAACGTTAGCCTGATGGAAAATTGCAACTTTTTTGTTGACTGACGTCGGTTGCTTTTTGTCGGCTGCAGCCTCCAGTTGGTATAATTGGTAACAGTATCAATTGTTTATCTTTCTGGGACCAATCTCATAGTAGATGACCCCACATGAATACAATATTACCACTTCTTTTGGAAGAATATAGGATTTGGTACCGTAATTGATGGTGTATTTCGCTTGTCCTACAATTTATTGTATTTCACGTTGTGGTAAAAGCAATTACTCTTTATCACATTACAATTTGTTTCCAAAAAGGAATATTTCAAAACGGTCTACTACGTTTTTCTGCTTTTCTGAAAGTATATATTTATATATATATATATATATATATATATATATATATATATATATATATATATATATGTGTGTGTGTGTGTGTGTGTGTGTGTGTGTGTGTGTGTCTGTGGATATTGTCTAAAAGCTTTACAGCTTTAAAAACTAAACGTTAAAAGACCTTTTCAAGAGATTTTTTTGTCACTTCGAATACCAATTTCCGAATATCTGTCACAGCATTTATATAATTTTCTCCTGTGTTGTTTCCTTGTTTCACATATACTTTCTTATTATGGCACAATGTATAATTTGTCCTTCATTTGGATCATCAGTTCTTTTTCATGTAACCGTTTTAGAAATTTAAAAAACAAAACAGTTGCATGAACATGACACCCCAGCAGTGTTGATGAAACGCCAACCCCCATTCTTATTGTATACTTTACGTCATATATGTAATTTGTCATTCTATAGAAGGTTCTATGTGTATAGCATATTGATATTATTTTAAACGACGCATCTAGTTTTTGAGTAAGTCTTACTATCGTACGTTAACCAAAAAACGTTTTTAACGATGAGGGATCAGTCAGTATAATAGACATGTCTTGTTCTTCGTGTCATTCATATATATATTTATATATATATATATATATATATATATATATATATATGTATATATATATATATATATATATACACACACACACACACACATATATATATACATACACACACACACACGCATACATATATATATATATATATATATATATATACATACATATATATATATATATATATATATATATATATATATATATATATATATATTTCACGGAATCAATTTTTTCACTCTGTCTCTTATTAATGTCCTGAATTTGGAAATCTTAAATTCAATGTCTGACAAGTTGCGAAAATAAATTCAACTCACTGAGAGTTCGACGATAATAGATAACAATTAACCTTAAGTATTTGAGAATTTCATTATGGGATGGACAAAAGATTTTTTTTCTTTCAAACTGAATTGAAAACTTCCGATAATTCAAGAATAATTAGATTTTTTGTTTTTGCTCTATTATACATGATTAATATATTGAACACTTTTCATTTTGATTTATGTAAATAAATTAAATAAAAAGTCATTGATCTATTTTGTTTGTAATTTTTTTTCAAAAATATTTCTAACAAAGTTGTATTTCCGATATCAACTATATATATATATATATATATATGTGTGTGTGTGTGTGTATATATATATATATATTTATATATATACATACATATATATATATAAACATACATATATATATATATAAACATACATATATATATATATATATATATATATATATATATATATATATATATATATATATATATATATATGCGTGTGTATCTGTGTGAATTATTCTGTAACTTTGTCCGTTGAAAAGTTTTACTCCAAATGGAAATTATTCAAAGCACAAGATGTAAGGAAGGCCGAATACATCAGTCTAAATCTGACACGAAATAAAAACAAAAATGAAGATATCGTCTTCAAATGTTACAAATAACGAGACAAAAAAATTTGCATGTGTTTTTGAATTTTATAAATATTTCTAGGGTAATAAGTGTTATTCTCTGATTGATGTCTGGGAGGTGTAAAAATGATCACTACCTCTTTCATAATTGGCTTTGTGTTCAGAACATCGATGATTTATAATTTTTCCAATTTCTGCCTCAACATAGGGATGGTACTAGAAAGCTGCATCTTCTTTATCTAAAACTGACTAATTCTTTAACAAAGCCTGATTCTATGTGCAGTAGTGGCATCAACGCCTTCCATTGGTTAGCAAGTGATTACCACGTGACATTGTTTATCGTCAAATAGAAGATCGCTGATTATGACCAATTATGCTTTTGGTAGTGTCTGTATAGTCATGAGGGTGATGATTGCAGGGGAACTTGTTGACCGATTAGAAATGCCACCATTCTGAACTCGAGCTTAATCTGATAATTCCAGATATCAATGGAGAGTCCGAATAATGCCAACCGAAATATTGAGACGAAACATTCAAATGATGATGTTAAACTTTCATAGAACAATAATACTTAGTGTCAGGACTTTTAAAAACACCATTTAGAAGTGCCAGACAGCCAAATGCTCATGAAAGAATATTAAATAATGACAATGATATCAGTAACTTGTATATATGAATCATCATAACAAGCCTGGGTGCCAGACTTAATGATCCAAGAGATTCTCGAAAATCAATCGAAAATAGATCTTTGATTTAAAAAATTATCAGCACAATATTTGAGAATCGTTAGTCAAAAATTACCACGGACACCAAAAAAAAAACATTTTACTAAAAAAATGTTTGAAGACAGTGCCTAGTGGTATACTATTGGGAAATACCAAGGTTGTAGACTCCGAAATGTGACCAGGAGTACTCAGATACACACACTGACACAAACCCACATTCATAAACGGAGACGAGCAAAGAGAAATGATATGTACCTCACTTGTCTGGTTGATTATTCGTGGGGCTATGTAATTTGATTATCCAATGTGCCAGGGGTAATGAATATATCTAATCTCAGATCACTAGATGGTGAAATCTCTTCAAGTCCCCAACATATCTCAGACGGGTGCTCAGAAGACACATTTCTCTGTAAACGTCCCGTCCAGGGTTGCCAATTGTGCACGAATAAGGTTTAGAATTGAATCTCTTCGTTCACAACCTCTTGTAAACATCACTACATTTCATTGAAATTCTTTGAAAACTTTTGGAGATATTGTCTAGACAGACATGAACTTCTGGCGATATCACATGGTGTGGATATATAACTTTGTTGTAAAGTGTTTAATTTGGCATTAATCTGAATTAGGATCTAATTACTTCTTCTGTGGTTTATTGCCTGGCCATTCTACAAAATTTCATCATCATCAGACATAGAGCTTCCCCAGGATTCGCCACACTTCTCTATTGTGGGCGTCACGGAGCCAGTATTTTCTAAATTCGTCTGTTCATCTCTCCATCTTGAAACTTTGCATCAGTACATCATCATATTCGTTATCATCAGTCTTTCAACATCCATCGATGGAAATAGACGTCCCCCAGGACTCGCCATACTATATTATCCTGGGCATCGCAGAGCTAGTATTTTCTAAGATTGTCCATTCATCTCTTCATCTTGTATTCTGTCGGCTTCGGTTTCGCATGTGATCTCAGGGGATCCATGTTGTGAGTCGTGATGTCCATCGGTTGTGTGTCATTCTTGCAACATAGCCTGCCCATTGCCATTTAAGTTTTCTAATAGATTCTATGATGTCTCTGATACCTGTTTTCTTTTCTTATAAACTGTGCTGTCTTAATTGGAATCTTCTCCTCTTAGCGACAGACCGTATAATACTGTAAATGTATGGGAAATATTTGAAAGCATTTCTCAATCATAAAAAATCCCTCTATCGACCCAAAAACTCGACCAATCTTTCATACACCATATCCTCTCAGCCACAACAGTTCCATTGAAATTCATTGATTACTTTGAAGAGATCATATGCACAGACAGTCATTTTGGGAGATGGAAAGGCGCGACTGAATACATATACATGTTAATTTAGATTCATATGTTGCTGTCTTTCTGGAAAAAAATGAGAAAAAAATGATGTGAATAAAAAAAATATGCAATTTCAGCTGTAGTACGATTGTAAACGGGTAAATTTTCAAATTTCACTGTTCTGGTCACCAGAGTAAATTCTGAAGGGATTAATAGCCATTTTCAATACTTTCACTGACTTGATCGGTTAGAAAATAACATTCACTAACCGAGAACAAAAATCGTATTGCAATGTGTGATTCCTCTGCAAGAGGTTATTCGTTGGAATAAATGAATAAAGTAAAGCCGCCCACCCACCTAGAAAAACTGATTTTGTCATCAACGAACTACATGGTGTAGACTCTCTGTGAAATTGATAGAAGAGCGCAAATTTATCGGACTGGTTTGATTTCTGTCCGATGATGCTCTTAAAACTTAGGTATTTATCCATGAAATGGAATATTTGGATGATTCAGCAAGTTGTCTGGAACATAGACATTTTGATTGGAAGGTTAGATCGAAGTATATATTTGTTCAGGGCAATTAATCAATCAGTGAATATGAGGTAGTTAGTTATATAGAGTAAGGGAAAATATGATTGAAAGATAGTGAGAAAAAAGATGAAAGATAGATGGATGGATAGATATATACAGGAGGGAAGAGAAAATATTGAATATAGATTAATAAATCGATTTAAAAAAGAGAAAACATTATAGATAGATACATAGATAGATAGATTGATAGATAGATAGATAGATTGATAGATAGATAGATAGATAGATAGATAAAAGGAGAAGAAATGGAAGATTGATAAATAAATAGATGGAAGGAAGGAAGTGAATAGATGAAAGATACGCAGATAGAAGAAAGAGAAAAGATGAAAGGGATCGATTGAGAGGGAGAAAGAGAAAGACAGAGAGACAGCAGAAAAAGCAAAGATGAAAGATAGAAAAAGGATAAATGGAGGGATAGATAGATACATACATAAGTACTTACATAAATAACAAGGGATTAGCATAGTTTGCACAATTCGATTTCAGTATACATGAAATTGATCTCATCCTGATTTGGAAACTATTTCACTAGAAAAAAACAAATTTTGAAGATAAGAGGCTTAGGAGGATAAATAATCATTTAGACTTTTCCCTCTATTCTGCCTCTCAGTGTGGTTCTTAACAATACGTAAGTATTATCCCAGTACATTGAGGAAATCTTTCTGTCTGGCTACAATAACTCAACAACTAGCCATTGAACGAAGTTGATATTCACCACACACACACGTGTATATATATATATATATATATATATATATATATATATATATATATATATATATATATATATATCATCACAGAAAGCAGCGTAGTGTCAAGTTTGAAGTTGTT
This sequence comes from Thysanoteuthis rhombus, assembly GCA_963457665.1. Lineage (NCBI taxonomy): Eukaryota > Metazoa > Mollusca > Cephalopoda > Oegopsida > Thysanoteuthidae > Thysanoteuthis > Thysanoteuthis major. The sequence goes on along the minus strand of OY735234.1, from coordinate 22,143,138 downwards.
TGGATCAGTAGTTCCCTACGAATCTAATAAAATTGAATATATCTATATATCGTGAGCTCCATGTTGACCATTAAACGATAACAAGTAGACTCTGCTTTACTAAGGATAACTGCTTCTACAAATCTTTAAAACGGTAGCCCCATGTCAGTCATCAAATGGAAACAATTTATGGCTTTTTTATGAATTAACTCCGTTCACTTCCGTTGTTTACTTTTTACTAATAAATAATAGCTGCACACGTATTTTATTCAACATCATCTTACATGAAAATTATAGCAGCCTAGTCAACATATCATAAAATCCTGCTCCAACGAACATGCAACTATGGAACAAATACTACATTAAGCTAAGATTAGTACAGCACAAGACCGATAATGGTTACGAAGATAGTATTACGCCAATCTTCCAAACGAAGCAACAACATGTAAAGATGTCTGTACGAGACGCCAAATGAAAGATGCTGCAGCTAAGCCATCATCATCACCATCAATCTTTTATAGTCCGTCGTTGGACAGAGACCTTCCCCAGGATCTGCAAGATTTCTCTATCATGAGCGTTGCAGAGCCAGTTTTTTATAAATTTGTTCAGTTCATCTCTCCATTTTTTCATTTTGTCAGCTTCGGTTTCGAATATGATCCCTGGGGATCCATGTTCTGAGTCGTAACCTGCAACAATTATTTACTGTAAGCATGATATTGTTGATACTGTAATCACGTTGTGAGGAGCTTTCAAATATGCTGCGAAAGTCTGATCAACAGTTCCATAAATTGTTCATTTTTGAACTTATTTAGAAATGCCAATTATAAAAGATGCTTAACCGAGTAAATTAGTTTATATATATACAATGTTATCTCAAAACAAAATAAACTGATCTCTGGGGAAATACTGTTAGTTCCTGACTATTGATAACTTCCATAAATCTCTCTCTCTCTCTCTCTCTCTCTCTCTACCTATCTATCTATTTACCTATCTATCTGTATATCTATCTATATTCCACTATATCCATCTCTTGTCTTCTCTCTCTCTTTCTCGCTCTCTTTCTTACTATTTATATTTCACTATGTGCATTCCCTGCCTTCATTCTCTCTCTTTCTTTCTCATTTTCTGTATTTGAATATACCCATTTCCGACCTCCTCTCTCTTCCCTCTGTCTATCTATTTATCGATCGATCCGTATCTTTCCCTCTCTCCCTCTCTCTCTCTCTTTCTATCTCTCTCGATATATATATATATATGTATATATATATAAATATATATATATGTGTGTGTGTGTGTGTCTGACTCTTTCTAGCTCTCTTTCTCCTTTTGTCTTTTCTACCACTCTGTATTCCTCTTTCCCTTTCTCTTTCTATATCCTTCTTCTCTCTCTCCCTCTTTCTTCCCCCTTCTGTCTCTATCCATCTTTCTTGCCCCCTTCGTTTTTTACTCTTTCCTCAAAGAAACAACCCCACCCTGTACAAAAGATACCGCTGCAAAATCTGTCTCTGTACCATGAATTGTAATCCTCATCCTAATGGTCTTCGCGTTTACCTGCGGAAACAAATCGGACAAAAGAAAACAGACTTTTGCCGACGTGACGTTATTTCAACACTTCAATCTGGATAATGTTATTTGATATGTTTGCAGAGAAGATAAAATCGAAGATCTAGTTTCAGGGTCGGGGTTAAAATTGCATACTAGGACCGGACAAGGGTCTTCAGATATTCTCCGATGAGAATTGCAGTTGCTCCCCTCAACAAATTCTGTTAGAAATCTTAAAAAGTCATGCCTGACCGGAGAACAGTCAGAATCCATTGCAACTCCTATTCCAACGAAAGAAAAAAGCTGCAGCGCTTGTATAATATATATATATATATATATATATATATATATATATATATATATATATATATATTATACATAAATATATATATAAAAGCTGCAGCGCTTGTATAAAATATATATATATATATATATATATATATATATATATATATATATATATATATATTATACAAGCGCTGCAGCTTATATATATATATAGATATAGATATAGATAGATGGACAGATAGATAGATATAAAGAGAGAGACGTATAATATGAAGATTATTTTGTGTAAATGTGTATATTTATGAGGATAGAATAAGCTTTTGTTTATGTGTGAGATAAATATTCTTAGATATGGAAGATACTTGCAAATCTAGCTCAGATGATTATCACAGTGCCGTATGGACAAGCTATGAAGAGTTCATTTCCCTAAATTTAGTGAGGACTGTTCTTGTTGTTGTCGAGAGGGGAAAAACATAGTCAACTTCGACTGGAATTTTTTGAGAAATACAAAATATAGAATTTACATCCCATACGAGTTGTTCTAACAGAATATATTCATATGCCTGTTTACGTTCATACGAGGCTAAAAACGCATATGATGGTGCCGGTTACGACACTAAGAAGGGAACCAAGCTCTAGTCTGAGTCGAGGCTGTTTGAGTTCACTTTCTAATGCCCTTGGGAAAGGCATAAATCCACAACGTACTCCAAACAATTGATGCTCTTTTGTTCAGTTAAACAATCCATCAGAGAGAAAGCCCATCGTCATCATCACTAGCCTCTTTGCAATATACGTATAAAGCAGAAATAATTATATCTGTACCCTGCATTGATGAATCACCACAGCCTGCACGTGTACCAGAACTAATTATTACAAAAAAATATTTGAAATAATTTGGAAAAATGTACCCCAAAGCTCACACACAAACAAGCAAAGAAAAAAAGAATACGTAGCCCATTTGGCTGGTTGGTCCAGCGGGAAATATTTTCAGGGTACTATGATTCGATAATCTTTTCGCCTGGGAACTTTAATATCAATCAAATGCTATACGTACGTAGTGTTCTCGAAAGTAAACTTTTACAGTCAATTCTTCGATTTCATCGTCTTTATATTTTGATAATTCTAGATGATTTTTCAAGTAATTAATTCAGGTACATGAGCAAGCTACTGTGAATCATTTATGCCTGGTACGGATTGTCGATTCAGTTTTGCCTTATGTTTGAATGACCAATTTTTTTTATCTCTTTTTATGCAAGTTTCAGATTTACTTTACTCTGCATGATAAGGTTGAAAGCCAGATGGTGTAGAAACAGCATGAAAGTGCCTATATTCCAATAAAGGAGGGCTTGGCAGCTTCAAAAATCAACATTCCAAAATTCTGGCTAACTTTCGACACCAACGAGTGACACCGTTACTCTTGAGTGTGTGTAACTTAATGAGTTGGCTAGTGTATATACATACATGAGCACAGAAATCTGTGTGCGTCATCTTCACCCAAAGGCAATGGTGAGTCAATAAATGTGTAATCAGAATGCAGTCATTAGTTGATGTGACCTAGAAATATCACGGTATAATGTTCGATCTATATGATTAATATTCACTAATGGTTTACAGATTAACAAACACTTTCGTTGAAAATCAACTACCCAACCTTGCATTTCTCAGGTGTGGCTACTCAACAATATACCATCTACAAACAGTAAACTTGCCATTTTGTTTGACTCATGATGACTATGAAAAAAGCATTTCATTCAGGACACATAATAATTTACGACTCAATGAGAGCAGTGAATTAACGAAGATTACATAATAGGTGTTGGGAGAACATACAAAAGAAAAACAGGGCGATAGTCTGACTACATAAATGAACAAAGAAGATAACAAAATAGGAGTGAGAAGGGCGGTAAAATGTCGCCTAAAATCATCTATAACAAGCCTTGGAAGCATCTCTCAGAAAACTGACTGTGGAGGAATAGAAGCAAAC
>OY735234.1:22124345-22136845 GCA_963457665.1 Thysanoteuthis rhombus | reverse complement strand
TTATTTCTGTTAGATTATATATCCATACATTTGTGTGTGTTTTTGTGCATATATACATGTAATGTAAAATATATCTCAAGTATGCACCGAGATGCTTTGTCAAGGATGTTATTGACATTAAGGACATTGGGGGTTTCAGGTCTTTCAACATCTGACCTCCAAGATTGATAAAACCCCAACTTGCATCCCAGCGGTAACACACTTCAGGTTTCTTCTCCATTTTTTTTAGTTCGAGTAAGATCATTTGTACGTTTCACTCCAAAGTTTGTAGCAACAACCTATTCGATACCTATTCCGGCTTCTAACAGCGTAGCAACAATAATCCGTGGAATATATATATATATATATATATATATATATATATATATATATATATATATATCATTGTGTCATCCACAGACAGCTGTCCAGTTGTATTACAACTCTTCAGTGTGGCTATAGACTATCCATTATCCCATCCAATAGCATGGGGTAGGATTGAGGCAGGACTTAAACCTTCGCTTCAAACCTGGAGGCCGATGTTCAACCTCTGTGATAGAGAATTGGACGGTCAGTAAGGCTGAATTTGAGCGATATATTTATTTAGTTTAAATTCCCTATCCACCAGACTGCTCTATTCCTATGGAAAATCATTAGGAGATCAATCGATAAATCACTTTTCCCACCTTTTGTTGGACAATGATCACTAAAATGTCATGAACACTGCTGGGCACAAACTAAACCATAGATTTATAATGAACATATCTTGTGAACTAAAGCTGCCTATGGAGACCTATTTAGATTTATTTATTTAGAATTGTTTTCAGTAGTGAATGTTTGAATTTCCATCCCTCTAGCTCTATTGATACGGCCTGTACGTATGATACATGCATACACAGCCAGTCAGACAAGACACACACAGACAGACATACTCTTTGAAGGGTGATATCTTGAAAGTTTTAGTAGCAGATTTGGCCGAGGATTTTTAATAGATAGATAGATAGATAGATAGATAAATAAATAGATAGATAGATGGATAGATAGACGGAAAGGTGGCCAAACAATAGACAGTCTCACAGAAAGAAGCTAAATTGAGAGTTTTGTAGGGTTTGGTTAATACTTTCAACGAGATAGGTAGATGAATACTGAAGCAGACAGCCACTCTGAAGGAAGCTACGTTGACGATTTTTGTGACGGCTATGGTTGACGCTCTTCAATAAAAAGATAGATAGTCTATACTACATTGGATTTGCTAAAATTCCCCGAACTTACGTCTAACACTTCTTATACTTAATATTCCTTCATGGGGACATTTACATATCTCCTTATTTAAACGCCTTTGTATCTATACGTCTCTGTATGGATATCTCTGCAGATCAATACCTTTATGTCCGTCTCTGTGAGCTTGCTTGAGTGCATCTTGCAGGATCTGTGTTGATAAAAGAGCAAAATTCTTTACATTTGAAATATTTCTGCTGATTTGATTCTCTCAACGCTTCTTCATTATTTGTGCCCCGACTTATCTATTAAGACGGAGGGCTTTGCCTCAATTCCTTTTCATAATTCTTTTTTTACACTGCAAGACCGGAAAGACATTTTCTTTGAAAAGATGTAATACTTCTTCTCGGCTTTTCGAAGAAAGTTGCATCGACGATTTTAATCAGAACTGGAGGCTTCTTTTTTACGACTGACTTTTCCACCTTCAACATAAAAAGGTGACTTCAATACGGGTTAAAGAAAAGTGATTTAGTATTTTAGTGGCCAGACGAAAGATTACTTTGCATTAACTTCTTTATTCAAAATATGCATAAGGTAAGAGACAGAGATGAATACTGGCTTTGACGGACCGTTGTGCCGTCACCTTAGTCGGGCGAGTCGCCATATTCTCCATTCAGAGAATGAAAAGTGTGATGATCGAATTATCGTAGCTCCACATATGCCCTGCGTGACTAACCAGCCAGATTGGCTTCAGATTCGTCCCTCTTTGCTCGTCTGTGTGTGTGTATGTGTGTGTGTTCCCGGTTAATTTTCGCCGCTTTTTTGTGGCTACAACATTGGAGATATGCATGAGTACGCTATTAAGCATCACCTAAAAAACATTTTTTGTTTTTCTCAAAAAAGATGTTTTGGAGTTTCTATGGTCATTTTGCACTAACAATGCCAGATTTTTTGCAAGTAAATTTCTACGTAGTTTTATATAAAGATCTATTTTTTAGATAATTTTGGATATTTTCCAACATTACCAGTTCTTTGTATACGCATGGTTCACGATAATATTCTTATGCATGGGATAGATATTTCATCAAATATTTGGAATTGCCTATCTATTTTGATATTTCGATCAACAGTTTTCAGCCGGTAAAATCTCTGGCCATAATGAAGTCTGCAGTTTTGTCATTATTGCATCAATTATTCAGCCTAACATTCTAATCTTATTAGTTTAGAACAGATTCAAATTAGTGCTCTCTTAAGCCATCTTTGTTCAAAGTTTTGAGATGAGGTTTTGCCATTTTTCCTTGAATTACTGGGACTATCTTTCTCATTTAGATGGTAGCTCACCCTGGTCTACATAAAATGAGTTTCACTGTACAATACAATGTCCTTCACATCATCTCTAGGGTAAGGTAGTTTCTCAGCAGTGTCCATCTTCCATGATATATGAATTGCGGGATAACATGATAGCAGGGAAGGATATCTGACAGCACACCTCTCCATCAGCCATCGTGAAACGTTAATGACCAGACCATTTTAAATAATCTTGTGATATGACAGGGTACAGAGAGATGTTGATTCGTGCTATTCCAAACGTTATCATTATTGGCCCCTGAAAATGTATGTAACAGCTTTACACCGCTTCTGCCTAGGTGGTGATGTAGTCATGAGTGAGAAATTGGACCGATGGCCCATCGTTCGGAACAGAAATTAACATCGAATCACTGTATCCCGACAAATGACTCTTCTGACCAACCAGTCAAGTGGGCTAAAGATTCATCTGTCTCTGCTCCTCTGGTTTTATATTTGTATGAATCAATGCACCCCTAAACTTATATTGGGGAGGGTACAACCTTAAAACTTTGCATCAGTATATCACTCATCATAAATCAGTCTTCCAACATCCATCGATGGACATAGACTTTCCAAGGGTCCACTAGATGACTCTACCGTGGGCGTTGCAGATCCAGTATTTTCTAAATTTGTCTAGTTCACCTCTTCATCTTGTAATCTGTCTGCCTCAGTTTTGCAAGTGATCTCTGGGGGTCCATGTTGTGAGTCGTGATGTCTATCTGTTGTCTGTCATTCTTGCAATCTGGCCTGCCCGTTACCATTTAGGTTCTTTAATAGTTTCTATGATGTCTCAGACTCCTGTTTTCTTCCTGATATACAGTGTTGCCTTGTGATCTCTCCATATGAGGTAGAGCATAATTTTCTCATGTGCACGTTGCTTGCTTCCCAGTTTGCAGGTCTGTCTCTTGATTGGATTCCATGTTCCAGCTCCATAAGTGACTATCGAGTGAATGCATTGGTTGTATACTTTTCTTCTCAAGATTATTGGGATCGTCTTGTTTTTGAAGGTTGAGTTTGCTCTGCCAAAGGCTAACCATCCTAGAGACCATCGAAAAACTTTTTTTTTTTTTTTGTTCTTTTCAAAAAAATACTTTCGGGGTTCTCTATGGTCATTTCAGATCAAAAATGCCCAAATCTTCTGTTGATATTCTTTTTTAGATAATTTTTGATAAAAAGTGTATATATATATATATATATATATATATATATATATATATATATATATATATATATATATATATATACTTTTTATCAAAAATTATATATATATATATATATGTAATTTTTGATAAAAAGTATATATATATATATATATATATATGTACTTTTTATCAAAAATTATACATATATATATATATATATATATATATATATATATATATACATTGATGGGAAGAAGAAGAAGAAGAAGAAGAAGAAGAAGAAGAAGAAGAAGAAGAAGAAGAAGAAGAAGAAGAAGAAGGTCCAGGTAGAGATAGACGCAAACCTTTTAATAGGTAGTCATCCGCTATAGAATATAATAATATACTAGTTGCACTCTGCTCTCTTGCACGTGCTAGTGAGCGACTTCTTGAAATGAATCTATCTTATCTTAATTGTCCCCCTTCTCTCCCTCTCTCTGTCTCTCCCTCTGTCCGTCTGTCTGTCTCTGTCAGTCTCTGTCAGTCTCTCTCTCTCTCTCTCTCACCAAAATGTGATTAGGAGCTCCTTAATGTATACACGGGCAGACATACATATACAGACGAACAAAAAGAGAGGAATCTGTAACCAACTTGGCTGGTTGGTCAGACGGGTCATTTGTTGGGATACTGTGATTCGTTATTCATTTCTGTCCCGAATGATGATCCAACAGTCCAATTATTCTCTCAGGACTACTTAACCAGAAGCGGTTTAAAGCTGTTACATACATTTTCAGGGGCCAATAATGATAACGTTTGGAATAGCACGAATCAACATCTCTCTGTACCCTGTCATATCACCAGATTATTTAAAATGGTCTGGTCATTAACGTTTCACGATGGCTGATGGAGAGGTGTGCTGTCAGATATCCTTCCCTGCTATCATGTTATCCCGCAATTCATATCTCATGGAAGATGGACACTGCTGAGAAACTACCTTACCCTAGAGATGATGTGAAGGACATTGTATTGCACAGCGAAACTCATTTTATGCAGACCAGAGCGAGCTAACATCTAAACTATCCATCAGTCGATCACCATCATCGGAAGCAGCAGCCTATCAGCGTCAGACCTTTCCCAAGATTCGTCACACCTTTCAGTTATGAGTGTCACTGAGCCAGTACTTTTTTATTTATTTAGTTTGTCACTCTATCTCATTTTTTGTCGGCCCTGGTTTCGCATGTCATTTCTGGGAATCCACGTAGTGAGTCATGATGTCCAGCAGCTGTCTGCCATCCTCACAACATGACCAGCCCATCACCATTTAGGTTTTTCCATGTGTTCCATGGGATCTTGAATGTTTTCTCTCTAACATATTGCGCTGTGTTGTGATCTCTCCGTGTGATGCTGAGCATGATTCTGTTTTGTGAGCTTTCAGTTAATGGGTCAGGTTTTTTTTGTTTTTTTTGGGGTTTTTTTTTGTATTTTTTTTTTGTTTTTTGGTTAGCTTCCATGTTTCAGCTCCAAAGGTGACTGTTGGCAGGACAGGATGATTTGGTTGTATACCCTTCATTCTAGCACCAGCAGTATTTCCTCACTCTTGAAGGTTTGGATTGCCTTGCCTTCACAGAGTGACTCTTCACTTAATTTCTTCTTCTTTTGATGATATCAGGGTGATTCGTCGTCCTCGGTAGATGTAGTGGTCGACTTTCGCCAGTTTTGCTTCTTCGATTTTGATTGCAATGTCTTTGTCTCCCAAATATATGTTGCACGACTTTAATAAAATATATTTGGCTGACAACCGAGTCGGAACGAGCAGGGAGCTATCCAAATAGGCGATTGGCCTTCTCAAATTCCCTTTTCCAGCTGTAAAATTCAGATCAGCCAGTCAAGTCCTTAATTTCAATTGACCAAATTTAAACCTGTCGCCAAATGTTTCTGTTTGAAATTTTTCCTAAATCCATTCGTCCGAGAACTTATGAAGACTTATGAAACTTATTTATCCATGATCTCAGAGTTCCACTTTAAACCAAGCGAAAGGCAATTTTTATGACCATCCTGTCTCAATAAGCCCCGTGGGTCATCAGTGCTGATTACAGTATATGTGTGTGCTATATTAAACAATATCCTATGTGTGTGATTGCTTAAATCAGTATGCACCTATAAACATAGATACGCGCATATACATGTGTGTACTAAAACAAATGCTTTCAACCTTCGATTCTATCAAGTTCAAATGACAATTCAGTTTACTATTGGCTAGCATATGAAATAAACTAATTTGGATGAAATATATATCAATAGGCTACATGAGAAAAAAAAGAGACTATTTGGAAAATATAATTACTTTCGAAATGTTCCGTGGTACAAAGCTGCCCCAAGAGTTCAAATGAAACATGAAATTAAATTGAAAATTATTTTCTGTTAGTCTATACACTTTTAGATAACAATCAATTATCAATTTATGTTATATCAAATTAGGGTGGCTTCTCTGTTTTGTCATTGTAATACGATTTGATTTCTACATGGGTTTTGTACTATGATGTCGTGATTGTCTGCGCTCCTAGAAGCCGGGAAAATCTCATTTATACTATTACACGTGACCCTTATGTCCCCGTAGACTTTTTGAATGATCTACAGGACATATATCCAAGTAATCGTAGAAACCTCGGGATATACGTGTCCGGGGAATCTTAAAAGGGTTTTTAGAAAGGTCCACCATGATGGAGGAATTTGTCAGGGGCATTAGGGGAGATCAATCAACTGATTGCCGTAATTCAATTCTACATTCAGCGTCTACACCAAGCTTTTTTCCAACAAATTTCCTTCATTTGGGAGAGTTAACACAATTGTTTGTGATAAAAATCCGTTCTTCCGTACGGGGAACTAATATCGGCCTGCTTCGAATATTTGCCATTTGAGATTTGGGGAGTTTGAGGACTTGAAATATTTAAATAGGATCCATTTATCCAAGATGCCAGTCGATGGGTCTTATTCAAGGAGAATAGCTAGAATCAACGAATGACAGTTATCACTAGCTTAGATTTATTCAAGGAAAACTGTAACAATACCCCTCTTTAAAGGTAGGTATTGCAGCACTACTCAGAATGACATCAGAAAATTGACTGACTATGTATTGTATTTGTGTTGATATTTTTCCACTCGGGGAGGGTAATAATTATCACATTTAGAGGTAATATGAACCTTATATATTCTTTAAGAGAGGACTTTATGAATTTGGGTAATAGCTTTTTAGAATGAATATCAACATAAACATGGGTACAAGAAGCAATTTTTGAAATTACGTTTTAAAATACAGCAACACCTTCCTTCAAAGAGGGGGAATGTTACTATGCAGGGATGAGAAATTAGTGACACAAAGCCATCGATCACTGTCAATTGTTGAAAATATAAGCACAATATACCCGTTAAATAAGATTGTTATCTTGAATAAATTCATACCATTAAAAGTTGTGAGTCCTCAAACTCAAAAAACTGATATTATAGGTCAATACTATGGGACTGATTGGCCAGAATTACTCACCCCCTTCAAAGAATCGTAATATCGGTCGCTTTTTATGAGATATCTACAGAACTGGAACCAGTGCTACCATCCCAAAAAATGTGTTTGCAGTAAATGTCCATATTTTAATCTAAAATTATAGGTTTAGTGTGACTTTTAAAGTCAATATATTGTCACTTATTGAATTTTTGCTTTGATGACTGATGAACGCCCTCGATACGTTGCATGCAAGCTATTGTTCCAATGTTTTGGCTGGAAACCCCCAAGAAATCGACTATCTATTTATGGGGGCCATTTCTCATTGTTGCACCTCCCCATTGCACTTGAAGAGGTAAGTTCACCCGCCATTGTCTGATGCCTGGGGCGCCCTAAAAGAGGGAACTACCAAAAGAATTGGACAAATTCTAAAATCATCAACAAATCAACGAAGACGGTGGGGTTCGACTTTAAATTTATCCTTACGTCACAATCCCTCTTTATTGTGAGGCTGATAAATACTGCCGCTTTTTCATCTATTAGCAAAAAAGGTCAACCAGAACTATCACGAAAGTCTCAACCTAGGTTTCTTCAGTGTTAAGTTGATCTGTCCAGCTGACTGGTTGGCTATGAATATACCACGCATGCCTGTGCAGCTGAAGGGCTGAAGAATTTAAACTCTTTGAAAGTTCTTATTTCTGTTATAATTATTATTATTCGGACTATCTTCATCTTGGTTGTTTTTCATACAACATTTTACTCTACGGCCTTCATCAGGTATCGTCTGATGGAGGCCGTAGAGAAAAACAACCAAGATGAGGATAGTCCGAATGATAATACAAATAATAATACCTCATCTCAAAAATTCAGAGAAACACTTTGAAAGTTCATTGTTTGTTTTCCGAATTCAGCTCTTTTGTATGATTTTAGCAGAGGGTAACATTTCTGATGTAAGTTTTTTATTAAAATAATACCTCACTTTGTGTTCGGTAGCAATTCACGCTTGTTCTTTGGAAATTGACACTTTTTGGTGATCACTACCCAACAAGAGGTCAGGGAAGTAACTTATTTATTAATCATCCCTCTTTCCAATGTTGTAACTGATCGCTCCAAACACGGCATACTACAGAAAGACATCAGCCATAAGACAGTTTCTATTGAGTGACTAACCAAACATCTTCATTTACTGGTCAGTAAATATATCCAATTCAACACGCCATGGGCAAACCACCCGTATCTCATAACCTATATGAAGCTAGTGAAAGTGATGGACGATAGAAGGCTAAAAATTAACCAAATTTACGAAAAAAAAACATACACTAATCAGGGACGCGTATTTTACACCTAACATATTTGATCCTCTTTGGGGATTAACTTTTGATATTATTCATCAAATATATTTTTTCTTCTCATTTCCTGTCTGCTAGGTGTCCAAAGATTATAAAACAAAGCGGATAATCAACTAAAATATTATGGAACTGGCTTTTTGCCAAAGCCTCAAATCTTTGCATTCTGGTGAATTATTTCCAAATAGATTTAGCAATGCGTGAAAAACAAATAACAACATTTCTAAAAAAAATATATATCAATATATATAAAGCCACTTCTGAAATGTAATGGATTTGCTTCATAGAGTGCTCAATACATACAACTTTTTACTCAAGCTGTTAAGTTGTTTTAGAGTAGAGCTGGAAATAAATTGCAGAATGTGGATTCGCTACACAAACTCACCAGAATCATTCGCCCGATGAAGCCTGGAGAGGGCAGAAATATGAGGTACTTTGTGTAGCGAATCTACATTCTTCTATTCATATATATACACACACATATATATATATATATATATATATATATATATATATATATATATATATATATATATATATATATTTCGAACGTCGTTGTAGCATCGTAGGTGTATAGTGAATGTACGAATCCGAGGTCAGGATTCGAACTCCTTTGGTTGATTCTATATCAATTTCATACAGCGCACCATATTCCCAGAAAAAAATTAAATAACGTTCATTAAATATATCATAAAAACAAAAATATAAATTCCTTTCAATTGACACTCCAGGGTTTTATTATAAAGTTATTAGCATCTCTGGGGTACAATCAGAATTCATAATATTAATTTCATGGCCATTAAATTCCTAAATTGCTTTTTGCCTCAATGTTCTGAGAGAATGATGTTTGCGTTTAGAGAATCGTTAATGTTACTTGCTTTTTTTGATTGAGATAACTGAGTATTTTCGTGGATCAAGTGGAGGTTAAACACGAGGACATGATCTGAAAATCGGTAAAAGATTACCGGAATCTCGAATCGATAAGAAATTTCAATATTGTTTGATTAAACGCACACACACACACGCGCGGACACACACACACACATATATATATATATATATATATATATATATATATATATATATATATATATATATATATATATATATATATGTGTGTGTGTGTGTGTCTGTGCGTGTGTGTGTGTGCGCGTGTGTGTGTGTGTGCGCGTGTGTGTGTGTGTGCGCGTGTGTGTGTGGAGAGAGAGTGGGAGAAAGAAAGAAAGAAAGTAAAAAAAAATGGTAAGAACTTGTATTCCACAAAAAGGTTTGATAAATTTAAGAGATAAGTAAGGAGCCACACTGGTTGAAGATAAATCTATATTTAATAACTTGGATATTTAGTGAAAATGTTCTGTGTTCATATTTGTTTTTGTTTTTTTCAAGCTCATAAAAAAAATATAACCATGAACACGAAACCTTTTTACTAAGTATCAAATTTATTATATATTTATCAATCTCCAGCCAGAGTTACCATTCATCATATATATATATATATATATATATATATATGTATATATATTGCGTTATATTGTATAGAAACTTTTTTCAAATCATCTTCCGTCGTTATATAATGTATCACTTGGCCTAGACAACATACAATAGTAAACAATTCAAGAAAATGAGGAATCATACCTGTGACTAATAGGGTAGCTGCTCCAATTTAGCATTACTCTTGTCATTGAGGTCAACAGCCACTAAAAATGCAAGGACCCTTAGAACAGTTTCTATTCCGAATTCTGGACTCGTTATTTCCACGGTTAAGTATTAAGAAATTTGCACCTCTTGCCTCAAGAAAATAATTCGGCCCAGTTTCTGGGATGCAATATTTCCCAGGGCAACGCTGTCACATCTCACTCATTGGGATTGGTCTGTCTGGCCCTGATGCTTCAGCAACTCGAGTTGCAGGGTCTGGAGCATTTTGCCAGCTATCCCATAAGTGGAATCCGACATCAAAACGACGTATCTTGCTTTTGTCGAGAGGGCTGTAAATACAAAGTAAAGAGTGATTTATACATATATGTATATGTATATATTTTTAGTGGAGGGTCCAATTTTTCAATGTGCATTCATGCTACAGTGATCACTTGATTGGTGTCCATTTCCTTTTTCAATTCAGACTTTTTTAGTGATCAAACGAAATTCGAGTGAAGTAACTCATTTATTGGTTAATTTTCCTGATTTTTGATTGATCACCCTGACACAGCATGCTGTCAAAAGACTAAAGTCCTTTGACAGTTTCTATTGAGCGACCAACCAGACTTTTTTTTTCACCTTTTACTGTATTCAGAATAATTTTGAATAATCAAGAATCTTCACCATCAAACTCTGTTCAACTCCAGTCCAAGTCTTGAGTTGACTTTGTTTTATCACGTCACGTTAAACCAAACATAAACACGAAAGTAACATTCCCCTACTGTGATTTGAAATCAGGACCATTTGATCGGTAGACAGCTCATTTACCAACAGAGATGAATTGGCAAGTCTTATATACCTACGAATTCATCTATAATACGTACAATACAAAAATGCCGCAATCATTCTCGGTCTGAATAAAAGTAGGAGTCGTGTTTGAACCTGCAGCAGCCAGGCTTGAAATGGAACTTTCAATATTTTTAAAGAATTGAATTGCACACCAGGTATAAAACAATGTCCAGGAATCTTGCTAAATAATGAAGAAACTAACATACCTGGAAAGGCTACTAATATTGAAGCTATTAACACTAAGCTATATTACGTATCAAAGTTGAGATGATAGAGGTGTTCAAGATAGTATCAGGGCCGTATGACAGATTTGCAGTGATTTTCATCCGTACGTGGAAGGATTCAACGGACCACTTGAATTCCAGAACACAATATGAAAATATTCTCATCACTTCCATGAACTGCAAGGAAACGAATTGTCTTTCCTATCCGATCAGCAAACATGTGTGGACCTCTTTTAGAACATGTTGCCATAACAAAGACACATGAACTTCAGTAAAACAAAATTCATGGGCAACTATCAAAAATCAAAGTAGCAGAAGCAAAACTGGGGAGAGTAGACCACTATATCTACGTAGGACAATGAATCCCCACGAAATCAACAAAAGATGAAGGAATTAAGCCGAGAATCACCACAAGATGGCAAGCCTCCGGCAGAGCAAGCTCAACCTTCAAAAACTAGAAAATCCCATTAGTCTTGAAAAGAGAATTACATATACAAAGAATGAGATATAATGATGCCTAATTCTTTTTTTTCAAATCTGTGAATGTGTATGTGTCTAGACCTTCTGGGTAAGTAGTAGGCATGACTAAATCTGATGCTTATCTATATCGATGTGTTACCCACGAGGATTGAATACAATTAACTCTCGGATTGGTCAGCAAAATAGTTTGTCAAACATCACAGCAAGACGAATTCGCTGTGTTCACATTGTATAGACATCAAAACTATGGTATGGTTTAGTCTGAAATACGTTACACAAATGCTTTTTTATCCCAGCAGTGTGATAAGTGTATTAGGATCTAGCTAAATTATTGCTAGAGAAAAATACGTAATTCTATCATGTATCCGACAAATCAAAAAAGAGGAAGATTTTCTTTTGCTTGGTAACCTCTCTAATGTCCAGATGAAGCGTACTGAGATATTCGGGTACCCAATTCATAGTATCTCTCTGCATATGTGTATCTATATCTCTGTATCTCTGTATCTGTATCTCTGTATCTCTCTGTATCTCTCTATCTGTATCTCTCTATCTGTATCTCTGTATCTCTCTGTATCTCTGTATCTGTATCTCTCTATCTGTATCTCTGTATCTCTCTATATCTCTGTATCTGTATCTCTCTATCTGTATCTGTATCTCTGTATCTCTGTATCTCTCTGTATCTCTGTATCTGTATCTCTCTATCTGTATCTCTGTATCTCTATGTATCTCTGTATCTGTATCTCTCTATCTGTATCTCTGTATCTCTATGTATCTCTGTATCTGTATCTCTCTATCTGTATCTGTA
>OY735234.1:21921845-22121845 GCA_963457665.1 Thysanoteuthis rhombus | reverse complement strand
TGCAAGCCTTTTTTTTCTATTCGGGGTTATTTGCACGACACGTCGAATTTTGTGTGTGTGTGTGAGTGTGTGCAAACTTCCTATAACTGTTGAATGATTAATGTTTAGTTCCTCTGCAAACTCTAAGATGATGTTGCATGGGCCCACCCCGATAGTAGCCCTCAATAGGAACACTGTCAATCATTTTGACTAAATTTCAGCCATATGTTTGTTGAGGGTTGCCTGGCCGAATACTTGATACTGTGTGCTGTTTTGAAACTAAGAGAATACCAGTTAGGAATGACAATGTTATCTGTAAATGGCTCGGCTCTAGGGTGGCCTAAGCTATTTTATTTGGTAATCTTTTGGGGATAAATCAAGTATCCTAATTCTAATTTTTCTCCAAATGTCAACCCATTCTTGGTTGTTTTAATGTGTGAAGCTCAGACAAGACGTGATAAGAGTTTTATAACGTAATTTCTATTGTTATGTCATGATAGGGAAGTAAAGAAGCCAATGATATTATCCCATTTGAGTGCAAACAGAAAAATGAATTAACACAAAAACCATTGGACTTGAGATTATTATAACTAATCTCGAATGATTGGAGATATCGTAAGTCGATAGTTTCAGGCTTGATTTCAACTTTCTTTCGACTGAAATACAAAAGTTATTTCAGACAAATATCCCATTTTCATCCGTGTATTAAATCAAGCTAAATAAGAAAAATATTATTGGACTAAAACAAAAAATGGATATTTTTCATGACAGGAATTCGACATCTTTGTAGGCTCCGATATTGAAGACAATTTATTGGCTATTATGAGAATTTCTTCTTCTTTTCTTTTTTTTTTTCTAAGTAACAAAAGCAAAAATATTGTTTGTTATGTAGAGATAATTATTATTATTATTATTATTATTATTATTATTATTATTATTATTATTATTATTATTATTATTACTATTCAGTAGTAGTAGCAGCAGAAGTGGTATTCTCAAAAAACTTTCAAAGCGTCAGTAAAATTTGAATGTTCCCTCAAAATAAAACAATATAATACAACTGAAAATCTCCAATGTATTGTATTTTATAAGAACTTTGATGAGAGGGTTTTTATGTTTGAATTATGATTGACCAAAATACACAATACATCGGAAACTTTCGGTTTTTCCCTTTTTCATTATCAATATCATCATCATAATTATTATCATCACTGATATCATCATCAACATTGTTATCGTTCTCATCATCATTATTATACTTATCATGATTATTATCATCATCATCATTATTTATCATCATTTGAAAATAATCCCTCCGATCAAGAAATTCTGCAGTATCCTCAAATTGGGTTTTGTTCCGAATGAGAACGCTGCTGTATGTTTATACATTGGTTCTCATTCATTCTACCACAAAATGTAAAGCTACAAAGGGCTGATGAGGCTGATCACATTATCTGCAGAAGTTTTGGTCAAGCCTTACATCAAGATCATCAGTAATAAAGATATAAAAGATTTGATTAATTAATACCTGATTCCGATTTTAGCATGCGTTCTGCTAAACGTTTTGTTGAGTACCGTAATCGGCATTATTTCCCTCTACATATGTAATCGGCATCTTCCTGAGTTTAGAACATTTGCATATATTTTACATAAATACAGTGTTCGAAAAGCGCAAGATCAAAACTGATCTTTCATAATGTCGACTATTATAATTCATTTCTTATTTGAAAGCTGTTTCTTGAGTGAATCAATAAGGAAATTGTCGACAAATGAATCCCGATTTACAGTTTCACACCGGTTGCCAAGTGGTTATCGCTGAAGGCTGAGTGACAATAAGTCTCCTCAGGTCTTCAGCTAACGTCTCCTCTCTTTCGCATATCATGACAGAGCTACAATTCGTTGCAGTACTTATATCTCTAGTACCTTCCTCAGTATCCGTGCAGTTCCCAGTAGTGCTGTGGTCTGTACGGTCTCTATCCTCCCCCTAATCCCGATCTCCTCCAGTCTCTCCCTCAGCGTTTTGGGGACAGTTCCTAGTGCGCCCACTATGACCGGTACTACCCTGGTTTTCATGTTCCACATTTTTCTTAACTCCCTTGCTAGGTCCTGGTATTTTTCCCGTTTTTCACCCTCCTTCTTTTTTACTCTATGGTCTGCAGGTACAACAACGTCTACTATTTGGCAGGCCTTCCTTTTTTTTGTCTACTATTACTAAGTCCGGTCTTCTTGCCTGGATGAGGTGGTCAGTTTGGATGTGAAAGTCCCAGAGTAGTTTGTGGTTGTCATTCTCCAAGACTACCTCTGGCTTGTGCTGATACCACTTTTCCACATGGCTGAATCCCATTTGTTTGCTTAGTTCCCAGTGTATCATCGTTGCTACTCTATCGTGTCTATGCTTATACTCCTTCTGGGCGAGTTGACTACATTCACTAGTTATGTGGTTTACTGTCTCATCTCTTTCACCACACATGCGGCATTTACTGTTTGTCTGTGTTGTGTCGATTTTTGCTTTTATGTAGTTTGTCCTTATGCTTTTGTTTGGGGCTGCCATGATGAGCGATTCTGTTTCTCTCTTAAGGTTCCCCTTTCGTAACCACATCCATGATTTCTCGTCTGCTATATCTTTCATCCGTCTTTTAAATTCGCCGTACAATTTCTTCTCTTCCCATCTTTCTTTTCTTGTTTGCTGTACTGTTCCATTACTTTATTGTTTGTTGCACTATCTCTTGCACTCTTTATGATTTCTTCACTATTTGTTTGCACATACCTTTCTAGGACTATTTTAGCTCTCTGGACACAGTCTTCTATGCTGATGAGCCCCCTTCTTTTCTCTTAACGTATAGTCTATCTGTATCATCTCTAGGGTGTAAAGCTTTATGCATCGTCATAAGTTTCCTTGTTCGCCTATCCATTGATTGGAGTTCTTCCTTTGTCCATCCTAGGAATGATCCTGTAGATCTAACTACTGACACAGCCCAGGTGTTCATTCCTTTTATTAGATTTCTGCTGTTTAATTTGGTCTTTAATATTTTCCTTATCCTTCTGAGGAATTTTCTATTTATTTTCTCCTTTATCTCTTCCCGTTTTATCGTGTCACATTCAAGGACGCCTAGGTACTTGTATCGGTCTTGTGCAGTCAATGCCCTAATCTTGCTGTCGTCCGGGAGTTCAATTCCTTCGGTCATTGTAAGCCTTCCTCTGTGCATCACCATGATTGTGCATTTTTCTATTCCAAACTCCATTCCTATGTCCTCACTATATTCCCTTACTTCGTTGAACAGAGTCTCAAGCTCTCCCCTGTTTTTTGCGAACAATTTTATATCGTCCATGTACATTAGGTGGTTGAACCTTCCTTTTGTTTTAGAGAAATGGTATCCTTTGCTGTTCTTCAGGATTATGTTGAGCGGTATCATTATTATTATTATTATTATTATTATTATTATTATTATTATTATTATTATTATTATTATCATTATTATTATTATTATTATTGCTTTAATGCGGGGTTGTCTTGTCATTCATCAAATTAGAGATCAATCAGATCCTAAGAGTTCAAGACGTCTCCTGAACATACTTTACATTTTATGAGTACTGCCTTCTGCATCAGAATGATGCAGATGTCCTTGGGGTTCAGTTTCTGGAGATACTTTTTGAGAATTGCAGTCACTACTCTCAATGCTCCAGTGACAATTGATGCAATCCTAACCGATTGTTTTCTTGGCATATCCTTCTCCAAGTATTGGTATTTTCCCATTTTTTTTCCTTTTCTGTTCAATGTTCTCATCTGCTGGACATGAGATATTGATCAATGTGTCCTGTTTTTTTTATTTTATATTACTAATTACAATATTTGTCCTTCTATTTGCAATTTTTCTGTCAATGATGGTGATAAAGTCATAGAATATTTTCAAATTTTTGTTCTTCACTACAGTTTCATTTTTATCAAGTTCAGTTCTTTAAAACCCTGCCATTTTGCAGAAACTCCAATGAAAAGGTGGCTACAGACTCATGTTTCACAAGGAACACAGTTTGTACTAATTTTTGATATATATACTGTGCTCTTCACAAAAATTATCACCAATCGAATCACAAAAAACACTAGATAGAAGCCAACCATGGGAGCAAGCTGGCTTTAGAAGAAGCTACTCGACCATGGACCACCTGCATTCGATAAATCATCTGAAAGAAAAGGTAGCAAAATACAAGCTGCCACTCGCTGTGGTATTTATAGACTTCAAGTGGAAATCTCTTTGGTCATGGAGGCCATCACTCTACAAGGTGGAGACCCTGTATACGTCAGAGTGTTGCCATTATATATACAATCACAGTAGCTCTTTAATTAGGCTACACGAAAACTTCGGATCCTTCCAGCTCCAGAAAGTTGTAAGACAAGGTGATACCAGCTCACCCAAACTCATAACAGCCAGCCTCGGGATGATCTTCTGAAACCTAGACTTGGAGAATACAGGACTCAAAATAGGCGGGCGTCTTCGAATTTGTAGATGACTTTGCCCTTTTTTGTAGATACCTACACAACCTCTAACTAATGCTTGATGAACGAAATGGAGAAAGCAAGGAAGCCAGTCTACACATGAAATTCAGCGAAACAAAGGTCATAAGTTACAATAACGTTGGAAATAAGAACACAAACATCAAAATCAAAAATGCAAACCAAAGAGAATAGACCATTACATCGAGCTAGGACAATGAATCTCGATGAAAACCTCAGAAGAGGAAGACATCGAACAAAGAATCATTCAAGGATGGTAAGCCTCTTTCTAGGCAAGCTCATCTTTCAAAAACAAGAAGATCCCATTGATACTAAGGTCAAGAGTATACAACCAATGCATTCTCCCGATAATCTCTTATTGAGCTGAAACATGGAACCTAACCAAGAGACAGACCCGTAAACAGAGAACCATGCACTGTGCACATGAGGAAAACATGTTCAACTTCACATGGAGGGACCACAAGACAGCACAACATATCTGGAAAAAGACAGGAGTCCAGGATATCATAGAATCCATTGAAAAAATCTCAAATGGCAATGTGTTGGCGATGTTGCAAGAATGAAAGACAACCAATGGACACCACAACTCACAACGTGGATCCCCAAAGATCATATTCACAACCAAGGCCAGGTGACTACGAGATGGAGAGACGGACCAGACAAATTCAGAAAGTACTTGCTCCGCGACGCCCACGATTAAGAGATGTAATGAATCCTTAGGAAGGTCTTAGATATGATATTCACGCCAATTGGTATTCAATGCCTGATCCTGTGCTGCAGTAACCAATACTTCTGGTACCCGTATTTAGCCACTGAGATGTCTGCAGATCCATTTCGTCGAATATTTCAGCCCATTCCCAATTGATAGTTCTATTCCACCATCTTGCTTCATTTTTCTCTTTCTCTGTTTCTGGCATATTGCATTTAACACGACCTTCCTTTAAGAGCATTTTTATTGATGTCTCTCAACTTCCCTTGACGTATTCTACTAATGACGCTTTCTGCAACGCCACTTAATCCTCAACTGCTAATTGACCACTTCGATCTTTTTTCCTTAGGATGTATATTCCATCAATATCTGCTCTTGGATGTTACGCTTTGTAAATTGTCACTTCTTTCGTGATTGTCGTATCCACTTGTTGAAGCTCTTCCCTGGTCCAGTCAATTATTCCCGTCATGCATTCTATTACCGGTGACGCAAAGGTGTTACTTGCAATTATTCGAATACTACCGCTAAGTTTAGATATCAAGATAGATCATAATTGGTTTTAGTACAATTCAGATACAGCGTTTTCTTTCACCTCTTTTTTAGTCATTTCATTCGACCAAATGATATTATCTAAATCTAATTCCCTCATTTGATCTCCTGATAGTAAATGGACATCTTCAGTTGATACCAATCTTCCTTTTAGTGATAACGTTCGCACATTTACTGGGTTCAAATCCCACGTGAATATCAGCAAGAAACCTTCTGAAGGTATTTACCTAGCTTTCTCTTTCTTTACCTGACTTTGCATACATTTTAAATCATCCATATAAAGTATACGACTTATTTGTTACCCGTCGATTTGGTACCTTCCCTGCTTTTCTTTTTCTCTAAGATGATGGTTGTGATATTATATATGGCTGTAGTGGAATTGAGTCTCCCTATGCGATGCCTTGTTTAATTCGTATATCTCTGATTGACTTGACAGTTAGAGTTTTTCTCAACACGCTTGTTGCTCTGGCTAGAAATGATATTATTTTTCTTGCCACTCAAAAAAAGTCTAAACATTTTAACAACCACGAGTGCAAAACATCCATACGCTTTTTTAATAGTCAATCAATATTATTCTTAGATTTTGTCGTTCTCTATTTGCATGTTTAATGTTCATTTTATCAACTAGGAAATTGTTTTGTCTTCCTCTTGATTCTCTTTTACAACCTTTCTGTTGCCAAGGTATCAATATTGCTCGTAAGGTGACTTTATGTTTCTATGCGTATCGATAGAGTATTGACAGCTTTACGCCTATTTACTCCATTGGGCTTATAATGATGATGATGTTTGATTGTTTTCGTTGGAATCTAAATAACAGGAAGTTTCCTCAAGTCTTGTTGTCTCAGGTCTCTCAGGTCTTGTGTACTTACACATGCTTTCTTCATACTAGTTGCTTGGTCATCGCTGACGACGGAAGAACCCAAGTCTCATATTTCTATTACTCTCCTCAGTATCCGTGTAGACCCCTGTAGCGTTATGGTATGCATTCCTCTTATCTGCAGCATTCCCAAGCTCAACTTCAATGCCTTCGATTCAATTCCCAGTGTTCTTACTAATATTGGCTCTACACTGACGCTCATGTTCCTAATCCTTTTTAGCCCTTGGGCTAAGTTCTGGTATTTTTCAAGTTTCCCAGTCTCTTTTATGTTTACTCTATGTTTTATCAGATTTTCTCTTCCTTGTGTACAGCTTGCTGATCTGATCTTTTTAATCGGTCCGTTTTGATATCGGAGTCCCATCTTACTTTCCAGGAAATTCTCTGGATTGTTTTGATACCATTTGTCAAATCTTAATAGTTTCAATAATTCTAAGTATCATCTCTTCTCTGCGGAATTGGCTGTTTGTCGGAGTTCTGTTGATATCTGCAACAACATAGTTTACCCTGATGGATTTGTTTCTGGCTACCATAATGATGGATTCTGTTTCTCACTTCAGGTATCCTTTGCGTTGCCATGTTCATGATTACTCGTTTTTGATATTTTCTATCAGTCTTTTGAATTCCAGTGTAGTTTTTTCTGATCCCCTTTTTCTTTCCATGTTGTCATTTTTGCTGCTCCCTCTTCGGCGAATTTTTTGTTGTTGCTTGTTTTGCACGGCTTCGGGCGTTTTCCATAACACCCTCACTGCTTACTTGCACGTACATTTCTAATCCTGTTTCAGCTCCTATGCTGATGACCCCCATTATTATCAGAAAACCCTCCTCACTGTTGGCATTTCCTGCAAAAGTCCTAAATCAGGCTTCGATCTCGATGAGAGATCAAATCTGTTTTGGACATGTACATTGATTTTACTTCAAAATACAAAAATAGAAAGGATTGAGAGTGTATAAAATTGTCCTCAGCAGTTTTGTTTGCGTCTTACATATAGATCATTAGTAATAAATTAAAAAATGAAATGTATTATTGATGCATAATTCAAATTCTTGTATGACTGCTGCTCAAAGTTCTTTTGAGCACTGTAAATAACATTATGTACTTCTCTATATGCAATTAGCTATTTCAGCGAATTTACTTAGTTTATACGAAATATAGATCAAGTAAATACAGTGGTCAGAGATATCAAAATTAAACCTGATTTCTCATTATATCGACGATTATGAATTTTTTTTCATCTAAAATCAGCTATTCGAGGGAGATAGTAAGAGATATCGACTTAGAAATCTCAATTCATTTCACTGCAATATGCAAAACCAAAAAGGATTGATGAAGCTCAAAATCATCAGCCGCAGTTTTGGTTCAGCCTTACATGCAAATCAATTGTAATTATTATCATTACTATTAGTAGTAGTAGTAGTAGTAGTAGTAGTAGTAGTAGTGACACAGTGCCGTTCCCAAAAGCCAAATTATGGGAGGGGCCAGGCGTATGTGCAGATCATTATTAATAAAAAAAAAAAAAATGAAATACATGATTGATACCTAATTCAAATTTTTGAATGAGTGCTGCTAAAAGTTCTTTTGAGCACTCTAATTGACATTATATACAAAGCCAAAAGAGATAGAGGAAAGCATCAAATTATCAGCAGCAGTTTTGGTTCAGCCTTACATGCAGATCAGTTGTAATTAAGATTATTATTATCATTATTATTATTATTATTATTATTATCATTAGTAGTAGTAGTAGTAGTAGTAGTAGTAGTGGTGGTGGTGGTAGTAGTAGTAGTAGTTCACAGTTCCGTTCCCAAAAGTGCATGTTTGGAAGGGACCACTCTTTATGGTGTATTACGCAGCCTGTCATAACTGACATGCAAAATGATAATCTGCTTGTTGATTTTGAACTACTATTACTTTGTAGTATCTAGATTCTTAGTATCCAAATTTAGATGATTTCCAAGAACGGAAGTCAAGGGAGATAATTCATGGAAACTCAAAAGGAAGATCTATAATGCTTAATATCTTATTTATTTCTGTAAGATTTCTCAAGGACTGCTGGTCCTAAAAACTTCATAATCGACACTGCATAGCCTTGTTTGCTGACTAATATATCTGGCAAATATAAAACAACAAGTGCCAGATTTCTTCGATACAATGAATGAAAAATAATAGGACATGACTGGGTGTATTTCATTTCCCCAAACAAACAATAACACAATTTTCGCACATCTATTATCAAGTGAGATGATTGATACATTTGGGAAAAAGATGATCAAAATTGAAATAATCTTCCTTGTAGTATTTTGTTTGTTTTGAAGTTTATTTGTTTTTGTTTTTTTTTGTTTTTTGAACGTTGATTTTATGACTTATGAAGGAATTGAAATAGGATACGTAGCTTTGGGACATTATTGTATGGAGATATGAATTTGGTTTTGTTTACCTTTAAGGGAATATTTGTAGAGAGAAAAAATAAATCCTATTCTTCTCTCTCTCTCTCTCTCTCTCTCTCTCTCTCTCTCTCTCTCTCTCTCTCTCTCTCTCTCTCTCTCTCTCAACTCTGGGGTGGCAATAACCACAATGATTAAATCTGTTCGAATGTTCACTCCCCCCCCATTTGGTGCCCCACTTCACCCTCTAATTTTCCTAGACTCCCCTGTATGAAAAGATCCACAACGAGATGGAAAAACTGACTATACCAAAGCTGTTTGGCAAAATCTCTTCCAACCTTTTTTTTCTCTATTCGTTACACCGTCCTCCATCAAAGCATATAACGTATTCGCTTTAGTCCCCGAACATGAAAAATAGATAGAAAAAGGATTTTATCGGTAGACATGGGAAATATATTCGATCATTTCCTGATTGAGATAATGGAAACAGAAAAGCATATACGAGTTTGGAAAAAAAACAGGAAGAATACCTATTCCTTGCATGAATAAATCATCGTAGCCTGCACGTGTACCAAGATCAACGATCAAAATGTCGCATGAAATTTTATGAAGCATAGAAATTTTATTTAGAATTATCTAAAAGAAATAGATCTTTTACCCAAAGATATTCAGGAAATACGAATGAATCATCGTAGCCTGCACGCGTACCAGAACTAACGATCAAATAAGTCACTTGAATTTTTATAAAATATGGAATTGAGGGGGGGGGGTTAATTATCTAAAAGAATCTGAAATTTATCTGGGAAAATACCAGTACAAGATTTTTGGGTCCGAAATGACCAAAGAGACACCTAAAAGCACTTTTCTGAAAGAAAAACAAAGCAAAAAAAAAAATTCCAATTAGTTCTTAGTGGTGTACCCATACAAATATCGAAAGTTGTATCCCCGAAAATGTGACCATGGGTGCATGGGAACGCACAGATTTATATTATATAGATTTTGTCTAATAACGTCCACTGCTAAGTGCTGATAATTTACATGTCACCTAATTACGTCCACTGCTCATTTTTTTTCCAAGTTTTTTGCTGTCCAGTATGTTTCTCGCTAAGTGCTGACAATTTAGATGTTTCCTAGTGACATCTTTTGGTCAGTTTTGGTAGTTTACATGTCACTGAATCATACCCCATATCTTAGTTCTGCTAATTTATATGTTTTCCATTTGAATATAGATGTTTGCGCTCAAGTCTAGATATCTGAAATGGTTATTCAAATGATCAATAATAGAATTAATTACATTTTTCTTTGTTGCAGTAAGTAATACTTTTAATGATTAATAATAATTAGAGTAAAAAGTTGCAAAATAAAGTTGAAAATGAATTCGTCAGCAACGGTGCTGAGCAGTTGATTTTGTGAGGAAATTTTGAGATGTCGAGATACTAGTGGCCAAGTAGTAAGCAGGAAATTGAGTGACAGCAAGTTTCTAAAACTCCTCTGATCACTCTCACTGTCAACAGCAGTGCTATGGATAACAGTTTCACACCAGTTTCCCTATGGTTATCCCTGAAAGCTGAGTGACAAAAAGTCCTCTCAGATCTTCAGTCTTCTCATATCGTCCTCACCTTTCAAACCGGTGACGATGTTTTCTGAGTGATTCCACATTCTTCATATTTCCATTTTCATGTTCGCATAAGTTATTTATTGTCCTTACTCCTTTGAATGTGATATCTTCATGTGCAGGTATCACGGCATGAATTATGAGGCAATTTCTTGCTGTCACTCAATCTCCAGCGGTAATCACCAGGCAACTGGTGTGAGATTGCAAATAATAATAATAATAATAATAATAATAATAATAATAATAATAATAATAATAATAATAATAGTAGTAGTAGTAGTAGTAGTAGTAGTAGTAGTAGTAGTAGCGAACCGGTGGTTAAATTCATTGGTAATTCAATGGAAGACTGGAAAGTAGATTTGACAGCCACAGGGGACAAACTAGCCGAGGTAGGGATAAAAAGGGGAATCTTCCAAGGAGACTCGTTGTCCCCACTATTATTTGTTCTAACAATGATACCGCTTAACAGAATCCTGAAAAACAGCAAAGGATACCACTTCTCTAAAACAAAAGGAAAGGTCAACCACTTAATGTACATGGACGATATTAAATTGTTTGCAAAAAACAGGGGAGAGCTTGAGACTCTGTTCAACGAAGTGTGGGAATATAGTGAGGACATAGGAATGGAGTTTGGGATAGAAAAATGCGCAATCATGGTGATGCATAAAGGAAGGCTTTCAATGACTGAGGGAATTGAACTTCCGGACAACAACAAGATTAGGGCATTGACTGCACAAGACCGATACAAGTACCTAGGTGTCCTTGAATGTGACACGATAAAACGGGAAGAGATGAAGGGGAAATTAAGAGAGAATACCTCAGAAGGATAAGGAAAATATTTGAAACCAAATTAAATAGCAGAAATCTAATAAAAGGAATGAACACCTGGGCTGTGTCAGTAGTTAGGTATACAGGACCGTTCCTAGGATGGACAAAGGAAGAGCTCCAATCAATGGATAGGCGAACAAGGAAACTTAAGACGATGCATAAGGCATTACACCCTAGGGATGATACAGATAGGCTATACGTTAAGAGAAAAGAAGGTGGCAGGGGGCTCATCAGCATAGAAGATTTTGTCCAGAGAGCTAAAGTAGTCCTAGATAGATATGTGCAAACAAATAGTGAAGAAATCATAAAGAGCGCGAGGGATAGTGCAACAAACAATAAAGTAGAAAACAATGGAACAGTACAGCAAACTAGAAAAGAAAAGTTGGAAAGGAAAAAATTGTACGGCGAGTTTAAAAGACAGATAAAAGATATAGCAGACGAGAAATCATGGACGTGGTTACGAAAGGGGAACCTTAAGAGAGAAACAGAATCGCTCATCATGGCAGCCCAAAACAAAAGCATAAGGACAAACTACATAAAAGCAAAAATCGACACAACACAGACAAACAGCAAATGCCGCATGTGCGGTGAAAGAGATGAGACAGTAAACCACATAACTAGTGAATGTAGCCAACTCGCCCAGAAGGAGTATAAGCATAGACACGATAGAGTAGCAACGATGATACATTGGGAACTAAGTAAACAAATGGGATTCAACCATGAGGAAAAGTGGTATCAGCACAAACCAGAGGCAGTTTTGGAGAATGACAACCACAAACTACTGTGGGACTTTCACATCCAAACTGACCACCTCATCCAGGCAAGAAGACCGGACTTAGTAATAGTAGACAAAAAAAGGAAGGCCAGCCAAATAGTAGACGTTGCTGTACCTGCAGACCATAGAGTAAAAAAGAAGGAGGGTGAAAAACGGGAAAAATACCAGGACCTAGCAAGGGAGTTAAAGAAAATGTGGAACATGAAAACCAGGGTAGTACCAGTCATAGTGGGAGCACTAGGAACTGTCCCCAAAACGCTGAGAAGAGACTGGAGGAGATCGGGATTAGGGGGAGGATAGAGACCGTACAGACCACAGCACTGCTGGGAACTGCACGGATACTGAGGAAGGTGCTAGAGATATAAGGACTGCAACGAATCGTAGCTCTGTCATGATATGCGAAAGAGAGAGGAGACGTTAGCTGAAGACCTGAGGAGACTTATTGTCACTCAGCCTTCAGCGATAACCACTGGGCAACCGGTGTGAAACTGTAAATCGCAGAATTACTGCAACCTATGAGTACTAGGAGAGGAGGGCTGGAGACTTGAGGAGACTTGCTGTCACTCAAACTCCAGCGGTTACCACCAGGCAACTGGTGTGAGATTCCTAATAATAATAATAATGATAATAATAATAATAATAATAATAATAATAATAATAATAATAATAATAATAATAATAATAATAATAATAATAATAATAATAATTTTCAAGTATTCAAAACAGACTTCTTTCTCTTCCCCTTTCAAAATACAATTATGAACAGAAAATCAGTAATCCAGGTTCAAATCCCGGTTGAAACGATCAATGTTCACATTGGACTAATGAGGAAGGCATTGATATGTCTATTCTCCCTCAAGACATCGGTAAAATAGCTACACGGTAGAAGTTGAACCACTCTTCCAGAGCTATGTTGGACTAGGGATGCATAGAATAGGAAGATAAAGTAGGCAACTCAGTCCTTGCGAGATCTTCACACAAAGGAAGAGCGGTCGCATCTATGGTCAAACTTTCGGTGTTAGCCATGACACGTTCTTTCCGTTTTACATCATCCACTATTCTGACATTTGACTTCTTTACAATTCTTGTACGACTGTTCCGGGCGGTTTTTGTGATGTTTTCGTCGCACTGTTGTACGTATATTTCAAATCCCCTTTTGGGTTATTTGTACTCATCTACTTCTTCCACTTTCTTTACATACAGCCCATCAATGTAGTGTGGGTGGGAATCAGTTGCCTGGTCCTGTGCACCGCGCTCTTAGTATGACCAACGTGTTCATTATCATTAGTAGTTTATCCATGCTGCACTCATAAATGACATCATATTTGAAATATATGGATACAGAGATTCCATTTTATGTAAGCAAATAAAAGAGATAAGCAGTGCAGTAAGATTGGAAAAAGTGTCTCTGTTGATCACAAAGGTCTGTTTTTGTTTTCTAAATCTTTATACTTTTATTGTTCCATAGATTCAGCATTTTTTTTTTTACGTCAAGTCTACTTTTACTTCATTGTTGCGTCCCAGAGTACAAGAACGTATTGATAATTATTATAAATGTGGATTTTTTCATCATTCGCATCTTAACACCAGTTGCCTGGTGGCCACCGCTGGAAATTGGGTGACGGCAAGTTTCTAAAACTCCTCTGATCACTCTCACTGTCAACAGCAGTGCTATGGATAACAGTTTCACACCAGTTTCCCTATGGTTATCCCTGAAAGCTGAGTGACAAAAAGTCCTCTCAGATCTCCAGTCTTCTCATATCGTCCTCACCTTTCAAACCGGTGACGATGTTTTCTGAGTGATTCCACATTCTTCATATTTCCATTTTCATGTTCGCATAAGTTATTTATTGTCCTTACTCCTTTGAATGTGATATCTTCATGTGCAGGTATCACGGCATGAATTATGAGGCAATTTCTTGCTGTCACTCAATCTCCAGCGGTAATCACCAGGCAACTGGTGTGAGATTGCAAATAATGATAATAACAAAAATAATAATAATAATAATAATAATAATAATAATAATAATAATAATAATAATGATAATAATAATAATAATAATAATAATTTTCAAGTATTCAAAACAGACTTCTTTCTCTTCCCCTTTCAAAATACAATTATGATTATAGTTGTTGTATCTTCGGTTGGTGCCTTTGATAATTCGAGGGTTCAGTTTCCTGGTCTGTCCGTCAGTTTTATTGTAAACACTCCCATTTTGTAATTTTCATTCAAATTTAAACATCAAGAGCAAAATCGAAAAAAAAAATGAACTTCAATATTTATCTCTGATACATAAATGGATGAAAAAAATTGTTTTCAAAGAGAAAAAGTGAACAAACAAAATAATTTTCAGATACTTTTACTGGCGGCATCGCATGATGGTAAAGTTTGAATAATACACGCCGGGCAATCAATATACAGTCCATTAAACAATCTTGCCCAGCTAAGCAGACAGGAGGGAACTATGCAATTACACAGTCAAACTTTGAATTTCCGGTATCCTTCATTAAGTCGTTTACCTCTGTCAACGAAAATGTTAATGAATTTGGCCGTGTCTGTTCATTTGTTAGTTTGTTGACTTATTGTGAATAGCGATAGCAGTTCACTATATACTCAGAAATCAATTTTTCTTTTTTGCCGTGTAACGCTCTTTACGTGATTTTCCTCTGAAGCTTAGCTTTCATAACGTAATTTCTGTCTATGAGTTTTTGTTGTTTTTACGCTGGTTTGATTTATGCCTATCTCCAATAAAGTTTCTTCCTCTCTGCTATGACGCTCTTTACGTATTTTTTTTCTCCAAGCATAGCTTTCATTACCTAAATCCTGTCTTTATATCTTCGTTCAGTTTTCACACCTGTTCGATTATCGCCAACTGAAAAATATGGTCCAGTGGCCGATAATTCATGTTTCTTGATGATCCGAAAAAATTGTTAATCTAACAAACCTGTCCGTTTATTTAGTTCGTGTGTCCACCAAATACCTTAAAGGTACTGAATGGATTCCAATGATAGTTTGTCAAAGAGTGGTTAATTGGATTGGGAAACAGTTGGTCAAATATAGGGGAGGATCCACATGTCTTCATTGATTGACAGTTATTTCCCTGACAGCTTTTCTTACATTTCTGTAAACATTTACCAATGTCCGTACGGTCATTCAAAATGTTCGCAATGAATTTCTCTAAAATTATGTAGAGGCAACGATAACGGTATACGGAAGAAATGATCACATTTTCTCACGGATCTATGTACAATTACCTACCCATGCATCGTATTTACATGTCCGAACGGCATAACAAGAATTTTATGTCTGTCCACTAGATATCTCCAAAGGTTTTTAATGATTCCTATATTTTGAAGGACCATGAACAAAAGGCTACTGGGGACTGCTCAAAATTTGGAACAGATCCATGCACACTTATCTCTCCTTTATCGCAGCCATGTGTCAAAATCACATTATGTTGCTTACCTGTGCTTCGAATTTACATGCACGAGCGACATAATAAGAATTTCATGCCTGTCCACAAGATATCTCCAAAGGTTTTTAATGATTCTTATATTTTGTGGAGATGTGAACCATAGGCTACGGAGGACTGCTTAAAATTTGTGACAAATCCTTGCACACGTATCTCCCCTAGGTCGTAGTTATGTGTCGAAATCCCAAAATGTTGCCGATAATCTCCTGTCTGCAAGATAACTCAAAAAGTTCTCAATGAATTCTATCGATATGTCTTCCAAAACGACCAATTTCATTTTTGTGCAGATCAATGCACATTTACCTCCTCAACGTTGTTATTTAATGTCTAAATCATATAATACTGTCAAATGGTTAGTGTATCGACACGGTATCACTGGGGAGTTATTAATGAATTCCAATGATTTTGTAAGAGGTTGGAAAATGGGATAATAAAGAGGTTGAGGAACTTTGGGGTAGATTCAAGTGCCTTTATCTTATCAGTGGATATTCTTTAATTACACAAATACGCTCCTGGCGGTCCACACGATATCTCCAAGGGTTATCGATAAATTTCACTGATATTTTGAGGAAGGCGGTGCAATCGGCTACAGGAGAACTGATTAACTGATTGCAGCTGATCCATTCACAATTAACTCCCTTGTGTCATAGTTTTATGTCCAAATCACTAAACATCACCAGATTTAATGTTTTCCCACTCATTGTATCCAGAAGTTCTCGATGAATTCCAATATTTGATGGATAGTGGACAATCGGCCACAGAATGTCTGATTGAATCGTTGAGCAGATCCCCTAGCAATTGCATTGGCTGCGGTATACACTCTTGATCACTTTGTAGTTTCTGAAAGCAATAATCGATATGATGGAAATAATTTCTTCACTGTGAGTGTCCTATGGTTTGATCATTCAAATTTAGAAAAAATTCTTTCTCTGCCAAGTAAATGCCTATACCTTGAGCTTTGGGCTATGAATTCGGGTATTAGTAGAGAATGATGCAGTAAACATGCGCTTGTCTGGACATAGAAAGGTGTGGCAGTTTTGGTCTGAGGCGTAAATGATATTTCGACAACGGTGGACCTCTAACAGATCAACACATTCACGGTGTCTCAAGATTGAGTTTCCTCAGCCTCTCTGTTCATGCCAAGTCTCTAATTCGTGGGACAATCTTGGTAGCTATTCTCTGGGTCCTCTCTATTACATCAATATTATATTCCAATTGTATGATGTAAACTTTAAATGCTGATGGACCATACAATTGTGGAAGAGCAGGAATATTTCTTTATCAATGTTAAGTATTTCGTTGTCCGTTATACCTTTTGTTGAATATATGTCAAGATGTAGGGACAGTCGTCTACATGGACTCCTAGGCCTCGTTCTAGAATATGTACTGTATCATCCCCATTCCTAATTTTGTAATTCTGTCTTTAATTTTCAAAATGGCTGACACCTCTAAAATGGCTGACATTTCATTCAACTTGAATACTTACTTTCATTTTTCGATGCTTTGTTTCTCATTCAATTTTGGAAGATATAGAGCCTATGATAAGATACATTTGGCGTTATGGATCTTTCTTTTTTTTTTACTGTATCTATTCTCAATGTTTTACTTTTTGCTTCAGCTGTGAGATCTTGTAGCCATTAATGTGCGCTTCTAAATATAGGAGGTATTTTTATGCAAAGGGAAAAGTTTTTATCCAGTGCAAGCGTTTCATTCAGTGCAAATGTCCTTTAGTTTTACGAGCTGAACTTTCTTCTTCTTCTTCTTCTTCTCCTCCTCCTCCTCCTCATTATTATTATTATTATTATTATTATTATTATTATTATTATTATTATTATTCTCCTCCTCCTCCTCCTCCTCCTCCTCATCATCATCATCATCATCATCATCATCATCATCATTATCATTATTATTATTATTATTATTATTATTATTATTATTATTATTATTATTATTACAAAGATCAAACCGTCCAGAACGACAAGATTATTTATGCATGGACTGGTACTAAACAATCTGAAGCTATTTTATTTGGTAATTGATTTTTAACAATTCAAGTATACTAATTTTTTTAAAAAGTTTCCTATCATCTTGAGCTGTTTTAATGCATGATCAGATACGAAATCTTGAGAGTTTGTACAACGTAATTTCCATTGTAAAGTCATAATAGGACAGTAAATAAACCAATGAAAACGTCTTGTTTGAGCGCTAACAAACAAACAAATGAATAAACAGAAAAATTAACATATAAGCTCTTTGTATGGTCAAGTTATTGTTAGTATTATTATAATCTTCATACCAGTTACCTGGTGGTCACAGTTGGAGACCAACGGCAAGTCTCCTCAAGTCACCAGCCATCCTCTTTACCCTCTCAAAGTCAACAGTAGTGCTTTGGTTCACAGTTTCATACCAGTTGCCCAGTGGTTATTGCAGAAGGCTGAGTGACAGTGAGTCTCCTCAAGTCTCCAGCCCGCTTCTCATATCTTCCTCACTTATCAATGTAGTGCTTCCACCATGCCTTTTCTCTGGTCGTTAAGTAATTACTAAAAGCTAGGGTCACAGATCTCATATTTCCAGTATTCTCCTCAGTTTCCATGCGGTCCCAAGTAGTGCTGTGGTCTGTATAGTCTCAATCCTTTTTTGTATTCTCAGTTCGTCCAACCTCGTTTTTGGTACCGCTCTGACTGCACGTACTATTACTGGTACGATCCTGACTTCCATGTTCCATACCTCCTTTAGCTCCTCTGCCAGGTCCTGGTATTTTCCCAGCTTTTCTCTTTCTGTCCTATTTACTCTGTGATCAGGTTCTCTTTTTCTTGACCACAATTACCAGGTCCGATCTTTTCGCTTCAATGGAGTGGTCAGTTAAGATGTCAAAGTCCCAGAGTAATTTATTGCTACAATTCTCCAGGGCTGTCTCCAGTTTGTGCTGGTACCACTTTTGGCATTGTTGATCCCATTCGTTTGCTCAGTTCCCAGTCTATCACTGCTACTACCCTATCGTGTCTGTTTGTATGCTCCCTCTGGGCTAGTTGACTACATTCGTTATTTATGAGGTTTACAGCCTTATCCCTTTCCCAACATAGGTGGTATTTGCTGTTTGTTTGGATTCTGTCCATTTTAGCTTCGGTAAAGTTCGTCCTAATGCATTTGCTTTGGGCTGCCATGATGAACAATTCTGTTTCTCTCTTTGAGTTTCCTTTTTGTATTTATGCCAATGATCTCTTATCTTCCACATTCTCTATCCGCATTTTGAATTTTCCGCATGGTTTATTCTGTCCCCATTTTCCTTTCCTTGTTAGCAGTGCTGCTCTTTCATTTGTTACTTTTTTGTTGTTCATTGTGCTGCTTCAGGTGCTATTTGTAATGCCTCCACTCTTTGCTTGTTCATACCTTTCTAGTCCCTTTTTGACCCTTTGGACTCATTTTTCTACGCTAAAAAGTTCTCTGCAGCCTTTTTATCTCATTATGCACAGTCTGTATGTGTCATCTCTGGTATGTAAGACCTTGTGCATTGTCAATAGCTTCCTTGTTCACCGGTTCATTGGTTTGAATTCTCCCCTCGTCTATCCAAGATATCCAAGTATCTTACTATCAAATTAGCCAATATGTTCATTCTTTCGTCAAATTCCTGTTATTTAGTTTGATCTCTAATATTTTTCTTATCCTCATCTTGTTACGTCAACTTCGCAATAATGTTCTTCGGAAAGAAATAAACCCATTGGTACCCTCCAGTTATGGGTAGAATAGCAGAATAGCTTTAGTTTCCTAAGCTTTGGATAGCAACCTGTATAGGAGAAGAACAACTCAGATTCCAAAACCAGGGAGTGGAACCCCTTTAACGCAGTTTGATGTCTTCCTGGCAGCTCTTACAGCCAAGATGGTGTCAGACGGATTGCTCTCTGCTTTTCGTTGAAATAAATCAGCTAATCTGAATGGTGGATTCTGTCGGTTGGGTTTCCCAAGACCTCCACATGCTTGGCCAAAGCATGCGCCCTATGGACGTGGGTCGTTTTTTGTTGTTTTTTTTGTCCGTATGGACTGACCGTGGGCTGTCAGTGACTGGCGGCTCTTACATGAAACCAAGTATTATTAAGCCTCCCAAATACTCCAGAACTGTCCACAGTATTCTATCGATTTCAGTAGTCAGGTTACTCTCCATATTCCCATTTCATCCATACTCTCTGCTAAGTTCTCTGGGTTTTCTCTGAGGGCTCTAACAACGATTGGCACTCATGTCATTTTCACTTTACAATTTTTTCCCGTTGTTTGGCAAAGCCAAGATACTCATTTAACTTTCCCTTTCTTTTTAGTGTGGTGATCAGTAGGCAAAGCGAAATCATCAACCTGACAAGTGTTATTTTCTTTGTTCCCAATATTTATATGTAGTCATTTTTTTAAAAACTCGTTTAGTTTTTACATAAAAGGTATCTAGTGATTTTCCCTGGAGATCGCGTGGGAGCAAAATCTCTAATCCTTCAAGACTTTTCTGTGTATTCTCTTTCATTTTAGTAATGCTGTCGTCTGGATTGTTTTCAATCTTCTTTGGATTTTTAGATCATATAACCTCTCTGCAAAGCCCTTCTGGACAGATCCAAGTGCACGAAACATACCACTATCAAGTTTTTCAGACAAGGTGCAGATATTTTCCAATCTATCTACTCCCTTCAAGTTTCAATGCGTGGTCTGCTGGAACCACGAGATTTGAAAGAGTTTTTTGTGTGATTATATTGTGAGTGTGGAGACATTTAGTAATCAAGTTCGTTTTAATCGAGTTTAGAAATTTTCCGTCTATGTTAATAAATAAAATTCTTGAAAATGTGAGTGCATATGTATGAAGTGGTAGTTATTACTTTTGGTGTGTGTTTGTGTGAGACAGGAGCTCGTCTGAGTAGTGAAGACCAAGATACTTGACCAGCAAGGCCAGTAAAGGGGAAAACAGCACCACAGACACAAAGGTCAGACCTAGGGACCATGGCAGAGGAAATTGTGGTTGAATGAATGTACATGTACATATTTATAAGTTCGTTAAGGAAAATTGCGTGTGTGCACGTGTATAGATATATATAGGTTTGATTATGTGCATGGATATATGTATGATGCTTCAATAAGCTGGTAAAGCCTAACACTGGTCAAAAGGGTAACCTGCAGTTTTGTAAGATAAAACAGAGCTCGTTAAAAATGTATTAGGAGATTAGAGGAACTTTCTGAGCGTGAGAAGGGGAATGAAACAAGAAAGGAAGAAATAACAGGCAAAAGGGGAACAGAGATAAGTGAAACAGACAATAAGTACATGAAAAGGAAAATCAGAGAGAAAAATAGAGGGTAAAAGATTTATTGGAATTTAAGCGGAAGTGAAGAGGAGTTAGTGGAAATGTAAGTAAGAAAGAAATACAAAGAAAGAGGGAAAATAAGAATAAACTGAACTGTTAAAGGACATACATAGGCTGAGAGAGTCCTTCCTTAAGCTGGGCCTAGTTCCTGTGCCTAATCGACTGTAGCTAAATGTGGGAGGTTCTTCATTCTTGATAGGGAGTCAATTATCTACACTTTGTCCCCCCTTCTCTCTCACCCTATCACTCTTTCTCTCTCTCTCTCTCTCTCTCTCTCTCTCTCTCTCTCTCTCTCTCTGTTAAACTAATATGTTATGTGTTGTTTGAATTTTGATGATGATGTGTTGATATTCATGTGTTTGTCGGTCGGCAAAAGAAATGGTTGTGGGGCTGAAAAAACGGTGACTCAAAAAGTAAACGACAATCATGCTCCATTTTTTGCCAGTAATTATTCTTTTCTCCACGCAGCATTTGTTCATAATAGATAGATGTGGATCCCTAGCCTTAAACGATTCATCTATTTGAATTTCAACTGAAAGTATTTTTCTCGATCCTCTCAAACGGTTCTGGTTTTAGCAGATTCTAATGGTTTGAATGATTTGCAGTGGGTCAAATTCCTAACAAATCAATGAACCAACCGAGGCAAAGTGAAGGTTAAAGGGTATAAAACGACATCTGGATTCAGTTCATCATCATTTCTATCCGATAGTCTATCGTTTACAATGGATGGTAAATTTTAATCTCTTGATGAATACATACTTTAAAGAGAAAAATGTTTACGATTGCTTACTGTATGAATTTCAAAGGAGTGGGACTTCTTGGTGGGCGATGAGAAACATTTTGGAAGTGTATCATGATGCAGTCAAGGTTGGAAATTCAAGCTCTGGTTGAAAAAGACGTTTGTGATTTGAAAATAACTAGGACAACGAATCTCCATGTGATCCTCAAACGAGGAGGAAATCAAGCGAAGAATCACTTTGGGATAGTAAGCCTTCGGCAGAACAAGCTCAGCTTTCAAAAATCAGATGATCCCAATAATCCTAAAAAGAAGAGTATACAACCAATGCAACCTTCCTGATAGTCACTTATGGAGCTGAAACATTGAACCTAATCAAGACACAGACGTGCAAAATGAGAAGTATGCAACGTGCACATAAGAAAATCATGCTTAACATTACATGGAGAGATCACAAGACAGTACAGTATATAAGGAAGCAAACGGGTGTCCGTGACATCATAGAAACTATTGAAAAAACTCAAATGGCAATGGGGAAGCCATGTTGCAAGTATGAAAGACAACCGATTGACATCACATCTCACAACATGAATACCTGGAGATCACATGAGAAACCGAGGCCAACAGAAAACAAAATGGAGAGATGATTTAGACAAATTCAGGATATACTGGCTCTGCGACGCCCATGACAGAGAATTGTGGTGAATCCTGGATAAGGTCTATGTCCAACGACGGACGTAAAAAAAAATGGCGATGATGATGATGATGTGATTTGGGAATATGTACGTTATTTGAAAACATGTGCGTGATTTGATAAAAACGTACATAATTCGAAAATATTTCCCAAATATGAAAATACGTAATTACTTTTCGATTGCCCAAATGTTTCTGAGCGTCAACTCAATTCTGATCGTGAATGTGTCTGATATCTCGATATCTTCTTCGTAATGTCATTCCTCATTTTTTTTTTTTTTTTGCCTGCGTGCATTGTGCTACAGATCTCATTTGGTTACCGTGACCAGGGCCATCGATCAATATTACAGTGTAACAAGCCTTGCGTAATCGCAGTCGCAATGTCGGGTCCTTCATAAATCAACGCCCCTCGGTGACACTACGACCAAAGACGAATGAAGATTAAAGAGAAAAAAAACAAAACAAAGACGATACACAACCAAATCACGACAAAAAGTCCGAGGAAAAGAGAAATTAGATAAATCAACCATAGTCAAAATAAATATGAGTTTCAAAACAAACGGAATTTTCTCAAACACACACGCATCTATGCACATTTGAAGAAGATTCAGAAATTTGAAATGATTAGGAAAGAACATGAAAAGAATTGAGTTGGAAGTACACACACGCAAACATCCAAGACATAAAGAATTTTTGTATCACTAACATGAATACAGCTCATCTTTTTGTAATTTATAGTATTTAGCGTATAGTGCTTTGTCTGTTGATTGCAGGGTGTACTACGGACAGTAAAAGTCGTTTTGGTAGAGAAAGTGGTTTCGATTGTAGTTTGTGAAGTTTCACACCCGCGCTCATCCGATGTTAAAAACGATGAATAGACAAAAAGAACTAAAAGAATCAACGATAAAGAAACAGAATTTTTGATTGTATGTGTTTGATGCAAATTCTGTTTCCAATTGATTCTGTATTTCCTACGATCGGAACCAGGACATTTCCCCAACATTGTGTCAAAAAGGTTTCAACTGTCCATTGCTTTTTACTGACGCTTACGTATTTTTACGTTTTTGTGCACCCATAGCATACAGCACACCTAAAATGCAATGCATCATGCGGCACTGGTATTTTCGACCCACTATCTCTCGATATTGGATTTATTTGGTTGTTTTTTTTTAATTTTGTGTTTAAAATATTCTGTATTTTTTTAGACGCAGCAATTGGTGGTATAGTGATTTTTGTATTTTGTGAAAGGAGTTTTTTGAAACTTGATTTTTCTTCCAGTATTTGATTCTAATATTGAGTGAAGCTATTTCTATTCAATTGATCAAGTGCCATGCCAAAAAAGCCTTGTTGTAGCTAGCTAGACTAAAAAATGATCACGGGAATTGATGTAGGGTAGAAATAGCTACAGAGAATGTAGTTCCACTGGGAACACTTTGAAATATTGTTGTTAGGATAAGTTTTTCTCATGACACCAGATTGCATATTTGAAAAGAATGTTGAATGGTGCATTGGATTTAAGCCGAAAAAAAATATTTGTTATTCATGAATCAGTGTATAAGATTGCTTGTCCATAACCGTAACGGTTTTAATTTTATTTGTTTACGTGTTCTAGTTTGAAGAGCGATCCGATTTTGAGGAATTTCTTGTTTGGTTCCCATTTGTACACTTCTGCATGAATCAGGGAAATAGTTTTCGTTCCTTTGAAGGACAGAAAGCCTATTATGAGTAGAAAATGTATACGACCTTGAATTGTAACTGAGATTTATTTGATTGTGTGATATTCTAATTACTAAGGATTGATTGTTTCATTGATTTTTATGCACTGTATCGTCAGAAATGCTGAGATAAAGAAAATGATTAACCCATGAAGTTTTTACCGTATACACTACACGTATATGGACAAGAAAGAAACAATTTTACACACAAAGAGTATAAACATATGTACACATAAGAGAAGTATAGACCAATAAGTTTTATTGATAAAACGATGAAAAACAATTGTAAAATGGTTGAAAAAACAATTTTGTTCACAGAAAGATATGTTAAACCTCAAGTCACTGTGAGAGACAGATTACGGAGGGAATTTTTCTTTGTATTATGGATTTCGATTCCATTTTTTTTTTTTTTTTTGCTTCGAATGTATATAGTCCTACGCGAGTATTTTCATGAGCATTTTTGGTACGTATGAAGTTTTTCGAGGTGTAGTTTGTCTATTTATGTGTGCTCTATTCTAGAAGTTTGTGAGTTATTGAAGTTCAGAAACATTTTTTGTGACGTTACCAGTAATTTGAAGGCGACAGGTAATTCGTGATGATTGGATATCACGTGTCCGTTATTGAGGTAAGAGTTTACCTCAGTTTTTCTCAGGGGTTCCCTGTTTTGGACGACAAGGATAAATTTTCGCTTCTGCTTACGTAAGAATCAAATGCTCGGTGAAAGCAGATATTCTTTGGAAGAGAAAATGGGTTTGGGATCAAGACGGTTTAGGAGATTTACAGTTGACATGATTATATGGAAAAGCTGATTCTAATTGAACCAGAGAGTTGACATTGGATTAAGGATTTTTTTTTTTACTGACTCACGAGAAATGTACAGCATATTCACAAGAGAACTGATTCTTAGGTATGCATTGGATAGAGTGACGAATGCCTTTTTGGTATAATTTTTCTTCCAATTTCTCTTCTTGCTACTGAGTCATATTTTTCATTTATAGATTTTTACGTATCCTGAATACAGAGAGAG
Source organism: Thysanoteuthis rhombus (assembly GCA_963457665.1). Classification (NCBI taxonomy): domain Eukaryota; kingdom Metazoa; phylum Mollusca; class Cephalopoda; order Oegopsida; family Thysanoteuthidae; genus Thysanoteuthis; species Thysanoteuthis major. The sequence goes on along the minus strand of OY735234.1, from coordinate 22,096,650 downwards.
AGAAAGAGGAAACGGGGGAGATGTAGATTGAAAGAGGTCCACGCAGAGTTAAGATTGGGTAGGCTGTAGAGAAATATGATTTTCGTAACTAAACAGTTCGTATTGGATAAAAACTTCTTTTAACATTACAGATAATAGATTGAAAAGGATTTCTTCTAGAGATAGACGAACTTTTATATCGATACACTTGAAAAAATCTTATAGAGTTAATATTTTCAAAACGAATATTTTGTCTAATGTTAAATTGACATTTAGATGCATTTGAGAAAAGTCTTGCAGAGACAGGCAAGGCATTTGAAAAATAAATAAATGTATTTTAAAAGGAAAGGATTTGAGGAGTGTAATGTTATTATGGGTGAGAATTTCCTCTTAACTTTTCTTATTCAAAAATGAAAGCCAAGAGGGGATTTTCTGAGCTTTTTTCTCCCAGGACTTCTCCCTTATTCCCAATTTTCAGTATATATTTTTTCATGGCCAAGAACAAGCGTCAAACAATGAAACACCATTCATAGACAGCGTTTATCCAGGAAGAAACTACATGAAGACCTGTAAGAAGATTGCAATTTCGCTCAGTTCCCATTTAGTATTCATTAGGGAAAGATAGGCCGAACGATCCATGGACCAAGCCCTGGTGAGAGTAAATTGTTTTGGTTTTTAGGTTTGTTTTTTTTTTTAAAACCCTCTCACGAGTCGCTATACATGAGAGTCGGATGAGTCCGGCGACCATTCCCGCAGGAACCAGGGTTATTACAAGAATAATAGAAGAGTGACAAATCCTCCCTTTGGTCCTCTCTCTCTCTCTCTCTCTCTCTCTCTCTCTCTCTCTCTCAATCTCTCTCTCTCTCTCAATCTCTCTCTCTACTATGTGATGTGATTCTTATATTTGACGATGATGTGTTGATATTTATGTGTTTAAACAGATGTAAAGCGAATAAAAAAAACAACAGATGACTACATAACTAAAGAGAGACTCATCCTTCATTCATCTCTTTACAATAGGAAGATCTGGTCTCCTGCCCTTTGAAGGCGTGATTCGTTGAAAATTCCTACCTGAATCCCGAAAATACATTTTTTTACCTTCTCAAACGACTTCCGTTTTTTTTTTAGATACTATTGGTTTGAACAGTTCGCAATGGATCAACATTCCTGACCAATCAAATACGATTTATTCTCTGTCTAGGCTAATTGGTTGCATTCGCTCATCATGTGAATGATCAATTCGTCTCTATCATTGCATAGACGATTTTCGATAGTATAATGTCTTTTTAGCTTCAATATGATTTGTTCAATCAGTATTATTATTTTTATCATTGATGATATCAATGTCGTTGATGTAGATGTGGCTGTTGTTGCTGTTGATGATGATAATGATGATGATGATGATGATGATGATGATGGAGATGATGATTGTAAAGGTGGTGATGCTTTGATGATTGTAGGGGTGTTGGTGCCTTGATGATTGTAGGGGTGTTGGTGCCTTGATGATTGTAGGGGTGTTGGTGCCTTGATGATTGTAGGGGTGTTGGTGCCTTGATGATTGTAGGGGTGTTAGTGCCTTGATGATTGTAGGGGTGTTGGTGCCTTGATGATTGTAGGGGTGTTGGTGCCTTGATGATTGTAGGGGTGTTGGTGCCTTGATGATTGTGGGGGTGTTAGTGCCTTGATGATTGTAAGGGTGTTGGTGCCTTGATGATTGTAGGGGTGTTGGTACCTTGATGATTGTAGGGGTGTTGGTGCCTTGATGATTGAAGGGTCGTTGGTGCCTTGATGATTGTAGGGGTGTTGGTGCCTTGATGATTGTAGGGGTGTTGGTGCCTTGATGATTGTAGGGGTGTTAGTGCCTTGATGATTGTAGGGGTGGTGGTGCCTTGATGAAATTTTCACATCATGAAAACGCCAGGCAAAAATAATTACAGCTTGGCTAGGAAGTTTTCATTAACTCGTTGATCAAATAAGAATATCAAATATTGTATCCTCGGGGTACCAATCACTCTAGTCTGGATAGATTTTTCTGATTTGGAAAATATTTACTTTTCTGGAAAAAAATTTGTAAAGTTACCTCGAGCAGTCCTTCGTCGGGAAAGCTCAAACATTTTAGGGAGGATGGAATTATGAAAATATTGCCTTCTATTTTACCCAAGAAACTGAACAAACTTTTGTCCAACCGAAATAGGTACCCCTAAGTGGTTTTGCAACAAAGGAAATTATTGTGCACACAAGTTTGTTACGAAAAGATTATGTAGTATTTATTAGTCATCCTTGTGGTTAATATCATGATTATATCATGATACAGAATAATTGTTTCTATTTACATAAAGATAAAAAACGATCATTAATGTCTTTTTATAGGGAACGAGTAAAATCAAATATATATATTATGAAGTACGATTTATAAAGTATATATGCATGTATATGTGTGCGTCTTTGTACTCCCATATATCGAAATCTTGCATGCATTACAGGAAAGATTCAGTGGAAATGGATCAGGTGTCAAATTACTTATAGCTCTCTTCTTCAAATATTACAACAAACTTTAATTTCTATGAAGTCTACGTTTGCACTCCCAGTAAATAAGTCAATGGATTTTTCCTGAAGGTTTTTCGTACGGGATTTTCACAAAAACTATTACATTTAGATCCATGAAATCAAAATGTATGTATATTTTGAATCAGCATAATCTGTGAGGTTTTTTTTCCATTATTTCTCTGAATTTTCTCACATGTGAGGGAGGTCAATGCTTAAAGAAAAAAATGGACAGTAATTCGTCATCCCAAAGTCATAGCGGTGCAATAGCCGAGAGGTTAAAACCTTAAAATATAGGCATATCCGAAATCAACAGATCACAATATGCCCGCAGCCAACATCTCAAGGTTGACTATCACAGAAACAAGTTCGATGCTTTCTACGGGGTCTATGTTTGCGCATACAGAAAACGAGTCCGTACTCACGTGTGTTTTTTTGGTTTTTTGTTTTTTTTTTCATTTTTCTTTTCTGTCTATATTTTAGAGATACAAAGCCAAGGCACTTTAGAAGCTGAGTAAGTGGAACTTCGGGAAATAATTTTGGCGGGTCGAATTCAAATTGAGAAAGAGACGTTTTTTCCTTTCTTCCTCTCAGTGCTAATACAAAATACCATTCGCTTCCAGCGATGTCATGTTTACGAATTTTTCTTCCGATCGACGCTGGGTATCTCACCTAGTACTGTATAAAGTACTAAATTCTTTTTTTTTTCTCTCTCTCTCTTTGAATTACATGTGTTTTCAATTTATTAGACTTTCAAATTTTCTGGAAATTTGGCCGGTTCGAGAGAAGAAATAGTTCAAATTTTCATAAGACGGGATTGTACCATTGTTGCCATAATGCAAAAGTGCAACAATTAACTTCAATTCGTTGGAAGTGCCCCTGAGGGTGATTTATCTTTCTCCTGGGGTTATGCCAGATTGAAAGATGTTGCAGGCGAGCCAGCGCGAAACTGCCTTGGAATGTGTGCTGGCCCAAACAGAGGAAAAACAAAGGCATATTCAATATCTACTGGATCTGCGTTTGCGCTCACATAAATAACTAATTTCATCATTAACGATAACAGTGAGAGTAACAATACACCAGTGTATAGAAACATGATAACTACAATCGACGGACCTTATTCAAAAGGTGATAGAGAAAACCCTACCTTTTTTTACTCCATTGCATTTGCTTCCAATATGTTAGATATTTGAATCCATCGGATATTTTTCAATTCCCAGGGAATACTTAAAGGCCCCATGAAAGGGGGTTCTACTTACAACGTACCTATAATGCTGAACGTCACCCTTACTTCCTATCCGCCATGAGAGACCATGGACATGATTCTCTCATTCTTCCTGTGCTTGTGTCAGTATAGCAGTTTTTTTCAAGGAATCTAACCCCAAGCTCACAATAAAACCACCCTTTTCTTCATTGTACCAAAAAGCCTTTTACTGTCCGTTGCTTTTTATGGACGGTAAAATATTTTTGGATTTCTACGCATCCGTAGAACAAGCACACTAAAGACACAAAGCACCATACACTACCGATGCCAATATAACTTCATCAACCATGAGAGATAGGCTGAGCCAAAACTACCTTAGAACAAATTCAGTTTTATATTCACAACAGTTCTATGTACATATACATTTGACACGGGAATAATCTTCACAATATGAAATTCATGTGTGCAAAGAATTCTAAAAAAGGAACGGTGCCAGACGAAATTTTCTTCTTCTGTTGTGCGAAACCCTTCAAATAGTCTGATCATAATTAAATCAGGAAAATATGTTGCCTCTGGAGCAAACACAGCCCATCTTTTTTTATTAGTTTCAATTTGAGGGGCTAGTGAACAAAGAGTGTTATAGATTTTAAAATTAATCTCATTTATTTCTCACATAGTCATCTATACGAATTGCCTTTCATACATTTACAGAGGCAAATGACATTGTTTTGATTTCTTGGGACACAACGCAGCTGACGGGGACAGAAACAGCGACTGGTTACAAACAAACAAAGCAACGGCGGTTTTATTGGTAAAGATGATAATATTTAAAAAACGACCAGTGTTATCAAGAAATACCTATTCGGGGAGATTAACCCATTGATGGCAGAAGGTGGCAAATTGCGAATATAAAAAAATCAGTCTTCAAAATGTTGGGTAAGTAAAAGATCAGAGCTGGTCTAACATTATGAAGCATGTATTTTCCTTTACAGTAATGCACAGTAGCTCTGGTCGATTTTGGTACCGTGATCTTGGAAAAGTCCAGATAGTTGGGACTTGATACACTTAAACCTGTCACTAAGTATTTTATCCCTAGCTTTCACCAACGTTTGTGGAAACTACTTCTAGGAGTTAAATAGTGTATATATTTATTCAAATGATGGTAAAAGTTAGGGATCTGAGTTTTGGTGTCAGTTCCAAACTTGGCAAGTGCCCTGCATTTTGTGGAAGACTCCTGCATCTTGAAGCCAAGTGCCCCCTTGCACATTTAATGAATTTGTACAATCTCCTGAATTGATAGAAAGTACCTGTAATTTTCCTCCCTCCTATTTGTAGACCTACTAAGTTTCCTGTGTTTCATTGAAATAACTGTTTTAGAGGTTCTAGGATTAGAAATGTTCCCCCTTTTCGGATGTCTCTCTCTCCTTTGGGGGTCTGCGGTTTTTATATTAGATCCTGATATCTACTATTGTTCAAAGTTGAATTTTTTTTTTAAAGAGTAAAATCAACCTACCCGATGTAGGATCGCCTGATTCAACCAGTTCGATTTGATTCCATCTGGGAGGGGGGAATTGGGATGTAACCAGAGAGACCAATATCTATCTACGTAAGAGATTGATTTAGGTATAGGAGGAAAAGCCAGGGGCAAGGGAGCAAACGTTCCCTTCCAGGAATTCCTGGCAAATCTGGGTATTTCAGGAAGAAAGTTGTACAATTTGTGCCACCTTCTCTTATTGAGAGAGTTCGCATACGGTTATGGATTTAAGGTAAGTCAAGTTCGGGATCGTTTTCTTCAACAATTCTAGAAGGTTGGGACTTGATACAATGAGAACTGACCAAACTATTTTATTATTAGCATTTACCGTGATTTGAGGACACTACTCCAGAGAGTGAAATATTTGAATATGTTTCCTCAAATGGTTAGAGCTGCAAATCCAAATTTTGGCACCAGTTCTTATATTCAACACGAACTATCTAGACTTATCAAAGTCGATTTTTTAAGAGGGAAAATCAATATTCCCTTATGTACAGCGTTTTGTCAAAATTACTTCCAAGTACATAGTCCTATGTCAGATGAACAGCAAGTATGAATACATATATTTCCAAAGAAATATTCACATTCCACTTGAATTCACTGGTGGCAGGGATGTGGTGCAGGTCTGAAATCCATTGTGTTATCCATTGCCAGCTGAAAAAACCCTATTCATTGAAAAATTAATCAATTGCAAGTTTCTAACGACTCAACTAAGTTACAATCGATCACAATAAAGTGAACTTAAAAAGCCATAGAATTTCAATGTAGAAAATGTCCCACATTCGCAATTAATGTGACAACGGAGATGATCTTAGAATAACAATAAAGCTCTCTCTGCAACCCACAGTGCTTCTCAATACTGTTTATTGACAATTGGCTATGATTGAAAAGATGTCAAAACGGGCCTAGTTGGTAATTTGATAGAGAATCGTCTCTTGACCAACGTCTCTTGACAGCATGCCATGCTGTGGGTGATCAACTAAAAATAGGAAAATTGGTTAAATTATTTCTCTCATCTTTTGTTGGATTACAGCCCGAATCTTGGAAGCAAAAAAAGCGGTATTAACTCTGCTGAACGCAATTGAATAATGATTTATTAAAAACACGTATTTTTAATCGAACCCCCCTGAAATGATCGGCGTGGGGGAGAGTCCCCAAAAAAAAAAAAAACGCTTTTCCTAGACATAATGAAGAGTACATCTTTAAAGTTTCAGCCCTCTAGCTTCTTCAGTACGGTGTGTAAACCAGCTATTTAAATACATTGTTGGCCAAGCAGAATCACTTCTGTGGGTTGGAAGCTGATTAATATGAGTGTATATATGTATGTGTGTATGTATGTGTGTGTTCCCATACAAACCAGAAATAGAAGAACTCCAATTTCTACAAATAGACACTGCGTGCACCCCCTTGAAGCCAAAAGACGAAAATATAAATGTACTTCATTTAAGCCTCCACACAAACTACTTAAGAATCGGAACACAACAATATCTCATGTCGCTCGTTTTCCAACCCCACTCTGTCCGTTGGTGCCTCAAGCTTGACCGCCTTGACATCCGGTTTTTTTCTAAGTTTTTCCCGTTTCCTTCCTCCACCAGGAACTAACGCTGGTTTTCATTCCTTTGTGTACTTAATTTCATACATATAACAGGCTGCATTGCACAAGTCTCCAATGACGCCTATGAAATGGTAAGATGCATAAAGTTGTTTACTAATAATAACATTTTTCTAAATGTGACAGGTTTTTCTCAATCATTCACTTCCACATTTTCAAATTACTATATATATATATATATATATATATGTGTGTGTGTGTGTGTGTGTGTGTGTGTGTGTGTGTGTGTGCGTATACTCTTGAGTCGGGTTATTTATCTTAATGGGAAGAGCAATGCTACGTTGAAGTGGCTACCTTATTGGTAACAAGTTTTATTCCTGCAGTAGCCCAATATTCCTTTTATTGTCTATTCTATTTACGCTGTGAAGGCCAAGTGGCACATTCTCCATTTTATAACAGCAGGTCATTTTTAATAAAATTTCAAATGTCTGCCTGCCTAGTTAGTTGGTCATCCAAGTTTTCCAGGCAGATTAAAACTCCACATTTGGCTACTTTGAATTCCCCACCACTGAAAGGATGCCTTGCTGGTACAACCTAGCCTTGAATTTACCAAGCAGTTCTGATTTCTCAATCTTTTTCGGACAACCCTTCCGTTTGCTTCACAGCATTGGTGACGTTAGCTCTATCTATTGGAGACGTATTGTACCACTTTCCCAAAAATTTTTTAGATTATCCTAAATGGATGGAATGATCTTACCTTGAATTTCGAGGCTGACAATGCTTCTGATTTTACCCTTCTTAATTACCATACACACGGACTAAAAGGACATCTTTATCTTCGGCGCAACATTTTCCAGAGTTTTCAGCACCAATCTTGTTTGGGTATTTGACGCTTTTGTTATCGTATTTGCAGGAAGACGGATGACATCGTGATATCCATCTTAATGCCAGCTGGATGATGCCTGACTCGAGTGTCGGGGCACGGGTAACATTCTCTGCTGTGATATTAAGAGATTTATAGCAATAGTAAACTGAATGAAGGAGATGGTGCAACCCGTCAGGATCTCCTTTTGGAGTCTGAACCCTCATAAGTGGCTGGATATCAAATCTTAAATATCTGCTAGGATAAAATAGAGATTGAGTCCTTCCTAGATGAGAATGTGTGGATCGTAAATGAATAAGAACAACTAAAGACCTCACTGGGTCAGTCCTTTAGCTCTGTGCAAGTAGATCATCAACTCTTTGGGGATCTTCTGGACAGGAGTTCTCACACTTTCCTTGTGCTGCGTCTTGGTCTCCGTAACCCCACAACCGGACCTCCTTATCATCAAATCCTTTCCAGTCAGAGTTCTTTGTAATAGTTTCATAGCCCGTTTTTTTCGTCCTGGTCTTCGCCGCCATATCCGTCCTATTGAGTCTCATCTCCCTCCTCTCAAGAGAATCTTGAGATTTTTCTCTTTGTCTCCTTTCGTAGCTTCCATCAAGGTTGTTAGCCTTATGTGCCCACGCCAGTGTTTCATGGGGGTCAGCTGTCATCCCAGCGACCTTTCTCTTTTGCCATCTAGTCTTTCTCCGATGCCACTGGTGAACCAAATGGTACTTATGTAATGATTTATGTATATATATATATATATTTATATACATATATATATATATATATATATATATATATATATATATATATATATATATGTATATATATATGTGTGTGTGTGTGTGTGTGTGTGTGCGTGTGTGTGATATTACACACACATAAAAAAATCCCTTAAAAAAACTATACCAATACATAGATGAATATATAAATAGATTTGAACGTAGGATATATATGATCAGCCTGATTTACATATAAACAGAGTGATATATATATATATATGTATATATATATATATATATATATATATATATATATATATATATATATATATATATATATATATATATATATATATAGTTTGTCGTTCTCCATTCCTTTGTTTCATTGAAGAATTTAGAGAATTGAAATTCTCTAAAGTAATTTCTTTTCTTTTACATTCCGATCTTAATATCATTGCCTCGTATTTTATTTCACAGACACACTTTAATTATTTCACAGCAGGTTTGACAATTTCCCTGTCTCATTCGGTCCCAAATCGACATTTGGTCTGATGATATATTGATGTAGATTGTTGCACGCTTTCCCCTCTTCACATTGCCGCATGTATTTTTGGTACCACCTTCTGCAGACAGAATATTTCTATCCTTTGACAGGCTTCCATATCCATCTCTTAATCCTCTTTTCGACGTGCGCTATTGAAATTGTAATATCAACTTACATAATTCCCATCGCTTTCGTCTATGTGTTTAAATCAGTTATTCTCTGTGGGTGTTATACGACCCCCCCCACTCCCACTCCGAAGGCCGTATATCATTTCCTGGAGGCTTCGTTAAATAACGAGGTTTAAACTTAAAGATCATATTACAGCTGTTCATTCATATTTTGTATAATTGCATTTTATTCTGGTTTGTTTATATCCGCTGCTAATACCTCCGTTGTCAAACTCAAGTTAAAACCTGGAGTTGGAATTATTATCCTAAGTAGTAAGAACAGCAAGAACGACAAGAACAATCCTCATCAAATTTACAAATGTGAAAAATTAAAAGTCTCTTGCCATTATCTCAAATCTCTAGGAAATCATTAGTATCCGACTCTCTTCCCGATGAAACTGTCAAGTCGTACACTCGAAAATTCATCTTACAAATATGACAGAGCTTATATAATTCTAATATAAATGCATTTTTACTAAAACAACACTTCTTTAGCTTTGTCAGTCGACTTTAGTTACTTTAAACAACAAAAGAGGAAGGGAGAAGAAACTGTAATCCAATTAAAAGGGATGATGTCATTAAGAGGAGTAACGTCATTAAATGGAATCTACTGCAATCAATTTCTTACCACTTGGTAATGATGTCATAATTGAATATCCGAAGTCTACATTTTTAGAAAATCTGAGGTCCACATTTTAGTACTTGAATGAAGACAGAAATGAACATAAAAACGCCAAAAATGGCCGTTTACGATTGTTATTAAAAGTTACACGTGCAGAATATTTCCACATCAAGATATTTTACAAGTATCAGAATCAATTGACTCAAAAAAGACTACTTGGTTTTCTTCATGCTCCTTCTATTTTTACGACAACAGATGGTGGCTGCATCGTTGATCTTATAATTCTTGCTTATTCATTATATATTCTATAAATAGTTGCAGAAATATTTGGAGCTTTGTTCAACCTTGCAGTAACCAGGCTGGCATTGCTTGTTTTCTTCTGTTTTATTTATAATCCACAGCTGACACTCACTTCACAAAATACAGCTATAATTCATATGTATTTTAAAATAATCTTAAATAGTAAAGTATATTTTCCTCTAATAATGGCTGAAATGGAGCCTTAGGGGTAAATCAAGTATCAAAATGGGCCATGAGCATAAAAAAAGGTTGAGAACCACTGGTCTTTCTTTTGCAGACTAAATTGAAATCTAGCCCTGTAATGTTCATTACTCCTACCAAAGGTGTTGGATCAGGCGGTGCGAAATAAGCCGCTTATTTACATTTCTTTGGAATGCCAATTCTTTTATGTGTCCACACACGCGCTTTTTGATCGGTCGGTCGGTCGGTCGGTCGATCGGTCCCATTTATGTTAAACAAGAGAAACAGGAAGGAAAAGATATGATGTCATTCAAAGTGTTTAATTATTAACAAAGCAACTGCTGTGATGTCATAATTGTATGTACAAGTTCAACACTTTGTATTAAGAGAAGCCAAAAATGGACTAACGATCCTAAAAATAGCAATTCACGATTTTCACTGAAAATAATACTCGTAGAATATTTCAATATCGCAATATTTTACAAGTATGAGATTCAATCGACCAAAAACAAGACCTCTTGTCCTTTTACCTGTTCTGGTACTTCTATTACATATGGCGGTCGCATCGTTTACCTCATTTTTTTTCTTTCAGATTTTAATAACCAATTTGCTCATTAAAATTATTACTACAGCGTCGATCAACAATTGCTCAACAAGCAATAACCGTTCGGTTACGGTATTAGCAGTTTCGCCGACTTTCGCTATCAAATCTCCTGTCATAGAAAAAAAGTTGACAAGCAGAAATACAATCATCCAGAAGGAACGGAATGGTCAGCTTATTCTACGTCATGAATATGTCAATTCGTGTCTGTCCGTCTGTCTATCAGTCTGTCTTTCCACATGATATCTCCAAGAACTTGTAACTAATTTCGATGAAATTTCGTTGAAGGATGAGCCATTGTCTAAGGAAGAGATGATTTAATTTGGGAATTAAACGGGGAATTTCCCACGGTCACACACCGTGCTTTATAGCTATATATTAACTGATTTTCATTGAGATCTTTGTGACAATTGCATTAGCAGAGATATGCATTATATGAATGATTTCCATTTTAATTTTGTCTTGTCTGTTTGCAACAGATTTTAATATCTTTAAGTGACTTTGACTTCTGCCTCTTCGACTGTGTCTTAGCTGATGAATTTTATAATTCTTTCACGTCCGTCGAAGAGGAAATAGAATTTTCCGTCGAAGAGAAACGGTTATGGCATATGAACAATGCCAATAGCCGAAATGGCTGGAAAGCAGGGATAGTTATTTAGCGGTTTTCAATAGGGAAATAAATTCCTGATTTCTCTGCGTGCAACAAAGGCAGTCATCGACCGGGAAAGTCATTTTCCTGAACTTTTAAGACGAACTATACGTCAATTAATGATTTGAAAATAAAAAGACTACATCAAATGAACTTTTTTGGCAACATGCTGTGATGGGAGTGATCAATTAAACATTGGAAAAAGTGATCAATCAATCTTATTTCTCTCGCATTCGGTGGACAGTAATCAATAAAAAGTCTGAATTTTCAAAAGATAAGTGGGCAAAAACCTGGGACCAATTGAAAGTTACATTACAAACTGAGCCTCAACTAAAAACAAATTTGGGGAGTAGGGTGATAGCATCATCATTATCATTAATATCAGTATTTTAACATCTGTCATTGGATATCGATCCCAAGATTAGCCACACCTCTCTGTTATGGGCTTCACGGAGTCAATATTTTCTGAGCTTGTCTATTTTATTAGTCCCAGTTTTGCATATGGTCTTTGTGGATCTTTTTTATGAGTTGCGATGTCCAGCGATTGTCGGTCATTATTGCAACACGACCGATCCGATCCATTACCATTTGAGTTTTTTTAATTGTTTCTTCGATATCTCTGACTCCTGATTTGAGGAGTAAATGCTCAATTTTCCAGCGATCTAATTCCCTTGGTGGGGTATTTAGATGTGAAAAACGTACATATACATGCATAAACAGCCAGACCAACTTGAAAACTGAAGAGAATTATTTCCGATAGTTTTGGTGTGAGTTTTGGTTTAAAATTCATAATGGACTCACTTTAACAATACAGTAGTGTTTAGAAACAAAATAAAATCCTATAAACTTTCAAAACTTCAATTGATTTATCAGATTTGTGAAAGGAAATGTCCAAAGGTTTTATGAGGAGGGTTTTATTTGCAATGGGATCATTCATCAGAGGTAACCGTGTAAATTTATCTTCCTTTCAGTGAGAGCACTGACATGACTAGATGGGAGTCCACACGAACGCATCCCTCTTTTTTTTTCTTATTTCATGAAATCTCTATAAAATATCATCTGCTTTTCAGTTTTAGATTTAGAGCTTTTTTTCCGATCAATGCTGGGTATTCCAGCCAGTGCGTTATAATTTCGAAGCATACATTTGTTACAGTTATCCGGATATTTATGATAAAGACCATCAACCAGATGTGTCACCAGAATGGTCAGTATAGTTTTTTTTTTAGGTTTCCAAGTAGGTTTGGCTGACAAGCTAGCTATGTATGTATACAGTATGCAGTGAAGCAGCGCTAATGGATATAGTTCTCGAGATTTAATCATTTATTCCTAACTATGTCTACACAAAAAAACATTTGTTGATTCGAGAAAGTCCATCTGCTAGAAGAGGGGTTCAATTTACAATGCAAGTTTGGGCCGAATTGATCCCTTACTTTGTGTCCGTTGTTTTTTTGAAAATTCAGTCTTTTCACTGATCACTGCCCACCAAAATGTGAGAGAAGTTATTTGCTCTCTAATACTTGACTCTTTCAAATTTCTAATTGATCACCCCCAACACGTCATGCAGCCAAAAGACTTTAGTCCTATGACGGTATCTATTAGGTGACTAATCAAATATGATTTAATCAAATTCATTTATCATTAATATTCTTTGAAATATTCATATTTTGTGTAAAATGATTCTCTTTGACTCTCTTCACAATAACAGGTGAAGATGGACCCCCACAAAATCGTGGGCTCATGTCAACTGACCCATCTGCAACCTTTCTGTTCAAGCGCCTGCGTTGACCTTATAATATTGGCATGGTTGAGAAGTATCATTGCAAAAGCTCCTGGCTGTCGCTCTAGATGTGTCCACACATCTATCCGTCGTTTTTTCAGTGGGTTTCTTGATAGGTCCCGCTTACGTTAAACAACAGAAAGAAAGATTAGGTGGATGGGTGTTTGATTCATCGGTGTTGTGATGTCATAAAAAGGTCTGATGTCATCAAATCTATTCAAATCAATAGATGACGTATCATGCGTTCGTTTTGTACAGTGTTGCCGAGTAACGTTTGTTATTGATAACTAAAACCGTCGGCAAAAGTCGCTAAAATCGGCTGAATATTTCAATTTCATCGAAGTCTATGCCTAAAATGTTATATATAATCATTAATGCCTACTTATCAAATAAGTGACCATACACCAAAACTCCAGAACAAAGTATTAATAATAATTGTACACTTACTTAACGCTATTACTACTTCGATTAGAATCCCTTTGAAATCAGAATTGATAGATATGGATGTGAGGATGGTGGACTAATGGTTCTCTTGACATATTTGATATCCTTCAACACATTTCATAAGATGATCCATGACAATTATTGATTTTATTGCCTTCATGAATACCTACGAATTGTCTCAAATCAGGTACCATTAGCCAATTGTAGTGAATCATGATTTTTCTCTGTCTACGTTACCATCTGTGAACTGTCTAAAATCAATATTTGAGTCACTTCTAGAGTAAGACGACACAGGAGAGTGGATTTTACGCAATATATCTCGCCAGTGGCTCTGGGAAAATAATCAATTTCCAAATTCTCATCATCTATGAATTGTTTTGAATCACTATCCGGCCCAAGGGCAGAGTAAGGAGACACGGGTCAAAAGATGTATTACTAGATGTCTCCTCAGTCGCTTCAGGACGACAAGTATTTCTTTCGCTATTTTCATTCCCAAGTCAAATCAAAAGATTAGTCTGAATGATTGCCTCTCTTTTATAGACAGAATCGAACACTTGCTATCAGAAACCTTCAACCAAAACAGTCAAGATCGGTTTCTCTAGTTTTTAAGCTGATTCAGCTGGCTAGCCATGTGTGTATCGTACACACAGACAGTATCAATTGAGCTAGAATGCTGAAATTTTCAACATTTACTCATTATCATCTAGCAAAACGTTTTTCTTAATTTATTCCCACAGGCTTTTGGTCAGGGGGGGGGAATCAATTTGCTAGCTAAATCTATGATAAATTAATCCCTTAGTTTATGTCATGCTTGTTTTTGAAAATTCTGACCTTAGAACTCTGCCCCAAGAAGACGGGAAAAGTAACCTGTTTATTTATCACCCCCCTTTTTTTTTAATTTCAAGAGAAAATACCAAATTCCTCAGATCACTCTGTAAAGCCATTTATCGGCTCGGAAATACCATTTTGTTGAATTGGTTGTCTGCTCAGTCCCTGCTATTCATACGATTTAGCTATCGATGGCCACAAGCAATGCAAACTGAGAGAGCTGAGCATATACCTGCTTTCATTAGAAACCGTCAACCAAAACTGTCAACATAGGTTTCTCAAGTTTTCAAGTTGGTCCGCCTGTCTGGCTGATTGGTTATGCTTGTGTCACTCCCACAGGCTGCGTCGATGGAGCTAGAGGACTGGAATTTTCAACATATTCTCATTATTGTGTCGAAAACCAAAAGATTGAAGTTCAATCTAAGAACCAGGCAACGTACGAATGAGTGAAACATGCTCAACATTACATGGAGAGATCATAGAATAGCACTATATATCAGATTATGGACAGAAGTCTGGGATATCATAGAAACTGTTTGAAAACACAAATGGCAATGGGCAGGACTTGTTGCAAGAATGTCAAGTGGATGAAAGAAAGTACGATGGCTTGACGAGCTAGATAGTTTCAGGAAGTACTGAGTCAGCAATACCCATTGTAGTGAGGTCTGGCGAATCTTTGGGTAGGTCTGCATCCAACGACGGAGGCTAACAGACCGATGATGATGATGGTAATGATGTCTGGAAAAGAAGTGTTTTCTCATGGGTTTTATTAGGGGGTTCAATTAACAATGTAAATTCATGCTAAATTAATCCCTAGATATTGTGTTGGCTTGATTTTTGGAAATTCGGACTTCTTAGCGTTGCCCAAACAAAAACTGAATGAAGATACGATTGTACTTTATGCTGACAGAATCTTATAGATTTTAATACACCATTTATGTGAGTCTGTAAAATGCTAGCAAACAGACGGGGATATCTTTGAAGTAGGTAATCCCAATGGGAAAAATAGTGTGGATTTCTATTGATTTTTTTTGTAGAAAAAGGAACTAGAAAAATCGTTTCAGTTGAAGAGCCCATTTTTCTGATTGTAGATAGGACATATTTTTACCGATATAATTATTATCTTTCAGTGGAAGATTCCATGGCTACAATCAGAGAACCGAAAAAATTGTGTTGTTCGTGATCTGAATGAATAGATTGATTTTGAAAAGGTGAATACCCTTCAGTGAGAAAAATAGTTATGCTTTGGTAAAATTCAATGTAATATGAACATACAGTACTCCGACCGAAGTTTTGAGAAATGTAAATTTATTGAAATTTTCAAAACTACAATTTGAAACCATCAATCAAAACTGTCAGCATAAGTTTATTCAGTTTTCAATTCGGTCTAGATGACTTGCTGGCTATGAATGTATAAGTACAGGCCTCGTCGATGAAGTAAGAAAGCTGTAAATTTAAGCATTCACTCATAATGTCTACCAAAAAAATTTTGTATAGTTTTTTTTCAATTCACACACTACATAAGTATTTGCAGTTGACAGAGGTCAATTTGTAATGTAATTTTATGCTAAAATTGTTCATAGATTGTGTCTGGTTGTGATCATGCTTGTTTTTTTGAAAATTCTGACTTTTTATAGACCCAACAAAAGGTGAAGGACGTAATTTATTGATAGTTCACTATTTTTCAAATGTTTTAATTGATCACCACCAACAAGGCATTTTAACAGAAGGTGGTTTCTATTGAGTTATCAACTAAACGTATCGCAAAGTGTATGAGTGTTTTTTTATAATTGTGAATGTCCCCTTTTCCTTCCGTTGCGTGGTATAAATTTTGTGAACAGCTGTATTCACAAGAGAGAAGACATTCTATTTCTCACGACCCCAATGCTAAAATCGATTCTCGTGAAAAAGTCTGCATAAGTTTCGATAATTTGATTCAAAATACCAAAGTAGTTCTCCAAACACCATTCTCTTCATTTTTGAATAGCAAAAACTCTTACTATATCTTTGACTCAGGTGGAGATTCCGATAAGAAAATCTGTATTCAGTTAATCCTTTTCTGCAAGAATATAATGAACCAAATCGTATCAGAAGAATTTGGCAGTGTGTAAAACTCAGAGTGGGAAAGATTCCAATACCCGTTAAAAGATTCTTTAAATTTTATTCATTAAAGTAAAATACACAAATGTATTTGAATTTCGAGGAGTTTACTTTTTTCAATACGAAAATCTCCATAGCAGCATAAAAAAAACTATCATAAAGATCCGTGTTGTTATCAAGTATGAAGATTGTAGAAAAATATGAGATGAACTTTATTTCATGTAATTGTAGGAAAAATGATTAATGATTTAATTAGTAATTTTGATTCGCATGTCTGATCATATACCCTAGTCACGCAAGATCTCTAAAAGTCGTCAATTTCAATTAAATTCTGTAAAATAGCAATAGAAGAAGTGATTGGATTTGCGGGCAGATCCGGGATTTTTCCTCCCCTGCATCGTAGGTATATAACTAAGATCTCTAGAAGTTCTAAATCGATCTCAATGCGTATGTCACACAAAAAGATTGTTCGTGAGAGTGCTGTTGATGTTCCCCATATAAAGAAAATGAAAAAAGTATTTGAAGGTTTTATTCAACGATGTTATCATGCTTATAGTTTCAACTTCCATGCTTATCATTAGTCTTTATCCCACAAGAAATGAAGAAAATACTCTCGTCATAATTTAGATGATATTCGTTATTTCTTATTATTACAATGTCTTTGTACGTATACTAATTATATATTTTTGGAACTGGAAGATATTCGTTAGAGAATTTCTTCAATCATTTAATTTGACAACAATGAACACCTTTTTTTTTAATCATAGAGGTCAACTCATTTTTTTAAAATCTCCATTCTGTTGACAATATAAAGCTGTATCATTAAATATTATATATACTTTGGGACAATCTTACAAACATAGGCGTGTTAGAAAAGGTCAGACAATCAACAAACAAAATGATGAAATAAGTGTCAGTAATCATACATTATTATGAAAATCTCTACTACGGGGATTTTTCAGACATTTCACACTGTAAAAAGTCTTTTTCAAATAATAGTAAATGGCGTCTCAATGTCAGAGAGCATAAAGAAAATAAAGAATGTTTTACTTATCTATTTTATCTTTTATAATGTTTAAGACAATCAAACATGGCGAACAAAAACTATGAAAATTTGAATAAACTAAAATTTTCTTTGTTAAATTTCCTTTCTTAAAAAAGACGAAGCTGTTTATGCTCATCCAGGTCCTGCTTGCCCCCTGTGTAAGCCCCTAGTTGTGCGTTTGGTAGGTTTTAAACTAAGTATCGTCTTGATTGTAAGTTTATGTTGTTATTCGGTTAGTACCACGCCTGCCATTTAAAAATTCCAACATTTTATTGACTTAAAAAAACGCAATATATGTTACCAATTCATTGATCAAGCCTTTTAGAGTTTTTAACTGATTGCTCCCAACACGGTATTCAGACAAAAGATCACGTGAACACATGACATTTTCTATTCAGCGACTAACCAAGCCTGTTTTGTTTATGGGTTAGTATTTTTGTTTTGGGGTTAGTATTTTTGATTTTTGGGGTTTTTTTTTCTAGGGCGAGGAGTTAAATTCAAAACTTATTCAGGCCGTCTGTCTACAGCACTAAGCAAACCGGGTAATTAAAGAAAAAGCATTTTCACTGCTTTCTGTCATTAATTATCTCTCCATCTTTTTATACCACTCTCAATCTCTTCTCTCTCCCCCTCTCTCTCTCTTTCTCTCTCTCTCTCTCTTTCCCCTGTCATATGCTGTCTCTCTGTCCTCCTATATCTATCAAATAACTGTAGTCCTCATATATCCCACCGACAAACTATCAAAGTAGGCCACAGATTCTTTTTCTCTTTCGTGTATGTGTCCGTTCTGGCGCTTTAGTTCATTTAGGGGACTAAAACCTTGGAAATTTACATGAATACACTCTTCCGGTACCATCTAAATAAGAAAAAACTTTTTAGGGTCCCTAATGGTGATTTTGGAGCCACAATGCCTAAATCTTGAACTATTTTTTGTTTGTTTGGGTTTGTTTGTTTTGTTTTTTCATAAAATATCTTTTTTAGATATGATTTCAAATACTTAGTTCTATTACAAACGCGTACTACAATGATTTATTAATATAAGTTACAGACAATCTCTTTTTTTTCCAAAAGAGATACCCGTCTTTCTCTATCCCTCGTTTGTTTTTGTTATGTCTCTCTTTTTAACATGACCTTTTCTCTTCTGTCTACCTTTACCCAACCCTCTCTCTGGGGATAATTTTCCCTCCCCTATTTTCATCTTATCTGTATCTCGGCGGCTGGTATCTCATTTTCTTCCCCTGCGATTTTCCTTCGTCTAATGGAAACAGATGACAAAAGAGAAAGTCCATTGGAAAAAACAGGTTTGGTCAGTCACTCAACAGGAACCACGATGTGAACGGTCTCTTTTGATACCATGTTGCGTATGATCGATCAAACTTTGGGAAAAAAGGGTAATCAATGAATAATTTATTTTTCTTGCTGTTTGGGGGTTAGCAATCACTACAGAAGTCTGCATGTTCAAAAAGAAGAGGGACACAAATTGGGGGATCAATTTAGCAGAGAATTTACATTGTAAATTGAACCCCCACTAAAAAATCTACTTGTGTGGAGGACTTTTTTTAAAAAAATTATATATTCAAATTTTAGCCCTCTAGCTACATTGGTTCAACGTGTGTGTGCGACATATAGATAGATAGATATATTTATGTATATATATAAATTGATAAATCTGGTCAGTCACTCGATAGATACCATCACATGGCCAACATTTTTTGGCTGCATGCCATGTTGAGGATGATCAAATCAAACAAAAAGAAAGGGAGATCATTGAATAATTTCTCTCATCTTTAATTGGGTAGTAATCACTAAAAAGACTAAAATATCCAAAAGCAAGTGGGTACAAGCTATGGCCCAATTCAGCATACATTTTCATTGCAAAACTGAACCAAATTAAAACCTATTTAGGGATGGAATGTAAAGAAAAAAACGAAAACAGTTTTATGAAATAATAAAGAGAAACTGTTTCTTTTTTCTGTCCTCTAGCTCCAATGGTGTGGCCCATACGTATGATACATATATAACCAGCCAATCAGCCACTCAGACCAACTTGAAGAAACCTTAGGAGAAACTTGGGTCGACAGTTTGGGATGAAATTATCCAGAAATGAATTATCATTACCAGCCAATTACCATTCGAATCTCATTAGTTTTTCCAATGTCTGACATCTAAATTGGATGATTGCTCTGATATACACTGAAAACATTGTTTGGGTTATTTCAGTTGATATTAATGTATCTTAGGTCGCTAAATTAAAAAATGTAAACTATTTTTTCTCCATCATCTACTATTTCCGGAAAATCTTTTTAGAAATAGATTTTCGAATAATTATGCACTGTGCATATGGATACATACATACAGACTCTCCAAAGAAAGTAACCGGAAGTTGGCCTTCAGAAGAAGTTCAGCAAAACAAATGCCATGATCAGCAATCGTGTTGGGGACAAAGACTCAGCGGTCGAAATCGAAAAAGCAGAGCAGGGGAAATTAGACTACCCCCTACGACAGGGAGTCTCCAGGAAGTTATCAAAAGAAGAAGAATCACACTTGGTTGGCAGATTTTCGGTAAAGCTTGCTCGACTTTCAAGAACAAGAAAATTCCACTAGTCTTAAAAGTGGGGGGGGGGGGGCGTAAACAACCAATGTATTCTATTGATAGTCATATATGGACTTGGAACATGGGACCTAACCAAAAGGTTGACCCTCAAACTGAGAACCATACAAAGTGCATTAGAGAGAAATCATAAAAACTGTTAGAAAACTCAATTGACGCTAATAAATTGGTGATGATGATTTGAATTATGATGATAGATTTCCATCTCAACAGTAAATGATATCAGTGGTGAGGGGAGCCCAACGGGTCTAGACATGTCCAACTGCTAAACATGCTACTTTCACCCATATCTGGGTTTAATGATTTGGTAACTGGTGTTTTGAATATGATTTTGAATATCGGAAGGTATTGAACCTAAGGATTATTTTAGAAACAAGTCGTCCATGTGTATAGTAAAGACTTGTACGAAAACATCAACCTTGGAGGCGAAAATAACGTACCCTGTGAAAAAATATTACATGAAGGAGAAAATGGTTCTCACTTCAAATTTAGCACCCATTTATAAATTCAAAAAATCACCTTAAATAAACAAAGTAATTTCCTTAATGAATCAATATGCATAGTGCAAAATAATGTGAAAACCCCCATGTAAAGAATATGTCCCCTTGGGGAATGATAAATGACTGAAAAAATGATGTTGACTTTTTTATTTCAGCTACCTAGAATGCATAAAACAGCAGGAAATATCAAAACAATGTTTAATGGTCTTAATTGTATCGGTCTGTGTTATAAACAGAATGTCAGAAATGTAGAATGGTTTATAGTTTCTAATAGATAGATAGATAGATAGATAGATAGATAGACAGATAGATCAATAGATAAATAGATATATGGATAGAACCACTAAAAACATGAGAAAACAAGTTGATGCTGACTGTGTTTATCTTGATAGTTCTGATTGACTGTTCCCAGCTTGTATTCTTGCTCGAATTCCATCCAATGAAGTCTTGTTTGTTCCAATCATCATTTGAGTCGAGTTGGTCACCAACAGGGAAATCCTGACAAGTGTAATCCAAGAAGCCGTGTGATTACCACTCTCACCGGGGGACAATTTACAACGGACGCCCAGGGCTTCTACAGTGTCAAACCGACACATAAATAAACAGAAAACCAATCCAGTGCTAATAAACACGATCGACTGACACGCATCAATTCTGCTGGTATGGAATCGGACAGTTCCATCGTCATCACCATCATCAATTTTCGGGGTCTGTCTGGGAAGAATCTACTCATTTGATATCAAGGGAAGGAATAGCCTACCAGGGACAAAACTGCCATATTCCCCTTCGAACCTTATACACTTATCCCATCGTCTAAGCGTCACCTTTCAAAACATATTGCAAAGTCTTCTTTCGGTATCGCCACAGCTGCTGCATCACATTCTCTTTAATCTAGTCCACGATCTGAAATCTTTTTGTCAAAGGCAAAGAAACATAGGGAATAGGATCTGGAATTTAGTGGGACAGAAAGACGTGGGGGATGCAATGTTTTGCAAAAGAAGAAACTGCACGAGAGATGAAAAATTTCGAGAAGACCTCGCCTGGTCATTTTGAGTCTGATGATCACATATTACACAAGCATTGGTGACAGCGTCTCACCGACGACTGAATAAACTTAAAGGGAGTGTTTGTTCAAGCCTGTGCAGCACGGTCCTTTCTTGTTGCCCAAGTAGCATCAAGACCATACAGAGGGTTCCAGGGATATCCAAAAGAGCTGAATACTTTCCAGGCAAACCTCATAGTCTGAAGATTTTAATTTCACCCTGTCCTCTTCCATTTCAGAATTTTTCTCTCTATCCACTTCTACTTCTTTCTACCCCCCTCTCTCTCCCTCTCTCTCTCTCTCTCTCTCTCTCTCTCTCTGTCCTTATTCTCTTTCTTCTTCTTACTTCTTTCACCTTTTCAACATTTTACTCTCTCACCCTTCCAACTACTCCCTCATCTCTTCCTCTCTCTCTCTCTCTCTCCCTCTGTTTTTTCAAGAGACTTTTTTTTCTTTCATTTTTTACATTTTTCTCTCCCTCTCATTCATTCGTTCTGTCTCAATATCTTCATCATTTTTCTCTCATCTCTCTCTCTCCCTCTCTCTCATCTCTCTCTCTCTCTCTTGTTCTTCTTTTCTTCTTATTTTCTTCTCTACTAGATATTGTAAATAAAATTCCTCATTTTCGTTCTATGAATGAGTAATAATAGAAAAAGCATTCACACTACTCAAAAATATTTATTTTCCATTCTTTTAACACAATATCTTCCTTTGTTATGTGGTTAAATCAGCGATGGATATTAATCATAGAGATTGAACATTATATAGTCAGAAAAAGAATGATTACGTCAGGTTGCAAACCTATTGATCAGATTTTTTTTCTTCCTCTCCAACAAAACCTTTCTTAATCTATTTCTCTTTCTTCCTTCTTTATTTCATTCTAGTTTCTTTTTTCTTAATTTTGATCTATTGGCTTTAAAGTTCCTACTCGACACCATATCTTCTCCTTCTTCTTCTTCTTCTTCTTCTTCTTCTTCTTCTTCTTCTTCTTCTTCTTCTTCTTCTTCTTTCTTCTTCTTCTTCTTCTTCTTCTTCTTCTTCTTCTTCTTCTTCTTCTTCTTCTTCTTCTTCTTCTTCTTCTTCTTCTTCTTCCTTCCCTCCCTCGTTTCTCTCTTTTTAGTAATTTATTTTTTCTGAAGCAAGTGGACATCGTTAGTTCGTCTCTCTATACTATATATAATTCATGAATTTTATGATATTTGAATAATATCCGATTTCTCAACGAAACGTGCGATTTATTAGTTCTAATAAAAATGACAGACAATATTCCAGATATTTTTTCTGATGTTTGGAACAGATGACTGACTAAAGAATGACCTCAGTTGACATCGAATGTGGGAAGTCGATTTTATCTGATTCTCCATGCTTAACACCAAGTCCATCAGCCTTGTAGTTTTTGCGGAGAAGAGGCACGAAAAAACAAACAAAAGGCTCAAATATTAGCAGTGATATAGATTCCCATATAATAATATACAGCACTACTGGGAACTGCATGGATACTGAAGAAAGTGCTAGAAATATAAGGACTGCTACGTTAACTGTCAATAGTGACCGAACAGAGGAAGGGAAATGAAAGCAGAAACGCAAATTGTACCACTGACATGATAGGCAAAAGAGAGAAGAGATACTTACTGAAAACCTGAAGAGACTTATTGTCACTCAGCCTTCAGCGATAACCACTGGGCAACCGGTGTGAAACTGTAAATCGCAGTATTACTGCGACCTATGAGTACTAGAAGAGAAGGCCTGCAGACTTGAGAAAACTTGCTGTCACTCAAACTCCAGCGGTTACCACCATGCAACTGATGTGAGATTGCAAATAATAATACAGCATAGAAGATTGTGTCCAGAGAGCTAAAGTAGTCCTAGATAGATATGTGCAAACAAATAGTGAAGAAATCATAAAGAGCGCGAGGGATAGTGCGACAAACAATAAAGTAGAAAACAATGGAACAGTACAGCAAACTAGAAAAGAAAAGTGGGAAGGGAAAAAATTGTACGGCGAGTTTAAAAGACAGATAAAAGATATAGCAGACGAGAAATCATGGACGTGGTTACGAAAGGGAAACCTTAAGAGAGAAACAGAATCGCTCATCATGGCAGCCCAAAACAAAAGCATAAGGACAAACTACATAAAAGCAAAAATCGATAGAACACAGACAAACAGCAAATGCCGCATGTGCGGTGAAAGAGATGAGACAGTAAACCACATAACTAGTGAATGTAGCCAACTCGCCCAGAAAGAGTATAAGCATAGACACGATAGAGTAGCAACGATGATACACTGGGAACTAAGTAAACAAATGGGATTCAACCATGGGGAAAAGTGGTATCAGCACAAGCCAGAGGCAGTTTTGGAGAATGACAACCACAAACTACTGTGGGACTTCGACATCCAAACTGACCACCTCATCCAGGCAAGAAGGCCGGACTTAGTAATAGTAGACAAAAAAAGGAGGGCCTGCCAAATAGTAGACGTTGCTGTACCTGCAGACCATAGAGTAAAGAAGAAGGAGGGTGAGAAAAGGGAAAAATACCAGGACCTAGCAAGGGAGTTAAAGAAAATGTGGAACATGAAAACCAGGGTAGTACCGGTCATAGTGGGAGCACTAGGAACTGTCCCCAAAACGCTGAGGGAGAGACTGAAGGAGATCGGGATTAGGGGGAGGATAGAGACCGTACAGACCACAGCACTGCTGGGCACTGGACGGATACTGAGGAAGGTGCTAGAGATATAAGGACTGCAACGAATCGTAGCTCTGTCATGATATGCGAAAGAGAGAGGAGACGTTAGCTGAAGACCTGAGGAGACTTATTGTCACTCAGCCTTCAGCGATAACCACTGGGCAACCGGTGTGAAACTGTAAATCGTAGAATTACTGCGACCTATGAGTACTAGGAGAGGAGGACTAGAGACTTGAGGAGACTTGCTGTCACTCAAACTCCAGCGGTTACCACCAGGCAACTGGTGTGAGATTCCAAATAATAATAATAATAATAATAATAATAATAATAATGATAATAATAATAATAATAATAATTATAATAATAATAATAACACCAATAATAATAATAATAATAATAATAATAATAATAATAATAAAACATGAGAAAAGAACTAGGAGATATAGAAACATGAGAAAAGAACTAGGAGATATAGATAACATGAGAAAAGAACTAGGAGATATAGACAAGGGAGAACCAATAGTACTGAATGAAACCACATTGAAACATACTCTTAGGAAAGTAGCCAACTGGAAAGCACCGGGTCCCGACGGGATCCATGGGTATTGGTTCAAAAAATTTACCACGTTACACGGCAGACTCACTCACCTACTCCAAAATTGTCTGAATGAAGGCAAAGCACCAGAATGGATGACTAAAGGCAGAACCACCCTCATCCAAAAAGACCCGGGAAAGGGGAACATAGCAAGCAACTATAGACCAATCACTTGCCTACCACTTATGTGGAAAATCCTGACCGGGCAAATAGCAGAGAGAATATACATGTCAATGGATAGAAGGGGGCTACTACCAGAAGAACAGAAAGGGTGTAGGATAGGAACCAAAGGGGCAAACGATTTACTCTACATAGACCAGATGATCTTAAAAGAAGTAAGGAAAAGGAGAAAGAATATCGCAATGGGATGGATAGATTACAAAAAGGCATACGATATGATTCCACATAGCTGGATACTCGAATGCCTTAGAATGTTCAAAATTAGCGAACCGGTGGTTAAATTCATTGGTAATTCAATGGAAGACTGGAAAGTAGATTTGACAGCCGCAGGGGACAAATTAGCCGAGGTAGGGATAAAAAGGGGGATCTTCCAAGGGGACTCGTTGTCCCCACTATTATTTGTTCTAACAATGATACCGCTTAACAGAATCCTGAAAAACAGCAAAGGATACCACTTCTCTAAAACAAAAGGAAAGGTCAATCACTTAATGTACATGGACGATATTAAATTGTTTGCGAAAAACAGGGGAGAGCTTGAGACTCTGTTCAACGAAGTAAGGGAATATAGTGAGGACATAGGAATGGAGTTTGGGATAGAAAAATGTGCAATCATGGTAATGCACAAAGGAAGGCTTTCAATGACTGAGGGAATTGAACTTCCGGACAACAACAAGATTAGGGCATTGACTGCACAAGACCGATACAAGTACCTAGGTGTCCTTGAATGTGACACGATAAAACGGGAAGAGATGAAGGAGAAAATTAGGAGGGAATACCTTAGAAGGATAAGGAAAATATTAGAAACCAAATTAAATAGCAGAAATCTAATAAAAGGAATGAACACCTGGGCTGTGTCAGTAGTTAGGTATACAGGACCATTCCTAGGATGGACAAAGGAAGAGCTCCAATCAATGGATAGGCGAACAAGGAAACTTATGACGATGCATAAAGCATTACACCCTAGGGATGATACAGATAGACTATACGTGAAGAGAAAAGAAGGTGGTAGGGGGCTCATCAGCATAGAAGATTGTGTCCAGAGAGCTAAAGTAGTCCTAGATAAATATGTGCAAACAAATAGTGAAGAAATCATAAAGAGCGCGAGGGATAGTGCAACAAACAAAGTAGAAAGCAATGGAACGGTACAGCAAACTAGAAAAGAAAAGTGGGAAGGGAAAAAATTGTACGGCGAGTTTAAAAGACAGATAAAAGATATAGCAGACGAGAAATCATGGACGTGGTTACGAAAGGGAAACCTTAAGAGAGAAACAGAATCGCTCATCATGGCAGCCCAAAACAAAAGCATAAGGACAAACTACATAAAAGCTAAAATCGACAGAACACAGGCAAACAGCAAATGCCGCATGTGCGGTGAAAGAGATGAGACAGTAAACCACATAACTAGTGAATGTAGTCAACTCGCCCAGAAGGAGTATAAGCATAGACACGATAGAGTAGCAACGATGATACACTGGGAACTAAGTAAACAAATGGGATTCAACCATGGGGAAAAGTGGTATCAGCACAAGCCAGAGGCAGTTTTGGAGAATGACAACCACAAACTACTGTGGGACTTTGACATCCAAACTGACCACCTCATCCAGGCAAGAAGGCCGGACTTAGTAATAGTAGACAAAAAAAGGAAGGCCTGCCAAATAGTAGACGTGGCTGTGCCTGCAGACCATAGAGTAAAAAAGAAGGAGGCTGAAAAAAGGGAAAAATACCAGGACCTAGCGAGGGAGTTAAAGAAAATGTGGAACATGAAAACCAGGGTAGTACCGGTCATAGTGGGAGCACTAGGAACTGTCCCCAAAACGCTGAGGGAGAGACTGGAGGAGATCGGGATTAGGGGGAGGATAAAGACCGTACAGACCACAGCACTACTGGGAACTGCACGGGTACTGAGGAAGGTGCTAGAGATATAAGTACTGCAACGAATTGTAGCTCTGTCATGATATGCGAAAGAGGGAGGAGACGTTAGCTGAAGACCTGAGGAGACTTATTGTCACTCAGCCCTCAGCGATAACCACTGGGCAACCGGTGTGAAACTGTAAATCGCAGAATTACTGCGACCTGCTAGTACTAGGAGAGGAGGGCTGGAGACCTGAGGAGACTTGCTGTCACTCAAACTCCAGCGGCTACCACCAGGCAACTGGTGTGAGATTCCAAATAATAATAATAATAATTGATTTCTCAACCAAACAATACACGTTGATGGGAACCTCTCTTTAATCCATAACATTTTCATTGAATTATTATTGGAATATCTCAACAACCGATTGTATTTCTTCAAATATCCATTATCGATAAACTGTGGAAGGTGAATAAGCATCTGCAAACCAGTAACCTACTTGCCATTAAATTTATCTCCCCTTTTTAATTCAACATCGCATTTATTTCCAATTCACATTTTTTTTTATTGTGCCTCGATATTCCAGATTTTAAAACAATTACTTAACGGATCACATATGTTTTACCGGTAGAATTTCCCCAGATATTCATGATTTAATTGTGTAGGCATCGTAAATAATGGAGTTAAATATTGGCAGGTCTTTGCAGAGAATACTTGACGAGGTAAGGCCGTCAAAAATCATTATAAATTTGTCATCTGCCCAAAAGGCTTTCTTGTAAAAAGGAATTGAAAATCGATCTTTGAATAACTCTAGATGGAATATATGAAAAGATTGTGTATAGATACAAATCGATATGAAATCAGACCAGGTGATTGCATCGAGGATGGTGTTATTGATACGGTTGATGTTGGCTAATGGAGAAAAATTCTTTTTCATCAGCAGCAGCAACAGCTTTTTACATTGCCTTTCTTGAAGATTCACCTCACATCTCTATCATGGGCGTCGCAGAGTCAATACTTTGGGAAATTGTCAAGCTCATCACACCACCCTATTGTATGTCCGTTCATCGTTTTGTAATTTATCTGTGAGGATCCACGTCGTAAGTCATGATGTCTAATACTCTTGCCTCATGACCAGTCCATTGCTATTTAAGTTTTTTGAGTCTGATTTTATAAGAACATAACAGAATTCAAATCAGTAACATGCCTGTCCTTCTGTACGTCACACTTTTCTCTCCGTCTGTCTCATTTCAAAGATGAAAATTGGAGTTAAGGGGACGTCTTAAGAAACGATATGCAACGCAAGGATCACGAGAGGAAATGGGAAGCAGGTCGAGAAGAGCAGGGTAAAGTCATGCAAAAATGTTGGAATGAAACAGTGATATTCGTTAGAAGAGAACAACTTATCTCTACCACCAAAAGAAGAAGAAAGACGAGAAATTAAAATGAGATGGAATTGAACTCCCTTTCGAATGCCAGCGAGTGGAATAAGAGATTTTATCAAGTGGACAGTACAAGAACTAAAATGAGTACGTGGGAATAAAGAGGTTATTTGTGCCTCCGACTTTCCGCTGGGCTATTTAGCTTAATGGGAAGAGTTATCCTACATTGAAGTGGTTACCAATTCGTTGCAGGTTCGATTCTTTCTGCAGTTTCATTGTTTGTGTAATGTTTTATCCTTTTTACAATGTCTAGGCCAAATGACACATTTTCTGTGTAATAACTGAAGGTCATCGAAATAGCAAAACAACAACACATCTAACATATATATATATATATATATGAATAGTAAAATAAAAGACTGATAGATGTTCAGCATAAATTAAAGAGACTTTAACCATTCAATCAAGGACATCTGACTCATTAATAAAAAAACAGTAACATAAAATTAAATATAATAATTTCGAAGAAATTTGACAGGTATGATTTGAACAAAAGAAAATCTAGCATCCTAAATTATGATCTATCAATCTATCTATCTATCTATCTATCTATCTATATATATATATATATATATATATATATATATATATATATATGTATATATATATATATATATATGTGTATCATAATAAAATACAGATGGGGAAGTTGCGTCCTATCAAAAACTAGACATTAGAAGAAAATGATAAGGTGTTGATAAAAAAAGAGAAAAGTGGACGAGAATACTAACAGCAGAAGTGAGTAAGATAGGCAATAAGTTCAAAGGAATGAGAAATGAAAGTCAGCAGGTGGAAAATAGGAGAGAAAAGGGTAGATGATCATTTAGTTCCGGTATCAGGTATAAGAATAAAGTAATTTAATTTAGTAGAAAAGATAGCGGTGGAAAATGGACCCTCGTCTATAAGTAAGCAAATAAAAGGTAGGTCTCCAGATTTGGGAGAGTAGTAGGATAGAACAACGGATACGTAGGTGGCCACGGACTGAGGCAAAGGGTCACTGACATGATCAACCAGGCACTCTTACTCCTTCCCTGTCGGCAAGTTTACACACGCATAAACACACACTCGTGCCCCTCTATGTAAGTGAGGATTTTGTTTGGTCTTCAAGAGAAGACCTAAGTAATGGTTCGATTTTGTTTACCAACATGAGTCTTCATTCCTTCCCTTACTACAGCCACGGTGCATATATGGTACAAGTCATTAGATTGCCTTTCTATCATCCTACTAATAATGATCTTCTGATTACTTGCTGCAGCAAAGACCAGTGAAAATCCGTAGAACACATCAGCTGAATTTTGTGAATGAATCAAGAAAGATTACGATGCTGATCCTAATATTTCATAGACAAGTCTGGTTGATCACTTGATAGAAACTGTCTCATGACAATTATCTTTTGGTTGAGGGTGATCAACCAGAACGCTACCAGACACAAAGTAAGGAATTAAACTTATCAAACATACATAAACTTACATTGTAAATCCCACGTATAAAAAAACGTTTCGTTGAGCGGGAAGATAATTTCAAAAAGAAAAAAAATCGTTTTTTCTGAACATATCAAGAAATAAACTTTTGAATTTGACCCCTCTAGCACCATTGATGGAGCCTGTATGCAGGACACATACATAGTCAGCCAGCCAAAATCACTTAAAAATATGTAGTTTATCATTCAATATATATATATATATATATATATATATATATATATATATATATATATATATATTGCAATGTATGTTCATGCTAAATTGATCCTTTTTTTTCGTCTACCTGTTTTGTTTTTTTTAATTCAGACCTTTTACGGATCACTGCCTAACAAAAAGTGAGAGGAGTAACTTAATCATTGATCACCTTTTTTTTCTCAAATTTTTAATTGGATCACCCCCAACACAACAGGCAGCAAACGGATATTTGTTACATGACAGTTCCTTTGAGTGGCTTACCAGACCTGCTTTTTACTGTAACTTTTGTACACAAATATACATAGAGACACTTTTATTTTATGCATAAATAAATGAAAAGAATTCGTGTGTGTCCAAGTTGATCACACTGACACCAAAGATGAAGACGAAGGAACCTTGCACCCATCGTCTCCGATGTTGTAACCATCAAGATTCTCCTAGGAACGAATTTTACCGACAACAAAATGAATTAATATTTTAATTATGGAAGTAATATTCGACAAAGTAATCATTATGTCGTCCAGTAATTTATTTCGTGTCTTTTTAGCCTAATTAAAAAGTAATTACAACTCGAAAGACTTTACATTCCTTGAGGAATATATTTTCATCAGATGCAAAAAACAAGTATCTAATAAAAAGGGTGTCTGAGGGGTTCTTTATCATTCTTTTATAGCCAATTCTATGAAGCGAGTGATCTTGTGATTAGTAACATGGACAACGGAATCAGAGGACTGAGTTCACACTTCAGTCGAGGCCGTTTGCCTTCACTTCCCGCTGATAACTTTAGGAAAGGTATGAATTGACGTCTGTTCTCATCTCAACTATGCGTAAATTAGAGAAGCGGATTATTATCCCTAATTTTTGGGAGGCGACTAGTCTAAGAAAAGGATAATTTTGATTCAAGCCACAGAACGGAGCTCCAGTAGGGCAATCAGATGGCAACTTTAATGTCTTTCTGACAGTTCACACAACCAATTTGGTACATTAAATTGAACTATATCTGTAAAGTCGAGTGGGGGATTCTGGATAAGCTTCGTCCAGCTTGCGCCCTTACGGCAAAAGTGTCGTTCCATTATCTATCGAGACAGAAGGAGGTCTTGTTTTCTGTAATCTATACAGAACCAAACAATTATGTAGTGAGTTCGTTCTTCTTCTTGGTAATTCACATGTATCAAACTAAGCAGAGCTGAGTCAGTATCTTTGGGGATGCTTTCTTTAAAGGGGATACGGTGGTTTAGCGTCTAATAACTCCCAGAATGGAATCATCGAACCGAGTTCAAACTCCGGCAGGGACTATTCCTTGTTCACTAAACACGAATGCCCTTTGGGAACGAATGAACCCACATCTCAGTCGGTCTCCATGGATTGTCTGAGAGAGACAGAATCATGGAAAACAACATTACTTGGTGGAATATTCATTGGCGTATTGTGATTTGAATTATTGTCGCTAAACAATTTTCACATTTGAATTTTCTTTTGTTTTCTTGAGCACCCACCATCAAGCAATGGATAGCAAGTTACTGCTCATGTAATGAGTTTGACGCCACTCGGTACCTCATTTTGAGGGCCTTATGCCAGAGTGAGTTGAACTTAGTAAACATCTTTTGGAGCAACTATATTATTAGAGCGAGTTAATTTAATGTTTGGAAAATGGCTGCCATCTTGAATTTTTCGACAAGGATTTTTCGGAACTAGTTTGGTATCCTAGACACTTGATAAAATTCCATGTTGAGAGAAAAGTATTCAATTTTCTCCAGTTCAAACCTTATCTTATTTGGACTACTATTATTGGCTTGGCTTAGGATAAGATTTTTACCTCTCCTATTGGAACGATATTCATTCTTTTCTCGTTTTTCTGGCGATTTTCTTTGCCTTTTTCTTTCTCTCTCTTTTTTCAGGACTTACTAAATTTCATATCGCGGTACCTTCATTTTTTTTCTTTCACTTTCACTTTCACTTTCAAAGAATCTCGAGTAAAAAATCAATTCGATTCAAAGTCTAACATTTCCAGACAATCACATAAATGAAGTCATGCATCATATGCTTCATCCAGGTCTTAGTATTGATAGACTGTTTACGGAATTTTTTTACAAAAAATGAATGAATACGTTCTTTTAATTTACCTTTTTTTTCTCAATTGAATTCATACGAATCTGGTTAGTCACTCAATAGAAACAGTCATGCAACCAACCCCTTCTGACGACATGGTGTCTCGACACTGATCAATTAAACAATTAAAAAAAGGGGTTATCAATGAATGAGTTTCATTTCTCGCTTTTGTTGAGCAGTGATCACTAAAAAATGTCTGATTTTGGAAAAACAAGCGAGAATGAAGCTGGACTCAAAATAAGGGATCAATTTGGCAAAAATTCACATTGCAAACTGAACCCCCACTAAAAACCTATTCGGGGGGTGGATTTTAAATAAGCAACTTTTTGTCAAGACGTAATAGGGAGTAACTCCAGCCCTATTGGTGCGGTCTGTACAGCCTTTCCGCTTTGAAACTGAAGAAACCTATGTGGACGATTCCAACAGCTTTCAGGTATTAATGTGAGTCTACTTCAGTATTTTTATCAATTAAACAAACTGAATGTTGCAAGTAATTTTCATATCTTTACATATACAGCCCTGCAGAGTCGATGTTAGAAGTTCTGTTAGAATAAAAATTAAAAAAGGAAAGAAAACAACTCAGATCGGTCAGTCGATAGTTACTGTCATAAGACCAATGTCTTTTGGCAACATGCCATATCAGGGATGAACAATTAGAAAAGGATAAAGTTTTTTCAATAACTAAAATGGTCTTAATTTCCAAAAAAGCATGCACACTCCAACCTACCGATCAATTTAGCATAAACTTACATTGCATTTTAAATCTAATCTAGGAGTGAGGGAGAAAAATATAAAAACGTTTTTTGCTGACGTGATGAAGAGTGAATTTTCAGCTCTCTAGCTAATATGGTGCAGCCTGTACGCGAGATGTATACATAGAAAAATAGCTAAATCTGCTAAAAAAACTGAGAGAAACCTATGTTGACCGTTTTTGTCGTTGGTTTCTAATTAAAGAGAGAGAGATTATGATGTAAATCTTAGTAAAAACTTTGACGTGGCACGGTCCCTCGAATCAACCTCGAGGTCCAGATTCAACATTTGATCCTTTTTCGTTAAACTCCGGTCCAAATTGGTGTGGACCTTTTCCACCTCCGTAGCAATCCTCATCTAACTAAAAAGAATAAACTCTTCACTATTCATAAACTTAAACCATTTTTCTTTTGTATAAAATGAATTATTCCTCCACGTGATTTGAAATAATAACCAAGTGATAGGTAGGCGGCTCTCATGTCTGGATTGTAATTTACTGGTTCCTGCGAAGCAAAACTGGCTTTTGTTTTTATATAAATCCTTATCCATTCATGATCTATTAAATCATTTAAATTGCCGAGAACCACAACAGCCGCTGATTTCAAGTTAAAGCGTAAACACCTGGGAGAATATAAATCATCAACTATGATACCTGCTACTGATCTCAAGCTAAACATTGTTTAGTTTTTAATCGTGACGGTATTAATGGAAGACAACGAGTTCATCTGTCACCAAATCGACCGTAAATGTGAACTAACGCCTGGAAATACAAAACGTTACAATAATCATCTTCAGTAGGAAGAAAAATGAAATTGTTGACCCTTGCGTGGACTGGTTGCTTTTTTCTTAGTTCCCATTAGCCATGTCTTTCACCCTTAACATCTATTCCCGTTTCCTCCCCTCTTGTTTGAAAAAAAAAAAAAAAAAAAAAAACATGATTGGTACCTCCGTGTTTCATAGTTTTTTCAAGTTTTCTGGTAAGGTTAAGATATTTATCCAGTAGTCCACTATTTTTCCATTTATTTTGTTGTTTCTGTTGTTTGGTGTGAACTAATGACGCATCCTTCTTCTTTACCACAACAGTACCAATTTTTCCTTCTTCTTCTTCTTCTTCTTCTTCTTCTTCTTCTTCTTCTTCTTCTTCTTCTTCTTCTTCTTCTTCTTCTTCTTCTTCTTCTTCTTCCCATCTATGTATGTACATATATATATATATACATATATATATTCTTCTTCTTCTTCTTCTTCTTCTTCTTCTTCTTCTTCTTCTTCTTCTTCTTCCCATCTATGTATGTACATATATATATATACATATATATATTCTTCTTCTTCTTCTTCTTTTCATTCTTCATCTTTTTTACTGCCACTATCACTACTACTACTATTCTTCTCTTCCTACCGCAAATACTTTTTTCTTCTACAACTTTTTCTTCCTTTTCCTTTTCTGCTACTACGACTGCCCCTCCCCTTTTTAAAAATTTTTTTCGATTTATTTTCCTTTTTATTAGGTACTTCCTTTTGTCTTCCTTTTTTCCTCTTCTTCTTCTTCATCTTCTTTTCCTTCTTCTTTTTCTTCTTCTTATACAACTTTCAACTTTTTCTTGTCTCTCTTCATCGTCTTCTTTTACCACAACTACGACTACTTCGCCTCCTTCTTTTTCAACTACTACATTTACTACTACTAATACTACTACTACTACTACTACTACTACTGATTATTCTCTTTCTTCTTTTTTCTTCCGAACAACTACACTATTTTTTGTTCTTATTCTGTATAAACCAATTCCTTGTATCGTTAAGCAAAGACACTTCAACATTCTTTACTTCTTTTCCTCACGTGGGAATAAAATTCAATTCTAGTTGTTCCATCCGAATTATGTTTCCGTCAATATCTGAAACTTTTGTCGCCGAGATTTTTTTCGCATGACAGCTTCTGAATTTTTAACAGCCATTTTCAACAAAATCCGATTATTTCTATTTCCTGTTATGTTGCTCTAATCCGGTTTTGTCCGCTGAAGCTGAGGTTCGACAACCTGAAAGAGAAAATCAAACGAACTTCAAGCAATACAATCAGACTTACAGTGAAAGTAATGGTTTCCCTCACTCAGACGGGTGAAGAAATAGTTTACATTCTCCTACCATTTGACAGAGGACCAATCCTTATTAGTTATCTCTAGTTATAACTTTTTCGTCTGCGGACAGACAGAGAAAAACTGCAATAGGCAGAGCAAGAGAGAGAGAGAGATAGAGAGACAGAAGAGGAGAGATATAGCAAGATTATGGAGAAGGAAACAGAGTGAGTCAGATTGATTAAGAGAGAGGGAAAGATAAATATAAAGACAGGGAGATAGAGAACGATAAAGAGAATGAGACAGAGAGACAATCACAGAAATACAACAGAGCGACAAAAGAAGTACAAAAGGAGGGTAAGAGGGAGGAACATTAAAAGGAAGAATTGAGACTGAGACAGTTTACGTTCACTTCAAATGAATGCTCTTTGGAAAGGTATGAATCCATCTTTACTAACCCTAGCTATTAGTTAAAAAAAAGGGCAGACTGGAATATATATCCTTATTTAGCGACCAGTCTAGGAGACGAACGGATCTGATTCAAAACAAGAAAGTGGTGGTTGGATGCCAACATTGTCTCATCTGGCAGCTCCTGCATCCAATTTGATGCTAAACTTATCGCTCCGTTTTCATTATGGTTGCATCAACGGGGTCGAGAGCGAGATTCTGTTTGATCATCCCAGGATCTGCATTTGCTTCGCCCAGGCTTTCGTTCGGCAGAGTTCACTCCTGTGCTGTTCCGTTATCTATCAAGACAGAACGGGTTTTTGTTTCCAATAATCGAAAGAGTACCAAAAAAAATATCTGAAGCCTGCTATCGAATTTCGTTAAACACATGTGAGATACCCATCCCCCAGAATTATTAGCAGTAAACAATTTTATCACATTTTCTTTTATCAAACTACTAAATCATCGTAGCCCCACAAATGGCCCAACCAACCAGCCAGCCAAGTGGACAACAGATTTTTTCTCTGTATGTTTTTGTATCTGGGCATGTCTCCGGACACTCCTGATCAAATTTAGGCGCTACAATCTTGATAATTTGCATTAGTACACCACTGGAAACCATTTCAATACTTTTTTGTTCTTCTCCTCAAAAGTTCTTTTGGGAAGCTCTATGGCCATTCGGAAGATACCAGCGATGCCTAAATGATGCAGATCAACTGTTTGAGACTTCAAATTCTTCAGATGATTCTAAATGGAAGAATATTTTTTCCGTCTCATTTTCCCTGGACCTCAAATATGAGGAATTACCAGATTGTCCAATGAGATTCGTACCGTATTGGATAGAAGTGATGATTAAAGTTCTGGAAAGTTCAATCCCAGGATAAGGTAGAGCCAAAATGTCAGGTTTATTGGTCCGTTGGGAGAAGATGATACTTTGTATGGAAGTGGACAGAGAAAAAACCCGTGTATTGTAAGTTACCATCACCCCAAGAATGGCAGAGAATATGACTGCTGATATTCTTTCATGTGTTTATTAATATTATTATTGTTAGTAGTAGTAGTAGTAGTAGTAGTAGTCGTACTACTACTACTACAACAACTAGTATTAATAATAATGACAATAATAATAATATCATTACCATCATCATCACTATTGTTATTATTGTTACTGTTTTTACTATCATTATTACTAATACTAATATTATCATCATTATCATTACTATCACTATTATTATTATTATTATTATTATTATTATTATTATTATTATTATTATTATTATTATTATTATTTTAAGGTATTCAAGTTACCAGCTGTGAAGAATCATGTTATGCCCTTATTTATAGTCTCCCCATTCAATTGCTATGTTTCTCTTCCTTTTTCTTTTTTTCTTTTTTTTTTTTTTTCAAGATCATGCAGTCGATGTATAGCAAGTCATTCCTCTCCTGCATCTTTTCTGTTCTTCTGGTAATAGTCCTTTTCTTTTTATATATATATATATATATATATATATATATATATATATATATATATATATATATATATATATATATATATATATATATATATATTCTCTCTGCTATCATCCAAGTCAGGATTTTTCACGTGTCGTAAGCCCGTGACTTGTCTATAATCGCTTGCCTGACCCTCTTTTTTCGGCTTCTTTTTTGATGAGGATGGTTCTGTTTCTGGTCATCCATTCAAGGACCTCACTTTCGTTCAGGCAATTTTTGTGTTGGTGGCTGAGTCTGTCGTGTAATATGTTGAAATTCTTGAACCAATATCCGTGGATCCCTGCAGGAATTGGCGCTCTCCATTTCGCTATTTTCCTGAGAGCGTATTTGAATATGGTTTCATTTAATACGATTGATTCTTCATTGTCTATATCTTTGAGTTCTCTTTTCATGTTCTCCAACCATTCCTGGGTTTCGTTGTGTCTTTCCAAGTGTCCCCAAATACTGTTCCAGTACTTCTTGGTCTCTGTGTCATCAAGCTTTATGTACTGTCTCCTCTCCCCGTTCAGATCTTGGTAAAGACTTTCTCTCATTGTTTTGTAATATGAGGTTCTGGGTGTATTAGGCAGTATTTCTTCAGCCCTGCGTCTTTAGCCAGTCTCCTCTGATGTATCTCTTCCACTGCCGTAGGGATACTTTTTGTCTTGTATTTGTCCCATACTCTTACTTGTGATCTGTTCATATGTGGTGCATTTTCCAGTAGTCCTTCATCCTATTATTATTTGGGGTTCTTTCTTGTGTTGTGAAGGGCTCCGTTACCATTTTTGCTCCTGCATAAATTATGTTGTTGAGGCTGTTCGTTTCAATGTGTTGTAGGAGGCAGTTGACATATTCAGTCGCTTCTTTTAATTTCTTCCTGTCCTTGTCTCTGAAATTAGGGAGTGTCGTTTTCTGTTCTTGCATAATTTCTTTCAAAGTTACTGTCTGAGGTCTTTCTTTCTCTGTTGGGGTGTCATTCTCTCTCTCTCTCTCTCTCTCTCTCTCTCTCTCTCTCTCTCTCTCTCTCTCTCTCTCTCTCTCTCTGATCTATGCCCTTATCCAGAGATTTTCCTGTTTGAGTTTCATTTAATTTTGTTGGTTCTGTTGAAAGAGTTTTTTTTCGGGTGAGACACTTTCCCTTTTTTTTCTATTTCATTGCAGATCTCTAGTGGCTATGTTATTGAGAGCCGTTTGTTTATCAGAATCTTACTTGATCAGCCAGACGGTAACTTGATACTTCCGTGGTGGATTTTTCTTTTCATATTTTGAACAAGTGTTTCTTATAAGAGCGCACACATGGTCTGTTTTCGAAGTAGTAATACATTACAAACATATCCTCCTCTCTTATCCATTTTCTCTACTTTTTCTGGCAAACTGCCACTCAGTCACGGCTGTTTTTCTTCTGGTTGTGATTAGTGGAACATGAGCTGGGGTTTTGACCAACTGTAGCATGTGAACGACTGTGTCCCTCCTGAAGGCCATTTAGGGCACTTGAGCCGGGGTTTTAGACAGCAGTCACAGGATGACGACCAGGTCCCTCCTGACGGCTAACAAGGGAGCACTTGCTAGTTATGATATATAAATCTTGGATTTGTGCCCCATTTTTTGCAGTAAATTGATTTGGTTTTTACTGTCATATTTGTTTCCGTTTTTATTTTTTGCTTGTTTGTTTTGGCTTTTTTATGCTTTCAAGTAGCACTGGGCCTTGTTGGATTGGTTAAAACTGATGTAGTTCAGGAGTGACCTCAGAGCTCTGCCGGCTCTTAACAACAAGTATATATTCCTACAAGGAGAAAGTATAATGCTGTACAAAATATTTAACGATGTGGTTGAGTGTGGGTCTTTCACCACTAAATCAAAAACAGAAGCGCTAATCCTTGTCTCTTAGCTAATTAAGTATGACCAGTATGTTTCTACGTCCCCTTTATCCCTTTTAATTATTGACGTGGTACCATTCTACAATTTTTGGGGATTGAAGCCATCTGCCCAATCTTCTTCCCAGCATGCAACTTTTTTCGCACACTGAAATTCGAAAGAACCTGGCCAATTTATACTCTAGGATACCATCTAAATATTCACATGAAAGAGCACCTTCTACCAGACACTTGTTTTGAACTTCACTTTATCAGGGGGTAATATAAATTTAATTTTACATAAATTACTCACACAGACCGGCTACAGAATTATTATTATTATTATCATCATTGCTATTACTACTGCTACTACTACTATTACGACTACCACAACAACAGTTGCTTCCCTGCGTTATTTTCTGTCTATATCAGAACTTCTGAGCACCGAAATTCTATCATTCAACAGCTTTTGACTTATAGATAACTATCATAATCCGATTATTCCTTTTTCCCCTTTCTATTATGCTGTATTAATCTTGTCTGTTTTGCTGTAACTGACGGTCGACTAGTTTATGAGAAAATTTATATTCCATTATGTTTTTATCCCATAGAAAGATCGAAGTATC
This sequence comes from Thysanoteuthis rhombus, assembly GCA_963457665.1. NCBI lineage: Eukaryota > Metazoa > Mollusca > Cephalopoda > Oegopsida > Thysanoteuthidae > Thysanoteuthis > Thysanoteuthis major. The sequence goes on along the minus strand of OY735234.1, from coordinate 22,057,059 downwards.
TTTTAAAAAAATTTACCACGGATCATGTTTTTTACCCCAAATATTATTTATCGAATTGACTATTTACTTTAACAGACCTGTGCTTGACCTAATAGTCATTGGCTGGAGAATGGTATCGGCGAGCCGAGTTAGAACTCTAGCTGAGTAAGTTTACGTTTACTCCGTCGCTATGCCCTTGGGGAGGGTGTGTATCCATTTCTTTCCAACGTAGCTGTGGGTAAATAAGAAGGCAAATTTGAGTTTTCATTCGTGGTTTGGAAACCAGTTTTAGATGGACAATTCCAAAGGCAGTGTAGAATAGCAATGTCCAAACATGGTGGGAACAGAATGGTAAAAATAAAAAGGATTCTGATTCGGAAAACGTTGAGAGAAGCAGACAAAAGAATGAATCCCCCCGAGAATGTTATTTTTGACACGATCTCCTGACTTGGATTCAGAAACTGAAAATCAATACACCTTTATCATTATCACATTTTCCAACTACTCTCAAATATTGATATTCAGATATATATATATATATATATATATATATATATATATATATATATAGAGAGAGAGAGAGAGAGAGAGAGAGAGAGAGAGAGAGAGGGTCTGAAGTGAAGGTTTTGATCCTACCTCATGGTACTGGATAGGATAATGGATAGTCAATAGCCACATTGAAGAGTTGTAATACAACGAAACAGCTGTCTGTTGATGACACAATTATTAATTATTCTATCTATCTATCTATTTATCTATCTATCTATCTATCTATCTATCTATATATATATATATATATATATATATATATATATATATATATATATATATATATATATATATATATATATCCAAGAAATTCGGTTGCTCCAAGAGCAGGTTGAGCTAAGCAAGTTTCGAGATTCATTCTGCACAGAAGTGAGTTTAATTGTAACTTGTACATCATTATTGTCATAGGATGCCGAACTACTCTTGCTATATATTAGCGTGTGAGCCATTTATTCATTAATATGTGCCTCTTTTCCGCTAAAACTACAAAGTGTATCGACCAAATATTCTGCATGGAATCTAGGAAGAGTTAACATCCCACTTGGTCTATGTGAGGTTGATCTCGGTGGCCAGTTTTCCAGTCAATATCTTGTTCTAACACTAAAAAAAATGATTTTTATACTAAAAGTTACTCCAGTAATTCATTGCACAAATGGCAAAAACTTTCGTTGCAATAAAATTAATTCTCAAAAAAGTTTGAGCACTTTTACCATTATCAGAAGTAATAGTAACACACACATTTACACACACGCGCGCGCGCGTGTGGTTACACACGAAACTGTTCTCCTTTTGGTTCCTGTTTTTAAACTTTTTCATTGCGAATTTATTTTCGTTTTTAAGCTAAAATAGCAACAGTTGTAAAAGGGTGAATTTTCGAAATGAACCAAAAATATTCCAAAGTGAGATATTTATAAGATTTTCCCGCCTCTATTCTGAGTTTTAAAGCAAATAAATAAATACGTGAAAAAGTAGACACATTTAAAGAATCAAAAACAATTTTCTTATGTGTTTACTCCAGCAGTGGTCAATAACATTTCACTTACAGCTTTTCGTCGAAGATTGTAATAGAAAAAAACAAATATAATATTTTTAAATCATAAGACATTGTACTTAGATTAATTGGAAAAACAAAATAATTTGTTGCTTTTTATTGACTATTTTCTTAATATTTCTTTACCTACATATAATTACGGAATTGTTTATTTTGGCTGCTTCGTTTAACACAGTGTACAAAGCTTTTTCAAAGACGAAAATATATGAGTCTTAACACAAAAAATACATTTTTTTCCGTCAGAACTTTATCCAATCATTCGTCTTACGTACAAAGCAAACGTTTATTACAAGAATATACAAGTTCAGTGACTGCTTTCATCACACTCAGCTTTGTCATCAAACGTGTTCGGAGGTGTCATCCAATTATATGAAGAAATAAACGATACTTTCCTGGATCAAGCTTAAATTTTGGATAAGTTCACCTTAGTTGGAGTTTTTGCTTTTTATACTTTCGGGTTGGTTAAAAGATTTCTTTCTGGGTAGTATTGAGACAGAGAAAGTACTTAATAAGATTTTATGTATTTGGCTATTGGATTCTATGCTTTAGGTCCGTTTCAGCTGATTTACACAGGGAGATTTGAGAGTTTCTAGATAAATTATTTTCTAACGTTTTTCCGACTGTTGGGGAGGGAGATTTCTCTTATATTGAATTGAGCCGTTGTTTTCCACTCGTCTTACAGGAGATCAGCCTCGAAGTATGCGGTTCGTAAGTGTTCTTTTTTCACATCCAAGCTTTTATCATTTTCTCAACTTGGTCACTCTTCAGAAAGTAACTACAGTTTTATCGGTTGATGTGGCCATTATTATCACCATTTATAATCCTTCTGTTAAATCATATGTCCCTTTTCTAATATCATAAATGCCACGGTAAAAGAAACAAATAAAACAGATATACACCGTGGATAAGCAAAATGGGAATTTGGAGTAAAAACAGTTATTTGGGCCTTGGCATTACCAGCGGCTATTTAGATCAATGGTAGGAGCAATGCTGCGTTTGAGCGGATACCTTATTGGTCACAGGTTTGATTCCTGCTGCAGCCCCATTTTTAAATTGTTTATTTTATTTATGCTGCCTAGGCCTAATAGTACATCAACTGTTTAATAATTCAAGAATAGTTTTGGTTTAAAATCCCTGGAAGAGTTACATGGCAAACAACCTATGACCTGGACAAGAGAAACTTCAAAATACTCCCTTGAAAGAAAGTATTTATAAAATATTTCTAAAAAAACTGAAGGAAATTACTTAAACTACATTAACAGATATTGGGAAATAATTGACTGAAATAATATAAATATTTTGAAAATTGAAAAATATATATATTTAGTGTTTAAAACAGTAAAGCTTTATAGAATGTATATATATATATATATATATATATATATATATATATATATATATATATATATATATATATATACATATATATATATATATATCATTCTGTTCACTTCAGTCTGTATTCAGGAAGCAGAGACTGGAAGACCTACGTATTGAAGAGTCGAAAGATGAAAATCAAAATGCTCAAGAGACAAAAAAATTAGCCCAAAATTTAGAAAAAAATTACAAATCCAAATAATATCCTCAATACAGCCTTTACGAACTGTTTGGAGAATAGAACTAGAGCGCATGCGCATTTAACGGAAGTGATTCGCCTGAAGGCTGGACCGTCTCCTTCCTTTTCGTACAAGAAGTCCATCCGCAAAACTAAAAAAGTATCTCATTTCCATGATTTATTATTTATGCTATACAATCTTAGAATCTTCGCATATTTCCAAGATAATCAGGTTTTAATGTCTGCTGTTTGTTATTTAAGAAATTGTTCGACTATCCATTTCGTTTGTTGACAAATTCTACTCATATCACTGGGAAAAGACATTGACTCCAGACGATTCTGCGTTTTTCCAGCATTTAAAAACGACTTTTTTTTTCTTTTTTTTTTTGTCAGAGAATATTTAGCAAGAATAACAATTAAAAACACGGAAGTTTTACATGACCAGCCAAGTTTTCATGAAAAGAAGAATGGAAATATATATGTATATCACCTGCTTCGGTCTAATCTTATTATAATTCCCCAAATGTACGTCCGTCAGTCCATCTATCTGCACGTGACAGCCCACCGCAAAAAACTACATGACATAACTCGGTGAAGTTTGTTTTTTTTTTTCCGTTGGAACTCTCAGCAGGTTTTCAACAAGTTAGATCCTGAGAATCATCCTACCCCCCCCCAAATGTTTGGTTGCAGGGTTCGATTCCCACTTCAGACTCTGTGGCCACAATTCACCAACCTGCAAATAGAAATTCATTATCACTCATTCAGAGGAGATGATGTTTCATTCTTAGTCTTTTTCTTTCTGAGAACATTGACTCTAACTCTCCTCCTATCAATCAAAGATATGAAAGCTGTTTGATCACGTAAACATTAAACACTTTAAGTAATAATTTTGAAAGTAAGTGTTAAGTAAGTGTGACAGCAATATTTATTACACATTCTAAATACAGATCAAAGTGAAGATATCGTATTCAGCATTTTAAACGATTGGCGATATTTGGTACGGAAGATTGTGATGTCCATTTTTGATCTTAAGCAAATGTTTTGTCTTTTTTTTTCTTTCGAAAAAGAAGTATTCACATTGCGACAATATTAGATACGGGGACACTAAATAATCTTTTTTTATTTTTCTTAGAAAAGATATTGTTTTCTTTAAAAAAAGAATTTATGGTTACAATGAGACAACTCTCTACTTATTATGTATATATTTATATTAACGTTTCTTTCCGAATTGGAAACGACCCATGAAATTAATTGGTCACGTTTTCATAAATGTGCAAGTGTGGATTTTTTTTTTCGAACTTTTTTTTCATAGAATTATTCAGATCTCCTGCAGCAATTTCCTCAATATTCTAAAATGCTGAAAGCGGAATGGGCCACGTTATCGAAACACTGCCAAGAAAATTATCATTTATTGATCGACTCACTCAGTGTTGGAAATGGTGTACAAATCATATAAATAATAGTTAAGATGAAAGTGAATACTCTAATTTCAATTTATGATATTGTTGCTTTGAGGGAATTAAGTCGTGAAAAAAGGTTTAGTGGTGTGCTGTTTTTTTTTTAACATCGACTGTGCAGGGGGGGTGGAAGTTTACTATGGGGAAGGTCAATCAGTCTATCAATTTCAAATAGAAAGAATAGACAAAAATGAAATATATCGAACATGTAGTAATAAGATAAATGAAAATAATTCATGTGGTCCAAACAGAAAATGTGATTTTACGCCGCTTATCTCTAGTAATACACCCCTTTTTACAACAACCAACAACTTACAACTATTTCAGCTTGAATATATAATATTATATATATATATATATATATATATATATATATATATATAGAGAGAGAGAGAGAGAGAGAGAGAGTGAGACAGACAGACAGACAGACAGAGAGAGAGAGAGACAGACAGACAGACAGACAGAGAGAGAGAGGGAGAGAGAGACAGAGAGGGAGAGAGAGACAGAGACAGAGACAGAGAGAGGTGTATATCAGTGCAGTTCAAAAACGTTTTGTACTATTCAAAATCCACAGTCATCACACAACTCACGGGATGTATATATATATATATATATATATATATATATATATATATATATATATATATATATATATATATATCATTGAATTAAAAATGACTGACAATTAATGACTTTTGATCTTTCGTAATCAAATGAGGTTGAGTGCTTTCGGTTGTTACATCTGCCATACTCAATATCAGGGTGGAGTTGTCTTGTTCAGTGTCAGTTATATCATTTTTCACTATGCCTAACATTAATTTGACGTTTTCTGTTTGCTAAGTGTCTGATTGCAAAAGCCAACATTTGCGGTGCAACTGGTAAATATTACAGCCGAAAAGCTCTCTATCTTTTGGTGAATACCCATATGCATTGAACTCAAAGATATGTTCACTTTTAAGAAGTCGAGAAAAGATAAGTAAAAGATTTTAAAAGACGATCTTTGTCATTTTGTAATGAAAGATGTTTTCAAAAACTACACTGCCATATCAAAGCAAATTTTCTTTACATAACCTCCGAATACATAAATTGGACATACCACTACAGCATGTGAATACGTCTCACCTGCCATCTCTTCGTTAAGAGTGCAATAAGAGCCTGTTCAAACAAACATGTACCATTTAAAAGGCCTATACGTCAAATTTGGGTTTAGCAACACACATATTCTCAACAAATCTATTGCTAAAAAGACTCGTCTTACTTGAAGCCATTTCAATGGAATTTTAAAAAAATTTCTCCTAATTGACTTGTACAGGAAGTTCTTCCAACAAGGAAATAAGATCTCCCGCCACTATAAAAAAAAAAAAAACATGAAATTCAAAAAAATCTACGCCAGTCTGACTTTCACTAATCACGACTTGATAATCGTGATAATGATTGACAAATCGGACGAAAGCTCTCGGTGTAAAATGAACATTTGGTCGATTTTTGCATCAGTTCGACCCTGAGATTCATTTTCTTGTGAGGAAACAGGGAAATTGCAGAAAAAAATTAAACCCACATTTCGTGTTGATCGTGTTTCAACCAAACTTTTACATTTATATATATATATATATATATATATATATATATATATATATATATATATTCATTCGATAAAAACTATACGCCAAGTCGTTCTCTGTTTGCATACATAAGAAAAAGCCTCGATAGACTGAAAATTACATAAATTTATTCGATGATTGATGTAGAATCATGTGAGTCTAAAAAGGAAAATCAATTGGTATGATCAGAATTTGAATGTACTACCAACCCTCACACACCAGCATATTTCAGACGTTGAATATATTTCCTGGTTCAGTTCTCCCCACTATGATGTCTCGAAAACGAAAACACTTAGACGTTCAACCTATTAAAGCCATTACAGCACTGCTTACTAAACTCTTTAAAGTTCAAACAATGCTGGTAAAGGGGTCGGGACCTTTCTGAATGGACAATTACTTTGTTTCTTTTTGTACAGGACTATACTTTGTAAGCCGGCCATTTTTGGTTTACATCAGAGATTTTTTTTCGGACTGAAAATATCAAGAAAAAAAAATCAATATTAATTTTGATGGAGCCTAGTGTATAAGTTTTCTACGGGGACTTTTTATTCTTGTATTAGAAGCCGTTAACCAAAAATATCTCAGAAACTGTCTACATAGGTTTTTTCAGATTTCAAGTGATTCAACCTAATTGGTTCCCATTTTTAGTATGGTGCGTACAGGCCACACCAACAGAGCTAGAGGGCTGAAATTTTTTAAACATTTATCCTTTATTATGTCTATAAAAAAATTTTTTTCTTTTTTTGAAAATTCCCCGCAGAAAAACAGTTTTTGGCTGGGGGTTCAATTTACGATGAAAGTTTCAGCTGAACTGATGCCTTTTTTTGTGTCACGCATCGTTCACGCGATCACCGTTCAAGAAAAGATGAGAAGGTAATGTAATCGTCGATCACTCTTTTTCTGCAATTTATTAATTGATCACCCCCAAACAGCATACAGCTAAAAGAAATATGACGTTTCCAATTGACTAACTAACCAGACCTATTCCCAAACAAATGAAAACTAATTTGAAATATTCATAAAATTTGGTTTCATTCAACGTGAAGTCCTTTATGATATACTAACGTACAGTAATGTAACATGTCAAGCCCTGAAGCAAGTTTAGTCGAAACATTTTTACTTTTTTACCCACAAAAAAAGTATCAAAATATTTTTTGAACTATCCAAGAGGGTTGAAGCCGAAGCCTACAGTTCAGCACGGCTGAACTGTTTGCATGCTTCAAATATATCCTTTTTCACGAAATATTATTCTATTTATTACAAGATTACAATTTTTTAAAAAGCTTCTCTATCAATATTTGTAGTTGCCAGAAAAAATACCAGGATTCCTTTGTATTTGCGGAAGACATCAGGATATGCCCCTGGATTTACTCATTTTGCTGTAATAGGGAAGTGGGGTCCGGGGGATGAATCTGAAGTTAAGATTATCAGTGTTGTTTGTGCTGTTTACACAGTGTTTACACATCGCCACGGATACGATAAAAGCAACAAAAATTAAGATGAAAGAAACGCCATTCAAATATTAGTAATGGTTGGCAATGCTTCATCGGATTAAAAGGGACTGAAATAATGTTAATACTACTAATACAACTATTGTACATAAAAACAATGACAAATATAGCGCCAAGCGATCGTGGAAAATAGTAGATGGGTTTCAGCGTTAAATTTGAACGTTTGTCAGCTGTAAGAGTTCTGGTAGCCCAGTCGGAAGAGCAGTTGCTTCAATGAAGAAACGAACGAGTTCGAATTCCATCAAACGCATAATCTTGTACTCACTGTTGTAGAGTGGTAGTCTGAATAGTTGCGTTGAATTGTTTCCGAAACCAAGATGAAAGAAATATTAGCGAAAATGTTTTCTTTTTCTGTCAATGTACCAACTGGAAGTATTCTATTTTTATAGTCAATTTATAATCTTATACATTGTTTTAAATATTTTTTCGTTTGTTATTAATACTTTCACTTCAGATGGATTCTTCTATCGTGTCAGTTTCTCAAGACAGAAAAGATAATTAGGTACCGCCAACCATAACAATTACCAAAACTGCCAATCAAGATTTCTTTCAGCTTTTACACTTAGTTGGCTACGAATCACGCGTACTGGATGTACCAATCTACCTCAGTGAATTGAATGAACATTCATTCCTTATTGTGTACAGAGAAAGCTTTTTTTTAAATTGCCCCAAGAAGGTTTTTAGTCGAAACTTCAATTTGCAATGAAGCTCATGCTAAATTGTTTCATGTCTGCTTTCAAAATTGGGACTTTTCTTAGTGATCACGGGCCAACGAAAGATGATGAAAGTAACTTATTTATTTATCATCTTTTTTTTCTAATTTTTCTGCTGATCGCCCAAACATGACCTACTGTCCAAAGACGCTAGTTGCGTAATGGTTTTTGTTTAATTATAAACTTAATAATTTTTTACTAGTTTTTAATTCGTGTTTTCACTGTCAACACCTCTGAGAGGGCTTTGCCATTGTGTCTCTTCCTCCAACCAAATGATATTATGATTATTATCATCATCATCATCATCATCATTATTATTATTATTATTATTATTATTATTATTATTATTATTATTATTATTATTATTATTAACCAATTTCACACCAGCGCCTAGTGGTTACCGCTGGAGGTTGAGTGATAGCAAGTCTTCTCAAGTCTCCAATCCTCTTCTCCCCAATCTCATAGCCCACAGCAATACTGGTTTACAGTTTCACACCTGCTGCCCGGTGGTCATTGCTGGAGGCTGGGTGACAGTAACTCTCCTCAGGTCTTCAGTCCACATCTCATCTCTTCCTCACCTATCACTACAGTGTTGTGGTTCGTACCTCCCCTACCATTTTGGTATTTCCCCCCTCCTTCTTTGTTAGGCCGAAGCTGGCTTTAGAAGAAGCTACTCGACCATGGACCCCTGCATTCGATAAATCAGCTGAAAGAAAAAGCAGCTGAGTATAAACTACCACTCACCGTAGCATTTATCGACTTCAAAAAGGCGCTCGACTCAGTAGAAATCCCTAAGATCATGGAGGCCATCAGTCAACAAGGTGTAGATTCAGTAAATGTTGAAGTGTTGAAACATATATACAACCACAGCAGCTCCTATCTATCAGGTTACATATAGACTCGGACCCTTTCAGCTCCAGAAAGGAGTAAGACAAGGTGATACCAGCTCACCTAAATCCTGGGGAAGGTCTATGTCCAACGACGGACGATAAAAGACTGATGATGAACAGCTTTGGTCGTAGATCTTATATTTGTTGCACTTCCCTCAGTTTTTATTATGATCATCATTATTGTGATTATCATTATCATTATTTGCAATCTCACACCAGTTGCCTGGTGGTTACTGCTGGAGTTTGAGTGACAGCAAGTCTCCTCAAGTCTCCAGCCTTTCTCTCCTAATTCTCATAGGCCACAGTAATACTGTGGTTTACAGTTTCACACCGGTTGCCCATTGGTCATTCCTGAAGGCTGAGCGACAATAAGTCTCCTCAGGTCATTAGCTGACATCTCTTCTCTCTTTCACCTATCATGCCAATGCTGTGGTTCACGTTTCTGCTTTCATTTCCCTTCCTATATCATCATCATCATTATTATTATTATTATTATTATCATTATTATTATTTGGAATCTCACACCAGTTGCCTGGTGGTAACCGCTGGAGTTTGAGTGACAGCAAGTCTCCTCAAGTCTCCAGCCCTCCTCTCCTAGTACTAGCAGGTCGCAGTAATTCTGCGATTTACAGTTTCACACCGGTTGCCCAGTGGTTATCGCTGAGGGCTGAGTGACAATAAGTCTCCTCAGGTCTTCAGCTAACGTCTCCTCCCTCTTTCGCATATCATGACAGAGCTACAATTCGTTGCAGTACTTATATCTCTAGCACCTTCCTCAGTACCCGTGCAGTTCCCAGTAGTGCTGTGGTCTGTACGGTCTCTATCCTCCCCCTAATCCCGATCTCCTCCAGTCTCTCCCTCAGCGTTTTGGGGACAGTTCCTAGTGCTCCCACTATGACCGGTACTACCCTGGTTTTCATGTTCCACATTTTCTTTAACTCCCTTGCTAGGTCCTGGTATTTTTCCCTTTTTTCAGCCTCCTTCTTTTTTACTCTATGGTCTGCAGGCACAGCCACGTCTACTATTTGGCAGGCCTTCCTTTTTTTGTCTACTATTACTAAGTCCGGCCTTCTTGCCTGGATGAGGTGGTCAGTTTGGATGTCAAAGTCCCACAGTAGTTTGTGGTTGTCATTCTCCAAAACTGCCTCTGGCTTGTGCTGATACCACTTTTCCCCATGGTTGAATCCCATTTGTTTACTTAGTTCCCAGTGTATCATCGTTGCTACTCTATCGTGTCTATGCTTATACTCCTTCTGGGCGAGTTGACTACATTCACTAGTTATGTGGTTTACTGTCTCATCTCTTTCACCGCACATGCGGCATTTGCTGTTTGCCTGTGTTCTGTCGATTTTAGCTTTTATGTAGTTTGTCCTTATGCTTTTGTTTTGGGCTGCCATGATGAGCGATTCTGTTTCTCTCTTAAGGTTTCCCTTTCGTAACCACGTCCATGATTTCTCGTCTGCTATATCTTTTATCTGTCTTTTAAACTCGCCGTACAATTTTTTCCCTTCCCACTTTTCTTTTCTAGTTTGCTGTACCGTTCCATTGCTTTCTACTTTGTTTGTTGCACTATCCCTCGCGCTCTTTATGATTTCTTCACTATTTGTTTGCACATATTTATCTAGGACTACTTTAGCTCTCTGGACACAATCTTCTGTGCTGATGAGCCCCCTACCACCTTCTTTTCTCTTAACGTATAGTCTATCTGTATCATCCCTAGGGTGTAATGCTTTATGCATCGTCATAAGTTTCCTTGTTCGCCTATCCATTGATTGGAGCTCTTCCTTTGTCCATCCTAGGAATGGTCCTGTATACCTAACTACTGACACAGCCCAGGTGTTCATTCCTTTTATTAGATTTCTGCTATTTAATTTGGTTTCTAATATTTTCCTTATCCTTCTAAGGTATTCCCTCTTAATTTTCTCCTTCATCTCTTCCCGTTTTATCGTGTCACATTCAAGGACACCTAGGTACTTGTATCGGTCTTGTGCAGTCAATGCCCTAATCTTGTTGTTGTCCGGAAGTTCAATTCCCTCAGTCATTGAAAGCCTTCCTTTGTGCATTACCATGATTGCGCATTTTTCTATCCCAAACTCCATTCCTATGTCCTCACTATATTCCCTTACTTTGTTGAACAGAGTCTCAAGCTCTCCCCTGTTTTTCGCAAACAATTTAATATCGTCCATGTACATTAAGTGATTGACCTTTCCTTTTGTTTTAGAGAAGTGGTATCCTTTGCTGTTTTTCAGGATTCTGTTAAGCGGTATCATTGTTAGAACAAATAATAGTGGGGACAACGAGTCCCCTTGGAAGATCCCCCTTTTTATCCCTACCTCGGCTAGTTTGTCCCCTGCGGCTGTCAAATCTACTTTCCAGTCTTCCATTGAATTACCAATGAATTTAACCACCGGTTCGCTAATTTTGAACATTCTAAGGCATTCGAGTATCCAGCTATGTGGAATCATATCGTATGCCTTTTTGTAATCTATCCATCCCATTGCGATATTCTTTCTCCTTTTCCTTACTTCTTTTAAGATCATCTGGTCTATGTAGAGTAAATCGTTTGCCCCTTTGGTTCCTATCCTACACCCTTTCTGTTCTTCTGGTAGTAGCCCCCTTCTATCCATTGACATGTATATTCTCTCTGCTATTTGCCCGGTCAGGATTTTCCACATAAGTGGTAGGCAAGTGATTGGTCTATAGTTGCTTGCTATGTTCCCCTTTCCCGGGTCTTTTTGGATGAGGGTGGTTCTGCCTTTAGTCATCCATTCTGGTGCTTTGCCTTCATTCAGACAATTTTGGAGTAGGTGAGTGAGTCTGCCGTGTAACGTGGTAAATTTTTTGAACCAATACCCATGGATCCCGTCGGGACCCGGTGCTTTCCAGTTGGCTACTTTCCTAAGAGTATGTTTCAATGTGGTTTCATTCAGTACTATTGGTTCTCCCTTGTCTATATCTCCTAGTTCTTTTCTCATGTTTCCTAACCATTGCGGTGTTACGTTATGTCTTTTTGGGTGCCCCCATATGCTATTCCAATAGTTCTTGGCCTCTGTGGCATCTGGTTTCATGTCCTGCCTTCTTTCCCCATTTAAATCTCGGTAAAACTTTTTCTCATTGTTTTGGAATGTGCGGTTTTGTGTGTATTGGGCCGTTCTTAGTCTGTATCTTTTTAGTCTTGCCTCTTTAGCTAGTCTTTTCTGGTGTAACTCTTCGACTACAGTTGCGATGCCTTTTTGCGTTACCTTGTATTTGTTATAAAGTCTTACTCGTGGTCTGTCTGTGTGTGGTGTATTTCTAAGCAGTGCTTCATCTCTCTGTAGTTGGGAGATCTGCCTTTGTAACCTTCTCTCCCAGTTGGGTTTCCCTTCCCTATTATTGCTCGGGTTCCTATCTTGTGTTGTAAAGCTTTGTGCTACCATTTTCGCCCCTGCGTAAATTAGGTTGTTAAGTTCTAGGAGGGTGTTTGTTTCTATGTGCTGTAAGAGGCAGTTGACCTGCTCGGTCACTTCTCCGACTTTCTTTCTGTCTTTGTCTCTTAGGGAGGGGAGTGTTGTTTTCTCTCCTCGCATGATCTCTTTCAAAGCTTGTATTTTGGTGTTCTCTTCTTCCGTTGGTGCCTCGTCATCACCCTCTGATACATAGCTTACTGTGGGGGTCTCATGGGGAGTTATTCTAGTTTTGTTATTGGTACTAATTGTGCTGGGGGGGCATTCTTCAGATGTGTCACCTGAACCTCTCTCTACATTAATGCGAATCTCTAGTAGTTCAGTCTCAGACAGCCATTTCTTCTTTTGAATTTGCTTTACTTGGTCAGCAAGGCGTTGGTTCGATACTTCCACATCAGATTTTTCCCTCCATATTTGGAGCATACGCTCCCTATAAGATCGCACTGAAGGCTTGCTTTTAAAGTAACAATACATAACTAGCCTATTCTCCTCCCTTGTCCATCTCTTTCTCTTGTTTTTTATAGCAGTCACTCCGAGAGGACCGCGCCTTCCCTGGGTGTCGTTAGTGGTATATGAGTCTTGGCCAACAGTAGCTATGTGACGACTGTGTCCCTCCTGAAGGCCATTAAGGGTACACGAGCCGGAGTTTTGGCCAGCAGTCACAGGATGACGACCGGGTCCCTGCTGGTGGCTAACAAGGGAACACCTGCCGGTTACGACACACAGGTCTTGGATCTGTGCCCCGTTTTTTGCGGTAAAATGGTTTGGTTGTACTGTCATGATAGGGGTTTTTGGTTCTTTGAGGTAGCGCCAGACCTTGGTGGGTTGGTTAAGACCGATGTGGTTCAGAAATAACCGAAGAGCCCCACCAGCTCTTTTTGGTTCTTTTAAGGTAGCACCAGACCTTGGTGGGTTCGTTGAGGGCAATGAGCTCAGTGGCATTCTCAAAGTTCCACCAGTTCTTACAACCCATGGTACGAACTTACATGGATAGGCCATTCTGCTGCTCAGATATATCTATTTGGTGGTATGACCATCCCCTCCTAAATTCAGGCCTAAAAATTAGCACTAACCTTCGTCTGGGTGAAATTAACAACCTTGGGGATCATACGTCTCCCTTAAATCTTCTAAGTCTTGACTTAGTATAAGTCTCGCAATCTGTGTTCTTCCCCCACGGTGGATTTCCCCCTGCTAGCTTATATCTACTGAGGGGTCCTAACGGTCAGTGGTGGACAGACTCCATTCATTCATACTCGGGGGAGGGGTAGCTAGGCATTACTTTCCCATAAGACACCTCTTATCTCGGTGGGGGGGGGTGGAGAGTTATTAATTTTAAATTATAAATTATAAATTTAATTCCACTTACCCACGTGCAGCTCCAAGAAACAACAGACCACTCTCTCAACTTTTTTTTTTTTTTGTCTTTTTCATTAGGTAGAATTTGGCAGTGGGCAATTCATCCAGGTGAAAACTTATCGGAATCGCAAAGAAAACCTTCTCAGAAGTAGAAATATCAATATGTCAAGAATAATCATTCTTAAAGCCTAAAGTAAAATATCTTTTGAACCTTCGAAAATCATCAAAATATCAAGAATAGTCACTTAAAGCCTAAAGTAAAATATCTTTTGAACCTTCGAAAATCATCAAAATATCAAGAATAGTCACTTAAAGCCTAAAGTAAAATATCTTTTGAACCTTCGAAAATCATCAAAATATCAAGAATAGTCACTTAATGCCTAAAGTAAAATATCTTTTGAACCTTCGAAAATCATCACAGGGCTCATTCAGGGTAGGGGCCTGCGGTCCAAATGTTACAATTACCACTTATAATTATAATTAAAATTATTAAAATTATTGTTATTATTATTATTATTATTATTGAGACAATTATTATTATCATTATTATTATTATTATTATTATTATAGATTCATTTGCTTTCGAAGATACGAGAGTAAAGTTTCCACTAAGGTAAGCTAGCATTCACTGGTTGCACTAGTCATTTGGATATGATATCATAAGGAGTGATATATGCATCAGATCCCTCGCCAATATAAATATTCACATTAAACAACCGACGGGGTGTGTGCACCGAAATTCCGATTTTAAGCCTGACTGAAGGGAAACTGCTCATCCTTGTTACTTGTTTTTGGCAATTGTTTGTAACTGAAAGACGATAGATCTTAGGAATGTAACTTTTAAGTTAGACCATACATTTCTCTATCAAAGTAATTCCTGCTCAGGCAGAGCCAAAACAAGATTTAGCTTGTATGGAAGTGAGTATATATTTATCTTTTCCATAACTTTGCGCTTACAATATTCGATTTGTTGAAAAATGACTGAGCTTATTGAATCATACAAACGCTTTCCTACGTCACTTTTTTTGAAATTTTGCGATTGATTTAAGAAAAAAGAATATGACGTATCTCTATCTTCCTTTCCTTTCTTCTGAGCGCTTTCAACCTTTGTCAGTTAGTTCCTAAAGAAAATGCTTTTGGCATACCGAAGTTTGCTGCAGGAGGAAACGTACTCATTGACCGTTTAATCTTCTTCTTTCCTTCCTGGAAATGTCGTAATGCACCTTTCCGATTAAGTTTCAACGTTTTCCTGCTTTTAATAATTGATTGATTCAGCGACAGATTCGTGACACAAAGTAATGGATCCAGAAAAGGGGAGGGGAAAACCGGGTTCGAATGAGGGCAAATCTTTTCCAGATTATTTCATGAATTTTTAAGCGATAACTGAACATGGCATCAGCAATTGCTTTTTTTTTTTTTTTGAAACGTATAAAAAATTCATTTGTATATTTTTAATTTTTATAATTGATTGATTTCGAATCAAATGTGCGTCAGCTCGAGTAAAACTAATATTTGATTGGTGCAGAAATAATTGCGTGTTTTCAACTTCCACGTTACTGCAGTATATCTCAGCTTAGAATAAAAGTTATTAATCAATACAAGTACTCCCAGAATCTACACATTCTTGTCAACTAAGAACAAGACCATCTATCCTAGAAACGTAAGATACTTGGGTGCAGGAACCAATTAATTCTTTAACGATATGTTTAGTTGTTACTTAGTTGTTGAAGACATTGTCTTGTTGGGTATTGTAGAAGAGCTTGAAAAAGCGGAAGTCGGTTGGAGAGACGTCCGGTGAGTGAGCTGGGTGAGGTAATGTTTTGTAGTCTAGTTCGTTCAATTACTGAAGGATTATTTGGGCAACGTTGGGGCCTCTTTGCTTTTCATTGTGGTTCATTCTTTTTTTGCTTGTCCAATTTGTCACAACCGTTGAATGGCCAACATTTAATTCCTCTGCAACCATGAGTTGCTTAGCGTGTGTCCACCTCAACAACGACCCTCAATTGGATGTCATCAATCACAAAATGACGTCTACGTCCCCAAGGCTCTCATCTCAATTCGGCCAGTTTGGTAATTAATGTTGAGCTTTACGTTTGTTAATGGTTCCCTGTCCCAATATTTAGCGGGTACTGCAAGGATTTTCCACAGCTTTATGCTCCATCTTGAATTTGCTTTTCCCGGCTTTCTCGACAGTCTAAAATAAACCAGAATATAAACTGAATTCAAAAGTTCAACAGTTGCAATTGTCTTCGAATCAATTTGATAATAAATAGTTGAACTGAGTTTTTTAGCCTCTTTAATGGGGTAATTCTTTTCAGCCTCTTTAGCGTCATTGTGCGTAGCGAAAGCTATGTTATTCTACGCTATTTTATCTATTCATTTATTTATTCAATCAATCTGTTGATTCTGGGTTCTGCTTCTCCTCCTAAAATTTTCCAAACCTCAACTCAATTTT
The DNA here is from genome assembly GCA_963457665.1 of Thysanoteuthis rhombus. NCBI lineage: Eukaryota > Metazoa > Mollusca > Cephalopoda > Oegopsida > Thysanoteuthidae > Thysanoteuthis > Thysanoteuthis major. Next base: position 22,040,496 of record OY735234.1, on the reverse strand, counting down.
AACGCCAATGGGTCCGTCTCAATTCCGTAATTAATGAAGGTAATTTTTCCAAACGGAAGTTCTGATACGATATACTCATCTAAATTTGCAGCAATTTTAGTTGTCCTGGGGACTTCGTTTTAGCAGTTGAAAAAGTTTGAATTTTTCATCTTTCGTTGCTAAATATTTCATGTCTGTCTCCCAGAAAGAATTTTCTACTTCGAAATATCTGCTGGGGGATCTTTTGGGGGCAATCAAATATATCGGAGGTGTTCTTGTCGGTATTGACTTGTACTACACATGACATAGACTGAAGAGTTTATTTTTCTATTCGTGGGGCGCAATCACATTTGCAGTTCCTCAAGGATATTCATTTGGTCAAGTTTTAAAATTACTTATGTATAGAATGTGCGTATATTTTGAACGTATTTTGCGTATCCTGGTGAAAATATCAGTGATTAACACATTATGATGATATAAACATACGTGAGAAGAACACTTTAATCAAACAAATAGCAAGTTAGCAGGCGGCATCTTCGAAATAGTGTGGTAGTTGTATGTCCAACATACGAATTTGATGTTTGTGCATCATGATGACTCGTGCCTCCACAGGGTAGAGATGTAGATCTTCCTTAGGATTTATCATACCTCTCTGTCATAGACGTAGCCAATATTTTTTTAACTTGACTAGTTCGTTAGGATCTCTTTATTTTTTGCCAGCTACAGTTTTGCATATGATCTTTTGGGATCTACGTTTTCAGTCGAGGTGTCAATTGGTTGTGTGACATTCTTGAAACATGAACATTGTCGTTCGGGTTTTCCAATGGATTCTCTGAAATATTTGATCCTATTTGATTTGTAATATAATGTACTGCGATTACACCATTTGAAATTGAGCATGATTCTCACTTGTTCATGTTATATGGTTCTTAGTTTGTAGTATAATCTTTTGGCAAGGTTCTATTTTTCAGCACCAGGGGTGACTATTGAGAAGGAACATCGGCTGTAGGCCTTTCTTTTGAGGACAAATGCGATTGTTTCGTTCTTGATGGTTGAGTTTACTTCACCAAAAGCTTGCCATTCGAGAGTATTTTTTTCTTTTGAGGATTTCATGGAGATATATTGACCTGAGTAGATGTGGTAGGTACTTTCTTTTGCTCTGCATTTTCAATTTCGATTATTGTGTCTTGATCCTCAACATGTTCGTTTTGCGTGACATTTTTTTACTGTGTGAGCTGATATCAAGTGAGCTCAGTCCTTTTTTTCTTTCAAACTGAAAAGAGCCAGCTTTATCATCGAGATGCTTTTAATTATCTGTAAGTGATTATTATTATTGTATATCTATCACTTTCAACTGTATATGCATTTCTTAGTACCTTTAAAGGCTGTTCCATTAGAAACAGTCAACCAAAGCTGTCATGAAAACTGTCGAGTTTCCATCAATTTTTAGCTTATTGGTCTGATTGGCTGGCTGGCTGGCTGGCTGGCTACATATGCATCATGCCTACGGGCTGAACCAATAACGTAAACATTCAATCCCTCTTATGTTTAGAAAAAGGTTTTTTTTTAAATTCTCTAAAGTAGGTTTTTAGTGAGGGTTCAATTTGCAATGCAGGTTTTTGCTAAATTGATCCCTTAGTTTGAGTCCAATTGTTTTTTTGAAAATTAATACATTTTCAGGGACCACTGCCCCAAGGAGGCGAAAGAATGAATTATTCATTGATCACCCTTTTTACCAATTTTTAATTGATAACTCCCAACCAGACATGCTGCCAAAATAGTTTTATTGAGTGACTAACCAAACGTTGTTTTTCTTTCATAATTCTGGTGCATTTGGTTACAATAAAAGGGTTTATTGAACATTTGTTATTTTCGCAGTCTGTCAATTATTTTTATAGTATTTGTTTGAGACTATGAATCACTAATTATTCAAGTTACCCTCAACTTTGAAAAATCAGATCAATCAATCGTTCTTCTATCTTTCGATAGAGGTTTAATCAGGTGTCTAGTAACTACTAGTCGGTTCGCTCGTTGAATAGCAACAACCGAGACCTTTAATTGGAGATTGAACAAAGAAAATCGGCGAGAAAAACGTTTGATAAACAAAAGAATGCTCATCAAGGCCTTGTGTCAGATTATGCAAAACTTGGTAAATGACGCGAGAACTATTTTTTTAATAACACATTGTTATTTATCTGGTCACTATGCCATGGAACAGGATTATAAAAGTTCCAAGTACATTGAGATTACGAGTTTCACACAATGATTTTTCCGAGAAAATCGGATTCATTTGAACGGCTCCAGGGTGTTTTTGTTGACCCAATGAAATATTGAACTGACCCGAACATCACTGGCCAATTCCCGTGCTTTCTGCGTGGAAGAATATGCCTTCCGGATATTGGACTTGGAAGCCATCAAAGAAGTGGTTCTAGACATCTTATTGTCGACATATATATATATATATATATATATATATATATATATATATATATATATATATATATATATATACATACATATATATATATATATATATATATATATATACATACATACATATATATATATATATATATATATACATACATATATATATATATATATATATATATATATATATATATATATATATATATATATATATATATATATATTGAAAACGTGTTTACAATAAATCTACGGCAATTCTCTATTCCTAGCTATTATAATCATGGGATGATGATTCGGAAATTTGTCTGAAGAAGCCCATCAGGGTAGAAACATGAACGTGTTTGTGTACCTAATTCTCATTCTGTTATATTTCAAGTTCTTCTCTAAACCAAATCAATGTTTAAAGTTGAATGTATCGAGAACTTTATGAAATAAACCCACCATGCATCAGATATTGCATTACATCATACTATATTGCATTCCTGTTTTCTATTGTTGTTTATATTTATGTTGTCTGAATCGAATGATATATAAACAGTGTGACGACGGGAAATCATTTCAGATATGTTTACATATAATGTAATGCAATTTATAATTCATTCCGTTGGACCAAAATGCCAATTTCTTAAACACACACACACACACACACACACATATAAGAAATACAGAGTTGCTGAGAGTGCAAGTACAAGGGGTTTTAGTGATTATCCTCTAAGAATGATCTACTTGAAGGAAAGTGTTTCTGTTATCTACACTAAGTCTTTAACTTATAAATGCCTGACCCTTGTGCTTGTGTGTTTGTTTATCTGATTGAGTGTGTTTGTGTGTGATGATATCCCTTTCATTGAAATTGGTATCCATACTTAACCCCTCCTAAGAAAAAATGTATTTGCTTTTTTTTTTTTTTTTTTTTTTTTGAATAAAAAAGGCTTTTTTGCTTTTTGAAGGGTTTTAATTTATTGGGTCCATTGATTTGTTTATTCCAGGGCTCCCGGTCGTACCGTTTTTTCTACAGACTTGAAAACTGGCATAAATACTCTATTACACCCCTTCTAAAAATGCCTTTTGAATCTTCAGAAAAAAAGTTTTTGGACCCTGTTCTGACAGGTCTATTGATAAAATCTAGATCCTAGATAATCTAAATGTTTCTAGATGTTCCTCTCATTTTATGTCCAATGGAAAACACAACTACTGTCATGAATAGAATTTATTCTGACTACAGTTATTCTTCGATGAGAGTTTTTTGCATGACTCCAAATTTTCACGCTATGGTTGTTCAATTATTGACTGTGCTATATATCTGCTTTCCCTACTTTAGCATCTTGCACTGCGCTAAACTATACTCAGTTAAAAGCTGTAACAAACCATCGGAACAAGTGATCCAGCCAGGTCCTCAAATCAATAAAAGTAAATCTGAATCGGCAGCTGCTATCGATATTATTTAAATATCCAGAGTAGGACGTGCAAGGACCTGATGATACAGAACTCAGGAACAAGGAAAAGAAGTTTAGATATTAAATGACGGGTCTAATCCTCACCCAAAAGGTAAAGGTGTTGGAAACAATGACTGACCCACTCGACATAACAACAACAACACGACCTTTGAATTCGAAGTGCTGACCGTACAGCTGTTACATTATATGATTGAATCATTTTATTGGCCACCATGAAAGCAGCCTTTCTCTGCACGGCCGGACAAACTAATGAAAAAGAAAGAATTTGAGGACCAAATGTAAAATATGGTCCAAAAATTAAGTGTTAATCAAAAACGCAAACCCTCGCCTTACACTGTGATCATCATTTTAATTAATCTAATTATTATGATAGAAGTAAATATGAAGTGTTGAACTACATTACAAAAGTAATATTCAACGTTCAAGTCCCTCCCCAAAAAAAGAATATGGATTTAGACTTTAGAAGGCTTTAGCTGCATAAAAGGATGCTGTGAAGAAAAATATCGTATTTCTTCCTTGCTTTGAGTCACATATGGAGTAGAGACGAGAAACCTAACCAAGATTGACTCTCAAACTGAAAAAACGTAGAACAAGCACATGAGAGAATCATGCTCAACCCTACATAGATATATTATAAGGCAGCTCAGTATATCAGAGTGGAGATAGGGGTCCGAGATATCGTAGAAACTGTCACAAAACTCAAATGTCAATGGGCTGGATATGTTGCAAGAATGTCAGATAACCGCTGTACATCACGTCCCACGATGTAGATTCCCAGAGATTAAGTGCGACAGAAAGTAAGATGGCGTGACAAGTTTATAAATTCAGAGAGTATTGGCTCTGCAACACCCGTGATAGAGGGGACCTGCGAATCTTTGTGGAGATCTATGTCCAGGAACAGACTCTAACATTCTGATGATGATGATGATGATGATTAATCTGGAAATTTTTGCCCTTTTGACTCTTATCCGAGTTTGAAATGACTCGATAACCTGAAGGACTGTTTCTGGTTTTGGCTGTAGATCACAAACTTCACTGTATGGCGGCACACTAACAGATATATTTGATTTACGTGGCTCATCAACTGTAAAAATGAAATGGTTCAGACCAGAAATAAACGGGGCTCTTCTATCTGCCTCCTGATATACGGTTTCATCGTTTCCTTTTCCTTCCATCTGTCGTTAAAAAGTTCAAGGTTTCATAAAATCTTGTGATACAACTACTTGACTGGAATTTCTGCGTTTGAAATAGATACATAATATCAATATTGGAGACATTCAAGGTTCGAAATACCTGTTTCTATGAGGTTGGTGCCAAAAAAAGCTTAGTTGTTGGTGACTTTGTCCTGTATAAAGTGGTCGAAATGCCCGAAAGTGGTCGATCAGAGAGGGATCTGGTGAATGAGCTGGGTGAGATAGAATTCGGTAGCCCTAGTTGGTTCAATTTCTGCCAGGTCGTTCCTCCTGACATACGAACTTTTTGCTTTTCCAATTTGGTACAAATGTCAATCAGTTGAATGGTTAAAATTTAGTTGCTCTGCAACCTCCCGAAGAATTTTGAGTATGTGTGTGCACCAAGAATGGCCCCCAATTGGATGATAGCAATCACAGAAGGATGTCCACGTTTTCAAAATTTTAGAACCAAAAAGCCATATATTTTTGGACGGCCCCCTGAGTGGATACTTTGCTTGGTTGACATTGCGAGTAGTTTCTGCTGATGTACGTTTAATTTTGACTTATGCAACAAAATTGCTTGATTTCAATTTTGACGACCTCAAATAAACTAGAATAAATAATAAAAAGAAAGTGTTCAGCTTGAATAATTAAAGCAAAATTCACACTTTAAAATTGTATTTTTCTTGAAGATAATTAAATGATATTTCGTTTTTAAAAAGGATCAGCGCTCTGAATTACAACATTACAATTAATTTTGTGCTGATATGATATATTTGGAAAGATTTACGAGACACACTTGGGAGATAGTTGCACCATACTAATGGGCTGGGAATTTTAGTTATTGCACATAGAACGGTGATAGTGAAATGTATTCTTTAGAATAGACAGAGAATACCTCTTGGTAATGTTTCTTTTCTTGATTAATTTTAGACGATAAATTTTTATCACTGTACATACAGAGTAGAGTTGATATATAGATTAGTTCTGTTCTCTTTCCTGGTCCTTGTTATTTCGAGGATCACCAAAAAAGTTATAATTATTGATGACACTTTAAAGTCATATATATATATATATATATATAATTATTAATTGTCAGCCACAGACAGCTGTTTCGTGGTATTACAACTCTCCAGTGTGGTTATAGACTCAATATCCCTTCCAGTATCGCTAGGTAGAGTCGGAACTTTCGCTCTGGTTCCAAAGGCAGATGCTCTACCTTTGCCCTACGCAGAACTGGACGGTCAGTAGGACCGAATTGATAGACATATATACTGACCTTTAATTTTGAATTATGAATTGCGTTATATGATATAAAAACATTTTCGAAATGATCTGCCATCGATTTTACAGTTATTATATCACTCAATTTAGACAACGTAAACAGAATAAACAATTAAAGAAAGTTGAAATGGAACAAAAATTGAAGGTACCACCGGTAGGGTAGCCGCTTTAACGTTATGATGTTCATGCCATTATCAGCTGCTGCACTCATATCCATTCTTCAATATATAACTTTTGCATTGAAAGAAACGAAAAAGACTTAGAATAAACGAGATGAGAATTTCGGTTGAAAGCAGTTATTTGGGCGTTTGTATTACTGGCGTCAGTTTACCTCAATGTTAAGAGCATCGCTACGTTGGAGCGGCTACCCTATCAGTGGCAGGTTTGATATGTGTGTTGAAGTGATATGTTAACCGTATAACGACGGGAGATCATTTCAAATGATTTTTTTTATTATTCATTCTGTCAGATTACATATATCCATTTCTCAATATATATATATATATATATATATATATATATATATATATATATATATATATATATATATATATATATATATCATTGCCTGTTCTGCATAACCTTCAGTTGCATTTTCCTGACACTGCAAACTGTTCTTCTAGAAGGAAGGCCATTTTTATTCGGGAATTTAGTGCAGTTACAGAAGGAATCGTGATGAGACCAATACTGAATCACCGTATCCCTATAAATTGCCTGCCAGATCAACCAGCCAATTGAGCTGCACACCCTTCTTTCTTTGATCGTTCCCTAGTGTGTCCCAAGGTACTCCTGGTCATAGTTTGGGGGCTACAATTTTGGAAGTTTGCATAAGTACAACATAAAGCACCACGTGGAATTTTCTCTTTTTTGGTCTTTTCAACAAAGTGTTTTTTATGGGTCTCTATGATCATCTGAGTCCAATAATGCTCAAATCATGTGCTGGTATTCTTAGATAATCTTAGATAATAGATCTATTCCTTTTAGATAATTCTGTTTGGATAATTCCTTCTGGCACACACGCGGGTTACTGTGATTCATTCTTATTCTCTCTTTATTCTTGCCAATATTGCTTCCATTCTCCTTTTATTTGTCACACAACCGTTTATTCTACGGCAATAAAACCTTTATAACCCAATATATTATTCTGCCCCTTTAAATATACAACCGATACGCTTCAAGATTATCATTCCCTTCTGGTATAGCGTCTTCTCACACCATAAAACCTATTGATTTATCTGGTTTAACATGTTCTTGAGTTTTATTACTCCTTACCCTTCTTGGTGTCCCGACGCTTACAAAGTTGGTAAAGAGGTGAGAAGCCAATTGCCGTCCACAAGATCTAAAGTATAATATGTTACTACAACAAAATTCAATTCTCTTCATATTTGCTATTCTTCTTCATCTCTTTCTCTATCGATCTTGTGATGTAATGAACCAGAATAAGAGTGGTAGAGGGGGCTCAAGCTTAAATGAGAGTAAATAGGGATCAAAAATTTTTCATGGATCCATTCATTACTCCTCCTTCATTGGATTGAAGCCAAGAAGGTTATGCTAGTAGTAGTAGACTGCAGCGATATAGACAGCAAAAGTAATCAATAATAATAATAATAATAATAATAATAATAATAATAATAATAATGATAATGATATGACAATGCATAAAGCATTACACCCTAGAGATGATACAGATAGACTATACGTTAAAAGAAAAGAAGGTGGCAGGGGCTTATCAGCATAGAAGAAGGAGAGTGAAAAACGGGAAAAATACCAGGACCTAGCAAGCGAATTAAGGAAGAAGTGGAACATGAAAACCAGGGTAGTGCCGGTCATAGTGGGCGCACTAGGAACTGTCCCAAAAACGCTGAGGGTGAGGCTGGAGGAGATCAGTATTAGGAGGAGGATTGAGACCGTACAGACCACAGCGCTACTAGGAACAGCACGGATACTGAGGAAGGTGCTAGAGATATAAGGACTGCAACGAATTGTAGCTCTGTCATGATATGCGAAAGAGAGGAGACGCTAGCTGAAGACCTGAGGAGACTTATTGTCACTCAGCCTTCAGCGATAACCACTGGGCAACCGGTGTGAAACTGTAAATCGCAGAATTACTGCGACCTATGAGTACTAGGAGAGGGGGCTGGAGACTCGAGGAGACTTGATGTCACTCAAATTCCAGCGGTTATCACCAGGCAACTGGTATGAGATTCCAAATAATGATAATAGTAGGTTTAGTTAATCACTCAATAGAAACCGTCCTGCGACCTCTTCTCTTTTTTGTACCTAAAGAGGCAGTAACGTCGTCAGACTACGTTTGACGCTTTTAGAGTTATGGCCATTGTCTTTTGATATCACAGAAGGAGCATCTCCCTTGAGAAAAGAGAGCAATTACTGTCGACTGCATCGTAATATTCGAGAGAAAAAGTATTCTTTTTTAATCCCTTGTGTGCGTATCACCTCACAAAAAATATCAACTACAGGCCAATAAGCTTAAACTGCGTCTACAACCAAATGATCACCAACCAAATCACAGAAGCACTAGATTAAAACCAACCACAGGGACAAGCTGGCTTCAGAAGAAGCTACTCAACTATTGACCCCAAAATCTACTAAAAGCGAAAGTAGCAGAATATACAATGCCATTTGCTATAGCATTTCGTGACTTCAAGAAGGCCTTCAACCCAGTGGAAATCCTTAAGATTATTGATACATCATTTAACAAAGCGTAGACCTAGTTTATGCAGGAGTATTACAACAGTTCTTGCATCTGTCTTTAAAAGACGGATCCCTTCCAGCTAGAAAAATGAGTAAAACAACTCATTCGAATTATTTAAAGCCTGCTTCGAAATGATTTTCTAGAACTTAGACTAGAAAAATGAAAAGATTAGAAAAGACACCAAATACTCGAGCAACGTCAGATTTGCTGATAATATCGTCCTTTTTGCTGGAAGTATTCATGACCTCCAGATGATGCTGGACAACCTGAATGAAGAAAGCAATAACGTTGCTCTCCACAAAGAACATAAACAAGAAAGTTGGTCTTTTTAGCCAAAAAAACTGTTGTCATGGACAAGAAATATGTTGGAAGCAAAGACACAGAAATCAAAATCGAAGACGCATATCTGGGGAAGGTCGACTACTACATCTACCTAGGACAACGAAATTCAATGAAATCCTCAAAAAAGAAATCAAGTGGATGATCACACTTGGTTGGCAAGAACAAAAAAAAACCTGCTAGTACTAAATAGATGAGTGTGCAACCAATGGATCCTCCAGATAATCACAAGAATGGCAGAAAACTACTGAACATCACGACTCACAGCGTGGATTCACGGAAATCACACGCGAAACCGAGGTCGATAAAATATCAGATGACGTGACGAATTAGATAAGTTCAGGAAATACTGGCTACGTGACGCCCATGATAGAGAAATTTGGTGAATCTTCAAGAAGGCAAAGAGGATGATTATGATGATGATGAAGTCCAGGAAAAATGTTCCACCCATCCCCATCCAGTCCTTAATAGGAGATCCTGCTAATTTGACTACTTAGTTGGGGCTCACTTTTTAGGGGTGATTCAGACTTTTTCAATGATCGCTGCCAAGAAATAGACGGCAGAAGTAACGTTTTCATTGATCAATCATTCTTCTAATTTCATAATTGATCGCCCCTAACATGGCATGCTGCTAATAGATGTTGATTATATGTCTGTTTCTATTGAGTGACTAACCAGAACTGTTACTTCGTTTTCTTTTTGAGCTTCGTGTGTGCAGTAGCAATGATTTTAGTTTCAAATACCTTCGTATTAATTTGAAGTACATATATCACACGGATACTATACCCTAATAAAATACTATGTTGGAATGATAACTTCAATTAAAGGTGAAAATAGACCAATAATATTTATCTTACACACCAAATTTTTTTAAGAATTAAAGGAAGTGTAGTATTATAGTAATTGTTGAGACGCAAGCATTTAGGGCGGGGTCCTTGGAATTGCAGGGCCCGTGGAATATGCTACGTTTGCTACTTGGTTAATCCAGCACCAATTTCCCTGGGTGTATTTTGTCGTGGGATTTGCATACATTCTTATAGCAGATAGGAAAAGGTGTGCACCCAGGTATAAACCAGAGTTGTCTCTGTCTCTTTTAGGGTCTTTCTGGAGGGTGGACAATGACTTTCTCTCTCTTTTTGTCATCTTCTTCCGTGAACCCCTCCTGATGGAATAGTCCCAACTATTTTTCTTTTTAAATGGCTTAACTTGGAAATGATAGTCTCATAACTAGGCAACAAATCTCTCTCTCTCTCTCTCGCTCTCGCTCTCTCTCTCTCTCTCTCTCTCTCTCTCTCTCTCTCTCCTATTCTGTCCGTCTGTCCCACTCTCTTTTTAATCATCCGGAACGACAGACTAATCACTACTCCCTTCTCCTTTTTTTCTTTTTTAGAAGAAGAATCTCAACAAATCACCCACGCTATCGTCCGGAAATGTCTGTCTTGCCCACGTTGTCTTTTTTTCTTCGTTGTTTGTTTTTTTGTGTGTCTGTGTTTGTTTAGAGCCGCCATCTCTTTCTCATTCAGCAGGGGTCTCTATGAGGGGTAGTGTCTCGTAATCATAATTCTTTTGCAAAAATATATATTCTTGGGTTAGTAAACGAGAAGGAATCATAACAGGGCGATGTGATAACGGGTGTCAAACCAATTTACGTTAGATATAAATCCTCCGAAAATTCCCCCCATACTCATCCATAATGTCTCTCGGGATTGTGGAGCAGTGGCTATAGACATTGATAAAGTATTGCAACTACCTGATGGTCGTGAGTCTATTCCCTAGAAAAATCTTCTTGTTCATTCTTCTCTCGTGGATTCTAGTTCAGAAAATAAAATAGAAAGAACATCAAAGCGGCGATACGTAAGATTAAACGAATACAAGAAAGTCCAAAAAGGAACAGACGAGCAAGTTAATAATAACTTATATAATAACCACGATAAGAATAATAGCTTGAATAAATCAATGTATCGTTATTAATAAATCTTGCACAAATTTTGTCTATGTTCAGCATTACGGATACCGAATGCAAATAGATCACCAAAATATTTTGTCTCACTTGATTCCAAACACAAGAGTTGACATTTGATATAGATTTACAGTGGTCGTAAAAGAAATCTATGGTTAAGACCCCATATTCAACTAAAAAAGAAAAAATGTATTTGGGTCGGACTGGATTTGCTTTGCTATTCTAGCACTCCAATATCTTGTGCCACAGGAATTACAGAAAGATTTTCCCCTATGTCAAGACTCGGAAAAATCTTCAGTTGTGAGCTCATACCATCCAATAGCGGCACTCAGAAGCAGAGTTATAGCACTCTTAAAGCAGCTAAAAACAACAAGAACATCTTGTAGATTGAGAAGTAAACAGATGAACAATTATTTTTTGTGTGCGTATGCACCGAAAGAGTGACATGGAGTCCTGTAACCACTTGCCCACGTTGTCTATTCTAAGATCCCAAGTAAATATTTGATGTTGATTCGAATCGTCTTATCTAAGAGACGTAGCTCACTGATAAAGTTTGATAATTTAAAAAAAAAAAGACCAGACGCCTGTTTAAAACATTAACAAGCAATTCATATTCGATGGATATCATCATCATCATCATCATCATCAGCCTTTTAGCATCTATCGTTGGGTAGACACTTCCCGCCAGATTTGCCACACCTCTCTATCCTGGATGTACTTTCTGAGCCTATGTAATTCATCACGTCATCTTATTTTCTGCCGGTCGCTGTATCGCGTGTGATCTCTTGGGACCCATGATGTCAATAGTGACGTCCTACGATCATCTAACATTATTCGCCAGCTCATTGTTTTCGAATGGTCTCTGTTATAACCGTGACTCCTTCTTTCCCTCTAATATACTGTGTGATGATCTCACCATGTGATGCTGAACATCATTCTCTCCTTGCTTGGTCCTCAGTTTGAGGGTCAATCTTTTGGTTAGGTTCAATGATTCAGTATCAAATGTAACTATTGGGAGGATGCATTGGAAATGTGTAGATATAGTCAGCAACGACTCTTCTCTAATAAATAAAATAAAGAAATGATGGAATAAGACGACATTGGGACATTTAAAGGGTGCTTAAATAGAAATTGCAGAGTGACGGGATCAATCTCACGATCAGACTTCAAAATAGAGTTCTAATTTACTGCTTTATTTAAGTTTCTTCGGACTTCATTTTGTTCGTTTTATTGATCTAGATTTGGTCATTTCTTATTCAGTTCAACCGAAGCATTGTTCCATGTGTCTTGGTCCCAAGGGCGGGTCAACTGAGCAACTTCAAGTCTATCTGCCAGTTCTTAACAACTCTCTGACCCTTTGAAGCAGCCGGTCAAAATCCCGTATATTCATTAAAATACTTCGGGCAAGGGTATGCGGAATAAGGATGGCGAGGGTTTTCAACATTGTAATTCTCATCAAAAGGCATATCTTACCCGTTTACGACATACAACCAAAGATTTTAAAAATTATGCGTACCTACTTTGACTTGAGTTGATTCTCATACCCAAGCCTTCTTCCGATGTCGAAAAATTATCTAATAATTGAAATGACGTAACCATTGGAGATGGCGAAAGGTTCTATCTTCTCTTATCCGTTCATATGTTCGTTCGTTTTCTACTTTATTCGTTCAAGCACTTCTGGCCATACCGTTTGATCGACGGGCTTGAAACTTGGCATCGGTACTCTAAACATTAAAAAATTGTTATAAATAGAATTTATCCTGACTGCATTTATCCTTCTTTTGAAAAAATCCAAGTTTCGACGCTACAGTCATCCAATTATTGACTGCAAATGTGAATCTGAATTTGGTTTTAAATTTATGTTCGAATTATTTCCCATCGTTTCGACGACAGCATCGGTTTGATCAAGGTTTCAATCCCCGGAAAGGGTTTTTATATTTGGATATCTTTCTGCATTCAGATCCTATATGTGTCATTTAACCACATTGGATGATCAGTATCTGCAGTTTATAACTTTTGACACCGGGATAATACGCCGTAAAAGTCAATAATAAGTCATTTGAAACTCAAATTTTAAGAGAGATTTTGATCCTACAAAACTGTTCAAAATTCCGGACCGATTGCAATTCGTAATTTCAGATGCTCTGAAATCGACACCACTGATGTCACAAAAGCATCTCTTCCTTGGCGTGAAGTTTAGAGTGGTGGATGTGTGCCAGTTGTACGATGGCTTTTTTTTGCCTTTTAGTTAGCGGTGAATCAAGCCCAACCCAAACAACCTTTTACTTGTTTAGTTTTTTCATATTTTTTTTAATGGATATCTTTCTCTAACAGATACAATACTGACTACCAGCTGATAAATTTACTATAAAATGCAAGCGAATTAATCCCTCAATCACTTCCTAATACCTTATATTCCAGAAACATCGGAGTTGGTAGCGTATTCTTCGTTAAGGAGGTGGGATACCCAAAAGCCAAGAAATTAGGAATTCCATTTTAAATGATGAGCTTTAATATTGCCTCTCTAAGTCAGTATTGAAGGACAGGAAATTGCTGTCTGTTGTGCAGATCGACTGGTGCCATCAGAAATATGAAGTACTAGCATGTTTATTTTCTTCCTTGTTTTCACTCAGATTTTATCCATGGTTAAATTCCAGCACTGTCAGAATCACGATTAGACATTTCCCAAGCACTGCGCACTGTGAGGTCCCTCAGGCTCCCCGCTGTGAATTGTTAAAACTAATGACGCCACTGATGTTGAAGATAGAGCGTCTAGCAACAGAACACAGGTCATAAGAGGAGATTAAATGGAATGGTGCACCCAAATGGCCCTGGTAAAGTTCTTGATAACATAAAGTTGTTTACGGAAAATCTCTTTCAGAAAAAGGTTATCTGATTATCGGCTGATTGAATGCATAGAACATTACTTGTCCTGGACTGTCAAGATATCTTTTGAAGGAGACCGTGGTCGTGAAGGGAAATACACCCAACGTCGGCACACTGAGACCCCTGTGTCTTGCTGCAATCAATATGACAACTGATTGACTCAATTCTATACTACATAATTGCTGCTAATATCCTATAACAAATATTCCAACTTTTTTAAACAAATCTGCAAAGATTCTCTATACGCATCACATACTTGTGAAATTCACGATATCCATTGCTGTCACATTCCTCCCCAAACTTTTCTGTGATTTACCCCCTGCAAGGAACATGAAATCATTCGTTCACAAAAGTCACACATGCAAAATGTTTTCTTCTACGTCAGTACTTACAAAAATAAAAATCCATTTAAAAAGGCACCTTATTCCTTGACATGCATTATTCTATCTATTTCTCCAGTTATGAATCTTTTTTACTAGATCTCCTTATAGTCTGCGAGGATAACACTTCCTCACTATTTGCAATTTACCTTAAAGTTTGGCATTATTCGTCCCCACGATTTCAGGTGCACTATGTTGACCCTTTCGAATCGGCGTAGATTACACCGAATCATATTCATTTTATATCAATTTCTGAAGTGTTATGCTTTTTTTCCCAATCTAAATCGTTGGATAACCAGTTTCAAGTCTCCAAGTCTAAACTACATAAAGATCTTGAAATATTTTTATTGTTTTGTAGCATTGTCTAGTTTCTCAACTCTTCTTCGGAACCTTTAATGGCAATTTTCTCACTGCTCCATTTTCTAAACTACCCCCCAATGTCTTATAAGAAAATTTTTATCATTTACTTCCCCGAAATATCTCTCCTTACTTCATGGTTTAGATTTCATCATATAATAGTGTCAATCACGGAGACACACGGAATTTCTGTTGGTCATTAGGAGAGCCAATCAATTTCTCTCCTTGTGTATTACATATTTATAAAATCATCCTAACACATTTTGAATGTCATGATATTTCTTTTCAATCCTCTCGAAAGAGAAATCTCAACACTCATCAAACAATCAAGTCCCTCTGTTCAGATGTAATGTTAAAATTTCTTGCTGATAAGTTCCCAAGGTGAGTTCCAGTCAAATATCTTCGTACTGCTTCAGATTGGCGATGCAGACTTTTATCTCTAACCACTGGCACAGATCTGTCAGTTATTATTTCTTTTAAAACACGTATTATCCTCTATCTACTTTTATTTTCAATTGTTCATGGACTATTCCAATAAAGTTCATATTGGTCTACATTAAATGCTCAAAATGTGTTTTTTTAAATTACTTCTCTATTGCTTCGTAATACATTTCTCAATATTTGATATCTTCCCGACGTTCCCTGATGAAATTCGAAATATTTATCATCTAATTCTTTCAAAAATATTTTTCGAATTCCACGTGATATCCTCCAAACAAATCATCTCCAAATTCTTTAAAAATATAGATGTAATATCACACAGAATCTTCCAAACAGAGACATAGGGAATTTTGTCTCATCGGATGTGTACGATGTGCACTCCGTACACATGCACACACCAATTCCTACAGAAACAACCCCCACCCTGCAACTTCATACCGCCATTAGTACACCCATAGCTGTCTAGTATTCAACCCCTTATAGCAACCTGTCAACAAAATGTAAATATTGTGTAGGGCAAAATTCACCATCAACTTTTCAGCGTCCGTCCAAAATACCCACAATTCTCTGTAACTTACGCATTTCCATTTCCACCCTTTAAACATCGATGTTTCCAAAATACAATTTCGTTTTTAAGACTAGTAATCCATACGTTTTATAAAACATTCAATTCCAGCTATATCTCGTTCAATCAAATTATAATCATAGCAACGTCTAATTCTCCAAATATCTCCTCTGAACAATTTGATCGTTTATGAAAAACTCTCTAGTTCTCCAATGACTCTCTTTTTTCTAAATTTCGTCCGACATTCACAAGTTATGCACATATTTGACGAATCATATAATTCCTAAAATATCTCTTTCAATCATATTTCAAACATGGCAACGATTAATTCTCCAAACATCTCAAACCGATTCAACCGTTTGCGTAAAAAAATCTCCTCCAGTCGCTGTACTCCACAATTATTCCAACAGTCATAAAACTTGTGGATTTTTTATGATTTTTCTTCAATTCCAATTTAACAACCAATATTTCTGCAGAATTTCGTCAATTTTCCACTGAATCCTCCACCTTTAATTGAAAATCAACCAACAACAAAGATTCCTTGACCCCTAATGAATTCTCCCAACCTTACATCGCTCATGCAGACCTCCATCTAAATTCTCAGCAAATGTCTTCTGATCATTCAAGTATTCATAAAAATGTCTTTGGTTTTTCAATAACACTTATCTCTACTCTAGTCCAACCTAGCGATACTATGGAACAGGTTTTACTGGTTCACAAGATACCAGTGGCAAGGGATATATTTACCTGGCCTGGTAACATTTCCTCGCATCTCTTTCTATTCCGTAGGGAACTTTTGGTTCACCTGTATTGGTTGTATTTTCTCCCAAGAAAACAAAATTTTATATATTCCCTTTTATTTTGTTGCGCCTATAACACAAATCATTTTTCATGTAGTGCTTCCTCTACCGATTTTTTCTCTCTAAAGGATCAATATCTTCTAATATTTTAGGTCTCTTTGCTCACCTTACGAGTATTTTTTTCCTAAGGATTCCCCGCTGAATTGTCTGGCCCGACATCTAGTCTCTATTGTCTCATATAATAGCCTTGTCCGATTGCATGTCGAAATAACTCCTCCGTTTATTACGCAATTCTCTTAGTTTTCAAGACTAAGATTACTGATACGTTCTATTCCGCCTATCAGCAGTTTGTCCTCCATTCAAAATCACTGGATCCACAAGAATTTGCCAGCGAGATTGCATGAAATTGCAAGGCGGAGATATTGAATCATATCCCTATCTCACAAAGCCTTTTTCACTTGTCTTGGCAGCAGTGGGGTTTTTTCTGTTAAAGTCTGGACCCGATAATGAAATTACTATAAAGTTCTTCAGCTTCTTTCAAAGATCACACAATCCTGGTTACTGGTCATTGGGTCATTCTATTTCCTCATGGCTGCTAGTATAGGTATTATGTCACTACTTATTCTGGTCATTAGGAGGTTTGGTCCTTGTTTCAGGTTTCTCTGACTACTCGGGGTCAAACCAGAGTTTTTGGTCGTTTTTTTTCCCGGTCTTTTTTTTTTTTCAAGTCCGGCTCTCTTCGGTCACAATAAGTTTTTTTTTCTCTTGGTTCAGCCTCCTCCGGACTCTTTTATGCTTTTGTTCTTCTTATATTTCTGTGCATGAATGCAGCCCGTAGATTATCCAGGTATAAAATCGTGATCACGTCACTAAATCTGAAACTGCACGTTGTCGCCAGTGATCTACACCAGTCGTTCCCCCCGGGTCTCAAGCTGCGAAATAATAACACTGATGAAGGCCACGGTGTTGATGTCGAAGCGCATGGCAACGGAACACAGGGCACATGTAAAATTAAAGGGAATATGAAGTCAAAGTGCCTTGGAAATGTCCTTGATAACTAATGGTTTATAAACTGCCGATTCGAAAATCTGTAAAAAAAAAAAAGTGGGGTCAGCAGATCAATACTTGTCCTGGACTATCTCTGGCTTACTGTGACCACTGCAATGCTTATCTGAGTAACTGACCGACCAAAAATAACATATATCTCTGACAACTGACTGCAAGTTAACAATTAGCAAATAATTATACCTCTCCCTAGGGAAGGCGGGATTCGAGGGACTCAGGAATCAAGTATCTCCAGTTATGACGGAGACATCGTCAAGGATCACTTGTGATATCACCGACCAATAAAAATGCTACTCACAACCGACAGACCCAACTGGGTGCACCAACGAATCTTTGAAATCGCTGAAATTTCCAGCACCTACCAGAATTCAAATTCCCAGCTTCTCTTCAGCCGATGACCCCAAAGGTCAGCCAGCCACAAATCCCCGGCTCCCAGGCCGTTTTGATTCGCAGTTACTCGGGTGCTATGTCTGACAGTTATTTTCCCTGAAATTAGCTATTAGAAGAACAGTTGTAAATTTAGTTTCAACTAAATTTTAAAAAGCCTATTGTATTCAATAATCATTTCATTATTGTTTAGAAGAGTCAATTCTACACTTCCATACATGATTCAAGCTAAAATCCTTTAAGTATTGCACTTTTTTTAATCTTTTTTTAAGATCTGCCATCAATCTTTTTACGCACCGCATACTTGTGATATTCACGACACCCATCGTGTCACACCAGTCTTCGGGCAAAATTAAGTAAAAAAACATTAAAAAATTCCATATTTTACATGGTAAAGAAATTTATTACATTCATATATTTTAGAAATGTTTTTTTTTTTTTTCACTTTAACAACCTGGAAACTGTGACGGGTAAACCTTTTTAATGGTGTGCCACAGCACTCAGGGCATGTATTTTGAAGTTCTTCTGAATTTTTAACCTCCAACAACGAAGTAGGAAATGTTTATGTATTCGGTCGTGTCTCTGTGCCTGCTCACAAAATATTTCTTACGAGTTCTAAATAAATTTCAATAAATTTTGTGCAAGCTTTGGCAATCAGACGAGGAATAATCAGTTGAATTTTGACGCAGTTCCAGGAATAATTTCGGATTTAGAGATATTTTTTTCCATAAATCTATATACATGCTCATATCTGCCCTCCTGATATCTCGAAGAGATCTCAGTGAACGTCATAGCCTTCATGTGCCATTGTAGGCCATTAGTTGAGGCAAAATTTAACAAACTTTGAGGTGAATCCATCAATTCTTTTCTGATTCAGGGATATTTCCCATGTCGATCTCAATGATATCACTGGAAATTCCTAATTAATTCCCATGACATTTCGTCGAAGGGTCGGCCGTTGGCTAAAGAGAAAGTGATCAAATTTAATTAGGATCCGTCAATTTGTTTCTCGATTGAGCGATATTTCCTCATTTTGTTTTACTCGTTCCTGTCCTTACAATACATTCAACATATTCTAAATGAAATTTTCTCGAATGATGGATGACCTATGAACTATAAGAGAGATTAAATTTTAGGATGGGTCAATGAGCCTCTTTTCGATTGAGAGATTTTCCAATTTTTCTGCCCGAAAAGAGGTTAAAAACGATCGGTAAATAAAATTGCTAAATTTGAATGTTGAGAGGAGGAACTTAATATTTGCACATATTGCAAGAATCAGTTATTCTTTTTCTTAATGTTTTATCTTCATTCAGTTTTCAGTACGTGTCTCTGATTGCTGTCTAGTTTTCAAACATTATCCACACTTCAACACATTCAATGGAAGCTTCTACTACGTGAGAGCAATCTTTAACTTTGATTTGACATTTTTCTTTGACTTTCGGCAAACTTAATTAAGAGACAAAAAAAATCCGAGAAATTCAACCAATCCATATTTCACAGACGTGAAAAATTATATTTTTTTCTAAGATTATTTGTTCTCAATCTCTCAACGTTGACATTGTGTCAGGAAAAAATCTCTTCTGATTTGGCGGTCGGCCATGACACTTCCTGACCGAATCTGAAATAGAACCTACAAAGTGAGCGGGAAAAAGCGCGCGCGTAGAAAAATGTCAAAATGGCGGAAGGCGCAAATCAAATCTAAAAGAAATGGAATCTTATTTTAGTTGCGACGGGAAGCGAAGACCTTGAGACGCGCGACCTGGGACCTTTTGGCAGGAAATGGGGTTAGGGGTGAGACCAGTGATTGAGAGGTTCATGTAAGATAAGTCAAGTGGCTCCTGGAATTTCACTTGTTTTACACATACACGGCTTCGACACTCGGTTCATTCCTGCGAAAATAGGTGCACTCAGATGTTCCCATACACAGAAAAAATTTTTAAATTGATCATATTCGTTCAACCTAGATGTCTCAAATGTGTCTACGTGACTTTATTTTCTGTGGACACGAAACAATTTTTGCACATAACAAAACACCATGAAAATATCATTTGAACAAAATAAAATCGTGTGGGACTGCCAAATACGAAAAGAAAAATATAAGCTTAAATACGAAATTCAGTCACCGTAAACAACGATTTGTCAGAATCATGCTTAACCTCACATGGAGATATCACAAGACAGCACAGTATATAAAGAAGATAACAGGTGTCCATGACATGATAGAAATTATTAAAAACCAAAATGGCTATAGGCAGGCCATGTTGCAAGAATTAAAGACAACTGATGGACATCACGACTCGCAACATGGATCCCCATGGATCACATAACAAACCGAGGCCAACGGAACACAAGATGGAGAGATGAACTAGACGGATTCAGGAAATACTGGCTCTGCGACTCTCATGATAGAGAATTGTTGCAAATCCTTGGGAAGGTCTATGCCCTACGACGGATGTTAAAAGACTGATGATGATGATGATGATGATGATGATGATGATGATGATGATGATGATGATGATGATGATGATGATGGGAGGAAAATATTGTCAACAATGAAACAATTAAGAAATATGTTAGGTAAAAGGTCATATCTCCTAAGAGAGAACTTCCAAATGGAGTATGACAGCCACTAACAAAGTCCCGGTTCCTGTTCCATATGATCAACTCAGTCATCCATGCAAGTCTTTAGTCGATGGGAGACCAGGACTTTCTAACTTCAAGGTTTTATGACCACGCCCCGCCTTAGTAAAACAGAAGTATATCGAAGGGATACCTCCATACTTTTGAGTGTATCTAGTTAGCTGCCGAGTGCACGTCAGATTCTGTCCTGATGAAGTATTTACACCCCCTTCGTAGGACCCTTTGCGTGTGAGTCTTGCATAATAATCATTACACTACCTGAGCGGACTAGGAAATATATATTTGATAATCTCAATACCTTTGTCATCAATACTTTATCTGTGAATTTTTATATCATAACAGTAATAGTAACTTTGGCATGGTTGAAAAACAATGAAAAGATGTCTAATTGGAAATTGAGAGGAAAATGGCTGATGGGAGAAACACAATCGAAATTCTATAAAAACGAGAAATGTTTCGCACGTTTCTATGCTTTCGAAAGAAGCACAAAATTAACAACATTTTTATCTTGAAGTTTTGTCAGGATTATCTCCTAATCCTTATATAAAATGGATCGTTCTCTTATTACATGGAATTGATGTCAGTCGGTCATTAGTCCGTTGCTTGAAATTACCAAAGGTTGCGATTGGAAATTTTTCGAGAACCCTAGAGTAGACCATGACGTAAAATTGAAAGAATCTAAAAAGCTAGGGAAATATCCTGAGATAACCATAAATTTGTAAAACATGGGGGTGATTGTCTTATCACTCGTATAAAGGTAAAAAAACAAAGAATTTGCTTCAAAGAGAGACACATTGCCCCTTAACAAAATCAGACAACAGCTAGACATCAAAACTCACAACTTGGATCCCCAGTGATCATATGTGAAAATGTGGCCTACAGAAAGTAAGATAGCATGACGAGCTAGATAAACCCAGAAAGTACTGGCTCTCCTCAGCCCATAATAGAGAGGTCTGGCGAATCTAAAGGAGGGTCTATATTCAACGACGGACGCTAAAAAGATAACGATGATGATGATGATATAAATATATATATATATATATATATATATATATATATATATATATATATATATATATATATATATACATAAATCAAATGTGACTTTAATTGTCAACGCTCATTCTATGTTAATATATACTAAAAATTACTTAATATTTATCTTTTTATTATCATTATGAATAAGATAAAAAATATAATTTTTCAATTTCAGACATTTGGACACGAACCAAACATCTAGTTTTAGTTAAAAAAAAATCTAAATTTGCAACACTGAGCAAGGAAGTTTAGTAACCATTATCTAAATTGGCAACACTGAGCAAATGACGTAAGTAACATTTTATTTTGATAGTCATTGATGATGGCAAACGCTGCATGAGATGCTAGGGCATCTTCCGAAATAAAAAGACCGAATTTAATATTCTTTTTCTCGCCCAGAAAAACTTGAAATTCTTTTCATTGCTAATTTATTTCAAAATTTGACAGTTCTCGCCTCTTCTTCGGGTAAAACTGTCAAAATCTGACTAATCCACCGACCTGGAACCCTACTAAAAGATAAATACAAGACTGGCGATTTGGGATAAAGGTTGCAAAGTTTTCTTTCCTCGAAGATTAAATTGCTGTTAAAAGTTGCGCTCAAAATAACGCTTGAACTCCGTTTGTTATTGGAAATAAATTGTAAATGCAACTCGATATTTTTTTCGATCGCTGTAATCAGTCGATATATAATAGAACATAACATGGGAGGAAAAAAGGATGAAGGTGAAATGATCAGATATCAACTACCAAAAAATGCAGCTCTTTGCGTATCTCTTCAACGCGTTCGTTCGCCGTTTCAGAAAACATTATTTTGAAATTGTTTAAGCTATTTCCACACAGTACATTCAAACATTTTCTGACGGGTCATCCTCTGATGAGTGTCAGCTGAAAGAAACTTGAGGAAGTTTATTTAAAAAGACAATTTAACCACTTTCTTATTGTAACGCACTTGACCTCATTGGGTTTTGCATGCATTCACCGATTAACCATTAAATAGAGTGAGCTTGAGCTTCAGGAACCGGAAAGGGACACCAAGAGTTAAAAACGGCTTGATTGTGTACGTACGTGAGTATTTTGGATAATGTCTAAGTAAGATCAAGCGCCTGTCACCCCAGAAACAACCCCCAATGATGTATGACGACCGGTGACGGTGCCAATTCGTGTTCCATACGTCAGCCTAGTGAGCCTTGCACGTCTCAAGTCCGGTCGAGACCAGGACAATATAACAATTATTTCATGAGCAAACCTTTTTGCAGGATGCAAGTCCGTCGAACGTATGCCTTTGAATAGAAATTAACGAAGTTGTTTTGGTAAAAATGAACCTCGAAGTATGTGCTGTGGGCAAATGGTGACCTGCTGATCTCGCTAGCGTCCAGTTAAACTTTATAACTATATTGTGAATTGGAGCCCTCATAAAATTTGGATTTTTAAAAATCAAAACTAACCAATTTTTGTGAGGTTCGAAGGTCGAATAGTTTGAAAGCATATAAGATTGAAAGGGAAAAAATTTCTATGTCAAAGTGTGAACCTGCAACACCAATTTTATTTTCCTGAGGCCCTATCGATTTGGCTACTGAACAGCTATGACTTAAGAATTAAGAATTACTGCTCAAAAAGATTTATTTTAAATGCCTTCTCCACCCAAATGTCAGTAGAATCAAACAAATCAAGAAACAATTGTTTTTTGTGATGCTGATTCAAAATATATATGCATCTTACTCAAGTGAGTACGAACACATAATCTTTCTCTCTCTGTCTCTGTCTCTGTCTCTCTCTGTCTCTCTCTATCTCTCTCTATCTCAGTCTGTTCATATCTATCTATTTATCTATCCATCTCTCTGTCTCAATATGTTCCTGTCTGTTCATATCTTTCTATCTACCTGTCTCAGTTTGTTCATATCAACCTATGTATCTAACTTCATCTTTCTATCTATCTCTGTCTCCTGCACACACACACACACATACACATACACTCTCTCTCTCTCTCTCTCTCTCTCTCTTTCACACACACCCACACATATGTTAGTACTTCATAATATAGATACATCTTGTACATTACATAATACGTAGTAAACTGTATTGTATTTTATTCTTTTCATCGAAAGATGATCGTGAAGGTCAGAAGGAACCTTACAAAAGGTCAGTCAGGGGACCAAGTGGGTGAATAATCCGACAGAGGCTATGTGCCAGGTGAAACTTTTAAAAAAGGCTACATTGTCAGTCAATTTCCTTTGGTCATAGCTACTCGTAGATTCTTTTTAAAGTCAGACGCATTTGCAAAGAAAAAGAATTGTCGTGTACAAAATTTAGGCACCTACTCATAAGATACTTGTTTTTTCACAATAAGGAGATCATTTCTGTATATATCGGTAAATTGTAGCATAAGCGATTTTCATTCAATTTATATGACTTACCTCCAGTCAGATTTTCCCTCTTGGAATAGAAGAATTGATTTTATGGAGTAAATTCCAATCATTTTTTTATCCAATATCGGCTTTTCCTTTTACATCAGAGCACAAAAGGTGGATTCCAATCTAATTTCTCCGTGAAAAAGGGCGCCACTCGTCCAACAATATCAAGGAAAAGAGGAGAAAAAGAATTAAAATACGATTCAGCTTTCAGGTACTCATTCAGCTTACCAATCCGTCAGCATTCCGAGCCAGAAAAATGCAATCCACTCTGCTAGAGTTGGATGAGAATCTTTATCGGATATTGCACATACTAATAAACAGACCTTTCACGGTGCTTTTGGCATAAAAAAAATTCTCATACCTTATTTTGTTTATTAAACCAATTCAATGGAGAGTTTTTCTCGCAGCGAAAATGAACAACGAAAAAGTATACAAAATGTCAGGTTAATCACCCAATAGAGACCGTCACGAAGCCAGCGTCTTTTGGCAGTATGCCGTTTTGGGGGAGATCGACTAAAGAATTAGGAAAGAAAGCGACCCATAAATGAGTTACTCCACTTCCATTTTGTTGGGAAATGATCATTGAGAAAGTGTGAAGTTCCCCAAAAACCAGTGTCAACCTAGAGGAACAATTTAGCATAAACTCACATTGTAAATTGTATCCCCCTCATCCCAGAAAAAATCTTTTTTAGGAAGGGATCATATTAGATAATGCCATAAGAAACCTTTATATCTGACGAACACAATAAAACAACCTGAGTTGGACAGAGATTAGGAAAAAACTTAATATCAAGATATTTGAATTATAAAAAATAAATCACCCAATAAAAGAGCTTTACTGATCCATACATGATTAACATTTTTTACGGGTATCAGCTACTGATTATAAGAAGCAACCCTCTCTGTAATACAGAAGGTGACAGCAATTTGAGACAGAATATGAATTTTCTGTAAAAAAATTCGTCTCTTCCTCTTGAATGTTACTTCAACTATTTGTTTCGAATTCAAAGTCCATCTGGTCTGAACACAATCGCGAACAGATGTGTGCTTCGAATCCTGCATAGATAACGATAAAATGATGAGGTTTGGTTTAAGCCACTTTCTCATGCCAGACAATATATCTGGTTCACAGAATTATTTTTTGGTGATTCATGATCAACACTGGAATCCTAGTTTGTTTTTTTTTTGTTTGTTTTTTGTTTGTTTTTTGTTGTTTTTTTAGCTTTTTTTTATTGTTTTGCTCCACTGGAGAAAGAGATAATCAAAAGGTACTCTCTTTCCTTATCATATCACTTATTACACCCAAAGAAGGCAATAGAATTAATCGTCTGAAACGTTGTATTAGCATCAAAGATTGTAAGAAGAGACCAGATTGTTCAAACAGATGTTAGAATGAGGAAGTTCAGTTTCAGAGATGATAAATTATATCTCCAAACAATGAAAAATGTTCAAGTTCAACAGTCATGTTAATTAGCTTCTATTTACGTATTTGAGCAAATTAGTAATTATAAAGATCCTGGAAAAATTCCAATACCTATTAAAATCTTGCAATTGTATCCACAGTAATCAACTTTCGGTTTGCTTCACCAGAACTCTGTTGATCTTTCATATCGGGAACACATTCCCAAGAGATTTCAGTCTGCCCGGCTACTTACCCATAGCAGGGAGGGGGAGAATTGGATTCATGCCTTCCTCAAAAGTCAACCGTCTCCAGAGTTTGAATGATGCTGATTGAAAATTCCATACAATTAACTGTGACGCAAGTTGCATCTCCAATCGATTCGATTAGGTTAGTGCAAAATCAATTGTGCTTTTTTTTATCTAAAAACCTGAAGCTAATTTTTCACGTAAACAATTATTCAACCACCTTCATGGAATGCATCCTCTTAAAGTTTTTATTCTGATTATTTAAGCTGAACAGTTTCTTTTCACTTTTTACCCCGGTTCATTGGAGTCTATCAAATCAAAGATGGAAAGAAGCAAGAAAGAGCAATTGTTTTCGATAATTTCAAAATGTAAGGCACAGCATCACAATATCAGCCAAGTCTTTAGCCAAAGGACTTCAGCATTGGTCCCCAACATTTCCAAAAGGAGATCCTTGAAGACGTGGACGGCCTTCTGTGACTTATGACATCCATTTTTGAGCCATTATTGAGGCAGACCAACACAAAACAATTTGAGGGGGATGCAGAGGAAATAAACATTGACCATTCAATAGTTGCTCGATATTTGTACTAAATTGGGAAAAAAATTCTCGTGCGACTGACCCATCAGAAATTAAACAAACTAGATTACGAAACTCTACCTCATCCAGCTTACTCCTCAGGCTACTTTCCAACTGACTACCACTTCATCAAGCATTTCGATCACTTCCTGCGAGGGAAGGTCATCAGCAGCTGGCCAGCAGCTGAAAACACCTTCGAAGAATTCATTCTTTCCAAGACCTAAGATTTCTTTGCGTCCAGGACACATACACTTGTCTCTAATTGGCGAGAGTGTTCGCATTCCAAAGGTTCTTATTTTGTCTGAGCGTTTTATTCTAATCTAAGCTTACATATTTTGCTTTAAGGTTTTTGGCGAAAAAATATTTCTTTTGTATCTGCCTAACCAATTCAATTTATTCTAAACAAGGTACTGATTATTGTTCTCTTTTTCACTTCACTCGATAGCAATTGATAAATCACTCCCCCATGATATTACAGAACAGAAGTTGCTTGCATTTGTGTTCATTTCCCAAACCATTATCAACCTAATTCACTGGGGAGTCCTAGGATTAAACTTTTTGCCAACGTTGACTCTATCCCAGGATATCTACTTAATAGAAAACAATTACAATAGACATAAACCTCAGCGTTTACCCATATGGAAATTGTGAACCGAGTTTGGGTCTCACTTGAGTCGCTTGTACTTATGCCTTTCGAATAGGCATGAATTCACTTTTCTCCTTTGCTATTAGCAAATAGTAAGTAAGGCCGTCTACCATGTAGAGTAGTAGTTTCGAAAGTTCAAAAACTCTCGGATTCCTTTCATAAAGGGAATGTTAAGTTAGATCTCCTTCTTGACTTTTGGTTTTTAGATTAATTATTGAAGTTCAATGAAAAGACATTTTTGACCTAAATATAGATTTTAATACATAACAGCAAAATAAATAACCCAATAGTGTAGAGGAGTGTGAAGATCAGGGAAGAAAGGGCTCTTTTTTCAATAATTTGAGGTGCATCTTATATATCAGTGTGTCATGTCCCTTGAAATAAGGTTTGTGCTACTGAAACAACAATGAGGCCCTTTGCTTGAAAATCGATACTAAGTAATCGGTTCTCTAGTATTTTCAATCTTCACTGATTTATCAGTAAACGAAACCGTCTTTTAGGAAAACACGTCTTGTCTGGAAACAGAATTGGTACTGAATGCGTTATCAGAAGAAACATGAAAAGTCTATTATGAAAAGCTAATTAATGTCATTTTAGTAGTTCAGTTAGAATTGGCTGTCAGCCAGTACGGAACCTTGGCAAGCTGACAAGAAACCTTCCAAATGGTTCATTCACTGTTTGGCCAGTCAGACTGTTATCCTTTCTATATAAGATTTTTTAATGGAGATGTAGCTGGCCAAACGGTTAGTCTTTCAGAAAATGGAATCAACGAGCTGAGTTCAAACTTTGACAGAGACAATCTGTGTTCAATTTGCAGTAATGCCCCTGGGTGAGGTAGGGGCCAATATTTTCTCATCTCAGCCATGACTAAATATCATCGATAATAGCAATAACAATCAAAAAAGAATTTTTTTTAATGCTGTTATGTCATCTAAACAATAATTTAATTCAATTTTGATCTGTAGAGAAAATCAACAGAAAAGAAATCGATTTTCTCTCTTTCTCCAAAAAACAGAATCCATTTCAAGATGGATTTTTATAATAAATTGAGCTCTCAATCCCCACTTCGAGAACTGTAAATACAATCGATTTTAAACTTGAAATGCAATGTCCAGGGTTGATATCAACTTCGTACAATCAAGTTGTCTCTGTGCACACAAACACATGAACATTTCTCAAATCTTAGTAAGGATCTCAAGGTGTTATGACCTTGAAATATGACGTTCAATTCTTAATCATTTTCTTGTTGGACTTTTGAATTTAGTTTGACTTTCATGTCATATCATGACTAATGAAGATAAAATAATATCGAAAATTTCAACAACATTCATTATCGTCGAAGTTTTTAACTGCGACTAGATTCCCTTGCCAAAAACTGATGAGTCATAGACGTAAAACGATAGAGTACACAAAAATTGCTATAAAAAAACATTATTTAATATTAAAATGAGATAAGAAAACCAACTACCGAGAGACTTTTGACTCCTGAAAAAAAATCATCGCACATGAACGGACTGTGAGCATGTGTCTGGAACAAATACAAGATAAGACAAAAGGTGCCTCCTTTGCAGTCAAAGAAATGCACCAAAGAACACTTGCCACAGGAACAAGACAAAAAAGATATACACAAAGGACCATCGAATACACTTAGAACAGCACTTTCCAAAACAGAAAACTATTTAACAGAATCTAAACAGAGAAAGAAAACTGATCATAAAAAAAGATGCTATAGAGGGAAAAAGTTATGGAATGATATATGGGAACACCCAAAAAGACACGGCGAATCTGCAGAATGGCTAGAAAACATTAGAGTAGAACTCCATGACATAGGTCTTGGTGAAAAATTTGTACTGAATGAATCTACATCGGAATATATTTTCGAAGGATAGCCGACCAGAAAGCATCAGGGCCAGATTGAATCCTCGGAAATTCACCAAATAACATGAAAGACTCATCAACCAACTCTAAAATCAATCAAAGGTTGAAAGGATTGAAAAAGGGAACCAACCAAACAATTATAGACCGATCACATCCCTACCAGAAATGTGGAAAATACGTACAAATAGCATATACACACACATACACACACACACACACACATATATATATATATATATATATATATATATGCATATATATATATATATGTGTGTGTGTGTGTGTGTGCATGGAAAAAAGGATACAATTACAAAAAGAACGGAATGGGTACCGGAGATCAATCATAGGGAAAAATGTTTTGCTCTACTTTGACCTGATGATCTCAGAAGAAATAAAAAAATAGGAAGATAAATGTTGCAACGCGATAGATTGACCATAGGTAGGTTTGAAGACGGGAATTTTTGAGGGGGCTCTCAGTCCCAACTACTTTTTATACTAACCATGATACCAATCAACAGAAACAAAAACAACAAAGGATGCCAATTCTCTAAAACAAAGGGGATAGTCAATCACTTCATGTACATGGACGACATGATATTATTCACAAAGAAAAGAGAAGAGTTCAAAACTCTGCTCAGCGAAAAGATACAGCGACAGTGGTATTGGAGAAACCTAAGCTGACAGCAGTAGAAATATTTTTTTTAAAGTAAGAGCATTGAGGCAGATGGGATTTCTCAAATTTGACATGATAAAACAAGAAGAAATGGAAGAGAAAATAAGGAAAGAATACGTTAGAAGGTTGAAAAAAAATCAAAGAGCAAGTTAAATAGCAGAAATTTGATAAAAGGAATAAAACATGATCCGGCAAACGAGGAAGCTTATGACAATGCGCAAGGCCTTATTCTCCAGAGATGACACGGATAGATTGTATGTGAAGGGCAAATAAGACGGCAGGGGATTCATCAGCATAAAACACTGCGTCCATCAAAATAAAACTGAATTTCAAGAAAGTATGTGCAAGCAAATAATGAAGACATATTTTTTAAAGTGCCCATAGCAATGCATCGACGAAAAGAAGTAGCGATCGATGGAGCCGCTCAGCAAACAACAAGAAAAGAAAAATGGAAACAAAGAAACTACACAACGTATTCAAAAGCCAGCTACAATTCATTGCAGACAGGAGATCATTGACATGGCTATGCAAAGGAAACCATCCCATCCAAGCGAAAATACCAGACCTAGTGCACAAGGTGAGGAGAATATTCAAAATAATCGACGAAGCAGATCGCAGAGTAAATCCAAAAGAGAGTTTGAAGCTATAGAAGTTCCTAAACCTGGCAAGGGTACGGAAGGTGTGGAATATGAGAGCCAGCATACTACCAGGGGTAGTCAGTGCACTCGAAACCAAACCAAAGACACTGAATATGAGACTGGAAGAACTGGAGATAAAAGGAAAGATCGAAACTGTGCTGATCACAGCATTATTTAGGACTGAATAAATACTGAGGAGAGTGCTAAAATCTATGACCCAAGTTATTTGCAATGGCATAAAAGCCAAGAAAAAAGAATTTTTGGGACAGTACAAGGTACAGCACTGCTGTGATAGGTGAAAACGATCTGAGAGAACGGCTGGAGACCTGAAGATACTTATAATCAACTGATCTCCAGCGCTAACCACCTGGCAACTGATGTGATAATGCAAATAATAATAATAATAATGATACAGAAGGAGTATAAGCATAGACACGATAGAGTAGCAACGATGATACACTGGGAACTAAGCAAACAAATGGGATTCAACCATGTGGAAAAGTGGTATCAGCACAAGCCAGAGGCAGTCTTGGAGAATGACAACCACAAACTACTGTGGGACTTTGACATCCAAACTGACCACCTCATCCAGGCAAAAAGGCCGGACTTAGTAATAGTAGACAAAAAAAGGAAGGCCTGCCAAATAGTAGACGTTGCTGTGCCTGCAGACCATAGAGTAAAAAAGAAGGAGGGTGAAAAAAGGGAAAAATACCAGGACCTAGCAAGGGAGTTAAGAAAAATGTGGAACATGAAAACCAGGGTAGTACCGGTCATAGTGGGCGCACTAGGAACTGTCCCCAAAACGCTGAGGGAGAGACTGGAGGAGATCGGGATTAGGAGGAGGATAGAGACCGTACAGACCACAGCACTACTGGGAACGGCACGGATACTGAGGAAGGTGCTAGAGATATAAGTACTGCAACGAATTGTAGCTCTGTCATGATATGCGAAAGAGAGGAGACGCTAGCTGAAGACCTGAGGAGACTTATTGTCACTCAGCCTTCAGCGATAACCACTGGGCAACCGGTGTGAAACTGTTAATCGCAGAATTACTGCGACCTATGATTACTAGGGGAGGAGGGCTGGAGACTTGAGGAGACTTGCTGTCACTCAAACTCCAGCGGTTACCGCCAGGCAACTGGTGTGAGATTGCAAATAATAATAATGATAATAATGGCGATTACGAATGTTGTAGTGCTCCTAACCATACCAGTTTGTCTACAGACTTAGAAATTGGCATAAGTTCTCCGCTAAACATATTCTGAAGAAAACTTTAAAGCCATTTTTAAATCATTTTTTGAGCCTCGTATTGACGGGTTTAGAATCTGAAGGATCTACGTATTTGCAGATGAGTTTATTCGATCTTTTAGATATTTCCAAGAGGATAACTCCTGTGATATCATAATTAGATTTTTTTTCTAGCCATACTTATTCGTCAATGGATCATCTTTTTACACGACTTCAAATTTTGACGCTACGGTTGTTCAGTTACTGACTGTAACGGCAAGTTCATCTCTAATTTTTTTTTATTTATAGAATATCAAAGATGCTGCTGATTCAGGCTCCACAATTCATGTCAGTTGGAGTTTGCTGACTGCATTATGTCTGAGAATATTTTAGAGTTTCTGTGTATTTTTCAAGTGTTGGCTCCTTGAAGAGTCTCGACCAATATTTAGTGAGATTTGTCAGTTGATATGGAACTTGTGAACTACTATTCACTACGTTTTCACTGCTCCTTTGATCATTTGGAGGCTGAGAGCATTCTCAAACATTATCTCCACCCTTTCAGCTACGCCTTGGCAATATAGGTCCATTATATATATATATATATATATATATATATATATATATATATATATATATATATATATATATATATGTGTGTGTGTGTGTGTGTGTGTGTGTGTGTGTGTGAAAAGGTTGGAGAAAAAACAAACGAACGAAAGAACGAACATTGGAATTTTGGACGGTTTTGATATTCTGTGATCAAGAAAACTGACGATCGATCTGTTTGCAGACAGGAAAAAAATTAATAGGAAGTCGAATAAACAAAATCTGTCGTTTGTTTTTGAATGAAATATGCTTATAAAGAATACTCCTGCTGAAATATTCACACTATATATATATATATTAATAAATGGATAACTGGAGTGACACGAAAATCTATTGAAAAACTTATTTGAAATGTTTAGTGTCTAAAGCTGTGAAGCTTTCTATCTATCTATCCATATCTCTCTCTCTCTCTCTCTCTCTCTCTATATATATATATATATATATATATATATATATATCCGTTTGATTTTGCATTTTTGTTAAAAATACACAGTACTCCATATTTCACAAAAGGATCGTTATATGTAAATAACAATAGTTCAATGAAAGAGAAAAATGATAATTCATTTTGTTATAGGTGTCCTTATATATATATATATATATATATATATATATATATATATATATATATATATATATATATATATATATTTATATATTAAATCGAACTATGTATCTATACATGTATATATAGAAAGTTGTTTCTGGGTCTCGAACTTCACCGATGATGGATTGATTGATGGACCGATAGGAACGGTCTCAGGGAGGTACATCACAAATTTTGGGTCGATTTTATGAACTCCCTTTAGGGCCAAAAAATCCTGACTACAGAAAAGTATCTCAAACAATTAAAGTTTTGTTTACGTCTGGAGACAAAAGTATTTATTTGAACAAAGATGGTCAAATTCCGACAATGACTAAATCCTGTGAATAGTTAAATATATATTTTTTGTGATTTTATATTTGTAATACTCTCAGTATTTCTGGTATGTATTGACTTGTTTGACTATTTGCTTATATCTACGATTCTTTTGTGTTTAAAGTCTATTTGAAATTCTTTGTCTACGTCGGAAAGATACAATGCAGAAGAGGAAATTAGATATTAATGCTGATGTCGTTAAAGTTGAAGAATAATAGCAAAACAATCGATTTTTTTGCACCAGTGTTAAAATCTAGAGGTATGGCTTCTTTTGTACACATTTCCCTTGAGTAATATTTTTATTAAACTAATAGAGAACATTGTGTTTCATTGCGTGTGTCAATATATGCTCATGTATGTGTGCATATGTGTGTGTGTGTTTGTGTTTGCATGTGTGTGTAATGTAAGAGTCATTGTGCTGCTTATATGCTGGCTAACTTACTGAATTCTTATTTATAGCCTTTTAAAGGCTCCAGAAGCGAGTCCTTTAAGAGTCTGGTTTCGTATTTTTTATTGGTAAAAAGTATCACTTTCATTGATCCGTTTGGTCAATGATTTTAAAAAAATATTTTTTCTCTTTTAAATGAAATCCCAAAAATTATGTTTGCTCATTTTCGGCCTCGAAATGATCGTTTTTATTTTCGGTGCTATTGGCCATACATGAAAGTTGATAGTTGTACCAGTCGACCGTCTTATTGAAGCAATCTCTTTCGTAATCTTATATTCTTTTTCCTGACAGCGGTTTCGTAACTTTAGAAGTCGGTTATTCATTTGTCTTTATCCATGGGCTTTTTGTATCTATAGACAATGTGAAATTCTCTCCGTCTGTGAGATGAAATACAGAAGTTCACATCGTCAAGGTTGACAGAAAAAAAACTGTCATCTGCTTTTTGTGAGGTTGCTTAAGTTTGAAGATAATGCTCAAAATTTTGTAGCTATCAAATGTACGTGAATAACAGATCTCATTAGATAATAAATAGAAACCGCCATGAAGCCTACAACGTCTTTTGCCAGCATATCTTGTTCGGGGTGATTAATAAAAAAATAGAAAAGTTGATTCTCTCGCCTTTCGTCGGGGGGATTGATCACCGAAAAGTTCAAAGTTTCAAAGGGGAACTATGAAAACTGCTTGATACAAACGAAGGGACTGATTTAACATAAAAAAATTTAATATAAACTTATAAAGTAAACTGGACCCTAACTAAATGACCGTTTGGCTTTTAGGAAAAGGAATAATAAATAAAGGGAAAACAATTACTTTTTAGCTTTCCAGCTTCATTAGAACAGCCTGTACGTACAGTACATACATAACCGGCTATATCAATTAGAGAAACATTTTGATGTTGAGTAAGTTGATGTACTCTTCATCCACCCAGGACAACGAATTTCCTTGAAATCCTCAAAGGAAGAATCACTCTAGGGTAGCAAGCTTTCGGTAGAGCAAATTCAACCTTCAGGAACTAGAAAATCCAATCAGTCCTAAAAGGGAAGGATGTACATCCAACGCATCCTACTGATAGTCGCCCATGGAGCTGAAATCTGGAATCTAACCATAAGAATGACTCTCTAACTGGGAACCATGCAACGTGCACAAGAGAGAATCACGTTCAAAATCAAATTGAGAGATTGCAAGGTGATACGGTATATTAGAGAAGGAACAGGAGTTAGAAAAATCATAAAATCATTTAGAAAATTCAATTGGCAATATGTAGCAGAAATTTCAGACAACTGCTGGATATCATAATGTGGATTCCCAGTGATCACATGCGAAACTGCGATTGCCAGAATATTAGATAGCGTACCGAACTAGATAAGTTCAGAAAGTATTGGCTTTGTGTGTACAGATATGCGAAGGTATTATGAGCACACAATCGTACTGATCAGTTAAAGCTAGGAATGTATATATCATACTTATCTCATGAAAATGTTTTTGTCCTCCGTCTTCAGAATATTTCAGTTGAATAGGTCTGGTCGGTCACTCACCAGAAAGTATAACGTGACTGACGGCTTTTGACAATGTTGTGGTGATCAGTTAAAAAAGTTAGAATAAGGGTTGACCAATGAATAGATTACTCTTCTCATCTTTTGTTGGATCACTAAAAAAATTCAGATTGTCAAACAACGAGCAGAGACGAACTAGTGACTAATTTAGCATAAACTTACATTGCAAAACTTTATGGTGGAAATTTTGATAAAAACGAAAGAACAGAAGAAAACTCCATTGGTGTCACTTGAATGCATGCTACATGCATACATAACAAGTTAGATCAGCGTAAAACTGAAAAATCCATTTTGATATTTTTCTGGTGAGAGTTCTGCTTGGCAGTTTATTATTATGCCCTTTGTGTTATTGAACAGCTTACTGGTTTCATCACATAACGTACATCAAGGAGCAAAATATTCAAGAACTGAAAGTTTTTTTTTATAAGTTTTATTGTGAGTAGCATAGATTCACGTTGAAGGTTGAATGCCTATGGACTCAACAAGTTCAGGTTTTTTATTTATAGTTTTTGAGGCTCCAGAAACGATTATTTGTGGAGCCGTATTTCTTCTTTTTTTATCGGCCAGATTTTATTTGCTTGGTTTTTGTTGATTGGTCTGGGTATTCTATCTTTATATATGGCGTCAAATATTTATAGCTAGTTTAATCGTACATATTTACAAAAAATGATTTTTGCCCATTTGTGGTTGCACAGTTATAGTGTTTACTTCAGACGCTATAGGGTTACATGAAAGTCGAAAAATTGGCTTCTTGAATTTGATGTTAAAGTGAGCCGTTTATATCATATTCTTTAACGATTTAGTGTTCCAAGTAAGTTACAACACGTTTGCCTTATTGTTTTCGTCTGTGATTCATTTGTCTCTATATTCAATTTAAAATTCTTTGTCTATGTCGTAAGATTCAGTGCAGATAAGGAATCTCAATGCTGATATCACCGATAAAAAACAGTGGGAAAAAATAGGCTTCCTCCTGTTCGTCTTGAGACAAGTCTTCAACTTTTTGCAGACATTCCATTCAAATAATAATGATTGATCGAAAGTATAAACAGAGGTTGTATTCCTTTGTGTTAGTGATATGAGTTATTGGTGCATTCAAATGCCGACTGTGTGTTCAAGTTCAGTATTCTTATTTATAGCATTTAAGAGGCTCCATAAACGATTATTTTGGTGCCTGGAACCCTCAATTTTATTGATTGAAAAATTTCATTAGTTTTGTATGGATTGGTTAAGGAACTTTATCCGAACGAGCTAATGAAAAGTGAAGCCTCGTTATCGATATAGGGCTATTTGTTTTCATATTTTAAAAAAGTTCCCGTGGCTCGTAGATTTGCAGCTTATACACTGATCTAAAAGTTATAAAAATATTCAGGGAAATGGAACGAAATTCAAGGGATGCTATAGGCAATGAAGAAAAACATTTCACTCCCATTTTGTTAAAAATGAATTCCATTTATGAATTCTATAAAAACTGTAACGACAAAAGTCATTCAAAATGTGTCTTGGTATTTTGAAAAATGATAAAAGCGAGATATTTTTTCTTAAAATACCACCCTGGACATTTGGATAGAGTAGAATTGAATCCATTTCATCTCACTGAAAGGATAATAATGATATGATTATAAATGTTTGGATAAATACAACAATTGGTGCGGGTACAAACTAGTCTTGATGCTTTGCCAAGCAGAAACCAACGTTATTTCCGCATAGTATTTTTCTTTCAATTCAACAGTTTTAGTTTCAAATAAATATCATAAGGTTTTGATATGAGCGAGTTGTTTGCTACCTCAAGACAAACCCAGCAGTCCAAACATCAATGCAATCTGCTAGGTAGTTCCTCTAAATGTTACTCAAGCAGGTCTATCAAAGAAATGTTCAACTGTGCCTCCTCTCAATTTTTGGGGTGTCAAGAATATTTCCCCTGTTTTGATCCTACCCTCAAACGTCATTTTCTCTCATTTGAAGACTCGAAGTTGTAGCGTTCACCTCCAGTGTTTTAGGCTTTACATGGAGGTTGAAAATGCACTGGTCGATGATTCGGTTGAAAACAAACCTTTTTGCAATGTTATAGTCTTTTTTGTTGGAGTGTTCTTGGTATGTTAGGAGATATTCACCTGAGTGTTTCTTTTGTATCGAGAGACAGTTTGAAAATCTTTCTCTGCTTTGGAAAGATATAACACTGAAGCAGAAGTTCGATATCAATGTTGATGTTGTCAAAGTTAAGGAATGATAGCATAACAGCTGTTTTCTTCTTGTGCAGCTGCGAAAGTCTTGAGAAAAGGTTCAAACCTTTCTTCCTCTAATAATGATTGATAAAAGAAAGACAGAAATAAGCACATTGTGATACAATTTTACTGATTACTTGCTGTGATGACTCTGCCTACGCTTTAATCATCAAAATATCTGACTCTACGTACTTAATGAGAAGAAGGAACAACAATTTAGTATTGTTTTTGTTCACCAATTGTACAAGTGAAAAAACTACCAAAATGATTAGGCTGTTGCAAGTTTGGCACTTTTCAACATTGTTTCTACAGAGAGTGTTCACACGAACCATATTCTCTAATTCAACAACGCTCAGCTTGTGTACTGGTTTGTAACTGTTATGAGTCCTTTTGGATCTTTTGATTATTTATCCATTCTTGTTTCCATTTTGAACACATCATGTTTTCGTGTTCTGATATTCTAAATATAATATCAATATGCTATTTTAGGGGCTACTGTACCTAATTATTTAGCATAAATAACTCTCTACTGACTGAAAAATTGCAGAAAGGCCTTACTTAGAGCGATAAAACATAAACAAAAAAAGGCCCCATCGGCAATGACATAGATTAGCTGAAAATGTATGATAGAAGGTCTTTGCACTGTTCTTCTTGCTTCCCTCTCCTCATAGTAGCTGCTTGTAGAAAGGGTAGTAAACGACAAGTGATATACGACTGCGTACATGATGCAAGGAAGAGCAAGGAGTTTATGATGCAAGTAAGACCATTGGAATTTATAATGCAAAAGTTGATACATTAAGTTTGAATATTCGGAAATAAAGTGTATGGGCATGAAACGGTATTTTGCTGTTTGGGTTAGCAAAAATACACCCGAATGTGTTGTTGTACAAATCATTGTTCTTTAAAAATATGTTCGTTGAAAATATCGAATAGATAAACGCGTTGCTGTTAAACTTACCGTATACATCTTCGAAAGTTAATCAAAGAGCGAGATATTTAAACTTTAAAATATTCCAAAGATTGTATAATAAAGGATGCTGTATTTTCACGAGTAACATAAATCTTATATATATATATATATATATATATATATATATATATATATATATATATATATATATATATCAAGGTGAGAAAAAATGTTGAAAAATGTTTTTTTTCATCGAATGTTTCTATTCTTTCCACCTTATGCGTGAACGAGTGGTCAAAAAATAAACAGAAAAAGCAAAAAAATATACATGTTTTCTGCCAAATTCACAAAGGTTGTAAAAAAGTAGCAGGTAACTCAAACAATGGAGAGTGTTACCTACGCCTTTCAAGAGACAAGCCTGCCACGTAGAACCAAAACTGGTAACCCCATGGGGGAAGATCGTTTTGGTGGAACACGTCATCTTCTGAGTTCGACAGCGATCAGGAGTTATATTTACGTTAGAGGTTCGCGGCATAAAAGTTTTATTGTCACTATCCAGAATCAACAAAAAGTCATCTGATATATTTTTTTACTTTCATGGTGACATTCGAGTGCAGACTGACGAAGAAAATTAAGCTTCCTTACTTATACTTTTTTGCGGGATCTGAGGCGATTGTATCTGAGTTTTATTCTCCTATTTTCATTGTTTGATATTGCCTGAATTGTCAGGAGATTTTATCTTTTATGATTTGGATTAAAGAGTCTTCATCGTTTTTGTTCTCATTTATTTTTGGGAAGAGTAATTTTCGCTAATAGTTTTCATTCCGAACGCAATGGGCTATACATGAAAGTCGAGGAAGGTACCGGTCGAACGTTCTGTTGAAAACAAGTCATTTTTGTAATCTTATATTCTTTTTTGGAATTTTAGAAGTTTAATTCTTGATTTTTTTTTCTATTCTTGATTCTTCCATATTTATTGGAGTTCTTCATCTAGCCAGGAAAATATAACGCAAAAGAAGAAATCCAATAACAATGCTGACGTCATCAAATATGACGATCAAAGCGAAACGATCGACTTTTTTGTGGGGGTGCTAAAGACAGAAGGTAAGGCTTCAACCTTCTGCAGATATTAAATATTGATAAAC
The DNA here is from genome assembly GCA_963457665.1 of Thysanoteuthis rhombus. NCBI lineage: Eukaryota > Metazoa > Mollusca > Cephalopoda > Oegopsida > Thysanoteuthidae > Thysanoteuthis > Thysanoteuthis major. The sequence continues at coordinate 22,001,106 of OY735234.1, read as the reverse complement.
GGTTTTGTTTGATAATGAGAAAGAGAGATTAACGTAGTGTTAGCACAGAATTTGAATGATCTGTTAGAGCTAAGAAAGAGGATGCTATAATTATCTCTCGAAAATTGACGGTCTCCTTATCTTCAGAATTCTTCTTCTTTACGTGCATTCACGTTCAGATGCTGGGCAATTATGTATCCCCACAGCTTCCTTACCTTGGAAGATGTTTTTTTTACAATGATCATTACCTGATTAATTTTTTTTTTTAAGTTTGGGTCCAAAGTTCGGGGAAACGTTTTCATGGTTCAAAAAGAAAAAGAAACCCCCTCCTTTTGGGAGAATCCTAATTATAGAGCAGTTTCACTTATTCATCTATTTGCAAATAATTATAATATAAATTAAATGCAAAGGCAATGACTTAGAACCGAGCTTGAAGGTGGGCGATGGCAGTATTCAATCGAGTAAGATATTTCAAGAGCTGATTTTATGAAGGAGCTTTTTTAAATTCAAATATGTTCAGTTTCTTTAGGTTGCTGCTCAGTAATATTGAGCCGAATAAGAAAAAATAGTCTCGTAACATCAGATCCCTCCATCACAGAAATCATTGTTTTCATTATAAAGTTCTTTGGCAGATCCTAACACAAAACACTGAGTGCTTCAGAGATCTGGATGCCTGACCATTGAGTCAGATGCCATCACTAGTCAAATGCATTGAACAGGGCATCTTTCATGCATGGGCTATCACAGCCTCCTAAACAGCTTTTTTGTCAATTGTAACCTGGAGGGCGTCTATAGTACCCGCCTAAGAAGATGTATCAGGATTGCAAAAGAATTTGGGAACGAGGGTGGGATACTGAGAATAGCTGACACTGGATCGAAATGAATGGAGATGCTCTGTTATGGGAGGGTACTGCACGTTTGAGGAAAGGCAAACTACGCACGCTGATCTCAAACTCTGTCCGAAAATGTTAAGATGTGTGATGTCATTTGTCGTTCTCATCAATATTTTCTATCCTTCCCACAACAATACGACCTGTGGAGTTTGAGTTGAGGTGTGATGAGCTCTGAACGAAATAGACATATAAAACTGTACGACGATGTCCTTTCACGGATTCAATTAATCCTGTGAATAGTCGGACTTTTGTCTGCTATGTATCCTTTGGACCTCAATGGTCAAAAATGCCACCTAAGATCACATGGGCGGGGCAGCATGAAGCAGAGTGACCAGGTAAAGTAATCAGATAACTATCATCTGACAATATGATGCAATCATCTCTGAAATGTCAAGAGCTATGCATCAAAGTGTATAAACATAGGCACACTTGGGTTCAACAGTTGGCAAATTTACATCAAATATCCTCTGATTGAATTTTGAGAAAAACAAACATGTCAATGGGGGGGGGTCTGCGTTCGCACATTCTAACTAGACCCTCTTTCCTATTTGACATCATGGAATCATTATGAAATATCATTTACTTTGGAGTCTTAGATTTGGTACTATATAGTTTTGAAAATTCTTGTGGATAGGTTTTCATGGTTATATTTTCGCTTATAAAATAAACGCTCAAATGGAAGGAAAACTATTAAAATTTAACAGATCATCCGTTAGGTTTTTTTGGGGTTTTTTTTCTGATGAGATATATTCTCGGAAAGGAAGCGTTATCCAGGGAAGAAATTGGGGAAACACTGACTCAAGAGAAACAGGCTTGCCGAAAACAAAGTTTACGAAGTAGTTGGGAGGTTTTCAAAAAAGTGCCAGATTTTGCTTTGAATAAATCCAGAAGAAATTTAACTAGGTTTACATAGGAATTTATTTCTCAAATAATTACAAATCATAATCAATGTGATTTTATCTTCTTTTTGTACTTCATTATTTAACTTAGTAGAGGTATTGGTCTGATATATAGTGTCTATTTGAATCCATATATTCTATTTTGATCATCTGATATTTACATTGTACGCGTGTATTTCCTTTAAGTCTACTTACCTCATATTTTTGTTATTCAGTAAAGAAAAATGATTAACTATGATGTTTTGCAGCAAAAATGAATTAACTTGAGTTCGCAGATGTATTTTTGCCTGGGCTTAATTTCAAATTTCATCAATTTAGCCGAAATCTCTCAGATATATCAAATAACTTATAATTTCATGTTATTTTTCAAATTTAATCTTGCTTTCGAAGTGTAGTTTGAGACTAACGGATGTCCAATTGCATCGAATTCAACTTTGGATGTCATTGAAAGGATAGCAAAAATGTCTCAGTGATTTTTCCTGCGAAATATAAATAAAACAATATAGATATACATGTAAAATTGCTTCCAGAGGTTTTCTTTTCTCTTCGAGGATTACTCTTATCTTATATGTTCTTTAAATGAGAGAAAAATATGTCAGAAAAAGGTTTTGTTTTTGCTATCTTACGTTTCTATTTTTTCCTCTACAAGATTTGTGAACGTTTGGTCAAAAATGAATAGAAATATTGGAAGAATATAAAATTCCCTTACAAATCTGCTGAAGTAGCAGAAAGGTTGTCGGTATCCTGATTGCTTTAAAAAGTAGCCAACATCTTTCGATAGCCCACCTCGCTACTTGCAGCCAAATCTGACAATCTGGGAAGAGAGACCGTCATGATGAAGTGCATGGCATCTTCTGTGTTTTCCATTGAGAATGTGTCAACGCGAGTGGCTTGTGACGTCAAAAGGATTTCTTTCACTATACACTACCAGCAAAAGATGAACCGATATTCTGGACTGAATCTTTCTTTCTTTTGTACTCAGAATAGAAATAAAAGTATAAAAACTGACCATCCATAGTTACATTAGTTCATAAGATAAGTTCTTCTATCATTCCACACATTTATCGAGCTGTATCAACATCAATGTCTAGTTACCTACAACAATGTTTCAATTTATTTGAGGTCGTGAGATGTAGTATTTATATTATCCCATATATTTCTTAACATCTATCTTCAACATTTTTCTTGTTGTCTATTCAAACGATTTAAGATATCTGGCGTTCGGAAATAAATTAATCTCATCATTCAACACATACTTTTGATTAGGAATTTCATTGTTTTCCTGTAACTAAGTTATCTGAAGTCATAGGATTAAATTAATTTTTATTATCACACTAATCTCTTGACGAGAATCTTCATTTTCAGTTATATTTACCGCAACGTCTCAAGTTATCTGAGGTCATGAGATTATTTGTTTCTATTTTTTCCTCCACATAGCGGATACAATCATCATTCTCTCGTTATTAAGTACATTGCTTCCAAGTACTGGAAGTTTTTGGTAAACGAAACAGTTCCAATTTTTATTTTACTCTTAGCCGACATTCCTCTGCTTTAGAGCAACAAAACATACGTGTTGAAATAATTGTTGGTTTGTACAATTGTTCAAATACATCTCTTCGGTGACTCTCGATGATACTTATCATGGAACGATTTTTTCAATAGCTGACAGTTCTGTCTGACAGGAACCAGATTGTCGATTGCACCGAAAAATTCTACTCCTCCAAACAAAAACAAAACAATGAACAGGATGCACAGGTCACAAGAAAACACTTCAAAGACTTCCCAGAAGTTACGTCCTCTGAATTGAAATAAGTAAACAGTAAAAAGGAAGTCCCTGGTGCCAGAAAACATCACCATCGACCCACTAAACAAAACTAGTAAGTTCATCACTAGGGACTAGCCACACTATTGACTTATATTTTTAAAAAATAATAAGTCCTTGAAGATTGAGAAATTACAATCATAATGCCGTTACATAAAAAAAGGAAACCAGGAAGACATCAACAACCACAGATTAATAAGTCTACTCAACTGCAATTACAAAATTCACCAATGTTATCACCAAACAAACCACCAAAATGCTAAAGTAACCAGGGAAATGAGCTGGCTTTAGAAGGAGCTACTCAACCAAGAACCATCTCTACTTGATAAATCAATCAAAAGTGACAGTGGCCACTTGCATTTATGGACCTAAAAGGGCTTTCATCTCAATGTTGTCGATGCTATCATTCTACAGGTTTCACAACCAGTATTACAACATATATACTGTCACAGCAGCTCCTTTATCAGGCTAAAGATTTAAAGCCTCCTCAAAAAAGTCGCGACAAGGTGATATCATCTCACCGAAACTCTTTACAGCGAGATGATCCTTAGAAACCTGGCCCGGGAAAATAAAAGGAACACAATTGATAGCGAATACTCAAGTGAGCTCAGATTTGCAGATTACATCATTCTTTTCCAGAGAACATCCAGGATCTCCAACAATGCTAGACGAACTGAACAAAGAAAGTAAGAAAGTCAGCCATTGCATGAACTTCAGCGAAATAAAGGTCATGGACAACGAATCTGTCAGAAATTAAAGCAACACAATCAAAATCGAAAAAGCAAAGCTGGAGAAAGTAGACCAGTACATCCACCAAAGACAACAAATATCCATGGAATACTCAAAAGAAGAGACCAAGCGGAGAATCACAATAAGATTGCAAAGCTTCGGTAGAGCATGCCGACCTTCAAGAAAAAGAAAATTCCATTTGTTCCAAAGTCACTTATGGAGCTGAAACATGGAACCTAATCAAAAAACTTACTCGCCAACTGAGAATCAATGATCACGAAAGTTGTGGGGAAGGTTTTTATTCTTGATATTTCTTATGTAGAAATCTACCGAAATCGAAATCATGGCTTGGCTCCACAAACAAAGATTTTAAAAGGTTTACTACGTCTATCGCAGGCCCTTACGTGTTCGACAAGATTTATTGGAGATTAAGTTAATCCCACTGAAATTCCCGTAATCTGTAATAGATGGGTTTCAAGCTCTTATCAGGACGTATCTGCGATCGAACATAAGTCAATCGGTTCTAAGTCGACGTATCATTTGAACCTGGTTAATTTAAAGTGACTTGAACATATATTGACATTTACCAATATAAGGGATTCAAAAACAAGAACCATAAGTTCAACAATGCGTCCACCGTCTGTGGTAGTAGTAGCACGAAGAAGAAGGAAGGAGAGCAAGTAGTCATTCTTTGATTCGATTGACTCTTATACTCGTAAAAGTATTGTTATATTGAATTATTCTGCAAGTTTTGCTTCGATAAGAATCGTAACTGGCCACTTTTGCCTTTGGCTTTCATGCAGACCTTGGATATTCAACTACGACGTCATTAACAGCTGGTAAAAATGATTGGAATAGATGTCACACCTTTCAATGAAGTCAATCCTAATAACATCGTACCTTTTAATGACATGACACCTCTTCATTCTTTCCTATTTCCTTTGTTTAAGACAGATCCGCCGACCAAAAAGCGTCTTATTGAGATGTGGAGATACACTTCGAAAAAATTTATACGACATAAATGAAAGCTGAATCCCTTGGGTCATCACAAGTGGCCCGTTTGAATATTAAAAGACATTTTTAAAAAGCAGCAACAGATAATTTGATAAAACTATCACCTAAAAAAACGATAGCCATGAATTAGTTTGGTTTCCTAGCATAGCGTGGAGCTATGCCTCCGTTTCTTGGCAATTGGATGTGTAAAGAACGCGGATACACGAGCCATTGAAGTATGTTTGCTGACAAGAGACAAATAAAACGGGATACATGTGTCCCAAACCCTCTCCTCGAACGTTCAGAGGGAAATGCAATTTAAAAAGAAGATTAAACTCCAAGTTTTGTCTTTTGCTTTTTTTTTTTGTTCTTGAAAACGACAACCAAAACCCTCACCAAATATCTGAATAAAGGTTTCGCTCAGTTTTTACGTCTGGCTAGCTGGCTAAGTATGTATCACGCGTAAAACCCACACCAATATTGCTAGAGGGCTACAAAAAATTCCAACATTCAACCAGTATTATAGAAATAGAGAAAACGTTTTTGATTTTTTTTTTTTTGGCTTTTTAAATCCTTCTGTCCGTCGTAAGTTTTTTTAGGGGAGTGTAAATTTACAATAGAAGTTTATGCTCAATTGATCCCTAGGTTGGTATCTGCTTTTTGAAAATTCAGATTCTTCAGTAATCACTGCCCAACAAAAGGCGAAAGAAGTAACTTATTTATTGATCACCCTTTATACAGTTTTTAGCTGATCACTTCCAATGCAGCATGCTACCAAAAGACGGTTTTTATTGGGTGATTAACCAGACTTGTTAATCGCTTTTCGAGCAATCACCTGTATTCTTTCCAACTTTACTTCTTCACTTCTTCCTTTGATTGCAGCTTTTTCTCTTTCTTTCTCTTTCTAAACTACTTTTTTCAATCCTTGTTTCTTTCATCCTCCCTTCCTTTCTTTCAGTCGATTTTGTTTCTTTCTTTCTTCTTTTTTCCTTCCTTTTTCTCTTTCTTTATTCCTTCTTTCCTTGTCTTTACTTCCATTATTATTTTTGCTCTCTTCCTTTCTTTCTTCTGGACACTCTGTTTCTTCCTTTTCTCTTTCTTCATTTGCTTTTACTTCCTTTTTCTTTTCTTTGTTTTTTCATTCATTGCTTCCTTTCTTCCTTTCTTTTTTTCTTTCCGTCTTACTTCTTTTCTCTCGGTAGCTTTTTGTTTTTTCTGTCTTTCTTTGTTTCACACCCTTTATCTTTTTTCATCTTTTCCTACTATTCCTGCCCGTTCTCTCTCTCTCTCTCCCTCTCTCTCTTCCTTCTTTTCTGCCTTACTTTCTTCCCTTTTCCCCTTTCTTTATTCTCTCTCACGGTTCTCTTTCGTTTCCTCCTCTTTTAGAAACCGTCAATCACAACTGTCTTCAAATTATCAACTTGGGTTTCTCCAGTTTCTAAGTTAGTCTGTTAGTAAGGCTGACCATCTGCGTGTTTATTAAACGTACAGGCCGCACCAACAGAGATATAGAGCTCTCATTTTAAATATTTATTCTTTATTATGTCTAAAGATTTTTTTGTGGGGGGGTTCCAACAGGGGGACAAGACAGTTCCATAAACATTCTGATTTTATGCCCAATCAGTCCCTCTATTTGTGCCCAGCAGCATTCACTTGAGAAAATTCAGTCTTTTTCAGTACCAAACAAAATGGAGCTTATCCACAATCACCCCTTTTTCTATTCTTTTAATTTATCACCCTCAACACGACGTGTGTCGATCACCTGATGGTTTCTATTGAGTGACTTACCAGCTCTGTTTCTTCTTCTTTTCTTTTCCCAACCGGACCAGTTTGATTTATTCCCATGGAAAATATATCCTAATCAGATCTAAACTGTACCCGAGTCTTTATTCTCGTCGGCAGATAACATAATTAATTTGTGATTCTATCATTTTTCGTCCGTCATTTTTTTCTATTTAAATGCCAAAGACTCTGTTGACCCGATAGCTCAGTGGTCAACGCTTTGGACTGGATTCTCTTGAGATGCGTCTTTCAACCGGGGTACTACAGACCCTTTTCAGGGGTTCTGTGGGCAATGTCATCATTATAAGCCACAGTCTTTTTAAATCCCACTAATCCCATTAATCCTAAAAAGAAGACTTATACAACCAATGCATCCTCCGTATTGTAGTTATTGTGCTGAAACATGGAACCTAAGCAAGAGACAGATCTGCAAATTGAGAACCATGCAGCGTGCACATGAAAGAATTATGCTCACCCTAACATGGAGATATCACAAGATAGTACACTTCATCTGAATGAAAACAAGAGTCAGGGACATCATAGAATCCATTGAAAATCTCGAATAGCAATGGCCTGGCCATGTTACAAAAATGGAAGACAACCGATGGACATCACAACTTACGACATGGATCCCCAGAGATCACCTGGGCAACCGAAGCCGGCAGAGTATTAGATTGAGAGACAAGCTAGATAAGTTCAGAGAATACTGGCTCCGTGACACCCACGATAGAGGAGTGTGGCGAATCCTGGGGAAGGTCTACGTCCAACAACTAATGATAATGACTGGTTGAAAGTCTTCCCAACTCTTTTCAGCCTTATCATGTCAATGCTAATATCTACAGTATCTTACAGGCAAAGCCTTCTATTTCATCTATACACCTTATATTTGGTCTTCTCTTAGTGCTTTTGTCATCTTTTGAGCACCAATCTCCTCAGCTTCTGCATAATCCCTGTAACGTGCACAGCTTATCTCCATCTTTGTCAATCAATCACTTGGTGAGTTAGTGGAGGGCTGCATCGCCATTGATAGAAGACAATGTCCCTCCGAGCTTTCCTGATGCCGTCTATCAGTCTCTTTGATATCGATTCATTCTTAAATTTCCGATTTTTGCAGGTGTAGGCATGTTACATCTAGTTGGTATTTCCTTTTTGAAAGTCCTGGTCTAGTTATTTTTTCTCTCCATGTTTCACTGTTAAATGCCTTACACATTATACGTTGCTAACTGGAGTTGGATGTCTCTCATTCAGTTGATATGGTGTCTTTGTCTTTGTCTGACCGGTTTTTGAACTGATAATTGATGATTAGTTAATTTTTCTTTGGCCAATGAAGAGGACACCATGTTGCCCGAACTATTCGAAAATATAAAACTTGGTAAAAACAAATTTCACCCTACAAACTCTGATACTCAATTACTCCTATGATATATTTCATCTTGATCTGCTCTCAGATCCATATTAATCTTTTTTCTTTTTCTTTTTCTTACAGTTATTCTGCAGAATCCCACAAAGAGGCGAGAGTAATAGAAAAAGTAAGGAAAACACAGGAGGAAAATATCTGAAAAAAATTGTTTTCAAATTAATTTTCCAATCTTGGCGAACCAGTTTTTCGTGTCGGCCAAATTCGAGATAATAGCAAAAACTCATGTTCTGTCCGTGGGGAAAAGTCTGCAAACAAGTTTATCGACAATCATGATGGAAAAATTTTTATAGTTCTACAACAAGAAACAAGACCGAATGTCGCACTCATATATATTTTTTCAGATTGATTTTCATTTGGAATAAAATAACCGTAGCCACCAAAAGTGGTCTTTTCATATGTGTGTCTTTCTGTGTTTTTGTGCGTGTGTGTGTGTGTATGTGTGAGTGTTTATATTTGTGATCGTATGTTTGTTTACGTGTTTGAGTAATCCAGTGCTCCTGGACGTACAGTTTTGTCTACAGACTTGAAAATTGGTACAAGCCCTCCGCTATATCTTTCCTAAACCTTTTCTTCTATTTTTTGGGAATAAAAAAGATTTCTTGAAAGGCTTTTTTACAGGTTCAGTGATAACATCTGGATTCCTTGGAATTTTTTTTCACTTCTCAGTTGTTTTTTAGTGGTACACACCAGTGATGTCACAAATAGAATTTATTCTGACCATATTTATTCTTCGATGGATTTTTTTTTTGCTACTTCAAATTTTGAAGCTATGGTCGTTCAATTATCGACTTTGAGGTTGAGTCCTTATTTTTATCGATAAATAGATTTTATCGATACTACTTCATGACCATCTACTTTGATGACTAACAACAGCATCAACTACTGATACTATAAGCGTCACAGACACTGTAGGGAAGGACAGGGGAGAAAAGAAAGTTAGGTAGTTTAATGACAGGATAGGAAAAAAGGGGGGAAAACGGGTGGATGGTTTGGTTAAGGGTGAGAACAGTGAGAAAAATTAGGTATTTTGATAGAAAGGTAGAAAAAGGAGATAGAAAAGGAAGATTTATGCTTTAACGGTCGAAAAGTAGGAGGTAGGAAAATAAAGTTAGATAGTTTGATAAAAGGATCGGTAATGAGAAAACTGATGGCTGCATTTAATACTGATGTGTAATTGATACAGCTGTTATATATGTGACTGAGAGTTTCTTGGCGTTGAGTTCCGTCGCCAGTGATCTGCTCTATGCCGGATGTTTCTTCATGCATCATGCTGTGAGATGTTAACACTGATGAAGTGCTCTGGTGATGATATTGAAGCGTGTGGCAACAGAACGCCTGTCATAAGTGGTATGAACAGAAAGTCAAAACGTGCAACCGCTTGCATATTTTTAGTCCCTACCAAGAGCCAAGTTCCAAGCTTTTCATTGGTGGATATCCCCGAAGGCCAACCAATCCCAAATCATCGTTTCTCGGACCATTTGATTCACCAAAGTACCCCGACAGCATCTTATTTTTGTGACCACAAGTTTTGACAACAAAGTCAACCTCTCTCATAACAGCAATGATTTTTAACCTCACTTGTTTGTTTGTTTGTTTTTTCGAATAAATATTTTGATATTTGGCCAATTTTTCTAGACCGAATATTATTTTCCTGAAGCAATATTCTTTTGCATTTTAAACAGATCTCCGAAGAACCTTCGTACTCGTCACATATTTGTAAAATCCTGGACAACCTTAAGGTCATAGTTGGTTAGGATTCATACTGTGGAATATCTCGACATCTTCTTCCATACATGTGCATCCCCGGGAAAAAAATCAATACGGATCCCAGAAAGGACCAGGGTGAAAGATACTGTGTCAGTGATTAAGCAACAAAAATAGATATCAGGAACTATAGGCTTTTACCTAAGAGGTCACAGAATATGCAAATCCTCATTATTTAGATGAGGAGGGAAATAAATCAAAAATACCTTCAAGAACCCCCACTACGAGAACACTTCATACAGAATACTAAAAATGTAAAATACCAGCCAAAGAATCAGTAAAAAAAACAACGTCACAACAAATAACAACATTGTACCAACAAACTCACTAATCATGGATCTTACTAGCAAACTAAAAATCTAGACATACACACCAGCATCAGTACCTCTAAGACTATTAAAGATATGATCAACAAATCTCATAATGAGACCCATTCCAAAGCAAACGTATATGCTTCATCCCACTATATCGGTGAAACTTTATATTGGTGGAACCAAACAACCCTCAAAAGGAGTATATGAGCACCACGGAACATTGAAAATATACAATCATTCAAACATCCCTACAATACACGGAAACAAATTAGCCGACAAATTCAACTTTAAAAATGGTTGCAATATACGGAGAGAAAACATGGATTGAAGAAAACGCATTCCAAAGTGTAATACCATCAAACAAAGTCAAGATTCTTTCTCAACATTACCTCAGACGAGCCAGAACTAATAGTTACACTATGTAGACGGTCTATCAAAAACCATCGTTGGTTGGAGCTAACACACACACATGAATCTAACGACGGGCAATCAGATAAAATCTTTCCAGCTGTATCACACGCTTTCAGATTCATCCTCTCATAAGGCATGTAAATTTATACCTACGCAACAACTTCACATAAACCAACAGGAGTACTCAGTCGTAGATAAAATGATGATTTATCATAATTAAAAAGCCGTTGCACATCCCGAACCACAATTCTTGAAAGAGACGCATACATCAGTTAACCAACGATAACAAAACTAAAACCAATTGAGTCTCTACACCGATTCTAAGTCACCACACTGAACACTCATTAATCCATCATGGCCAATTAGATTTGATAACGTTGACAGCGAACCGGAAATAACACCAACAGCTGTTCGAGACCTATAGACTCCTGTGCGTCATCTTTGTCGATCTGACGAAGATGTTTGACACGTTAAGTAGATATGCCCTCTAGATAATCTTAGAAAAATTAGGAAGTTTTTCACCATGATCGTCCAATTCCACAAGGTGCGCTTAGGTCAAGTCAGATGTGGTAAAGATTTCCCTAAAACTTTCTCAATCAAAGATGGCGTCAGATAAGGCTGTGTGCCAACTCCACCTTGTTTTCAGTGTTCGTATGCACGATGCTAAATCAGCCTACAGAATTGATGGATTACAGGGACAACGTCTACATCTTCGCACGGAGTGACAGCAGCCTGTTCAATCCGACACGACTCCGAGCACTCACCAAAACTTCTATACAGCTAGTCTTGGAGCTCCTGTTCGCTACTGACGTGACTCTAGTTGAAGTAACCCTCCAAGAAAACGCCCTGCTATGCAGAAATCACAAAATTGTCTGAGTCTCTGTCTGTCCGTCTTTCTCTCTCTCTATATATATATATGTATAGATAAAAGCAACTTAGATTGCTGCAACGTAATCTCTTTACGCCCTCCATTACCTTGTATTGAACTAAGCTAAGCTTCATGAATATCTATATATAAGAATTGCAAAGGGATATGAATTTATAAATATAATTGCTCAAAACATGGCAATAACTCACTGGACGCCCATCGTTTGCGAATTCAGAATATTGCAAAGATCGGGCACTTCCATGTCTCTAAAAGCTTTGAATAAATAGACTTACAAGCCAACTTAGAGAAGGACAAACATTGACTCCGTACAAATAGTTGTCGTCTTTGGAACAAGTTGTAATCTTTATTTAGATAATCTTGGTTGGAGTGCAAATCTGAGAGTGCAAATCTGTGTATAGGGGTAGGGCAAGTTAAGGTAGACATTTGATTGGTTGTTTTGATTTGAAGCACTGATTTGCCGCCTCCTGGGAACGAAGAACTGATCTTGAACGAGGCCGATCATTATCTGTTGGTAGAGAAGAGGTTCAATCAGTGCTTCTTAACCCTTTTTGCTCCATGGCTAAAGTTAACGGCAGAAAAAAAATGATGCCCCTGTCACTATGATAAAACTTATTTGATGTTAAAAAAATATAATCATAGCTGTACCTCCCACGGATGAATCATAGTAGCCGGGGCGTATATCAGAGCTAACTATTCTATAGATTGTCCAAGATTATCCAAAAAAGAGAATTTTGGCATAAAACTATCTAAAAAAAGGTTGATATTTTATCCAAAGTTATCTATAAAATGCTAACGCAAGATTTAGTTACTGATTGTCCAAAATGACCCAAAAAGCACTTGAAAAAAATGCAATTTTAGATGGTGCTCAGTGGTGTACTTGTGGAAATTTTCACGATTTTAACTCCCTAAATGTAAGTGGGGGAATCTGGAGACACATACACACATATGCACACATACATATGAACGAAGAGTGAAATATTTATTTCCCTATATGGCTGGTTGGTCGGTTGGACCATATTTAATATTTTGCTAAATTCAGAAATTTAGAACAATTTACAGTTTTGAATCAACCTGGAAAAAGTTTAAACAGACAGAAAGAACTTTGGCAGGAAAAACACTCAATCAAGTTCTAAAATGTTCTATTGAATATCGCATGCTTTTCTAATACCACTCAAAAATGTGCAATATCATCAGGGAAATATGACAAACGGGCTTGGTTAAACATACAATAAAACTGTCAAGAGACGACCGGCTTTGGGCAAGATGTCTTGAAGGGGATGATCAATTAAAAAATTTGAAAGAGAGGTGAACAATGAAAAGTGTCGTGAATTAGGAAAAAAAACAGGCGAGCACAAACTAAAGGATCAATTTAGCATAAACCTACATCGTAAATTGAACACCCTACTGAAAACCTATCCAGAGAGGGAACTTAAAGAAAAAAAAACATGCTTCTAGGCATTATGATTTTAAAAAGTTCAGCCCTCTAGCTTTATTGGTGCAATTCACCAGACCTCTTTGCTATGGTCATTGCAGAGCCAGTGCTTTCTGAATTTGTCCAGCTCGTCACACCATTTTACTTCCAGTTAAACACTATTTTGTGTATGGTCTTTGGGGATCCAGGTTGTGAGTCGTGATATCCAGGAGTTGTCTGACATTCTTCCAACTTGTCCAGCTCTTTGCCATTTGTGTTTTCTAATGATTTCTATGGAATCTCAAACTCCAGTATTTTATCTCATGTATTATAATCTTACGATCTATCTACGTGAGGTTGTGCATGATAATCTCTTGTGCATGTTGCTTGGTTCAAAGTTTGAGGGTCAATCGTTGGATTAAGTTCTATGTTTCAGCTCCGTAGGTGACTATTGGGAAGATGCATTGGTTGTATGCCCTTCTTTTTTAGACTTGTACGATTTATTTTTCTCAAAAGTCGAGCTTGCTCTACCGAAAGCTTGCCGACCTAGTATGATTCTTTGCTTTATTTCTTCTTCTTCTGAGTATTCCATGGAGATCCGTTGTCTCCTTTTTTACCTCTAAATCTTTTCAGTTCTGCAGTTTTTGTTTCAATCTTGATGTCTTTGTCCTCAACATGTTTGTTGTAAATGACACTCGTTTTACTGATGTTCATGTGAAGGTTAATTGTTTTGTTTGATTTATTTAGTTCGTCTAGCAATATTTGGAGATTGTGAAGGACGATGCCGTCAGCAAATCTGAGGTTATTTAGGTATTTGCCGTCTATTCTGATTCCTTTGTGTGCAAGGTTTTGGAAGATCAAGGCAAGCAGTCATTTGTACAAAAAGCACCGTCTGTATGTAGATTGATGAAGTAATTGCTGTGTTGGTATATATGTTGCACTACCCTGACATACACAGAGTCTACACATTGTTGTACGATCAGTCAGTGGTGGACTAACCATGAGGTCGAGTAGGCCTTACCTTTCTTTCTTAATTGCTTTCGAGGCTAATGGCGGGTCAACATTTTTTTTTAAATTTATTCTCATATGCAACAACAATGACTGATGACAATGCCCACGCAAAGGACCACTGACGTCATGCATGAAAAACAGGGAGACAGTGACATAAGTAAAAATTTAGTGACGATTTCACTCCTTCTTCTAAAGCCCAATTCGGGTCGACTTGCTTTACAGAAGGTTTCAAATCCCATTTACAGGAACTATTAATAAAGGATATCTCTGAATTCTTGAAAAAGTTGGCCCATATGCTAGGCAAGGAAAACTGCCACAGTAATCCTAGCATTGAAATGGATACCATATGGGAACCTCTAATAATGAAAGACAGAAAACAATAACAGCAAATACCAAAAACTGTCACCAGAGGTTTAAGGCTCCTAAAAATTAACACCGGTTGTCCTCATGGTTACAGAATCAGACAAAATTACTGCAAGTAACCTGATGGTTCAAGGTTCAATCCCAGTGTGAGACTATGATCATACTACTAATGCTAAGAGGGGAGAGCGGTTAATATACCCCCGTCGGTTCAATAAAGGGTTCGGTTCGTTACTTCCCCACACCTACCAGATGATACCTGATGAAGGCCATGGAGTACAACGGCTGAAACGTTGTATGAAAAACAACCAAGATGAGGATGGTCCGGATAATAATAATAGAAATAACTAATAAATGAGTTGAAATTGGACACATAGTTTTTTAACAATATTGTATGGAGGAATGAACTTAGTTTTGTTTCCTTTTCAAATTTTACTGAAACAAAAGAGTTTCACCAAGAACAGTCAAGCTGGTCTATTAAAGTTGATAGTATTCTTCTAATTTGGCCTGTGAGAATACAAAGACGTGACTTTAATACTCAGTCATATTACAGTAAAGTGTAGTCTTGTTCGAAGAAAATAGAGATGAGATAAGGAAAGAAGTGAAAATACGTGTGGACTATTTGAGAGCCCTGGATAAAGCCTTTACGCAAAGAAGGCCGGTAAATACATCGACCGAACAGAGACGTTACTAACAACAACAATATGATCAAGATATCAGTTAGAAACAATGGCTGGTGCAAAGAAGGAATAGGACAGAAGACAATAATTATAACAGGTCTGATAAGTCACTAGATAGCCACTGTAATGTGATCAATGTGTTTTGGCAGCATACCATGTTGGGAATGATCAGTTAAAAAATTGAAAAAGAGTTAATTAATCAACGAGTTACTTTTATTGCATTTTGATACGAGGTAGATGTCAATTTTTATTAGACTACAGTTTGAAAGGCCAATTTAGCATAAATTTACATTGCTAATTGAAGACCCACTAAAAAAAATATTCAAGGCGAATTCGAGAAAAAAACAAAGAAAAACTTTTTTGTATACATTATGAACTCTATTGGTACAGCCTGTTTTCGTGATACATTCATGGCCAGTCGACCGGCAGAGCCAACTTTAAAACCAAAGAAACCATTCGCTAACAAAAAAGAAAGAAAGAAGGGAAAGAAAGGAGATAGAAAGAGAAACAAAAAAGCAAAAATTCCCCAAACTATTGGATAGCACCTCGTACACACACGTACATACACACATGCATACATACAACATATACACGTAAGTGTCCGTGTGTGTGTGTATTAGAGACAATGTTTGAGTGTGTTCGTGTTATTCTATCTATTATCTCTCCATTTTTTTTTTCATTTGGTGTTACTGATAAATAGTTATGGAGAAATATCAGTCATTGTAGATGTGATATTTTATTGCTTTCAGGATCTACAAATTCACGCCAATAAATATAATTAAAGCGACGATTCTGATTTGTTTATGGCTCCTCCAGTCATCATTGGTTGCTGATGTCTCAATAAAATTATCATCTATCAAATGTCTGCAATAATCGACTTGTGGCCTCGATTTGAATGTAATCCTCAATATCCGGGATATTTTTCCTCAATACTTCTCTCTTTACTTATATTAATCTGGGGTCACCTAAGTGGTCAATATTGACCCCTGGAAGACGATGGAACTACCCAAGGGATCTATTATTGACTGGGGGTCAAAAGGGGGTCAGTAAACACCGGGATTAGTCAATGAGGTCAATGATTAAATATGATATACTGACTTATCATAATTATCACCTCGGTTAGTACATTTTAAAAGATTTGGTACATTTTCCGGTGTTGTATTGGTACGTTCGATAAAAAGCCAGCTTTGGGGTCGATTCGGGTTTAAGGATTCCATGAAGGGGCTAATGATCTAAAAACTTTGGCGACCCTTGAAATAAAATTACTGGCTCTGTTTGTCACTGTGCAAACTTCCAGCGCTTCTTGAACCCTGGCGCAGCTCAACCAAATTTGCCATGATTTTAGCATGCACGGACAATATCAGTGAAGGGTTTTAGAAGTAGATTCTTTTTACAATGTGACAATATAGCCAAGACAGAACCTTGCCCTCAGTCTGATATACATATATCATCATCATCATCATCATCATCATCAGTCTGTTATCGACCGTCATTGAATGTAGACCTACCCCAGGTTTTTTCTACATCTGTCCATGGTGGGCAACACAGCGTCAATATTTTCTGAACCCGTTCAGTTAGCTCACCATCTCATATTCTGACAGCCTCAGTTCCGTATTTTATCACTAGGGATCCATGTCGTGAGACTTGAAGTGAATCAGTCGTCTGAAATTCTTACAACAGCCTATTGCCATTTGATTCTCAAAGTGGTTTGCTAAGGTGTCTTCCACTACTCTTTTTTCCTAATATACCATACTATCTTTTGGCCTCTCCATGATATGTTCAGCATGATTATATATATATATATATATATATATATATATATATATATATATATATATATATATGCATACATACACACACACACATATATATATATATATATATGTATATATATGTATATATATATATATATATATATATATATGTATATATATGTATATATATATATATATATATATGCTTCTCAGTTTGCGTATCTGTCTCCTAGTTAGGTTCCATTTTTCAGCTACACTCAGCTTTAGTTATGTATTCCCCTTTTTAGGACTAATGGGATTGTTTCATCTCTCATACTGCTTATGATATGTCATATTACTTATTCCATCAAATGGAACAATCGCCTGACTGACAGCTTTATTTATTACTAATAGATTCTCCAAAATTTAGATATTTCTAGATGTTTTTTTCTCTAGTTCAGGCGTTTTCTTGTTGAAAATGTCAGCGGTGTCATAAATAGAATTTATTTTGAACATACTTATTTTAAAATTGACTTTTTTACGAGACTTCTTGACGCTACGGTTGCTCCATTATTGACTGAGATGGTGAGATATTCTATCATATGGAACAACTGGATGTACGTGTTCTGTGTACACTCCAATCGAACATTAGCGCAGTTCAACCAAACTTAGGGCAAATTTGACATGCATGCTCAATAGACCAAAGGGAAGATTTAAGAGAAAAAAGTTTGGAAAGAAATATGTTTTAAGGGTTTTGAAATGGATCCCCCAATTAAATATGAGCATATATACATGTGTGTGTGTGCGTGTGTGTGTAATATATATATATATGCTTATATACATATATATATATATATATATATATATATATATATATATATATATATATATATATTCAAGAAAAACTTTTTCAAAAAATTCATGATGAACAACTGACGAATCCAACGAGATGAAATCACACATAGTACCATGTGTGTCAAACATAAACATCACTGAGAAAAATTTGTTGAATTACATCAACACATGATGGGAAATGCCCAAACGAAATGACATGAAACTTTGGAGAAAGAGTTGCTTTTTAATATACATTTCAGTGCTGAAAGCTGTTAAACATTTGAATATATATATATATATATATATATATATATATATATATATATATATATATATATATATATGTGTGTGTGTGTGTGTGTGTGTGTGTGTGTGTGTGTGTGTGTGTGTGTGTATGTAATAATATTCTTAATTCTTCCGTTGGTTTTGGAGAAAGTATGTTAGGAAGTTCACAAGTATTTTCCCATGGCTAGATTAGACCAAGCGTTTCCAATCGCACATTCAGTGATTGTGGAGATAAACTCATCACAACATTGGCTCACTCTGAATTGGACAATGTTTTCAATTCAATTCCAAGTTCAAAGTAACACCTCAGAATTACTACGACATTGGCTGAAGCAGGGTCGAATATATAAGGAAAATGTGACATATTTGCACTCATATGTGTATATATATAAGACAAATTTCTTCTCGATTATTTTTCGTGATGCATCTCATTTGTTGATCACAATTCTTTTTATGACGTAACAATTACGTCATAGATACCCTGAAGGCTTAGAAGTTCTGAATACTGATCAAAATAGCTTGAGTTGTATAGATATTAGAAAAAAAATTAAGATACATGGAATATTTAAAAACAGTTAATTTATGAAATAGCTCTAGGCTTCTTATTGCCGATCCCGACATAAACCACCCTGTCATTTTTGATGGGTTTATGCCAACACACACACACACACACACACACACATATATATATATATGTATATATATGTATATATATATATATATATATATATATATATATATATATATGTATGTATATATATACATATATATGATATTCTATACTGATTGAGAGTCAGTTGTAAGTATCCATCACTATAAAAGATTTACTACCTTCTTTTCTTTCAAATCTTGAGCATTTTTTCAATAAAGAAAACCCATTACCTACATAATATAACATATATAAATAAATACATATCTATCAATTAGGCAGTCTCCACCGCTCCGATATTTTTTCTCGAAAAGGCCATCATGTCTTCTTCCTGAGTGGAAAGATAAATATTTCCATCGAAGAGAAGGGCCTTAGGTCAGAAGTTAATTAAATGTCCCGGGCAGTTCATGATTTAAGAGACCTTTCATTTTTCTTTATTTTCATTTACTCATAGAGTCTTGAGAAAAATCTTTCTACTTCATTAAAAACTGTCTATTAGAACAGTCACCAAAACTTTTAAAACAGGTTCCCCCAGTTTTCAAGGAGGTCTACTAGCCGGCTGCCGTGTATATATGACGCGTACAGGCCGCACCATAGAGCTATGAGGCTGAAAATCTAAACATTAACTCTTTATTATGTCTAAAGTAACGGATTTTTTTCTACTTCCCTTCTCAATATGTTTTCATATATACCATTTGAATTTACAGTATGTTGATCCTTCGGTGCAAACCATTATGCATCCTCCCAATAGTCACCTATGGAGCTGCAACATGGAACATAGCCAAGAGAAAACCTGCAGACTGAGAGGCATGCAACGTGCACATGAGAGAATCATGCTCAACCTCACACGGAAGGATCACAAGACAGCTCAGTATATAAAGAAGAAAACAGGAGTCAAAGACATTATAGAATCTATTAGAAAAATTAAATGGCAATGGGCAGACCATGTTGCAAGAATGGCAGACAACCGATAAAACCAAGACTCATAACATTGATCCCCAGAGATCAAAGGCGAAACCGACGCCAACAAAATACAAGATGGAGAGATGAACTGGATACATTTAGAAATTACTGGCTCCGCGACACCCATGATAGAGAATTGTTGCGAATCCTGGTCAAGGTCTATGACCAACAACGGACTTAAAATACTTAAAATGATGATGATGATGATGATGATGATGATGATGATGATGATGATGATCCTTCGGTTAGGGTCCAACAGTTTCCACGTTTTATTTTTGTTTTTTTTCTTTCTTTAATATAATTTTTAGTGATCACTGCCCAACAACAGGTGGAAGTAGTAACTTATCCATTGATTACCTCTTTTCCCAATATTCAACTGATCACCCCCAACACAGAATACCGCAAAAAATTGGTCACAGTACGTTTTTTATTGAGTGACTAACCAGACAGGTTGTTCGCTAATGATCAGGAAATATTGATGATTCATCTTGTGATGAAAGTTAATTATACGTTTCGTAAGATACATATGTCTGCGTATGTGTCTTCGTATGTGTGTGTGAGTGTACATGTGTACGTGTTTGTGCATGTGTGTTCGAGTGTGTGAGTGTACGTAATTGCTCATAGATAGAGCCTAATGTATGTAGATTGTAATAGGTATTTCCCTATGTTTGCATGCCGCTACGTAAGATCATAATTACATGTGATGAGTGAATATGTAAGCAAAGTTCAGAAATAGATATTTATTACATGTATATATAGTTATTCAGTCTAACAGAGTCCGTTAATACCTGTATTTAGTCACTTCCCTACAAGAGCCAGATTTGACACAATATCGGTTTAATTAGGGGTTCCGTATACGAAAAGCTTACATTGCTTCCAGTCCCCGAAACTGGTGTTACCGAGGCGTGAGGGCCAGCCTGACTCCTGCTTTTCAGTGCTTTTAAGATGCTGCCCTGTGTTTACAGCTCCCCTGAGACTTTTGAGTTACTTTTGAGGCCGCAGGAGGAATGCTCTGCCTCTTGCGCTTAGCAATACCGAGCCTAAGTTGGTCACCATCGGCCACTGCATTTCTCCGAGAGTGTATCACGAGCATATACTACATTTTGATCTGTATTTATTTGCTTCCCCTCAAGAGCAAAAGGTGACACGGTTACTTTGATCCCAACGTTTGATCTGTTAATATCTACATATTTATCGAATTGGCGTTGCCCCCCCCCCCCCCCAAATGCCCAGCGCGACCAACAAGCCAAGTGGGCTATAGATTCCTCTCAATTCGTTCGTCTATTTCTGTGTATGCGTTTGTAACTGTCTTGAAGCTCTTGGTCACATTTCTGGAGCCTCAACCTTCAAAATTCTCACGAGTACACACCGCCAAGAAAAATTTGAATTTTTTTTAAAAATATTTTTAGGTGTCTGTGCTCATTTCGGTGCTAACAGTGACCAAATTTTGTGCTGGTATCATTTTTTTTTTCTTTTTTTTTTTGATAATTTTAGATGAAAAATCACTTTTCTCACAAATTTTCAAATATTTCTTCATAATTAGTTCTGGTTCGCACGCAGACCACAGTGATTCATTCGTGTGATATCTATCTGTCTAAATGGTTACATCAAGAAGTCCATAGCTATGCTCAGTTGTAAGCTGAATTTTGAGATGAAATTTTCATTCTATATATTTCAATACATAGGATCAATGAAGAACCATTGAGTTAAGTGTATCATTCAGTCTCAACCTTTCCCATTCTGGACAGCTCAGAGAAATGATAAATACAACAATATCAAAGGCTATTATTCAATGTTGATCTCTCAACAATGGTCCGTCACTTTACAACTGACTGGGCCGTCTGATCACAAGGATATACAGGATAGTTGCCCGGGGTGCCCATGATTTGACTTTTTATTCAATCTGTTTGATAAATCAGTTTCGGCAATACGGTCCCCGGGTCCAAACAAGTATATTGCTTTGCCCGATAGCCTAGAATTTCCTCAAAACAGCCCTGGCATTGAACAACTTTCTAAAGGGCTCCTATGTTTGCAATAAAGGTACCGTCAAAATAAATGCTATCCTTGTACAACACTTCTCATTGTAACTCGATCACTGGAGATGATATGTCGGACGTCGGTTTATAGATAACCGTATATCCTGAAAACGTGCTTGTGTGAAGTTTTCATATCAGAGTCGAGAGTTTCATAGAGGTGTTAACCATTAATTTTGTCCTCGAAATACAGTCGAGAGCTTGCTGTAGGAAGTAGAAATAAAGGTAGAGCTAAAATCTATGATTTATAGACAATTTGCTATCTTTACTCGACACACCTTGTAACTCTGTCATTGGCAACAAAATGTTGGGTGTCAAGTTGTAGATATCCACTCACCCTGACAACAAATCTCTGATATGCCCATCTGGGGTTTTGTTTTCAAAAGGGAAGTGCTTAATCCTACAGTGAAGGAATAGTTTAATCCTTGTTTGTCCATGTTTCTTCTTAGAAAATGAGATTATCGTAATGCTTGTTATTGAAAATCCCAGTTTTCACTGATAGCTGCGCGGATATTACAAGAGAGTCACACATACCAAAGGAAAGCAGGCATACGTCAAACTGCCACAACAAGATGGAACAGTGTTTGCACCTTTGAAATAGACTCAAATTGATCGCCTGAATAATTTCATTTATCACCTTAAAGAATCTGGCACTACCTATTGCTGTATATAAACAACACATCGATTTGCAATGTCTGTTCGAATATCTAAGGAGCTATATAGACGGGAATTATTGAGGAAAGATCATGTTGCACAAGTCCCCAAAGTGATAAAACCTGCCTATCTGCCTTGAAAATCAGTATTTGAAACTGAAACACCAAACACTCATACCAGTGGAGAATTATCCCAACTTTGAGTCGAAACTTTGCTGATTGATTTCTTTTAATCACTTGTTTTCTTCCTGATTAATGGACGCCACAAGGTATTGGTGTCTGTCCTAAGAGTGCTGACTGAGTTATCTGAGCATATCATATGTGCAGATTCATTCAATCTTTTATAACCCCAATCCCTCTCTGTCTATTATTTTGACTTGATAAAAGGCGTTGGTTTCACAGTCCCTCCCCAAGCATGGTCAGCAATATTTGATGTAGTAGGATGAGAAGGTTAAATTCCCTCCTCTCTCTCTCTCTCTCTCTCTCTCTCTCTCTCTCTCTCTCTCTCTCTCTGAATATATATATGTATATATAAAACAGAGCAAGGATTCACTACACAAATACGTTTATGTTTCTGTCCTATTTGGGTGAATGATTCGGTTTATTTTAGATTCCTATATAGGACATTAGAGAGCATGTCTGTTTTTCTAAGTGGTACAATCTTCCATATATATATATATATATATATATATATATATATTGGTAGTTATAAATCATAAATTAGTAGGGTACTGTGTAGGTGTTTCCGTTATCAGTATATGGTTGATCCATCAGTTCTTGGTATGTTTTCTTTCTCAGAGTATTTCATTCTCATTTGAATCTGTTCCCCTATGTTGGGGTTCCCTTTTTATGAATTTACTTGTTGATATTATTATTTTAGATTTGGTTTGTTTCCACTTGTCTACGATAATTATGTCAATTTGGGTTGTTCGTCAAAGTGGCTGTGCGAATGAGATGTTTATGATGGTTAATTTTTGGTATATCTATGTATTAGTAATTGAGTTATGCTTGTTAATAGAAACTCTGACCGAATTTCGAATTTCCAATTTAGGCATAGTTAAGATGGGGTTCCAATATCCTGCCATATGTATTCTGTTCCAACATTTTCCATTTTACTATAGATTCGAGTTTGCTATCAGTTAAGTCTCCAATAATATATCGACAGTAATGTACTACTTTTATATTTCTCGTGTGGAAATGATGATATGTGGTTGGCTTATCTTAATTTAAATGGTATTTTCGATATTCATGTATGATATTTCACTTCTAAAGGTTTCACTTGGGTTCATATTTCAGCTCAGTATCCCGATTTAAGACACATGTTTTACAAAAGACATTTATTTTGTTTGTACAATTCTAATAGGGTTTATTCATGCTTTTTTTGTTAGTATTATTTCTAATCACTTTATTGACATGTTTTGTTATAAATTCATTAAAATTATCCGTACAATTATAACTTTTCTGCTTGTTCTTGTTTAATATTAAATCAGTGGGTTGCTCAGAGGAAGTGTTTATTTTTTTTTTTTTTCTTGAGTCAGTTTTCACTTATAGGATGGGTACCAGATGATTTTCCTATCTGCACTTGTTTTGCTATTGCTATGTTTACTCTATTCGATTTTACTTTTTCATCATATTTAGAGCTAGTTTTGCTAAAACCGTTGTCGTTTAGGGCCTTAATATATTCATTTCTAGCATCATTGAATATTGTTTAATTTGACGAATTGTATATTAGTCTAGTTTATATAGATTTGAGATTTGGTTTCATATGATTTTATTTGGGTGGTTCAAACTTGTGTTATTATTTGTGATCTCCTTATGACCATCATCAATACATCACATTTAAAGATCATCTAAGTCCATACCATAAAAAATCTTAAAGGATAGAGAGAACAAATCAACAAATCAAAAACCATATTCGTGAAAGGAGATAAGAGAAAAATGTATTTGAAATGAACTATCGAACCTACAACAAACTCCTAAACAACAACACAAAACTACAAATTAACATTAAGGAAAACAACTACGAAGCAACTATTAATGAGAAAGACGAGCAACATCGATAAATTGAACATCAGTAATAAATTGAGTAAACTATAAAAAACGATTCTTAAATACTCATTGAGGACTATAAACAGGACATTATGAAATCACACCATTTGACTCAATAACCCCACTAAATCATTGATAGGAAAAATTAGTAACAAAATATTAGAAGACATAAAGTACAGCATCAAAAAACAACTACATACACACCATATATATATATATATATATATATATATATATATATATATATATATATATATATATATCAGTTAATCATATCGTGTGGATTAGTCTGAACTACCTACATACATTGATTTTTAGAACTCTTTATCTAAGAACTTTCAGATAAAGATGATATTGTTTTATCATGCATTATTTATTTACAATGTATAAAAAAACTCCGTGTGCGTATGCTTGTATGTACAGTGATTACTTGACAACTGGCCATTGTACGAAGTTGACATACGCCTGATATATTAGTCAACAGACAAAGCAGTGCAGTGTTTAGTTTGAAGTTGAATGGGTCCGTTTTCTTGAGGAATCTAATAAAAATAAATAAAAAAAATAATAATGAATAAAGATATTCCTTCATAGTTTATACTGATTATTTCTCATATCATCTGTACTCTAAAATTATCTAAATTCAGAAGTAAAATATATAAATTAGCAGTACTGAAAAGAAGTAACCAAAATTCTTCAGGGCCATAGTTTTGTATGACAGATGGATAATTATTTACATGATAATTATGGTAGGCTGCTCCACACATCATAAACTTTCGACCTTTCCAACATAAATCTTTGGAACAGGTATTGCCCTCGTGATTACAACTGACGTTATTAGAAAAGGTCAACCAAAGCAGGATTCCGTAATTGGTCTGTCTGTCTTTCTATCAATGCATTATACATACAGGTCGTTCATATGGAGCCACAGGCCTGAAACTGTTAACATTTACTCCTCATTAAGTCTAGAAAATTTTTTTTTGTTTTTTAGCCTCCCTCCATAATAGGCTTTTAGTGATGCAAGTTCATGCTAAATGTGTTCCTTTGTTTGTGTCCGCTAGTCTTTTGAAAATTCAGACTTTTTGTAGTGATCATTACCCAACAAAAGACATGAAAAGTAACTTATTCATTGATCAACTCTTATTCCATTCAATTTTCTTCAATTAAATCAACTGATCACCTTCAACATCAAAAGGTGTTGGTCACGTGATGGTTTCTATTGAGTGACTACCAAGACCTATCTGAAGTCATCATTGCTGATATTGACTAAAATTTGCCTGAACGAAAAAGATTCGATTTCTATGGTGAGAAGTTAAGGAAAATGTTAAAACTCAAAATAATTCAGGAAGTATTTCCAACTAAATTCATTGATGCCGAAAATTCCATCAACCTTTGACATTTCAGAAAGTTTCAGAAAGTCTCGCCTGTGAAAGGGGAATTTTCTATCCGAATTCTCTCTTTCAGTTATTAATTCTGTTGAATTTTTTATGCCCACATCATCTTGACAATCATTTGAAAACCATCTTTCCAGACGTAAAATCCAAAATAAAAGAACAGTTTAGAAAGTTTGAATGAATAAAAGAGTTGAACTGTTACTCCAATGCCTTACCGAACCAGGTTTTGAATACGACCTATTCTGTCACAACTGGTGGTTTTCAGAGATATCCTCGCATCTCAATAAGAGGCTTTCCGATCGGTTGTTCAGTCGGTCTGTCGATCGTTCCAAGTTACACTGAACAATAGGAATAGGGATGAAAGGAGAGGTATCATTAAAGGTTTTATATTATTTGAAATTAACAACTGCTATGGTGCCATTATAGAATGTACCAGCTCAGCATTTCTGTACTTTAGAAAAATGACCTAAAATGTCGAAAAACACCAAACATGGCCATTTACGATTCGTCCTCCCCATCATCATCATCATCATCATCATCATCATCAATCTTTTAACATCTGTCGTTTGGCATAAACCTTCCCAAGGATCAGCCACTATTATCTGTCATGGGCGTCACGGAGCAAGTATTTTCCGAACTTGTCTAGTTCATCTCCCTATCTTGTATTCTGTCGGCCTTGGTTTCGCTTTATGAGTCATGATGTCCATTGGTTGTCTGTAATTCTTGCAACATGGCCTGCCCATTGCCATTAAGTTTTTGAGAGCTCCTATGATGTCTCAATTACATTGATTATAATATGTCGGGACATTTCCTTACTACAATATTTTACAAGTATGAGAATCATTTGACCCAAAGAAAGACTACTTGCTCATGTTCCTCTACTTCATGCTTCTAATACCTAAGATGGTGAACGCAACGTTGAACCAATGTTTCATGTCGAGGAAACTAAAAACTTTCACAAAATACCCACTGAATAGGCAAGCAATCATCGTTCTTTCACAATTTTGTTTTATTTCCACATGAAACCTCTTCCCGGTAAGTCTTACTGTCATCATCAATGATCAGTTAACAAGAAAGGATAAATAAAATTTAGAATGATTTAAGATTAAATCTGGTTAGTCATTCAATAGAAACCTTCATGTGACCAAAAACCTTTGGCAACATGCCATGTTTCTGCTGAACAAGGGGATAATTGGAAGGAAGGATGATCAATGAATTTATTCAAATTATTTCTCTTGCCTTTACTCCCAACAGAGAATAAATATGGTCAGAAGAGATTCTACTTACGATCTCACTGGCGTTTCCTACTTGAATGCATCTTAAATGGAGTCAAAATAAACAATCCATCATTGGTACACCCGTTAAAATATGACAAAAACTTTTTAATAAACTTTTTTAAATGAAAAATATATGTATAGTGGAGTGCTGATGCCCATTTTCAAACTGACAAAGTATACAAAAGTATACAAAACGGTCAGGAGCACTGGGGCACAAAAACACATAAACGAACGCACACATAAGAAAAGTTTGAACCTGTCTCCACTTTCGATGGCTTCAGTTGTTCAATTATTCCTTTTTTTCTAGAAAATAAACACTGGTCAGTCTTAAATAGAAGGATTAACCACCAATGCACGCTTCTGATAGTCACCTATGGAGCTGAAGCGTGCAATCTAACCAAAAGATTGTCTATCAAACTGAGAACCATGCGACGTGAACAGGATATAATTATACTTAACATCACATGAAGAAATCAGAAGACACGGTATATTAGAGGAAAAGCCAGGAGTCAAAGATATCATAGAAACCATTGAAAAACTCAATCAGCAATGGGCTGAACATGTTGCAAGAATGTCAAACAACCACTGGACATCTTGACTCACAATATGAGTCCCCAGAAAAAATGTGCGAGAGTGTGACCGAGAAAGATAACGATCTAGACAAATCCAGAATATTCTGGCTCCATGATCCCATTGACGGAGAGGTTTGGCAAATCTTGGGGAAGGTCCATGTCCAACGATAGACGCTAGAAGCTGAATGTAAGGAAATTAATTTTCGTAATTATGATATGTTCATTGACGTACAAGGTAACGATCGACCTTCAATGACGTCATACTTGTTGAAAGACATTAGAAAATTTCAACCAAAACCGTCCCAAAAACTGCCTATATAGTTTTCTTCAGTTTTCAAGTGAGTCTGGCTGACAAGCTATCAAATCACCCTAATCTCTACCTATGGCTCGATCCACTGCCAAAATGGCTACGGATGCTTTTTAAATGCTTGTTTCTATATATCAGTGTGGGGGCATGGGTGTTAATTTGTGTGTGTGTGTGTGTGTGTGTGTGTGTGTGTGTGTGTGTGTTTATCCCCGGGTTCAGTCGTCCCTGGTCACATTTTAAGGACAACAACCATCAACATGTCACTCTAATTTTGAATAAAAGATCCTTTTTTTGTTAGATAATTTAGATGAAAATTTTTTTCCGATAATTTCAAACATTTTTACATAATTAATTCAGGTATACGCGTGGGCTAGGATGATTCATTTATTCCAGGTACGAATATCTAGATGTCACGTATACAGACAGCAGCAATTAAGGTAGACGGTGGAAATCTAGAAATTTATTGTTTATTATGTCTAAGAATATCTCCTTTTTTTTCTTTTAAATTCCTCCCCAAAATACGATTAAGATATGCTAAATCTCTCCATTAGTTAATGCCAAGCAGCTTTGAAAGTCCGGTCATTTTGATGACAGCAGAAAGCGGGAAAAGAACCATATTCATTTCGCAGCATTTTTTCAAATATTTTGATTGGACATCATAAACATGTTATGCTGTCAACAGGCGTTGGTCACGTGACGGTTCCCATTGAGTCATTAACCAGAACCTGTTTCGTTATTGAATTCGAAGACGTTCCCAATAATCCAACTCTAAACCATTTTCGAAAAATCACAACGTGCTTCTTGGTACACAATATGACGAGCCATTTTTTACAATGTCAAACCTGTTCAGAATTATATCGTTATTCCAACCTGATTCATATTCAACAAGTTACAATAATGCTTGATGGTGCACAAGGTAATGAACGATCGTTTACAATTTTCAACCTGTTCAGAATGATACCGTTATTCTAATCTAATTTATATGCAAGATACAATTTGTTCCGTGTCACACGAAGTAAGTAATATTCTTTCGAAATGTCATACTTTAATAGACTTTTTCCCATCAGTGTAATCATAATGAACGAAGCAAATTCGCAATATGTTGAAACTGACAGCATATGTGGAATAAAGAAAATTACGCACTATGGGACAATCGGTTTTCTGGACAAGCTATACAGTAGTGATGATCACGGATTCTGTTCGTTTTTTGTTACCGATGCGCCATTTATTTGGACCAAGCTGGATTAGTGGACCAATTATGAAAGGAAAAGTATCTGATAGAATTACTAAAATTATATCTTTCAAATATTCCAGCTCGTTGATCAGGTGACTTTTTTGAAAAAAATCGAAAGTACAATAAAAGCACCAGTAGACCACGTTGTATTTTCGAGTTATTCCCCTTTAATTCTATGAATTCGAGCTGTTTTATGTGAAAAGAATTAGCTGCTCAGTTGATCGGACCAATCAGTTATTGTATCCAAAATCGTTGGTCCTGATAGGGTCCTATTGATTATCTGTCTCTATATGGATACAAATTGCATTTTGTTTAAGCAGGTAATGGATAAAATAAGCAAAGACTGTAAATGTTTTATGTTATCATCGAGTGTTTTATGTGTTTTTGAGGTTTCACGGACAAAAAATGAATTTACAAATATACGTGTCGTATTATCATAGTTAATCCAATTCTTAACCATTTTCAATTAGTTACAATGTGGCACTGATGCATTTGGCAACACAATAGATTCTGTCGTACTCATAAAGACTTATTTTGTTTCTTTGAATAAGATAAGAAATACTAAAAACGCAGAGTGAAAGAAAGTAGTACCAAACCCAGCAAGTCTCAAAAGAGCAAAGAATCGAGCGAAGAATCTCTACATTTGCAAACTTTCGGTGAAGTAAGTTCTTGAAGAACGTGGAAATCCCGTTAGTCCTTAGATATGAGAACGGTATTCAACCAATGCATCCCCCAGATAATCATCAATGGAGAATAAACATAGAAACAAATCAAACTTTTGGCGCTCAAAGTGGGAATTATACTAGGTGTACAAGGTACAAGAGAGAATCATGTTCAATCTAACACTGTGAGATCAAAAGACAGCAAGTATATTAGATGGAAAAAAACAGGTGTCAGAGACATCGGAGGAATCTCAAAATGGCCATAGGCTGATCATATTGCAAGAATGGCGGACAATTACCAGACGTTACGATTTAGATCCCCAGAGATTGCATGACGAACTAGACAAGCTAAGAAAAGTACTGGCTCAACAATGCCCATGGTAGGAGGTCTGGCGTATCTTGGGAAAGGTCTGTGTCCGACGAAAGAAGCTAAAGTGATGATGATGATGATGATGATAATGATGATGATGATGATGATGATGAAAGAGAAGAAAATGAGAAATATTCTAAATGAATTAAGTAATATTTTGATAAAATAAATGGTGATGATTAAAGTCAAGTCCAGTAATACCATACAATATATTCCTTAGATTTTAGATACATATCAGGAAATCTAGATGTTTCTAGGTGTTTTAAGATGTTTCTGACTCAATTTCAAATACAAACTTGAATACAATGTCGGCAACATTGTCCTTTGCTAGAGCTTCACACCAGAAAGAACTAGCACATCTATGGTCTGACTTGCTGGCAAGCTACCAAATAAAGATATCTAAATACCTATATCACCAACATCATCCTATGAAAAAGTATGGAGTCACTATTTGAACACGAAACATCATCATCATCATCATCATCATCATCAGTCTTTCAACGTCTGTCGTTGGACATAGACCTTCCTCAGGATCCGCCACATTTCTCTCTCATTGGCGTTGGGGAGCCAATATTTTCTGATTTTGTTTAGTTCATCTCTCTATCTTGTTTTTTGTCGGCCTCGGTTTCGCATGTGATCTCCGGGGATCCACTCATTAGTCGTGATGTTCATTGGCCATCTTTCATTCTTGCAACATGACCTGCCCATTGCGATTTGAGTGTTCTAATTGATTCTATGATGTCTCTGACCCCTGTTTTTCTGATATAATTTGCTGTCTTATGATCTCTCCATGTGAGGATTAGCATGATTCTCTCATGTGCACGTTGCATGCTTCTCAGTTTGTGAGTCTGTCTCTTGGTTAGGTTCCATGTTTTAGCTCCTCAGGTGACTATCAGGAGGATGCATTGGTTGTTCACTCTTCTTTTTAGGGAAATGGGGATTGTTTTGTTTCTTAAGGTTGAGCTTGCTTTGCCAAAAACTTGCCATCCTAGAGTGATTCTCCGCTTATTTTTCCTTATTTTATGGATTATTGCTGGGTATTTTTGCTAAGTTATGATAATTCAAGTATCATGATTTTAACTTTTGGGTTTTTTTTTTTATAATACTCAACTCAACTGGTTTAAAGAGTGATTAAACATAGAGACTTGAGGAGAAATTCCATGTAAGAAAAACGCCACTGATATATTGTTGTATTAATGAAATCATAGGTAGACACTTTTTTTATTGAAACAATCAATATGAACATCTTTTTCTTTTTTTTAATTCCAAAAAAGTATTTGACATTTAAAAAAAGCATGTGCTTGCTTACTTTTTTTTTACTTTTCTTTTAGTTTCAAATGTCCAGCGTTCTGACACAGTATCTATTTTCACGTTTTACTCTTATTTATTTCATATGGACAAATCACTAATAAATTTTAGGTTAATACAGGAATCGGACAAAACAATCGGTCAACCGTACAATCGATAATACAATTAAATCTACTAAACATACATGTATAGATTTTACATTGAATAGACAACCTGGTACATATTTAGAGGAAGATTTATTTGATTTCTAGAATATGTCAGTAAGATGGAGATAAATCTTGTGAGTCTTAAAATCGACGGAGATCTATCTCCCTTTTTACAGCTGCGACTAAAAAAAAAAAAGACTAAAAAGATGCACCCTTCCCGATGTTAATGACGGCGCAGAAATAAAATGAATTTTTAAAAAACTTTATTTCCATACACGCTTTCACGTTTCTCATACTCACACGCTCGATTTTGAACATGGCGCAAAAGTGAAATAATTAGAAAAAACTTAATTTCCATAAACACATTTAAGATCTCACACACCAGTTCACTCAATGATGGGAAATTGAATTTATTCAAAGCAATAACAATTTGTTTTTCTTCAACGGGGAGATAAACGTTTATTTTGGGGCTAACAAGAGTCATCTCAATTATGTGCCCAGATTGTATCTCCAAGGTTTTCCTTTAAACAAATAGTTGACATTTGTTGATATGAATTTGATCTTGTATGAGCAAAGGTCTAGTTCTGAAACCCCGACCCACAAGCTTAGGTAAAGTTTCCAAGCTACTGTCAACAAGCAAAGGTCGAGTTCCCAAGCCACGGTCCACAAGCAATGGTTGAGATCCCAAGCTACGGTCCACAGCAAAGGTCGAGTTTCCTAGCTACGGTTCACAAGCTCAGGTCCACCTCACAAGCTACGGTCCACACCCTAAACTTGTTAGTCATCGCACCAAGCCTAGCGCTATGTATATTGATCTTATTTTAGTGTGGCACAAGCATTCAATGGTGGAGACCTAGGAGTGACTTTCCTTTATATGATGATGAACTTGTCCAGTGTATTGTATTTCTTCTATTGGTTCTTCTAACATTATTTCAACTAGATTCTTTGCGTAGTTGTTGTTTGTCCTATGTACAGGCACTGCACCCCGAGACAGGATTTGACAGATAACAAGATATAAATATTCAAAAGGTTCAGAAGGTATTTCGCACACCAAAGGGAATAGTTTGGTTTGTTCACTGAGAAGAACATATAAGAAATCAAAGCTAATACATGTATGATAAGATCGAGAAAATTGGTTCTGCAAATCTTACTAAAAAGAATACAACACAGGACGATGACCAGGGTACAATCGAAGAAATTAATCATTTTATCATTTAAAAATACAGATATTGTCAGTTTCCCTATTGTTCGTCTTATGCCACATTGGTTTAACAAAATATCTTCATCATTTTAGATTTCTCTCACGAAACTAATGATGTAAACTGAGAAATTACCACTAATTAATATGAAGAAAACGTTTTGAACCTTCCAAGCCACTAAAATAACTTTTATTATATATGTTCTTGACTTGATTTTGAAGGTTGTGGTTTGTTGTCAGTTGAGTCTCACGTGATAGACTTTTACTACGACTATGCTAGGTTGCTTAGCTTCGTTCATTCTCTATCACAGAGTACTTTGTTGGCATTCAAATTAGTGTGAATCCTTTATGCCTTTCCGAAATAAAAATCGTAAAATGCTACAATCATTGTAACGCTGTCAATCGTAACGACGATCTCACGCAATGTTATTTTGCGATATCTTGGAACGTGCGAGAAGTTTTAACGTATGAATTAATGGCAATTATAAACTGTCAACTAAAACTGTCAGTAAAACTGTTAAAAAAGGTTTTTTCAGTTTTTAAGGCTGTCTGGCTTTGTATGTTTCACGCGTGCAGTCCACACCAATTAAGCTAGAGGGGTTGAAATTTGAACATTCACTCCCTTATATGTTTACAGGGGGGATATTCAAATCTCCTTCAAATAGATTTTTAAGAAAGGGTTTTTACAATGAAGTTCATGCTAATTTGATGACTCTGTAGTGTCAGCTTGTTCTTCGAAAATTCAGACTTCTCAGTGATCACTGCACAACAAAAAGCAAAAGGAGAAACTTACCCATTGTTCACCCGTTCCTCCAATGATTTGATTGATCAGCTCCAACACGACACACTGGCACAAGATGTTGGTCATGTGACAGTTTTTGACCAACCAAACATGTTGCTCTTTACGCCATTTTGGATTTAGAAAAGTTTTTAAAGAACGCTCTAGCTTCGGATAGCGTGAGAAACTTATAATTGGAGGCGGTGTCAAAAAGCAATGAACCTTTTATTTCGATCTTTTCTAGTTGTCACGTAATGGCACATTGTAGGGCTCAACACTTGGCTTATCGAGTTGATAAACATTTAGTCACGCTGACTGTGTTTCATCTAACTGGTGCAGGCGAGAGGGTGGCCTTCTTTACGTTGGATAACTGCCATGCTTTATTGCATCTATTCTATCAAAAACTGTCAGCCAAAACTGTCACCGAAATAAAACATAGGTGGATCTGACTGGACACTTATCCAGGTGGGCGCCAAGTGTAGAGTCTGCACAAATTGAGCTAGAGGACTTAGGTTTTGAACATTCGCTTCATATTAAGTTTTGAAAAAACGATTGGGGGGGGGTTCTACCTTCCTCCCATAGATATATATTCATATATGGGGGGGATGTTCACTTCATCATGAAAGTTTACTGTAAATCGGCCCCTTGGTTAGTGTCCAGCAATATTTTCGCTTGTTTCTTGAAAATTTGGACTGTTTTAATGATCACTGTCGAGCAAAGAGCGAGAGAAGTAACTTATATTTGATCATTCCTTTTTTTTCCAATTTTTTAATTGATCATCCCCCCACACACACATGCAAACACATCAACATTCTGCCAAAAAGATGTTAGTCACTCAGTCAATTGCATTCATTGAAACATTTTGTTTTTCTGTGGTTTTTTTTTTTTTTGGACGATTGAACTCCTTATTGTTTGTGTTGTTAACGCGACGTTTCGGTCAATTTGTTCTACGGCCTTCCGCGTCCAAAAATTCTAATAATATCAATGACTCCTTTTTGAACAAAACACATGTTTGTTAATGTTTTTTTGTTTTGTTTTTTTTTTTTTTTTTCATATCCACCTTATCTGAACATCTCCAACCAATTCATTCTTAGGGCATCAACTTTAGAATCCAAAACTAAAATCCATTCAGAAGAGACTTGAATTCGCAGTCAGTATTTTGGGGGGTACGTCATTCACAGGTGAGGCCTAATCATTGAGGTACGAAAGCAATGATGACAGGGGAAAGATCCCATCCTAAATCTATAAATTAGACGAAACAACATTCTATATCTTGTGAGCTCAACATTCAATGACGACGCCTTACTATTAGGCTAAGGAAGCTGAGATGATAAGAAAGGGTCCTCATCCCGAATCCATAGATAATATCCGAAATAACTTGTTCTATCTTGGGAGCTTGTCATCCATGTATGACGCTTTGCTATTAGGCCACAGAAGCGATGAAGATTTAAAATAAAACGTTCTCTTCTCCAATCTATGGGGATCATTGGGACATGGAGCAACTCCAACACGGTAAGGTACTAATTTGTGGATTGTAATGGATATCGTGATAACCAGATATATATACAAAGAGAGAAAAATCTGTAGGTAACTTGGCTGGTTGGTCTGGCCATTTCTGGGGCTATAGTGATTTAATGATTTTTTCAAATGTCTTAAATTTTGTGTGGAATTGGCAGTTCAAAAAGAAATTGACATGGTTAACATTATTTCTGATCGGTGTAAGTCTGCTTTACGTTGTCTGGTACAAGGCCACTACTGTGAGGCACCCATTAATAATCAAATATATGGATCAAACTAGATGACCTTGTGATCGTGCAATGGTGAGCTTAACAAGTGGAGGACACCCAAATGAAGATTTCATTCACTTCAGTTGCAATGGTCTGCAAGATTAGCTTGCTAGTTGCAACTCCATGGTTGGGAACTTTCGGTTAATATTGAGCCAAAGTTGATCAAAGCTAACGAATGTCGGATATCGGGAATGTATTTTCTGACCCAAAATTAGTACCGTACTTAACGGCATATAAGACGCGCTTTTTTCCAAGTTCTATAACGGGAGTTGACATTTTTATCAGTTGTTTATCAACATCTCTGATCTATGCAAATAATGTAAACAGCCAGCCATTGCGACAGGGATAATATAGATTTGAATAGATAAGAGAAAAAAAGTATAACCCGATAGCGTGCAGGGCTTTAAAGATCAGAAAGAGACGGTGTTTCTCTCCTTTTTTTTTCAAAGAATATGTCTACTGAAATTGAGTTGCATCTTCTATGGTGGTGTCGTCTTATATACCGGAATATACAGTATATAAAACCATGATTTATAGAAGGCTTGTATCTTGTCTTTGATACTGATATCTGGAGTTCAACTTGAACCTTATTATCACCAATGAAACGCTATTGGGTCGTTTTTCAAAAAATATATCATTTAAATCATTCAAAGATTTTAGAAGACTCTGGATAAGTTGTTTTATGCAATTTCTCTTGAATAAAAACCGATTTTCATCACCATTCAATTTTTTCAAGGTCTCTTCCCAATTTCATGGGAAGAATGGAACAACTTGAGCAATGGTTTGCAAAACTAGCTGTCTGATTACTATTCAAAATTTGAAAGTAGAAGTCGCATCCCTAGCTATCCAAAAATTGGGCGTTCCCTTACTTGGAAAAAAAACTCTTCTGAACTTTCGTGTGTCAAAATAGTGTAAAAAAATTCAATTACTATCAATTTATTTAGAGAAAATATTTTGAACGTTTTTCGTCGTCCAAAATGATAATGATGGAATATTAGGCTGAGACAACGATTGTTTGTGTGATAGGGGTACAGGGGACTCAGTTATAAGAGAGAAAGGAAGAAGGTGCACTTTGTCTCTCTAATAACAGGCTACAAACAAAACTTGAAAGCTTTTTCAGCCACTTGCGTTTTTTGTAAAAGAAAGAAAGTGGTGTGAAGTGAACTTCTGAAAAGCTGGAATTCCAGTGTTTAATAAGGTTGACTTACTCTGATACAAGGATACAAGTGATTATTGAATAGTTAAATTCTACTGATGTAGTTTGCTTAGCGTGTTCGATGCTGGGGTCCAGGCAAATTTCCTATAAGGCCTACGCTCTATCTATCGTATGAAAATGTGCGTTATTTGATCTTGGTTTGGCCGACAAATGTCAGAAGGTATGAAGAGGTTAATTGTTGTAGACAGAATTCTGAGTTGGCGATAATGTAATAACTAGCTTGTTGTCGTAACCCTGTCGACAAACGTTGAGAATACCAATATCATGTAACGAATGAGAACGTTTTGAGATGAGAAGGAACTCGAAGGAAAATGTTGCTAACAATAAGAGACAACAGGAGAAACACGTAATGGAGGGAGAAAACTTTAGCACATGAAGGGTGCATCGAAGGTAAGCATGGTTGAACAGGTGCCAGAAAGAAGGGCCGTTAATAGTGTTACCAAGACGAAAAAGTTTGGGCGCTAAATCGACCTTGGAATAGTGACAAAAAACGCCAAAATGCATTAAAATATTTAGCTTTTTACAGCCATTATCAATAGCTAAAATGGCTTGATTAGCCTGAAATTTAAAAAAAATAGCTCTTAAAATTTGTTAAAATTGCTGTCAAATAGCAATATAAGATGGCTAAAATCAGCGCTAAATGTTGAATTTTAGTGCTGCCATAACTAGAAACAGGCTAAATTTAGAGGGAGACATGAGTATAGAGGGTTGGCCTATTTTAAAGCTGAGATAGTTGAGTATTTCCCAACTGAGCTACGAGTCGATTTACAAAGCTCAGTAACAAACCAAGACAATGAATGCCGATTTTCAAGGTAATTCTGAGTATATAGTACTAGTCAGTATATAAAAAGTTACTTACTTTAGCCGAATCCAATACAGGGGGAAAATGAGATGAAGATCGGGGGATCTTATAGCATCAATTTTATAAGGGGGGGCTGCCTAGATTCATAATTGATAATTATGATCAGTGCCTATGGCTTCAGTGTGTCATTACTGAAAATAGATAGAGCTGAAATAGTTGCAATTGCCTTGGATGTAATAATGAGGAGAGGGATTTTTCTTCTTACCTTGGAATATCTTATTTGATGCCTGTTTTGTTGACTGTTGCGAAGTATCTCAAAATTGTTTCTTGTTTGTTTAATATCGACTGTGTGTTCAGAACTCATGAACTGTTTGTTGCTTTGTTTTGTTTGATTTTCGTTGTTTTTTGTTTGTTTGTTTGTTTTTTTGCTGGTGTAGGGGGGGCATCCCAGGACCAGATTTAGGAAGATTAAGAATCTAGATCCTTTGTTTGGGAAGAAAAAAAGGTTTTTATTGAATTCCTTGGCAAGCTCGACAACTCGGTTCCTGCCGATTGTTACATATCCATTTGCTTTTTTTTCCTGTACAAGAAGATTTTTTTTTAAATAGTTTTGATATTCCTACCTTTCTATGGCTGCAGTCGGTTATCTTCTTTCATATTCTCGTTGTTTTCTCTTGGATATTGCAGCTATTTTCTTCCCTCGTTGTTCTCGATAGCTTCTTGCTTAGATTCTTCGTTTCTTCTGGGAGTTTGAGTATTTTGTGAACCTTTTCCAGTTGTCTTGCAGACCATACTTCACAGTTATATGCGAGACGTCTGGTTTGTCACTCTCTAGAAACTGTCACATGGCCAACATTTTTTTCCGGCGTATTGCATTAGGAGTAATCAGTCGAAACATCGGAGAAGGAGAGGTCAATAAATACATCACTAAAAAGTCTGAATTTCAGAGAAAAAAACAAACAAGGTACAATTTTGCTTGAACTTACTTTGAAATCTGAATACCGACCCCAGCACTAAAAAACTTTTTGTGGGAGAGGCTCAAAAACGAAATTACATTACACATAATAAGGACAAGATATTTACGTTTTCAGTCCTACTTCTCCATTGGCGTAGCTGGTACACCTTATACATGCATACAAGTATGCATAGCCAGCAAGCCTGACCCGAAAACTTAAGAAACCTATTTTCACAGTATTTGAGATAGTTTTAGCTGACGGTTTCTAATGATGAATTTTAACGGAAGTGAAACCCTCTATGGGATGGATACAAAGGGGATTATTGACGGAATCGGCATATTCTTTTAACTTTAATCGCTCCCGCTGGCAAAGAAATCATTTTACCTCTGATAAAAATGAAAAAAAAAATCTGAAAAAGGAGAATGAAGAATCTTTTAATCCGACGACGACAAGGTGTGAACCAGAATCTGTTTTTGACTGAAATATATTTCATCTTAAGTTTGGTTACTTGCAATCGCAACTACCCTCAGTCTACGGCCAATAACTGACTTAAGTATTTATCTCTTCAGCTGTGGGTGATTTTCCAACGTTTTCCCTCATTTGGAAGATTGACTCGAAACAATATTTTCTCTCTCCAATTGCCCCTCCGCTAAACAATATATATATATATATATATATATATATATATATATATATATATATATATGTGTGTGTGTGTGTGTGTGTCTTTTCACGCATGTGTATCAACGCACAACAGCTTACACCTTGTTCTAAAAGTTTGAACAGAGTTTTGCTAACTTCTTTGTCGTGTTTCCTTCCGCTCAAATTGAAGAGGCATCTGGTTCCCGGCACATACATTACAGACTTGAACAGACCCGTTATGAACCGAAAGCATTTATGGGCCCAAAACCCTGCAATTGTATTTACAAAATTCTTTTAGAACGAACAGGTTGGACATAAACTTACGTTTCAACAATCACAGACATGCTCAGGCTATTTTTCACGCTTCTCTAAGTGAATTTGCCTCTTTGGATCCGATAGAATGGTGTGGAAATGTTTGAAGGTGATAGATATGGAATGAAAAGTAGTATCACAAGTATCGCTTCCTAACAATAGTCACTGAAGTTAGCTTTGTCTGGAACAGAGCCAGTAATAGATCGCATGACACTGTATTTACTGTACTAATAACCATTCGAAACACCAACTTATTGAACAAGTTTAGTCTACACACGACTAATTAGTACACTAGCAAATGGTCAAATGAAATTAGCTGACTAAACATCACCCTGGGACAGACAATTATCCCTATCATAGAATTTTCCACAAACTGTTCACAAAAACTGTAGGTTTTGAAGTTGGTCTGGCTGGTTAGCAATGTATATATCGTGCATAGTGGTCGCACCAAGTGAGCTACAGGAATAAAAGTGTTGGCATTTACGCCTAACCACGTCAACAACGACAAAATTTTCGTATTTTAAATTCCCCTGCAAAGTGGGTTTTCAGTCGGGATTCATTTTCTGGTCCAGGTTTATGCTAAATTGGTACCATAGTTCGTTTCCACCTGTTATTTGTAAAAAATTAAAAAAATAAAAAATAAAAAAAAACACCTTTGTCGTGATCACAGTCCCGAAAAGGTGAGAGAAGTAATATTCATTGATCATGATTTTTTCAAATAGTCTTTATGGTCAACCACGACCCGCCATGCTCGCCACATATTACGTAAGGATTTCTATTGAGTGACCAACCAGACTTGTTTTTATATTCACACTTTATTCTCTAACGGAATTTATGAACTTACTCGTTTATGAAATAAATTTTTAACTTAGAATAAACTAAAAATATATTTGGCTATCCTTAATTTCTTATATCTGGTTTAAGTGGATAGATAGATAGATAGATAGATAGATAGATAGATAGATAGATAGATAGATAGATATGAAGAGACTGAGATAGATAGATAGATAGATAGAAAGATAGATTG
Organism: Thysanoteuthis rhombus; assembly: GCA_963457665.1. Taxonomy (NCBI): domain Eukaryota; kingdom Metazoa; phylum Mollusca; class Cephalopoda; order Oegopsida; family Thysanoteuthidae; genus Thysanoteuthis; species Thysanoteuthis major. The sequence continues at coordinate 21,960,565 of OY735234.1, read as the reverse complement.
ATAGATAGATAGATAGATAGATAGATAGATGGTTAGATAGATGGATAGATAGATAGATAGATAGATAGATAGATAGATAGATAGATGGTTAGATAGATGGATGGATGGATAGATAGATAGATAGATAGATAGATAGATAGATAGATAGATAGATAGATATGAACAGACTTTGGTTGATAGATAGATAGGTAGATAGATAGATATATATGAACAGACTTAGGTTGATAGATAGATAGATAGATAGATAGATAGATAGATAGATAGATAGATAGACATGAAGAGACTAGGATAGATAGATCGATACATACATACATAGATGCATACATGCATAGCAATATAAAATCGTGAAAAGGTATATATGTATAGATATTTAAATTGATATATAATTAGATATTAACAGATAAATATTGATCACGATAGATACATAGATACATGAATAAATAGGTATTGACAGATAAATATTGATCACGATAGATACATAGATACATGAACAAATAGGTCTTAACATAGACAAACATTGGGATAGATAGATAGATAAATATATATATATATATATATATATATATATATATATATATATATATATATATAGATAGATAGATAGATAGATAGATAGATAGATAGATAGATAGATAGATATCAGCATAAATATCAACATAGATAGATATTAACATGGATTGATATGAACAGACAAATAGATAGGTACAGACTTAAATAAATAGATAGATTGATTGATTTAAACGGACATGACAGATAGTTATCAACACAGATAGTTAGATAGGTAGATATTAATATAGACATCAACATAAATCGAATGAGACAGATAGATAGATAAATAAATAGATAGATAGATGGATAGATAGATAGATAGATAGATATGAACAGAAATAATTAGCTACATACTAACAAAGATAGGTTAAGATCGATGAACAAAGACATCAACAGATATCAACAAAAAACAGATGGATAGATCGATAGATAGACAGCTAAATATCAGCCTTGATACATATAGAGAAATATGAAGTGGCTGAGATAGATATCAACAGATTTATGGATAGATTATAACATATATACATATTGACAAATAGGTAAAGAGACGGACAGATATAGATAGATATTAACACAGATACAAATAATACATATTAACACAGGTTTATAGGTATTGATATACACAGATATTCACATAGATAGATAGATAGATGGATAGATATTAACATAGAAATAAATGAATATACTGAAATGGGTTGATATCAACATGAATTAATCGATGGCTAGATTGATAGATATTAACATCGATGGATAGTATATATATATATATATATATATATATATATATATATATATATGTGTGTGTGTGTGTGTGTGTGTGTGTGTGTGTGTATGCTCGAACAAGATAGATAGAAAGGAAGAAAGATAGAACAAAAATTTCAATCTTGTGGTTCTATCTCGACGTCTCTTGATATCTCCTCTTCATCAACGACAGTTCAATGGTAAAGGGTCAACGGCTACATTTATCATTCTATTGTTTTAAAGTTACTTTCATCGAATACCGAAATGTTTTCATCTAATTAATTTCATTTTAAAAGTACGTTGCCTTAAGGTGTACACTCCTCCATAATTACTTCAAACTTAATTTGATTATGCCTTCATATACACATATGTAGGTTCATATTTCAGTAGTGTTAAAGGTTGGTGTGCGCTGTAAATTAAATAATCTCTTAGTGTACTGTCGTACATTTAAGCTATAGAACCACATATAAGCAAACCTATACTTCTCATAAACTATTCAAGAGACCAAATTGTCTTCAGCAAAACCTCAAATTCAATAACTTTCCCCTTGATTAAGTCTGACTGACCCTAAAAAGATATGGAGTCACCCTACTCTTCTGTCACACTTGTTCAACCGGCTTTGTTTTTGCAGGAAGATCGTGAAACTCGCAAACTTCTTTGTCATGTTCATTCCGTCTAACTTGAAGAGGCATCTCCCCCCCCCCACGCCCGGCACACAGAATACAAACGTACAGAGCCTCGATATGAACCGACAGTATTTGTTGGCCCCTAATCTCTGCAATTATACTTGCAAAACTCATTTAGAACGTCTGGTCGAATTGTTGGCTGTAACGTGATCATCATAATCATCTTAATTTGAAAAAAAGTCTTATTCTCAAAGGATTAGTTGGTTTGGCCTTGATGAATTCTCCAATGAAATCTATCGTAGAAATTGAATATTTGTGCGTTGCTGTTTATGTATTTTGTTTATACATATATATATATATATATATATATATATATATGTATATATATGTATATATGTATATATATATGTGTGTGTGTGTGTGTGTGTGTGTCAATTCTGTCGAAATGACAGGAGATGTAAAAAAAAGCATCACGAGCAAAGGTTGTATTTTCAATCAGAGTATAATTGTTTAGATATAAATCACGGAGAGAGATCATGAAGGATCAATTGAATTATCTATTCCTGATATCAAAATATTGTGTTGTGACTTTCACACGCACCAAATGAATGTGAATGTCTATGTCAAATGGGTAGCGTTCGTGATGGAAAGCAAAGGTCGACGTATAGTGACCATTCGAATGAATGTTTATTTCAGACAGATATCAGTATTGCAAATGTGATTTTAACCACAAAATGAATAAATTCGTTGTATGTGTGTTTGTGTGTGCGTGTATGTGTGTGAGTGTGTGTGTGAGTAAGTGTTAGAGAGAGACGGAGAAACATGGAGAAGGAGAGAGAGAGATTTACTTTCAAATGTGTCTTTTGCTTGATCAAATGAAACCTCGACTTCGGTGGGTGTAAGCCCACATCCATGCTGGGCCATGGATTCGGAAGGAAATAGGGGAAATACGGACAATTCAGGGCAAAGGGCTTAGCGGAACTCTGCACTACTTTTTTTATGGTGTAGGGCTCACAGGAAATCTGCATTATTTTTTTATGGTAGAGGGCTTAGCAGAACTCTGCTCTACTTTTTATAGTGTAGGGCTTTCGGGAGATTTGCACTACTCTTTATGGCGTAAAGATTACCAGAACTTTATACTACTTTTTATGGCGTAGGGCTTACCTGAATTCTGCACTGCTTTTTATTGCAAGGTCTTGGGGAACTCTGAACTTTTTATTTATGGCGGAACTCTTAGCAGAACTCTATAAAATCTTCAAAGCCTAGGGCTTACCAAAACTCTACACTACTTTTTATTGAGTAGGGCTTACCGAAGCTCTGCACCACTTTTTATTGAGTAGGGCTTACCAAAGCTCTGCACTACTTTCTATTGAGTAGGGCTTACTAAGCTCTGCATTACTTTTTATTGAGTAGGGCTTACCGAAGCTCTGCACTACTTTTTACAGCGTAGGGCTCACAGGATCTCTGCGCTACTTGTTATGGCTCGAGGCTTACCGGAACTCTATACCACTTTTAGGGCTGGGAGTGGATAGAATGCTAACATAGTCATATTAAGCTTAGTAATTTTATTTAATAGATTTTGGTTTATGATTTCTATATACTGATATTTTGAATTCACTGCAAACAAACACATTGGATATGAAATCGGGACCAAACAATCACACCCATGATCCAGCTTTTCCTAAACCTTTCTCAAGGAGATGATGGGTACGTATATCTGTATACTGATATAAAAGTTACGTTCATTGATTACTAAAATGTCTTTGTCTAATTTTTTTCCTTTTCTCTTATTTTCACCGGATTTACCGTATACACTTTTATTAGTACTTAAATATTCACCTAATTAGGGCTTGATATATACCTATGTACATTATTATCCTAATTGAGTAAAATGTTGGCGTGCCGCGTAAGTCAAATATAACTCATACTGTGTTGTCATACAATAAAGTTTGAGAACCCCAAACAATTGTTCTCATAAACTATTCAGGAAGCCAAATTATCGCCTTATAAACTTCAATTTTATTCACTTTTCTCTTGATTAACTGTGACTCTTCCTGAACGGACTATAAGCCAGAGTCATCTTCTATCACACTCGTTTTTCCGCCCTGATCTCGCAGGAAAATCGTAAAAGCTTCACACTCTTTTGAAATGTTTTGTTCCAAATGATAAAAAAAAATTGATTAGATTTGCACAACGTTCGTACCAATTGATTCTGACACAAGACGTGATAAAATACGTTCAGGTATGACATATTTGGAGGTGAGAATTCAATGGTCACTTTCACAAACGTAGGGTTGATGACGAGAGGCGTAGCAGTAGGGGGCGAGAATGGACATTCTCCCCCGGGCGGAGGTATGAAGGGTAGCAAAATCTCTCCTGTGGCTCATAATGCTTGCTGAATTGTTGATTATTGCCTCCCTGGGGATATAGCGCCACTACTTCTTGTCCAGGGTCTGTATTTGCCTCCGGACGCTGAGGAACCTTCCTGTGCCACTGCCTGGCCAATCAGTTTGCAACGTAGAAAATAGATTTGACAATCAGAGTTCAGAAGATTTTAATGCAGACGATCTGCGTTCACTGTAACCAGAGGAAAAATCAATCTATTCTTCCTTATCCGGGTTCTTGGTAAAAGAAAGTGATGTGGGTGACGTCACTTCGGGTGCCCGTCACTTTTAGATTTTCTTCTGGCGGAGAGCTTATCAGAACTCTGCATTACTTTTTATAGTAGGGAGACATCAATCTATTCTTCCTTCCACGAGCTCTGGGTAAAAGAAAGTGATGTGAGTGACGTCACTTTGGGCGCTTGTCGCCTTCCGATCTGCTTTTATATATAGCAAACCTTAAAGAACTTTGAAAACTTGCCAGGACAAAGCAACGAGGAGAAAACCGATGATATGTGTTGCCTTAGGAAGGAGTGTTACCAACTGAGAAAATATCAAAAGCGCTAGATAGATCGATAAAAAATAGCCCAAAAATGGCCAAAACACATAAAAAAATACTTAAGATAGTCAAAATTGGCCAAAATACCGACGCTAATTCAGTAAGATATACTGCTCGAAAGTTGATATCGAAAAACTATAAGATGTTTGCACAAAGCAAATATCAAAAAAATTGATAATGGGTGGCAATATCATAGAGTGATGCCAAATTTATATTTATATATTAAAAAAGATTTTATTAGGAAAAAATATAAGAAAATTAAATGTTTGTATACATACTGCAAATACACATGCAAGTGCGCGCTTATTTTCCCTACCATTTTCCCTCACTCTCTCATTTGTCTATCTACCTCAAAACACAATGACTATATTTGTAAAACTCGAAATTCGCACCTGGGAATTTGTCGAAAGCTAAGAATTCTTCCTGGAAGTACTACAATAAGGCAAATTGAACAGATTCTTCCTAGAAATCATTCCTTTTTACAAATGGCCAGAATTCCCGGAAATGGCTGAACTTCTCAGAAACACATACTAATATTTAATCAGGTGAAGCCAAGAAATAAAATCACAGTCCGGCAATATCTTCTATATAATCAATATGTGTTTATAGCAGCTGAACTGTACATTTTATAAGTGAAGTACTTTCATTACAAACCTTTACACCCTGAAATAACTATTTATTATCTACACAGTACAAGAAAATAGTTTATCATGTTTGTTTTAAATTCAGGTAAACAGGAATAAACCTCTGTAGTATTTTTATTCATTCATTTGTGATCTTCTTCCAATACACAGGAATCGTCAAAGCTTTTTTTAGTTGACTAATAAAACTCACGTTTACTTCGAAATATTAGCTAACAGGGCCTTGAACATTGTCATCTAATTCAATCAGGGGTAATTACAAATAACAAGGAAAAAGTTAATCTATGAACAATGGATCGAGGAAAGAGAGTGGCCGCAAAAGTTGTATTTGATTTGAAGTTCTTGTAGCTCAATACGTAAAGCAGCTGTTGTACATAGGCAGGCAATCGAAAGCAAAGGGAGTGTGAGTGTGAATGTTGTAATATGTCAAATCTGCACTTTTTACTCATTGATTGTAGACTGACCTTCTCAGTAGTTGCAACGGAAGCAATAGCAGTTAAGATATATATATATATATGTATATATATATATATATATATATATATATATATATATATATATATATATATATATATATAACATTAGTGGAAAGAGAAACATGTTCGATTTTCAAATAGCTTGACGTTGAAATTCCAAATGTAACGAAAAAAGATCAGTACCAGTCTGAATGAATATTCAGCACGAAACAGATTTGATTTTGTCACTAGATATATTCATGGTTGATATCAAATTTATATATATATATATATGTGTGTGTGTGTGTGTGTGTGTGTGTATGCATGTGTGTGTACGTTTTTGTTTGAGCTTGTGTTCATGTGTGCTTGCGTGAGTATGTGCGGGAGAGAGAAGGGGTAAGAAGTGAGAGGGTGCTATTCAAAAGTCCGGGCATTTTGACAACAATCTACAGAGCTGGGTGTAAAGTACACCTACGCAAACTGCAACAAAGTCCGCCGATCGGAACAGAGCTTTAGAAAAGCTGCAAGTAATACAGTCAGTATTTTTATCCATTTATTATATATATATATATATATATATATATATATATATATATATATATATATATATATATATATATATATATATATATATATATAGCATTGTTCATCATGTGAATAACTTATATATATATATATATATATATATATGTGTGTGTGTGTGTGTGTGTGTGTATTGCAATTGCACCTGTGAAGAAATGATAGGGTTATATACGTATGGATTAGTACGATCAGAGTATCTGAACACTGTCTAAGATCGAAATGTTGTTCCCTGTACCTCTGCCTACGCTCGATTAAAAGTGTTACATATGAAAATATATATACAGGGATACACGTTGGGTAAAATATCATTATAATGTAGTCAACAGATACCCGTTTCGTTGTATTACAAGTCTTCAGTGTTTTTATAGATAATCTATTATCCCATTCAGTACCACGAGGCAGAATTGAAACCTTCGCTTCAGACCCGGAGGCCGATATCCTACCTCTGGACTACGGAACAGTCAGTAAGGCTGAATTTAAGCTATATATCTATTCAAACATAAATTCCTCATCCACCAGAGTGCTCTATTCCTATGGAATATATAGGACAAAAGCGAGGGATTTTGATTGCAATATCTAGTAGAAGAAAGAAAGAAGAAGAGAGAGAGAGAGAAAGAGAAAGAAAGATATAGGGTCAGTCTTCATATTAATCGATTCTTTCCTTATTATTCTAAAAGAGATTGTATTTAGTATGTTTAATAATGTTGCTGCAAATTCAAAAGCCACATTTACCGAGAAGCCATACGCTTACATAATGTCACATTTCAAATCTGGTGTTATTCTCTTTAAGAAGAGTGTAAACCGATTGAGAATGATTGATTCCTTGTTAGAAATAAATCTTTTAATCTCTAGATACAATGTAGCTCTGGCACCGTAATAGAAACTCGTAGGAATTTCTGTGTTAATTAATGAAGCCAATTTGACATGCTACAAAGACTTTTATTGAGTAAGAATATTCTAAGTGGACACCCAACTCCATTTGCAAACAGATTTTAGCGCAATTTCTCATAGTGACAACGTTTTTGCAATGATACCCTCCTCTTTCATCATTCATATATATATATACATATATATATATAGTTGGAAAAGGAATATCGTACCGAGGAAACTCCAAATAGAACCATACACCCCAGAAAAGTCCTTTTGAATTCAAGATCAAATCTTGTGAACCTTTGTTTAAAATGAAACATGTGTGGACTCATAGCTATATGATAGAGAAGATAGTTGCTTATAAATCTGCCCATTATCCACAACGTTTTATTGAAATTCATTGATGACTAGTGGAGATATTGAGGGCACAGACAGAGGAACTTTAGAGCTAGTGTGAAATGCAGACATTTGGCTATGACATATGGAGGTAACTGTACATAGATCCACTCCATAATAACCTGATCCCTTCCGAGGCATCTTGTCCATCCCACTACAAAACCTTCTTTAAAAAAAACCCTTCGGAGTGTGTGGACAGAAAGACTGAAAGAACGGCATCAAACTTTCAGACTGGAGCATTTTAAAATCTGGCTGTTTTTCGTGTAACAGTGTCTCCGAAAGTTCTGAATTAATTTCAATGAAATCTTTTTGAAGGGTGCTCTAGAGGAAACCAGGAAAAATTTAGAGGGGACTAATGTACAATCATCTCCTCTCTATCCTTGCAGATTGGTGGTAACCACAAAATATCTGAAAAAGGGGCCCTGTTCACACGATATAACACGAAATTCTCGGTGGATCTCGATGAATCTCTGCGGAAGACTGATCAAAGGTAATTAAATTTCTGAACAGATCACTGCACAATTCACCCCTCCCACACACACAGAGTGTATGTATCTGTTGACACCAAAATGCATCTTCAAAATCATATTTGTCTGTCTATACAATATTTCTAAAAGTCCCCGATGAATTCCAATGAGTGTTCGTGGAATGGTGGACAAAAGCATATAAAAATGTCAGGAAAACAAATCCATGCACAATTATCACTCCAAGATTTTAGTTAACTGTTGGCAATCATAAAATATCTTTGAAAATTTGTCTTATCAATCTCAATTAATTCTAATGAAATTCGATGGGAGTGCAGTTAATCGACTACGGAAAAAAGTTATCGAATTTGGAGTGGATCAATACACAATTACCTCCCCTCCAGCTCTTTGTAAACACCAAACAATATTTTCAAAATTTACTGTATATGGGTATCATAAATAACAACTCGGCATATGGCTGTTATTAATACTATAAGTGGAGAGGACACACTGTTAAGGCTGAGGGGAAGAGAAGATCACGAGGAGAGGAAAAAGTTTGGTAGTTTATTAAGACGGTAGAAAAAAAGACATGTTGATTGCTCTTACTGATACTATAAGTGTGAAACACATAGTCTTTATGTAGATGAGTATTTGGATATTTGCAAAATTATAATTATTCATTCAATTTACTTCTAATGCTTACATAATAGACGATGTATTTTGATATAAAATTAACAATTACAAAGATAAATATACATTTCCATATATACAATGCAAGTATATTAAATAAAATCACTGTATTAAGCCACCATGTGACCAAGTCTTTTGGGGGCCTGCTTTGTTGGGGATGATCAATTGAAAAAAAGGAATAAGGGGGGGATAAATGAACAAGAAGTTTCAATCACTTTGGATTGGGGGGGGTAGTGGTCAATAGAAAATCTGAATTTAAAGAAGAAATGCAGACACAAACTAAGGGATCAATTTAGCACGAACTTACGTAAGAAATTGATCCCCCACTAGAAACCTATTTAGGGAGGGGAAGTTGAAAAGTAAAAAAACAAGGAAATGTTTTTTTAGACATAATAAGGAGTAAATATTCAATGTTCCAGCCCTCTACCCCCATTAGTGAGGCCTGTATGCGTGACACAGTGGGGAAAATATGTACTTGGATACTTGTAAAATTATGAATATGCATTTCATATCCTTCCGATGCTTACAATACAGATGATGTATTTTGATATAAAGTCAATAATTACAAAGAAAAAAAAATATTTCCTAACATATAATTTAAGTACATTAAATAAATATTTTACAAGACTCCAAATACTTTTTCCCTCAATGTACATACATATATAGCAAGAGAAACCATCTTGAAAACTAAAAAACCTGTTTTAGTTGATATTTTCTGGCATCTGATAGAAATTAAAATGTATCTTGTAATTTTTTTCACTAGATCAATCATGAAACCTCAGATGTTTTGGGGTCGAGTAATAAGTCTGATCCCAAACAAACACTGTGACCTGAGCGGATGTTTTGGTCGTCTCTGGTGACACTGCTTTACGGTCAATGATAGATTGTTAAACATCTGAGACCGTAAAATTGAAAACAAATGGTTTCGACGGGAAATGAGAAAGGGGTATGCTGGGATATGATGTATACCTATTTTTCGATTTCCAATTTTTTTTGTTCAATTTCTACTTATGGAAACATTATCGTGCTTGCTTCCCCAAACCAAGCCTTATCGTTTATCTGGTTCCACAAATTAATTTCCATCTCTTGTCGCAACGCAATCAGTCTGAGAATTGACCTGACTTCCGCTTTTGGACACTATCTGTGCAACAATTTACTTGAGAAAATTATTTCAAAATTATTTTTGACGCTTATTACCTTCATAGAACCCAAATTTGACTCGTTCAAAAAGGTAACTTTTTCTATTATTTCGGATGACGTAGATTGTTCTGATCAAACTAAAATTATATTATTTTGTCTATAAAATCCTCTTTGTAGGGTAGGTAATCCCGATTATAAAAATCTAACCCACCTGATGTTAGAAACAGGGCAGGTTCGCCGCTTTTAACATTGAGTGAGCAAGTGTGTACAAATGATTTTGAGGATAAGAGCTTTTTTTTATTTATTGGCCCTTATTCTGACGTGTTTATCAATAGAATCTAGATTCTACTGAATCTAGATGTTTCTAGGTGTTTCTTTTTACTCTATTTTAGATATTTTCTATCGGATGACGCCGGCAATAACATAAAGTCATAGCATATAAATTATATTTATTTAACGATGGAGTTTTTGTCATCATCATCAGTTTTTTATCGTCTGTTTTGGAGGCAGACCTTCCTCAGCGTTCGTTGCACCTCTTTATTGTGGGCGTCGAGGAGCCAATACTTTCTGAACCTGTCCAGTTCGTCCTGTCATCTCGAATTCTGCCAGACCCAGTTCCACATTTGATCCCTGGGGATTCATGTTGAGAGTAATAATGTATATCAGTTGTCTGCCATTCTTACAACATGACCAGCCCATTGCCATTTGAGTTTTCTAATGGATTTTTTAAATGTTTTGGACTCCTGTTTTCCCTATACTATGCTGTCTTGCGGTCTTTCCATGTGATGTTGAGCACAATTCTCCCATGAATGCGTTACATACTTCTCGGTTTGTGGATCAGTCACTTGGTTATGATCCATATTCAAAATCCATAGGTGACTATTGAGAGGATGCATTGGTTGGATACCATTCTTTTTAGAACTAATAGGATTTTTTGTCATTGAAGGTCGAGTTCGCTCAACCGAAGGCTTCCCAACCCAGAGAGATTCCTTGATTGATATGACTTCAACTATTTAGCAATATCCAGTTTTTGGAATTTGAGAATTTTGATGATATCATGTTTTTTTCTTTTCAGGAAAATGAGGAAAGCCAAAACTCTTATTCGGGAATTGACTCGATTATGTCTGCCATCAATCTGTGCTCGACCTTTCGATCTTTATAAATCGAGTGATGACATTTAATAACCTCAAATAAAGTAGCAATGGTTATAGCAAAAAGGAAACAGAATTGAACTGCGAGTAAAAAATTGTACACAAAGGCATCACATCACTCGAATTATGCACCATTTGCTTCAAAACATCATGCATGATTTGTGTCATTTACATTGCTGCGGATATTGGCTAATTTTTAACTCAGTCCGACTCATGGCCATGAAAATTGAGCATCCAGTTAAACCTGTGCCAGTTATTTGTCTATGACAGTGAAAAAAATCAGCAAAATATAGCCCTTTTTGGGAGGTCAGTTACCCAGGGACATTATCTTTCTATTGGACTCGAGGGTTGTCCTGTCTTATTCGTGACACTGCTTGCCAGAACAGGGATTTCTTCTGTTTATTGCCAATGTGTACACGTGTGGATCCACACTCGATTTCGTGTCATATTTGCTTTCGTTGAGTCGTAAGTGAATACATTGACTAAGATTAGCTTAGTCTGACACATGGTCATAAGATGGTGAGCTGAGTTACAATCGAACTCACTAAAAATAACCTGCGACTAAAAGTTTAACTCTTGATCTCCAGCAAACACGAAGATATTGATTGGACAATCTCTGGCAAAAGCCGCCTTGGAAATACTCAAAATTCATCGTAAAACCGGCTTGTTAACCATTATTTACTGCAGGTTACCAGATATTTATTAGCTTTTGCATTGTCTGACACAGGGCCACATTAGTGGGGCACTTAATACTGAACTCACAATATCCAGTTAAAATGACTTATTATTCGTCAGTCTACCCCAATGATTCAATGATATATACCCAGCTTGGTTTAGTCTGGTAAAAAGCTTTACTAAAAAAGCACTTAGTAAATGTTTAATTTACAATATCTGGTAATACATGTTCGTTAAGTAGATTAGTATTATGCTGTATCATTTTCTCCAAGGTTGCTGATGGGACCCCGGAGCATGTTTTTAGCATATTAGTTTCTGAAAATTCCGAAACTTTCGAAGTTTTTATCGATATACAAGGTAAGTATAATGTTGCACTCAATACTCACGTTTGTATCTTTATCTCCTGTAAATTTGGCTAGTCGGCTGTTATTAGATTGTAGCACATGAAATATCTAACTGATAACTATCCATGACTTGGTTCTGTCAGAATGGATTTTAAATATATATGTAGGGATACATATGTGAGTAGCATAAACCTGTCATAAGTGACTGTGTTGTTTATGCCTAGATTGGAACTAAAGAGCCCAAAGCTGTTTTATTAGCTGATTCATTTTTGATGATCCAAGTATCCGAATTTGAACATTTTCCAAGTCTCAACTCAACTCAAGCTGGAGTGATCAGACATAAAATTTTGAGCATTTTTGTGACGTATTATTCATTTTTTTATCACAACCCTATAATTGTTTTATCAACTCTGGTAATGTATTTCACATACACCGATCAATTACAACTTTAAGGTTATCATCGGACAAAAACCGATATACAACCACCCAATTATACAATTGAACATATTAATTTACTTGTATGACTATATTGATAGATTTAATCGTTTGTTAATGCTAATACGGCGATTCTATTGCTGTATTGGATAGCACAACGTGAGGTGTCAGTTTCACGATGATAAATTGCCTGGTGTTCTCAAGATGAATTTAAAGAACGGTCTATTGTAACAGCTGAAAATCAGCTCAACCTGCGGGGTTTCAAGTCTGATGTCTACTTCGTACGGTCAAACGGTAAGATAGAGATTCGGTCTAGCTAACCTAACGGCAACAAAGTAAAGATCCAGTTTAGCATTATACTTACATTGTATATCAATAAAAACTCATAATGTTTTGGAATTTTCATCAGTTATCTCGGTAAAGTTTGGGATTATAGCTCTTGCCCAGCTTGAGTTAGACGAAGACATACATTTGGTGAATCACAGCAAAATTGTAAATTTGGCTACTCTACTGTTGCATCCCAAATTATGAACCGTTCGTTCATCATAAACCTATTTTTTATACGATTAAATAATAAAATGAAGATTTAGTGTTGCTGACCAGACGGCAACAAAGTAAAGATCCAGTTTAGCATTATACTTATATTGTATTTCAGTAAAACTCAAAATGTTTCGGAATTTTCATAAACTTATATGTTTGAAACATGCCCCAGGGCCCCATCAGAAATCACGGTAAAGTTTTGGGCTATAGCTCAGGCCAAGCTTGAATTAGACGATGGCAGATATTTGGTGAATTACAGTAAGATTGTAAATTTGGCTATTTCACTGTTACATCTCAAATTTCAAATGGTCTGTTTATCATAAACCTATTTTTGTCGTAAATATGCAAATGATTTTTTTATATTTATGGTCTGTGGTGCAAACTCCACGATTCTTTTTGTCTGAGTTCAAAATTGGACACAACGCAATTTAATTATGGAAGTACGTCAATTTCGTACACTGATACCCCGATTAGCGCTGCCTCGATTAACAATGATTCTCTCTAACACTTTTGCTCAAGAAGCGACAGTTCAATGACGTGTCCACTATAAAGTTTAAAGACCACTGTCGCCCAATCGTTTGACCCTAGATAGGAGATCTTATAACATTTGTTTTGTTTTTTTTTTTTCTCGGCAAATGCACTACTTTATTTCATCTTTCATGGCTGTTACATTGGCCGTACTGGTCAACGCCATTTTCTTGTGAAGGGTCCTCTTTGTCATTCTCGTGACACATTCGTACGATGGTGAACTGAGGGAGATTTTGGAAGACAACCGTGGAACAGCAATTTGAACTCTTCTGGCAAATCTTGAAATTTCTTCTTCGAATGTTTTCTGGGTAATCGTTGGTTCTATAAGTCCAAAATAAAGTAGCATCAGACTGGTTTTAAAAACATAAGTAATTTATTAGATTTTGCCATGGCTTTCTTCAGAAATGGTTGAAATTGGTTAGATTTATCATTGTCTGCCTTTAAAATATCTGAAATTGTCTAGATTTCACTGCTTCAGCTTTCTTTTTTCATTAACGTGCTAATATCAGAAAAATTGCATCATCATCATCATCACCCTCTTAACCGCCGTTGTAGGACATGCAATTTCCCCAAGATTTGCTAGATATCTCGACCGAGGAGGTTACGGATCCATTACTCTCTGAATAATCTAGCTAGACAGACATTTTTTTTGCCAGCCTCAATGTCGCATATGATCTCTGGGGGTCCACTTTGTAAGTTGTGATGTCTATCGGCAGTGGAATATTTTTGGAGCATGTGTAGCACATTTTTGTTTGTGTTTTCTCAAGTTTTGTGTTAAAATCTTGCCTCTGTTCATTTTTATTGTACTATGTTGTCGTGTGTTTACTCTTCAGGATATTCAACATGATTTACCCTTCTGCACGTTGAATAGTTCTCAGTTTGAGGGTCAGTCTTCCCATGCCTGAGCTCCAATATTGACATTTGAGGAGATGCACTGATCCTTTATTACAACACAAATGGGATTTTCGAAGATGGAATGGACAAGAAAATCCCCAGTCATAAAACACACGGCGTAGTCAACTCCATCATAGCAGACGAAAGCGACTCTGTCAAAGATATCCATGTTCTAGACCAATTCAATGTAGAATACGACATGAAAATGGTAAGGAGTAAAAATGAAAATAACACCAAGAAATGACATGGGAAAATGTTCGGCACGAAACTGCTACCATTTAATCTAGAAAAAGAGCTCATTGCACCCTTTTCATGTCAAACTGGAAAACAGATAACTTCTCACCGAATCTCAAGAGAACGACAAAGACACCAACATCAACGAGCTCAACAACAAAGTGACTTATCTAATCTAACTTGCCAAAATGATTTAGCCAAAGAACTAAGAAACAATCAGTAAACTCTTAGGAGGAAAATAACAATCTTATAAAAACGTAAAAATCTCAAGCTGCCAAAAACAAGAGAAGAGGTAAAAGCAATTGGACAGAACCAAACCATCGAAAAGAAGACCAAAAGGCAAAACAACATCACAGTCATCGTAATAAGTCTTTAAAAGGTAACGGTTTCACAACTATCGATAAAACTCTTACAACGGGAACAAAGCAAATTACTTGTGTTTATCGAAGAAAACAGACACGTAATAACAGATGAGCTGCGAATATGTTGAATTATTAAACTTTTGGAGCTTTTGTATGATACACACACACATACATATAGATATATACAGTATACGGGGTGCAAATCAGGTCAGCAGTATAACATAATATAGTAATATATCAATAATATAAAGCCACTTCTGAAATGCAATGGATTTATTTCATAGAGTGCTCAATACATACAACATTTTACTCATGGAGTTGGGTTGTTTTAGAGTAGAGCTGGAATAGTAGAATGTGGATTCGCTACAATAACTAGCTCATGTTTCACCTGATGAGGCCCGAAGAGGGCAGAAACATGAGTTAGTTTGTGTGGCTAATCCACATTGTACTATCTATTTATATATATATATATACATATATATATATATATATATATATATATATATATATATATATATATATATATATATATATATATCAGAAAATGAATTCATGTGATTCGACAGAATAACTGTAAATTGCATTGATTTATAATGCAACTTATTTAAAATGATCTCCCATCATTACAAAGTTAATATACCACTTCCCTCTCAATACATAACCGTCACGTTGAAAGAAGCGAATATATAGAGAATAAACAAGAGGAGAATTAGAAAATAAACAGAGTTATTCAGGCCTTTGCATTACCGGTGGCTGTTAAGCTCAATGGTCGGAGCATCGCTTCGTTGGAGCTGCTACCTTATCGGTGGCAGGCACGATTCCTATAGCAAGTCCATTTTCTTCAATCGTTTATCCTATTTACGTTATTTTGGTTGAGTGATACATTAACCGTATAATGTCGGGAGATCATATCAAACAAGTTCCTATGTAATATAACGCTATATATATACATATGTATGTATGATTTGTAGAGTTATCTGGAAATCAAAGATAGCCGTTTTAAAAGCATGGCAATGAAAGATCTGGTAAATTTCGGCCATTTATAAAGCCTGCAACCATATTTTGATCCCATCCCGTGTACGTGTGTGTACATGCAGATAAGGAGCATTCAGCATATATAAAACTAAACATTAAAAACATACAAAGTATATGAATACACACCATACTCAGTATATTTGTGCACACATTTCAAGAACTATATATCTATATATATATATCTATATATATATATATATATATATATATATATATATATTTACAAATATATGTGTGTGTGTGTGTGAGAGAGAGAGAGGGGGGGAAGAGTAGAGAGAATGTAGATCCGACAGAATGTTGCAGGAAAGTTGACAATATATGAAAGGAGAAAGATTTGTGACTACTTTGTACAGCTCCATTTTTTCAGCCAGCCTTGTTACAACTTTGTCGATTTTTAATGCATTACTGCTGGGATAATTCTTCGATATATTATGAAAGTTTTTTTCCAATTTTATGGCTCTTACTATTCTCTTGATGCTTAGTAGGTAGATGTCCGAGCAATTGCTTTTATTTTTAATAAAGGTTTTAAAGATTCTACTGCCAACCTAATGGCTTAAATCGCCAACTCGTGGGTGGCACCGCTCAGACTGAAGAACTCGGCCGTACGTTTTACGAAGAATGTTGGGGCAAGGTTACTAATGGCTAATGTCCATTTCTCACTGCATGAATGAACAAAATAAAGAGTGGATTATATACGAGTGAAAAAATCAGAAAGAACATAGTTTTGAGGTGTGCTGTTCACTACTTACTTGCAACAGTAAACAAGCCGTTTCTGAAATGTGACATCTTTCTTTTTTTTTTTTTTTTTGATAAATAATGAATTTTTTCCAAGAATTGATAACACCTATTCTGAAAAATAGTGTATGGAATATGCCTCTCTTCCTGAAAATGCAACAAATTAATATCCAGTAAAAGAGAACACTTTTCAGAAATTATCGAACGTTACGTTTCCTCTGGAATCTTCCGAGGATTTTAGCAGCAGACCCTTTGACTTCAGCAAGTTATTAGGTGGAAGTTCAGTGAATCTAACTTGTCCAGCACCTACCGATTGCTCAATGAGATTGGAATAAATGGAGTCTGGTGGCCTGGGAAACCCAGGGGGATATTCTTCGTGTTCCTAAACCTATTCCCGTATAACATGTACTGTGTTATAGACCTCGTTCTTTATCATGACAGAAAACAGCCCGCTGCATCCTTCCATTCTGCAGTCCGCCTAATTAAGGATGAAGTGAAACTCAGCAGACCAGGCAACTTTCTTCCATGTATTCAAAGTCCAGTTCTGACGCTTGGATGTCTGTTGTAGATTGATATAGGTTAACACAGGTATCTGAGTGGCCTGTAGATATGCAATCCCATACGCAACAAAGTCGATGTATTGGGTATTTTTTGACATTCTTTCATTCATCTTGATTTAAGGTATCTTGGATTTGTGTTACAGAAGCCATTCTGTCGGTTCGTACTTAGCGGTATAACATCTGTTCATTGCTTGCATCGATAATTCTTGGCATCCCAATGCCTTGTCGACGATTGGTGATTTTTTCAAGCACGTTCCACAACAGTTTCAGAAAAACAAACTTTCATTTAGTCTTTTGGCCATAACTATTCGGCTTTTATCAAAATCCCACAAATATATTTCTTCCCACCAATGTGGCATTCAACACATTCAAATGAAGTACTCGAGCCTGGCTCACCTACTCATATACACTTGACCCTGACATGCACCATTGTTCGGAGACACCGTCATTCTTACCACTTGTTGATTGTCATAATTCTTTCACTTATCAGTGAGTGAACTTTTCTCTTTAAATCAAAGACATGAAGTTTTTTTTTCAACAAAAATATTTACGTAAGAAACTTGAAACATTCGGTTTTTCACTGTCTTATTGTTATTTATTACAAATTCGATACAACATCCCGTCACTTTATCCATTTTATTACAAAAGTTGTTTTTTTTTTGTTTTTTTCCATAACATTCAACATTTTGAATTCTAATCGAAACCAGTTGTCCTGATTGTATCACATATATTATTCTTTAAAAAACCTTCCCGTGGGTGAGGCGTAATATTGGGTAATGATTCCGATCATGAATTGTTCTGGCGGCACTGCAGCTGCGGTAAGGAAAAGAACGAAAGACGCAAGACTCCTATCAGGATTCAGAATCGAACCTTCATTTTTCTTCTGCAGTCGATCTAATATACATCAATATTCTTCTACCAAACAAAATTTTCACTCAGAGAGAGAGGGGGGGAGCTTAATCAATTGTCAGGCAGGTGACCTGTATACCGTCCATTGTCACCCGACTACTCAGCTCATCTGCACTTTTCTCTTCTGTTCAACTCTGGTAACCAACCTTTGGTTCCTAATCATAGACCAGGCTCTTTTTTCTGTCGATATCTCTGCTACTAAATTAAATTATACCCTCTTCTTTCACCTTGTACGGGTATTAAATGATCATCTACAATATTCCCTCCAATTTTCTTCCTGCTTTCTTTCGTTTTCGCGCCACTGTACTAACAGTCTTTCTTACTTCCACCATTAGAATCCTTATACACCGTCCATTTTTTATTAACCCCTTTTCACTTCCTTTTCCAAAAGTCTTTTTCAATTAAGTGGATGTGATTGGCTATCGATATGCGGGGGTGCCAAGCGACCATGCTTTATGTTGTCAATTCATCTACTTAAGATAGTTCTATGGTTCTTTTGGTGTCTGAAAAGGGTTACTCTGTAAGTATCTTATCTTTGACCAAGTATGTAAGTATATTTCACATAAACCTGCGTAAAAAGCATCTGTAAGAAAATTGTTAATCAAAAATAAAATAAGATATTAGAAATGAAAATGAAACATTAAATTAAACAGTCCTTCTCACCCTATCTTAATATATATATATATATATATATATATATATATATATATATATATATATATATATATATATATATATATATATATATATTATTCTTTTCAATGACACTGTCTGTCCAAGTGAGATTTTTTTTCAAATCCATCAGAGTGTGAATTTCTCTTTCCAACACCAACTCAACCACGATATATAAGCCTTCTTTTTTCCCGCTACATCTGTTTAGAGGACCGTCTTTCCCTCAGAACATTTAAGATCTACGTAATGTCTAGTCAAGAGCATTTTTCTGTGAAACACATCAAATACAAAGTGATATATCCATCTCTCATTTGAAGTATTTTTCTTCCTGCTATATCAGAAAGAAAATTCCTCTTTTTTTCTCCTCTCTTAACCTCTTCCCTCTCTCTTTACGGAAAATGTTTTCATTCACTTGATACCCCTCTGTCTCTATTTTACAAATATTCAATTAAACTGTATTGTAACATAATCTGCATACCAGATTCGATTGGGTAAATCAGACTTTTAATATTCTATTGATGAAGATTGGAATCAGATCATTAGTGTATGGTCGACGATAGCACAGTTTATGTTTATGATATGTGGTACTAAACAGTACATATGATATGATTTAAGCATTTTTGACGGAATTCTTTTCTAGGAATAAAATGTAAAAAGAACAGTTTGGGGGCTGCTTGATACATCATAAGTAGGGCTACTTGAAACCTTGTTATTGTATGCTATTTAGGCAGGAAGAAAACAAAAAAAGACAGCAAAATAATCAAACAAACCTTAAACAGGTCAAAGATTATTCAGAGAGTGGTGACCCCTAATTTTTTTGTCAAGAATTAGATACGAAACCCCTTTTTTCAGCTTGGTTTCTAAAACGATCATTTCTTTCGGCGACTCTCTCTAAAAGCCCTGAACGAACTTGGTCTTTGCCTCTTTACCCTAGTCCTCGAACCGATTAAATTCTACTTTTTTTGCCCTGACATCTCGAGCTGATTATCTTCCTTTACCCCTCTCTAAACTCACGGTCGGTGCAGTTTCTATTCATCGACCATCGCTAACCTAGCTTGGAGAGATCACAAGACAGTAATGTATATCAGAAAGAAAAATTGAGAAACATCATAGGATCTATTAGAAAAATTCAAGATAGAGAGATGAACTAGACGATTTTAGAAAATACAGGCTCTGCGACGCCCTTGTGTGGCTAATTCTGGGGAAGGTCTATGTCCAACGACGGACCTTAAAAGATATATATATATATATATATATATATATATATATATATATATATATATATATATATATATATATATATATATATATATATATCTTCTCACTTATCTTCCTTGATGTGAGTATTTGCAAGAACTTAATAGCTATCAAATGCGAACCCTGCAACTAATATTTTTAACGACCACGCAAACACTGCGTTCATTATCTCTCCTCTCAAGCTACTTCTTGCATCTATCCTGATTAACCACCTTTTTCTAATCTACCTTAGTCAACTACAGAACTCATTATAACAGGCACGACTTACCAGGTTCCATTAAATAGATAGACAAAACGAATTAGATCCTTTATGACTCGTGTCCCATAAATTCTTATTCTTTCTTATATTTCATTTTTACACCATGGAATAACCTAAACCTAATAGGCCTCTCTTCTTTTCTCTTTTCTACAGACAATCGAATGTATCAATATTTCAATTCCATGTATTTCATGAGCATTCTTCATTTGTGCATTAAAGATCTCTTTCATTTTTCATATCTAAATATTTGTATGCGTCTTTTTACTTCATTTAATATCTGCATCCATTTTTTTACTTGATGCAAATGTTCTTTGTACATGTCCCTTCCTTCAACAACTTCTCTAGTGACGTGGAAGCGGAACCCTTTGTGTACGACTACATGTTCTCGCCATATCTGATCAACAGCTATTATCTACTCTCACATCCACAATACAAGAACAAAAATCCTTATTAGAGAGAAGAGTAACTTGGAAAATAGTTCTAAAACGAGAAAAAAGAGAAACTAATGATGCTGATGGATCCACGAGTTCATTAAATCCCCTAAATCTTTCTTTTCACTTAACATACACCTGGTTGAAGATTTTATACTTCAGAATTATGACAATATATTCATCACATCTTTACCTACTGGCAAGATCTCTATCTTGCCCCATCAGATTGTATCAACTATCTCAACTGTTGGGCTTGATCGGTACACTTTTCACTAATATTTAAATGATATTATAATAAACTTAATTAATGTTATAAACTTGAGCTACCCATCAACAGAAAGTGGACTTTTGATCGTACTTGTATTTTTTCTCCTCGGAAGAGTCATCTAAGTGCAAACGGTGTAAACTAGCCTCAGTCTCTCCCACCGTCTTTGTAGACCAACTGGAACCGTTCTTGACACTGTTTTAAGTCAAAATTACGAGCGGTTCAACCAAAAGTCGATCAAAGTAAAATAATATAATTCATTATTTTGTCTTCTTCTGTACTTCCTGTACTTTCTAATTAATTTGTAACCTCATTATTCTCTTCCTGTGTGTTACGAATGATAATTAATTACATTTCTCTTATGTGATTCTTAATTGATGGCTCTTGGATAAAGGCCAAAACGAACATTTACTTGATCGAAGAGTTTTACAGCAAGCTGCGCGTGGAAAAACGGTTAACAGTACAAGGAATGGAATCGCTAATCCGAGTTCGAACCCTGACTGGAACAGTTGGCGTCCATCTCCTGCTAATGCACTTTGGAATGACATGAATCCAACTCTTCTCACACGGCTATGGATAAATAGTAGGACAACCTTGGCTTTCAATTCATAGATGGCAACCAATATAGGGGATGGACAACTCTTAATTTAAACCATGGAATGGAGTCTTTTGAGGCAGATGGATGCCAAACTTTCCGTTTAATCCGATGCCAAACATGTCTCTCTCCCTTTTCTTTTGGATTACATAAGCGGGGTCTATAGGGGAATTCTGTAGACTGGGCATCTCGAGATCTACGTACGCTTTCCCAGGCTTGCACCTTGGAAAGAGTTCTTCCATTGTCTGCCAAAACAGAAAGAGGCCTTGAGACATTTAATTTTTAAAGCTTCTTTTCTCATCTGATTCTAATGTTGCCATTGGCGTGTCTTCTCACTATTGATTTTACCTTTTCAATTACTTTTCTTTTTGGAAACGATAGTCTTGGAGGAATGCAATGTCAAAGTACTGAATATGCGCAAAAACTACTGGAAAGTTCAGCTGGGATCATCTATTAATGTAGCTCGAAGGATAACACCAGCGGTAATGTGATTTCGAGTGCAATTAAAGATTACGTCATCGTTTTAGATCAGATTGATTCTTGTTGTTAATGTTCCAAGACGTCTCAAAGTCTGTTGGTCGGTTCGTCCACAAAATGCTTGAAATCAATTTTTGGCAAAAGTTACAAAGAATTTTTACACCAGCATTTTTACTGTGCCGTAACTTGGAGAATCGAACTGAATCAGGTAGTTTCCGCCGGTTGTGTCATGTTTTATAATGGTGATTCAACTTACCATACAATTAACATGCAGAAAGATACCCTGATGTTATGGCCAATTGGAATTACATCATTTATGTAATGAAACAATTCTCTGGTGATGTCATAAGAATTAAAAGAAGATAACAACCTGATCAGATATTCTTTCCTCGAGAAGTTTTTTTTTTCCACCTGCCTCCATACTGAATGAGAATCTCCTCAGACAGTCACAGAAGAGTGATGTCAGTAAAAAAAAAACTTACTGCATTGAATTAATGGCAATTGGCATGTGAACCCAGGGTTGGATCAACATCCTCGTTTTAAAAAGTTTCTAACCGATTCATACAATCTGTAAGCTTCTGCCGATTGGATGTTGCCAATGTCCTAACAAGTTGAAATAAATCTGTCGTTTATAAAATATGCTAAGGAGAAAACAATTTGAATGGTGAAATCTTTGAATTTAAATTTGCTTACGCAACAGTCTATCATGTCATTACTCCTATATACAATTGGTGCTATCGTCTTTTTCGATATGCACAACAATAGAATAAGGTCTGCTTGGACGATGTAAATGACCAATCCAGGGCTTTTCATATCCTCCTATCTGTGCTATTTACTCACAGCCATAAACTGACAGTCCAAGTAAGTTGCGATAAAAAAAACTACAAAAACATTCAAGATGAAAGAAAACACAAGTCAGCAAATGAATAACGGTTGACGATGTATTATCAAATGAGGAATTGATAAAACAAGTCTGGTTAGTCAGGCAATAGAAACCATCACATGGAAAATTTCTTCTTGTAGCATACTGTTTTAACGGGATGATCAATTAATCAGTTACTCATCATAATTTTTGTAGGATAGAGATCAGCAGAAAAGATCTAAATTACGAAAAAAAACAAGTGTAACAAGAACTGAGAGATCGTTTTACCATAAACGTACATCGCAAATTGAATCAAAAAAAATGTTTAGAGGGATATTTTTTTTTTAAATGAAGTAACCTTTTTTTCTAGACACAATAATGTGTAAATGTTTAAATATCTGGCCCCCTTTGAGCGGTCTGTCCGTACGATTCATAGCCAGCCGGTCGGTCAGAGCAACTTAAAAACTGAAGAAATCTATCTTGACAGTTTTTGTTGACGATCTCAAATAAATATGGTTCCATTTCTCTCTATATCTGCGCCCACGTAGCTACAAGCTAAGTGTACTTCCATAATGTGTTTTCATGTGTGTCCATATGCGTTTAATGGTACCGGAAAAGTAATCTGTTTACTCCCGATAACAGTTATCAGAGCTCCACAATCATTGCAAAGCAAGTAAAGGGTGCTTTATGACAGTGTTAACCCTTATCTGTCGTGGACAGCGGTCGCTTGAAGTGGACATTGTCGCCGGCTGCACCCATTCCTGATATTATAGACAAAGGTGATCAATAACATTGGGCCAAGGGAGGTTAGGTGATGACGACCCTAGATGTTATCATTCATCCACTTTTCTCTATCTCATGTGTGCATTGCACACAACATAAAATAATCGATTTTCAATTAAATTTGCACTAAGTATCATCGCTTTGACAATGAACTTCGATATCAAGAGATAAATCAATTACATTAGAAGATGCTTACTGTGATCACTCCATGATATTTTACTAGACAATGAAAGCCGACTGATAACATTAAGCAAAGGATATGAAATAAATAGGATTCATTGTTATTAAATTCATTGTTATGAACAACTTTGCATTATAAACAGAGAATAAGATCCATAAACGTATATATATATATATATATATATATATATATATATATATATATATATATATATATATAGTGAAATGATGATTCGCTACAAATTTATGTTTTTGGTCCTAGTGGATTCATTGCTTAATTTGGTCCTACTGACTGTCCAGTTCTAGTCTATGGAGGACACAATAACTATCAATTAACGCTATCTGCACCTATCTGCTATAAGCAACAAAGTAATGCTCTTCCAACTCTGGAATGAAGCTCTCTGGCAGATGGGTAATTATGCGTAAGTAAATGCCAGCCTCTGAAGCAAAGGTTTTGATCCTACCTCATGGTACTGGATGGTCTATTTATTTACTGTCCCACCACAGCAAAATGTGACACAAGGTCGGGGCTTTACATGGGGAAAATAGGAGACATCCATCCAAAAATGGCTCGTGCTGATGCAGTTTTGGTTTGCTAAGCCACCAAAGCAACTTCTGCCACGAAAGCGTCAGGACTAGCCCGACGTCCTCCGTTAAGTGCAATGGAACAGTGCTGCGCGAGGGTGCCATATTTCCCGCAGCTTGGCATAGTAACAGAAAGGGAACCGGAAGGTTCCCAATGCTGGTAGCAATGCACAGCCTCAGTATAACCTCATTGGCTAACGCATTGCACCGGTGCTGGATGGGTTAATGGATAGTCTATAGCCACACTGAAGAGTTGTAATACAATTTAACAGCTGTCTGCGGATGACGCAACTATTTAATTATTATGATATATATATATATATATATATATATATATATATATATATATATATATATATATATATATATATATAAGGCTTTGTAGCCCTAGGAACTACCAATTCTACTGTGCTCAACTCAAATAAATGTAGGCAAGTATCTGTCAAACCACCGGGCGTCACGCAAGTCAGTTGTCAACCAAGTTTGAAAGAAAACAATATTTTTACAAAAAAAATATAAAATGAAGTAAAAAGAAAAGTATATAGCCTAATCTAAAAAAGGAAGAGCCCCAACACCTAAAAGAAAAAAAGAAATTGCGCTGGAACCGGGTATCTTAGATAACAATAAGCGGCTGATAACATTGTGTATATGCTTTCTGAAAATTTATGTAAACTTTTCCTCGTGACTTGCTAAACTTTAACATCACCTCGATCCCTGTATATAACATTTGGATCGCTACCTGGGAATATTTGTTCGTGATTGCATTTAATAAAAATTGTTAGAGCCTTCTTACATTTTACTTACATGTTATTTGTCCAACGACAAATCTCCACGGTAAGCTGTTGGGTACGTAGTTAGATTCTATCAAATATGAAACATTAGAACTTTGTGACTCGTTTATGCACCTTTATTAGATAACCTAGGCAGAACGAAAAGTATTTTGTGAGTACACACGTTTCGGGACATGATCGAATTCTCCGCTTGAAAGTACCTTTTATGAAACGATTTAAAGTCGCAAATAGCAATTTACTCAGTCAAATAAACAGTGTCATTAGGAAGTCTTCCGTTTGTAAAAATAACTTTCTCAAGTTCGAAGAAAGGGAAATGGCTTTCTTTATGGCCGTACTTGTAACAATACTCAAAGAAATCTGTCATTTCAAAGTTTGCCTGCAACGAATATTTACGAAGTTCAGCTAGGTACAGCACAAAGCCGAAGGCTGTGTGAAAGATCGGAGGGGTTGTGTGTCACTGATCTTTCAAGTTGACATTTCATGCGTAACCCTCATTATTTGATTATTTTCAGAATCATTTAGCACGATTCCAATATAATTGTCCCTTGTACTTAACAAATTAAAAACATGCAAATAAATTCGATTGATGAAGCAACGATAGCCATTAGATGGAAGTTAATTTAACGTTTACTTTTCCCTGACAATGCAATGCAATTCTAACATACTGTAGTGCCTGCTTTTAAAGCAATGAGAAAAAATTACACATATATGGAGTTATCTGCCCTTGGCAGGGATCTACTTGCAATTCTCAACCCAGTTAGAAATCTCTTCTGAAATGGTAAATTCTTTGTCGTTTCCCGTTGGACGTCACACAGAACCATCAATAAGGTAACTACTTGTTATCTTTACGGTATTTAAACTCTGGTGGTAAAACCTTCTATCTCTCCCTGTCCTGACGGACTCCAGGTAAGCTCGCTTTTTCTCCCTTTCTTTAGTTAGGATAGTTTATATAGTTTTCACCCACACCAACCTTTTTACTTACTCACCCTTACACACAAAAAGTAATCCATTCTTTCTTCATCTCAAAGAACACATCCTAAGTTAAGCACTCTCAAAGTACTTAGGCTGGACTTCCAGAGATAACATTATAGTGGCTATAATACAGATGGCCAAAACTGACGGACATTCTGAAGATTCTATCTTGCTTTTAATCAGTGACGTTCCTTCCCCTTCATTCTTCCTTTCTCCCGGTTCATATCGTGGTAAATCTCTCCGAACATCATTGCATCGGCAGAAAACTTCTGTCCCTCTTTATTTTAATTTATTTAAGAATTAAAACTTATTATTGTTGCGTTGCCAGTACTTTCTGAATTTGTCTAGCTTGTCTCTCCATCTAATAATCTGCCGGCCTCGGTTTCGCATGTGATCTCGGGGGATCCATGTCGTGAGAAGCAATATCCATCGATTGTC
Source organism: Thysanoteuthis rhombus (assembly GCA_963457665.1). Classification (NCBI taxonomy): domain Eukaryota; kingdom Metazoa; phylum Mollusca; class Cephalopoda; order Oegopsida; family Thysanoteuthidae; genus Thysanoteuthis; species Thysanoteuthis major. Next base: position 21,933,502 of record OY735234.1, on the reverse strand, counting down.
CGCCATTCTTGCAACATGGCCAGCCCACAGCCATATGAGATTTTCAATGGATCCTATGATGTCCCTGACTCTAGTCTTTTCCCAGATGTACTGTACTGTCTTGTGGTCTCTCCACGTGAGGTCAAGCATAATTCTTTCATGTGCAAGATGCATGGTTCTCAATTTACGAATCTTTCTTCTTGGTTTGGTTCCATGTTTCAACTCCATAAGTAACTATTTAGAGATTAGAAACTCAAGTATACTAATGTGGCAAATTTCAGTCGAATCAGTGTTGTAGTTTTGCCGTATATACAATGTATCTGCGCAAACATTAATACATTTATGCATCCTCTTGCAGACTTGGAGCATCCATATGCAGGCATAGAAACACACAAACGTTGATTGCTCTCCCCCAACGTTTTCTGTGAGAATTTAAGTTTGTTTTTCGGATGGTTTCGTCGGTACTATGCATTGATTGTACACTCTACGTCTTGAGCATATTTAACGTTTGCTTTTCGGTCAGATTTTTCTAAACAAAGATTTCAAAGAATTATTTTGAATCTCCAATTTTCGAGGAAGAAATTAACAGGTCCTAAAATGGTTTGTTTTGTTTCTTTTCCTTTTTCTAGATCCTACGGTGTGAAATGTAAATATTCAATTTTGACCAGGAAATGTAAAATATTATACTTTGAGCAAAACATCCTTTTCAGTAAAATTAACTGATCCCTAATTTCTGTTGAGGACCCATTTTTCATTACGAGTATTACCCTTTTTGACAAATGCGCCGTCATAGCTATCTCAAAACGACGCAGTTTCCGATTTTTCTGTCATGCAGAATCCATTTTCCAGATTTTCCAAACTTTCGTCTCGCATCTAAATGGATGGTTCCAATCCTCCCTCCAATTTCCAATTTTCCCCATATATATATATATATATATATATATATATATATATATATATATATATATATATGTCTTGCAGCACCCACGGCAGTTATCTGTGGCCCCCCGTGGCACTGCAGAGCATACTTTGAGAATCGTTGATCAACACGACTATTACATGCGTTTCAACAATCATAAGTCAACTTACAAATATTTTAAGTTCTCAGGCAAAGTCTAGATATTTATCCAACTTTTCACTCTCTTTGCATTAATAAGGAGAGAGATCATGTTTGAAAATGAATGCATGTGTAAAATCAATGCTTTTAACATTTTTTACGGACTTATCAACTTACCTGTTTGAACGTGAACTCAAATTATATTATATACAATTTTTTTTTCTTGTTCCAATATTTGAAAAGGCAAAACTTTGCTGATATTGAAGATTGAATCTTATCGAATATTGCAAGCATGTTTGGGGTTTGGTCAGCTGGGTCAATATGTCAGAGCTAATGAATGGATATCTCGTACTTCCTTAAGTATATAAACAGAATATCGATTGTGCATGTCAATATCGTGGTTATGAAGACTGAATCCAGAAAATCCCTGGTGTGATCCCGTGATTTGGTCATATATCCACCATTCTTGTATTTGAACAAGAAGACACGGACAAGATTTGTTTCTGGCCTTCATTTCGGTAGTGAAATCGTTTGTAATTAAATATTCTACTTCGCTTGTCAGGGAATTCAGATCCCAGTGGTGTGTTATAGCACGCCATGTACGCTTACGTAAAACTCGGAGATTATATCATCGCCAAATATCGGAGAAATATGCACTCAAATATCATGTGTAGAAATAATCTTTTAAGCTGTTTATTTAAGTAATGACAATGATTATTCGAAGACAGGTGGGACTCTAAGGGAATAGAAAAAAATCATGTAGACATTTAGATCTTAATAGATAGATAGATAGATAGATAGATAGATATGAACAGACTGAAATAGATAGATAGATAGATAGATAGATAGATAGATAGATAGATAGATATGAACAGACTGAGATAGATAAATATGAATTGACTGAGATAGATACAGACAGAATGAGATAGATAGATAGATAGATAAATAGATAGATAGATAGATAGATAGATAGATAGATACTGGCATAGATAGATACTGGCATAGATAGATAGATAGATAGATAGATAGATAGATAGATAAGAGAAATAGACACATACATGTGAACAGACTGAGATAGATAGATAAAAAGATAGATAGATAGATACAAACAGATTGAGATACATAAATACATATATACATACGAGCAGGTTGAGACGGATAGATAGATAAAACGGGAGTTCGTGAATGATTATTTTCTATAGAAAGAAGAATTTTTCCTTTATTCTCAGATTCTAGAACTGAAGAGGACAATAAGTTAAAAGGCATTCACGTCGATAGTGGATTAGCTTGTAATGAAATATCGATCTCTCAATGCCAGTCTTTTAGATCCAATGGTATATTCTAACATTAAACACCGGGTTTGCATCATTGCCGAACATTGAATGAGTATGAATTTAACCAACTTGAACGATAAAATCTATCTGTTCATGTATTAAAGATGGTCGTGCATTTGAGATAGAGTATCAATATAAAATCCTGGGCATCAAATGGAAGGACTAGGCGTCAAACAAAGGTCATAAGAAGATCAAAACAGCTTCCCGTTTGAATTACAATTTATAGACCTCGGCTGATTGGGGAATGCCTTGAGGTTCCCTTCAACGAGATTTGCGAATCAAGCCATTCAATGGACGTTAACAGGCCAGATAGAAAGCGAGACTGACCGACAGGCAGACATACGCATAGACAAACACACAAACTGTGACAAAGACGGAGGGCCACCATGGATGACGGACAAATGACCAGAAAATGGTCAGTGGAAGATGGAATGATATCAGTAAACAGGCTGAAATTGTATACAAATATCAACTGTGGGGCGCCTTGATTGTATCGTGTCACAGTTTGACATTAGTTGCCTACGTAAAATCCTGTGCATCAGATTGAGGGACTATTTGTCAAATAAAGAGGCCAGGGAAAGATCGTAACAGCCTTCCGCCTCAACCACCATTAGCAAACAGCGGTTCTGTTGGTTCAATATCTTCATTAAAAGACCTACAAATCAAGCTATCATCGGAGAGTGAGAGGAAGGCTCTAGATGAGCTGGTGACAGACAGAAGTCAACAGAAGCAGGAACATGACCAACAAGCTAGCTCAGCGATTTCAAATTGGGGCTCAAGGGCCCTTGGGATCCGTCAAATAATGCTCAAGAGTCCACAGTAGTGTTCCCTCCGAAACTGATATTGCAAATCTTGCTGCAGAGAAATATCTCAATCAATTTCACCACGATAATGAAAAAATTATTACTATCGTACACAGACCATGCCATATATGAAAATTTCAATAAATGTTCTATATGACCGTGTGGAAAACACGTCCACACGTGGCACAATCATTCGATTAGAAGCTTTGTGAATTTAACTGCTCATGAGTTAGATAGATCTGGCAAATCTTGGGGAAGGTCTATGTCCATGTGGAAAGGATGATGACGGTGTTACACTTGTTCGGAACAGGGTTCAACATGTTTGTGTACATATTTTCATGGTTTTCTCCACACACTCCACGGATATTCTATGAAGCTTTTTTTTAACCTTTCAAGCCATTCTTCACAATAATTACTGGCATGTTGTAATCTAAGATCTCTATTGTACAACGCCTTACGAGACGCCACCTGAGACAACTTAGGGATCTGGTGTAAGAGTAGCAAGAAATTCAAGTGTCTGCTCGTAATTAGATTCGGATTGCAAGAGGTGCCAGGTTCACAGTTACCGGAAAATCGGTGGCGTTTTTTTTCCATTCCGTCCTTCATATTGTTGATATCGTTTGGATGGAAGTTCTCCCGATCAATATTTATTATTGATACAGGCATATTTTACACGCACATACATCACAGTACTGTGGGGTGTTTTTTTCGATGTTGACTGATTTCATTTTGAATCCCTGTTTACGTTAAAAAGATGAAACCAATAATACATGTCCTTTGTAGTATTCTGTTCAAAGGGAATTCAAACAATTGCTGGCCTGTGACCTCAAGCAAATTATTCTCATCGTATCGCAGAATGGCTGCTGACATCAAGAGAAAGCCTCTCTCAAGACTCGCTCTTTCCTACGGTGCGTTCATTGAACCTGGATTAAAGTAAGATCTCATATCAAACATATCACTTGTGTTATTGTGATTACAGTGTGTGCTTGTCCAATATTGTCATCAGAGGATCAGGTAAAGATTTGAGCCCCGAGAAATGTGTCCAAGCAGAAGTTCATATAAAAGATACCTCCTTGAGCTGTGATGAAAATTGAAAATAGTGGGAATATCAAGAAGTGTATTCAGCATTGAGAAGAACTGAGAAGAGTAGTGAAAGTCTGTCTCCTCGGCGTGTGGGAGAGTGTGGACGAAAAGCATTTTTTACTCAAAGTTATAACAGAATGTTGGTTGCACTTTGCGAAAGATAACGATCAGCATCACCAGAGAACTTGGCAAATCTATGGAAGGCCTGTTTGAAGTACTACAAGACACAAGGTAAGAAAACAGGTAGTCTTGAAATGACATGATAGTTAAGCTGATGTCATCCACCATCATATGTATAAGTGTTTACACCTTTGTAGTTTAAAAATGTTTCAAAATGTAATAAGCCAATTATTTTGAAAGTAGACGATAGTTCGATAGTTTTAACAGTACCATCTTTATATATATATATATATATATATATATATATATATATATATATATATATATATATATTGGGAATTTGGTGAAAATCATTCTCACCAAATTTCCAATATATATAGACCAAAAACAACATGGACAATCATTCGCCTGATGAGGTCCGCAGAGGGCAGAAACATGAGCTAGTTTGTGTAGCAAATCCACATTCTACTATTCATTTCCAGCTCTACTCTAAAACAACTTAACTTCAATAGTAAAAAGTTGTATTGAGCACTCTATGAAATAAATCCATTACATTTCAGAAGTGGTTTTATATTATTGATATTTTATTATAATATGTTATACTGCCAGCCTGATTTGAACCACATATATATATATATACAAATATATATATATATATATATATATATATATATATATATATATATATATATATATATATATATAAGAGTGAAAGAGTTTTACTTACATATAATCTTGTTCACATTCCTTTGAATGCATATTGTGCTTGCACCTTAGGGCGTCTTTTTATCAATATCCATTCATGTTGCTCTTTTTGATATAGACAATCTCCATTCTTTGCGTTTCCAATTTTCCCCAGGTTTGGGGAATTGGACTTCGGCGCCATTTCCAATTTTATGCTTCATTCTTTCATTTCTTCCTGCTTTTTACGCACTAGAATTTCTCAAAGGAATTCTACGGATAGTTTGGTTTGATTAAACGATCCATCCATTCTCGGGTGCATAGGAGGAGAAAGAACCAGGCACAAACATGTGGAAGATAATACACACTACGTCCTCCCCTGATATCTAGATATCACATCCCCGCGAATCTGAACTAACAGCGTCTGCTACAAAGTGAAGCGAAAAGCCAATCATACTGGTGATTCGAAAGGTAACGATTTCGATCCTAACCGATCCTACTGTTGTATTCTTGTGAAACTATGAGTATCGAGGGCGTTGAGTGTGGGAGAGATCATGAGAATTGTCTGTGAGTGTGCTGGGTGACTGATCTAAAAGAGTGGTTATGTACAGTTTGTAGGCGTTCGTCAATACAGAGTGGATGGAATGGAAAATCTTAAATATAGAAAAAGTGCATTTCTCAAAATGTAAATATAGATCGTAATCTGTAGTAGCTGCTACGGAGTCAACCAAGAAGCAAATCATACTGACCATTGCAAGGGTAGTGATTTCGATCCTCACTGGGCTTCTAGCTATTGTAGTCCTTTGCAAGACTAATGATTTAGTAAATATCTCTTAATCATAGGTACATAAGTCCGTAGCCTAAAGATTGAAGTTTTTATATGAAGCTTTTCATTAACTTAGATATGTACACAACTATAACGGATCGGCACTGTTGGGGCTGTTTTATCGTACGGACACACTGGGAGGTTGCCCGTGAGCCTCGATATTTTAAGGACCCGAAAATTCCGTTTTAAGCCAGGTTTATATTATCAAATATCAGACATAGAGAACCCCTCTAAACCTATGCTCACATTTGCGTTTAAATCAGGTCTTGAATCAATGTATTAAATCAGTGTCTGCACAATGGCTCACGGGACAAACAAACTACATTGCCTTACCTGGGGACCAATAACATTTTCAAGACGGCCCTGAACACAATGTGTGCGTGAGAGAGAGAGAGAGAGAGAAAGAGTGAGACCGAGAGAGAGAGAGAAAGAGAAAGAGAAAGATAACGAAGGTTTGATGGAAGATAGATGGATAAAAAGACCTATAATGAAAACAATGCGTAGACACGAGCACGCATCTTACGAAGTAATTTAAAATATCACTTTAAACCAGAACTTTTTATATCATCCAAAATATCTTACATCATCCATTTGCAAATGAAATACAGCTCAGTCTTTCATTTCCTTGTTTTCTATACGTATTTTTTTTTCATTCAACTGTTCAAGCTACTTACTTTCAATCCAAGGACATGCAGTTTCTCTCTCTTTTCTTTCATTCTCTCGTCTTCCCTCCTCCACCTAGTCGTTTTCCCCCACCCAGATAAGAGTTACTGGTTGAACTGAAATAATTCGATTACATTGTTCAATCTTTCAAACAAAGGCAGACGTAATTCCTGTACTTGCTTTTCTATAGAGTAGAGAATCCTTCTTTGGTTTTCTCTCTTGCAATTTATGTGAATTTCTCCTAAGAATTTTCGATGTTGGCCCTAACGATTAACAGCACGAGAAATGGAATCAGCGAACCGAGTTCAAATTCCGACTGAAACAGTTTGCGCTACATTTCACACTAATAGTGTGTCCATGGAAGGATGAAATACTGCAACTATCCTCCTCGGAGCGTCCAATGAAAGAAGAAGTGGAAAAAGATTATTTTCTTTTTGTTAGCAGTCATATGCTTTCTCTATTCAGCATGGTTCGTCGGTATATCTATGTTAAAAACCGTCAACCTAAACTGTCAACAAAGGTTTCTTCAGTTTTTAAGTTGGTCTTGATGGCTTGCTTGTATGTATGCATGTATCAGTGGTGTATTGCGCTTTAGATCTTGTTTTGCTTGGAGTCACGGATGCACAAAAAGGTGAAAATATTTCGACGACTATATAAAGCAAGGTACATTTAAGCTATGTTGGCACAATGTAGAATTTAGAGAATTTGGATTGAGCACTATCACTAGCAGATAATACTGTCCAATCCAATTTTTGCTTTTCTTTCATTAATTCTCTTATTTCGTTTCATTTATTTGCCTTTTGTAATATCAAATGCGTGTTTCTATGGAAATTTATAATTCACAATCGAGGCCATCATCTGTACATTGTATCAAAGAGACTTTTACCGATCATAGTTTTGCTATTCACAGACACTGAGTTACTTTGCATTTCGTGCGCCCGTTACACAGAGTACATACAAGATTCAGAGTACCCTACACCGCTGGTTTATATGTATATATCGGGCGATAAGCTACATCAATGAAATTTGAGTACTGAAATAATCATTTACGCCTTATTATATCTCGTGAAAACATCGATCTTGTGAAATCCCCCACCAAATAGTTATCTAGTTGAGAGTTCAGTAGGTGCCTTATTGTATTTTGTGCATGCAGACATTTTAGTGATCACTGCGCAACAAAAGGTAGGGGAAGTAACATATCCATTGACCAGAGAATCTCCCAAATTTTTAATTGATCATCTTCAACCATGAATTTTGCCAAAAGACCTTGATCACAGTACAGTTCCTATTGAATCACTAACCAGACCTGTTTTTTTTGGCTTCGTTTTCCAATGAGAATTACTCATTGAAATAATTTTATTACTAGATTTGATACAAACGTATTCCGTACACTTTGTCCTTTTTGCTTTATGAAATGTTCTGTCCTTCCGTTGGTCGGTTAGTCTATCTCCATATTATTTCTCAGCTCTTTCAAGTCAGATTTACTTGAAACTCGGAAAAACGTGTCTTGATAGGATGTTTCTAACCCCAGAATAATCCTCCACTCAGGGTCACATGATCTAGCAATAATGACGTTTAAACACTATGTTTTGAAATTTAATTTCTCTACCGTTTTGAGGCAGATTTAGTTGAAGGTTGATAGAAAGGTGCTTCACGATAAGACGCTTCTTAACTGAAATTATCTTCTGCTTCAAGTGATCTGGCGTTTTTGGCTTTTGAACTTCATAGTAGTCATCTCATTTGGCTTTCAGTTCAAGTTTTTTTCTTACAGTAAGATACATGCACATAAACTTTACGATGATTGATAGTGTGATGTTTTAATTTGGCATAGACTGGACCTATCCAAGAGACAAACCTGCAAGCTGAGAAGTATGCAACAGTCACATGAGAGAATCATGCTCAACCTTACATGGAGAAACCACAAGACAGTACAGTATATAAGGAAGAAAACGGGTGTCCGTGACATCATAGAAACTATTAAAAAAACTCAATTGGCAGTTCATGTTGCAAAAATGAAAGACAACCGATGGACATCACGTCTCACAACATGGATCCCAAGAAATAAAATGAGAAACCAAGGCTGACAGAACACCAGATGGAGAGATGAACTAGACAGATTCAAGAATACCGGCCGATGATGAAGAATTGTGGCGAATCCTGGGGAAGGTCAATGTCCAACGACAGACAGTATTATTATTATTATTATTATTATTATTATTGTTATTATTATTATTATTATTATTATTTAGAATCTCACACCAGTTGCCTGGTGGTAACCGCTGGAGTTTGAGTGACAGCAAGTCTCCTCAAGTCTCCAGCCCTCCTCTCCTAGTACTCATAGGTCGCAGTAATTCTGCCATTTACAGTTTCACACCGGTTGCCCAGTGGTTATCGCTGAAGGCTGAGTGACAATAAGTCTCCTCAGGTCTTCAGCTAACGTTTCCTCTCTCTTTCGCATATCATGACAGAGCTACGATTCGTTGCAGTCCTTATATCTCTAGCACCTTCCTCAGTATCCGTGCAGTTCCCAGCAGTGCTGTGTAATTATTATTATTATTATTATTATTATTATTATTATTATTATTATTATTATTATTATTATTATTATTATGATGATGATGATGATGATGATGATGATGATGATGATGATGATGATGATGATGATGATGATCGTGGCTGGTAGAAATAAAAAAAAGTATGAACATTACAGTAGCCTTCTTTCGAGACAGGAACCCGCGGCAACGTTTACTAACTCGCCATTACAATTGTACTGGATTGGGAATTATTTTTTTGTATTTGCGATCTAGTAACCAAGGATCTTAGAATAAACATATGTTTCGAGGCGAAGACTTTGAAAGCAACAATGCCAATCGGAAAATTGGTCTTTAATGTAGCTGATACTGCCCTGGTAGACTGCTTAACAACACCAGTAATATCAGTCTGTGCCGGAAATTTCGTTTGCCAAATGGTTAATATATCGGTAACTGAAAGCATTGCATTGGACAGAGTAGGTTATAGAAACATTTGAAAAATTATACTGAAAGACCTACCAAAGCAAAGACCTTGTCACTTACGATTCATCGCTCTAATCCTTAAATAACGCATTGGCTCCAAATGCAAAATCGATGGATGAAATTCCTTTTTAAGGTCACTGTTTTTGTATTTTGCCAATAGCACGACCCTAATTTGGGTGTGTTTTTGGTAGCTTCAAGAGTCTTGAATAATCTTATTCGCCGAAATATATGGTGAAAAGTATCATAATATCACTTGAAAATTACCAAAAAGGAACCAAATTGACATAAAATCAGATTGTAAATTAAATCAACCTCTAAACACCTATTGAGGGAAGGTTTGTCAAAAAACAAAATCTGTCTTCTTTTCTGGATATGATTGAGAGTAAATGTTCAAATTTTCAGCCCTCTACCCACATTGATTTGGCCTGTGCGTGTGACACATACATAGTCAGACCAACTTAAAAACTGAAGGGACTTATGTTGACAGTTTGGGCTGACGCTTTCTAACTATTGAAATGTCAAGCGTGTTTGTTGTATTATCTGGCTGTATTGCAAACAAGAGAAATTAAGTACCTACTTCACTATGCAAGCATTTTTATAGGTGAGCATTTTTTCTTCAATGGAAGACACCTTCATAATATATGCTACAATAATCTGGCTCTTAATCCGACGCTTATAGAAGGTTAAAAATAATATCCATTAGAGCATTTCAAGATCAGCGTTTCTTTTGTTCAATAAATACAGACACATGTCCAATCCGTTTGTCTATGAAATGCATTATACAAAAAAGTTTAGATATGGACACGTGTACGTATGTGAGCATGTAAGAATAAGGGAAAACTTGTGTACGTGTGTGTGTGTGTGTGTGTGTGTGTGTGTGTGTGTGTGTTGAATTATTCCGGTCTCATACATACACAGGTACTCAGGCAGAAACACCCACGTATAGATCAAGTGAGATCGATAGGTTGTAATACGTAATACTTTCTTTTTTTTGTTCACTGTTTCAACTTTTATTGGGTTTTACTCTTACTGAACTAAAATATTTTCTGTATTACTCCAGTTCATATCTATCTATACATATAATATTACGCAATTCAAAATCATTCAGTCAGATAACATACATCCATTTCTTAATATATATATATATATATATATATATATATATATATATATATATATATATATATATATATATATATTCCAATTGGTTTATATCCAGCCAAAAGACTTTCCTTTCCCCTCCCTTTCTCTGTCTTCCTCCCTCTCCAAAATACATGCTTAAAATGACTATATCGAAAGGCTTGTTGGAATAAATGCCTCTTTACTTATATCACACTGGGTTTGTCAAGAACTGAGAAATTTGTGGACTGTGATGTGGTAGGTAATGATTGAGAGAATACGCCTTCTGATATTGCCATTTCACTCTGATATTGACGGGTTACGAATATTTCATACCAATGGATTGATCATATATAAATATGTTTATACATACATGCATATGTGTACATGTGTGTCGTAATTATTCACATCTATCTCTATGAATGCCACAGTTTGTGATTTTGTAACGCTAAATTGATCATGCTAAATTCATTTCCTTGTCTATGTGTGTCGACCAGTAGCAACTTTCATATTTTGCATACTTAGCCCCAAAATATACCCAAATACAACGCTAAAAAGGAAGATTCGGGTACTCAAACATATTCAAGATTCTTTTGGAAGACTCTGTACATAAAAATGTTGAATCCTTAAAGAAGGGGGTGGTTTCTATTGTTATGAAATATTGAACTGATTTCCCCTTGATTAATACACTTTAGCGCGTCATTGATCATGAAGAGGGGGTCGGTTTTCTATTGCATTTAGTGATAAATTTATCCCACCATGATTGATCCATCCATATTATTTGCTTCAAGTAACATGGCTGTATACAGGAAACCTATCTCATACAGTGTATACAAAATCCTAGGTTATGTGTGATGAAATGGTTTGGGAAGAAAAATGTTTTGTAAGTAATTAAAATTAAGAAAATCTTCTCAAATGAAATTCATACATATGCTTCCAAACGTTTGTAATATTTAAAGACGGTTTTAGACTGCTTTC
>OY735234.1:21819345-21916845 GCA_963457665.1 Thysanoteuthis rhombus | reverse complement strand
GAATGTTGCGTATATGGAGTAATTTATTTACATTAAGTTATTCCGTACATGTTTCGGAGCGGGGAAACTTCATCTTCAGTGAAAAAGATCTGACATCTCCAGCATTGGTATATCTTTGAATGGTTCTGTAGAATCAGTAAATTGAGACTGATCATCTTAAATCGATCCTGCTGCTGTGGGTCAGCAAACTGTTTTGATACTGATGGCTGTCTTGAGAATTGGTTTCTGGCTTGTGTAAACAGGAGTTATCCAGGGGTCAAGTCTCGGAGAAAGTGGTTGCCATGGGGATATTCTGAGTGGCGAGAGAAAATGAGTAGTAGAATAGGGGAAGGGGTGGTGGTCAGAAATTCTGGTTTTAAAGATAGTTTTATTACATATATATATATATATATATATATATATATATATAGAGAGAGAGAGAGAGAGAGAGAGAGAGAGAGACAGAGAGAGAGAGAGAGAAAATGACAGGTTGATAGATATGAACAGACTGAGATAAATATAAGAATAAAAACCTAACTTAACATCAGGGATTTTCCTCATTTTGACTGTTTTTATTCGGTTTATGTTACCAATTTCCCCATTCTTTCATTTGTATTGAGAGATCCCTACTGCCCGAAACAACTGGCAGGCGCCCCCTAGCACTTGGTGGCCTTGGCGACTGCACCTGCTCACTGTACCTTGGGCTTACCCAGTATATAAACGTTTATTCAATTTGCTTCATGTGCAATAAGAACCTATTAAGATACAGTAAGAAAAATATCGTCTGGGAGATAAAAAAAATGCATTGACGTTATTCAAAGTATTTTCAGAATATGTGTCTTGAGACTGGGAAAGCAATTTACTCATTTTATATCATTTATATCCTGATTTTTTTAAAGTCTTGTTCATAATAAATTTGAATATCTTCGTATATCATTCATTTCTTTTGGGGCAACGAATAAAACGTTTTTGTTTTTTTGTTTTTTTTTTGTTTTTTTCTTTTTCCATTCAAGCAAACCTAATGGCCATGGAGATTTTTCAGTCCGTAACTATGAATTTACACAACGTAATTGAATCGTTTTCAGACTTTATTTCTCCGATATTTGTGAGAGAAGTAAATATCCATTCACATTAACTTTTTGGACGCCATTTTTATTCTCTTTTTTCCTTTTGATAAGCACTGAAATTTTATCTGAGAACTAATTCCGTCCATGATTCATGACTACAGCGGTGATATATCTATGGCAGCGATTCTCAACTCCGTCTATTCAACGCCCAACTTCAACAGCTCATAGAATTGTTATAAGCCTTAATATTTAAATAGAAGAACGTGACTTTGAAAGGTTGTATAATGGTATCATGTATAATCAAGAAATTTCCCAAGATTCAGAGTTTTAAATGAAGGATAAAAAATTAAAATTATTGAGACATAATTTCAACGACATTTTTTCATCAAGTTGAAAAACTTTTGGTGAGCATTATACATTATGATAGCATCTATCAAGATTTACGATATCATTTGAAAATATTACGAATACAACCTTTATGAGAACTAAAATCACTAACTCATGAACTGTTGGACAATTACTCTAAAATTTTTGAAAATGTTTTTATTCCTCACGAAGTTAATGAGATAAGCATTACTTACTGTGAAATCTTATTCATAATAAATATGAGGGTAGACATTTGGATAAGGATAGATTTAACAAAATGCCGATATTTAGCAAGGGAAATAATTCACGGAGACTCTATAGCTATCACTTTTGGACCAAATCTTCAAACTAGTCAATTTTTAATGGTTGAAAGTGACTAGATTTTATGGTATTTTTATAGAAGAAATACCTAAAGGTTGCTGGATTTTTTTTAAATTATGGAGGAAAAGGAAGTGAAAATTGAGAACATTTCAAATTGCGTTCTATTTAATTTGGAATGGAAAAAATAAATTGATTAAATCAGACAATTTGTTCCAGTCAAGTAGAGTGTTTCAGTCACTTTACTTCCCTTGCAAAAAACTACCTACAAACCCTTATTCTAAATTTACCTACGAACTCTTATCTACCTACTGACCCTAATGAAATATATACCGAAGTAATGTTGTTTGAATAACGGTAAAAATCAAGCCACTTTTAGCCACACAAAAAATTGCCAAATCAAAATTTTCTCTGCAGTAGCAGCAACCATAGCATCTCGTCGATTATAATACTTGTCACTTTCTGTTAAATCTTACCTAATCCGAATAATGACCGATACTAGTAATATTCTTTATCATCACCAGTCTTTCAACGTCCGTCGTTGGACAGAGACATTCACCAGGATTCACAACACTTTTCTATCATGAACGTCAAAGAGCCAGCATTTTCTGAATTTGTCTAGCTTGTCTCTCCATCTAATATTCTGCCGGCCTTGGTTCCGCGTGTGATCTCGGGGGATCCATGTCGTGAGTCGCAACGTCCATCGGTTGTTCTTTCGCCATTCTTGCAACATTGCCAGCCCACTGCCCTTTGAGATTTTCAATGGATTCTGTGATGTCTCTGACTCCTGTTTTTTCCCAGATGTACTGTGCTGTCTTGTGGTCCCTCCATGCGAAGCTCATCATAATTCTTCCATGTGCACTTTGCATAGTTCTCAATTTTCGGATCTGTCTCTTGGTTAGGTTCCATGTTTCAGCTCCATAAGTGACTATTGGGAGGATGCATTGGTTATACACTCTTCTTTTTAGGATTGATGGGATCTTCTTATTTCTGAAGATTGAGCTTGCTCTGCCAAAGGCTTACCATGGCAACTACTTGCAACATCTGGTCTGGGCCTATTTACCAGCTCTGTACCATCCTGTGATCACATATATTATTAATTGCCTTGTTTAGAATTTAGGTTTTAAGATTTTCTTATCATTATTTCAGACAGTCTGTATTTCTTCCTTTTTATACGGGATGAAGACATTTTGTAAACATTTTCCAATGAAGACGACACACTCGAATTCACCTCCTTCTCACTCATTGATTTTCCCTGTTTAACTCTTATATTTTGCTGTGTTTTCTTTTTTTTTTACTCGTGTTTCCTACGACCTATTCCTTACCAATCAACTCATCACTGTAAATGTACTAAGTTTATAACAGTAGGTATGTTTATAGGGAGAAAGAAACTTGAAGAGACAGACAGAACTCTCAATGTCCTTTTCGATGACTTTTCCTGATTCTTTTTTATTTCCAAGTTTGTTTTTTCTCATCCAATCAATTTTGGTAAATTGAATTTCCTCCTTTCACATTTCTCTCAGCTTTTATTTTTGACCAAATCTACCTCGTAACCAAAGTGAGTCCAAAATCTTGTCTCTCTATTTTAGTCAACATGATTGATTTTTATTTCTCTGCTTCGTGCTTATATTTTACTTCTAAAATACCCGTTCCTTACGTCATAATCATCATGATAATCATGATCATCATCAGTCTCTTATCCTACGCTGTTGGACACATACCTTCCCTAGGATTCGTCACACCTCTCTATCGTGGGCGTTGCAGAACCACAATGATGTACTACGGGCACACATTTTTTGTTCATCCTCGGAAAATGACGCAGCTTAACCAGTACCAGCTCGTCTGTACACATCTTGGATTTGCAGCACCCCCTTTTATTTTCACCCGATATACATGGATAATATATATGTTTGATAATTATTTTATTCATACTTGTACTAGACGTTTAGTACGAGTATCAATAATCCTTGGATAAAATTCTCATTTCTAGAGATAAAAATAACGAAATCCCAGTGGAACAGTCTACTCCACAGTTGCTACGCCAGAATGTTGCTTTGCTGCGCTACTGGACACATATCATGGATAGTCAATTAAGCGAGTTGGGGCACTGTGGCTCAAGCTGTGTTTAGTGGGTATCAATAACCAGAAAGAGAGAGAACAAGAGATTCTGATCGGCAATATTTATTTACCGTATACAGAGTGAAGAGAGATGAAATTAGACAAATCTGGCCTGTTTTGGAATTGTTTCTGTAATATTTTCTAGTAAATCCTTATTTCTGGTTTGTATGTACTTCAGTGTTGCAATGTATAATTAACAATCATTAATATTCAGTTTGTGATAATTCTATTCACTTTGTGATACTTCTATTCACTTTCATCCTAATTTTCAGTTGCTTTGTCACAAATCAACATTAAGCAACCAATGAACAATAATAGTATTTCATTTATAATCTCCGAGAGTTGGATATGTTGGGGGTAGACAGACTGTGGCCCCAAATTCTCTCATTCCTGTCCGTAGTGCGTCATTAGTGTCCATGCAGTGGTCACTGTGTGGTCTTGACCTCATCATTCTTAGTTTTGTTGCTCATTTTATTTATATACGTTCTCTGATTAACTTCGCTCACAAACGTGCATAATTGTGGGTTAGGAAAATAAGGTAGTTCGTAGAAACCATTTGTACAATCATCTCTACAAAATACCTTATTTTCCTTTCAATACTTTCTTTGGGCATTTATTTTTTATAGTTTAACAATTATTCCTGACTGAGCTATAACTTGATACAACATTCCAAAGTAAGCCTCATTTTCTCTTCCCTTCAATGGATTTTTGTTGCAAACCTTTTCCAAATTTTGAATGACATAATCATTATATTAAGTTACTGGGGAAACTTTCAGAAACTTTATGGTGTGAGAGAATTTAGATTGATAATTAAGATTTCCTTGCTTCTCCTGGAAACAAGTTTTATGACAGTGAGTGGACTTTAACACTTGAATTTTCACGGTTGTCTGTTCATGAGAAAGTTGCTTATTAAGACATGAAGCCGTCTCTAACTTGAAATTAAAATATCTTAGCCTGGAATAAGTACCCATACGAGGTATATTTGTAGCTTTAATTAAGGTAGGTACAAAAGGATTAATTGACTGTGTGGTGATGAAGTAAAAGATTCATTATTCAATTTCCCGTATTTGTTGTTTGGTGATGATGTAACATGGACAAAAGATAGCTTTAAAAATATATTTAAAACGAAGAAAAAACCGAAAAACACAAAACTTCAAACTTTTAGTATTTCATCATTTTATATATATATGTATGTATATATACATATATATATATATATATACATATAAAGTTTCAGTATTTCATCATTTATATATATATATATATATATATATATATATATATATATATATATATATATATATGTATATATAAATGTATATATACATACACGCATATATATATATATATATATATATATATATATATATAGTAGAATGTGAATTTGCTATACGAACTAGTTCATGTTTCTGCCTTCTTCAGTCCTCATTACACAAATATATATATATATATATATATATATATATATATATATATATGCACCGAGTGTATTCCTGTGTGAGTTTTGCAATATTGAAGTAATTCTTAAAAATGCTCTGAAGCAGAACTCCTTCACCTAAAGTCACGAGTTGCCACTTAGCTCGACATGCAAATAGCACTTATCAATACTCCAATTTAGTTATCGGGTTGTAAAACGAAGAACCATTTTATTTACCTTATGTTTCAAAAATGTATGGGTACATCCTCCTCTTTTGAAAGACAGGATGTGTCCCCTCGGCATTTACGCAAATTACACCCTGTAAATCAGTATCAGGAAGAGAATGGCTCAACCAAAAATATACACGATCGCAGAAGAGTGAGCATTGTCTTGGTCGAATAAAAAAAAAGTCTGGATTCCTTGGCTTCAATTGGATCGTAGTAAGTTCTATAAATATTATCTTGGACTTCCTTTTTCTCTAAATCAAATACTCTTTCTTCTTCAAATCCTTTACCCTGTTTCTCTCACAGTGGCCTTTGAGTCGGTCAGGCAAATGTCGACAACTCTTCGAAAGAAAACTGACTCTTCATATATGTATACACATACTGCTTAGTCAGCAATTGGTGTGTTAATGCACATATACTGACACAAACATTGTCAGGCGAGGAGATATTCTTCGATTTAATTAGTTCTCAAAGGCAGAACATAAAATATCATATGAATTTAAGAACTGCTGTGGTCCTGGATATAAAATTTCTATCTCTTTTAAATTAATTCAATGCCGACTCACTGACGCAAATACCCGTCTTGGTCGATCACAATGATATATCAAGTGTAGGTAACCCAACCCCTACACATCATCTCCCTCATACACTTTGCTCTAACCACAGACATACGTACGTATGTAGTTCACACACATACACAAATACGAAACTATATATATTTTACACACACGTATACTCACATATAGCGTGCAATGGTACGCAAAAAATATGTCTATGAATTTTCCTGATTTTTTTTTTAGTTTGCCTTCTATGTACCCATATAATAAGCTTATATGCTGATCTCTATTTATTTGTTTATTTGAACTTAAATGGGATGATTTAATTGGTTGATATACCTTCCTATTATGACATAACAATAGAAATTACATCTTAGAAACTCTTAATTCTTCATGTCTGATTATTAAACATCAAAAGAGCTTGAGATGATTGAGACCTTCAAGAAAGACTTAAATTTAGAATATTTGCAATATTAAAAACCTGTTACCTGATATAAAAGCAATAAACTCTTCTGTGCCGATCCATACATAAATAATCCTGTCATTTTTGACGGGTATACTCTAGTACTATAAAATTATTGGATCTTCTGCCGGTATACTCAAAGTTTGAAATCTAAAATTCTATAGTGTCGGGGAAAAAAAAACATGGGAAAGGCACGGAGCGACTATACCCGACACCTAACCAAATCTTCCGTTCACAGACACTTGAAAGTAGCATAAATTCCACCTCGTTTACTTTTTTTGCTCTCTTTTTTTCTTTTTCTTTTTATGGACAAGTTCGGACGTTCACATTTAGCGAGTACCTTTATGTTTCACCATTACACACCTATAAAACCTTTCTTTCCTTCTCTCTTAATCCCACGCCCTCTTCCAAGTCTGTGTCCAGCGATTCAGTTCTCAAAACCTCTCCTCAACCCGTCCCCATCAATGTAGAATTGTCTATTTTTAAAGTGACAGACGGAAGTGTGTGATCAAGTCAAGAAGGATGGGTTTATTTATATACAGTTCGGCACTAAAGAGCCTAAAGCCACTTTTTCTGGTAATTCATTTTTAACAATTTAATCAAGTAAGTATTTATGTTTTTGAAGTCTCAACTCAACATTATTCAATTCTCTCATACGTTCTTTTATTTTATTTTACTTTCAAACTTCCAACGATCCTGTGATGTATTATCCATTGTTATTTCACAAAGACTATCTCATTTTATTACAACGCTTTAGTTATTTTAATTGGCTCTGTTAATCCATCCCACATGAACCGATCCATAATATTTTTGAGGTTTTAGGACATACAACCGTACAATTATACGATTGAACGTCCTAATTCACATATGTGACTTTGAGGTGAATAAATTAGGTTGTTTAGAAAGTACTTGCGTTTTTCAAAGATCAAAAATTAAAACGAAAAATAAATGGTTGATAGATAATAGGTTAAATCAAAATAGTTTCCAAGTGATTGCAGACATCTTTGCCAACGTTTAACAAAGGTATTTATGAGTGGGTAAAAAAAGATATTCCTAGACTAAATAATCTTCCTGAAAGCCTCTTTTGCAGCTGCTTGGTTAAGGGACTATTCTCGATGGAGTTGTCAACATGTTTGAAAAATTGAAGGTCTGTGAGAGGAAAGTCAAGAAAGAGAGTGGGCGGAGGAGAACTTAGCTTCCAAAATTATTTAATCTTATAAGTGTCACTTGTATTTTCAAAGTGAAAATCAATATGGTTAGACCCCATGAACTCTCCCGAAGCTTCCTCTGCAGATGTTTGGTTTTGGAATTGTTTATAGTTCATAAAGTAGTCAGCATGTTTGGAAAAATGGAAGTTCGTAGGAAGGAGTTATTGGAATATAAGAGAATGTGTTGGAACGGGTAGAATGTCAATTTTAAAATCGTTGAATTTCATGTCACGTTTGACGACAGGATTGAACTGGTCTCATAACGCTATTTTGTCTAGTTTCCTGTCAGTTCATTTGAAACTCATTCACTCTTCTTTTTTCTCTCTTTTCCAATCGCACACAAATGGCGAGAAATAATTGACATCTTTGTTCCCACTATCCTGTCCACGTAACTGGCCGATGATCTTATGTCCGTCTCTATTGCTTCATCATCAAAGGTTTGCTTCCCTTCTAGAAGTTCGAGATCATTGGGACTCTCATCTCCTCGTCTAAACTACTGAAGCTAGCAGCTAGCGCTAACAGCAAACAGGAAGTGATCCTTAACTAAATGCTCAGTTGGTGTCTTCTGTAGCTCCAGATGCTCTCTTTCCAAGTTTGTACCCATAATTAAAAAAAAAAACACATGAAAGTTCCTCCAAGTCCAAAGACAAATATCGTCCTGTGGAATTTTGAATAAATGGAGAGAGATGACGATCGAGAATGCATTGTAAATACGGTCCACTAACAATGACTACCAAATATTTTGGATGAATTTGTGCATAATGTCTTTGTGTCTGCACAAGTCCAAGATGACTGTCGCTGTTATGATCCACGCAGATTTTCAGAAGTAACTTTTTTCCTAAATTTGCATGAGTAATTTGTGCGGTATAAAAAGAAAGAAAAAAAAAGATTGAAGCTTTTTTTTATTGCTGCTGAGCCGATATTGCTCTAATAAAATGTATTTGTCACTAAACTGTCTCATATCTCGGAAACTATTGAATACAGAAGCATGCAATTTGCACCATTCTATAGCATGTATTGTGAAGATTCATTTACATTTAAGAGAACGGTCTGGTCTGGTCCGTTCGTCACGAATTTTGAAGGTCAATAACTCATAAACTAATGAAGATAAAAAGCATTTGGATTTCACCAAGACCATTATTCTAAGATTTATTACGTGTACGATACGCATCTTAGTTTTAAGTAGTTGGGGATATATGATGGTTTTCAATGGAGCAGCTAGCCTGTGCTTACATGGATGTAAAATACAGTAACAAAATACAGCATACCAATAACGTCATTGTACATCTGCAAGTATTTTTAGTACATTTCAGGACAGAGATTTTCTGAATATGTTTTTTGCCAAACATTAGAGCATCAAAAAATTGAGTAAAATCAATTTTGTAATTACTCAATACTAAAACATGACTAAGCAATAGTGAAAAATTCTTATTCATATTACTGGAGAGAACGCATACTCACTAAGATATTTGTCTAGATCTATTCAGTATTAGATAAGTTATCGAGAGGGTCACATCAGAAATAACAAAAAGGAGTTCAGAAAAGACTTTGTTATTATTAGGGCTACTCGCTCTTCCAGGTTGACAAGTGACAGGTTTTTCGGTTGATAGAGGGTCGCTATATTCGAAAAAACTTCAAAACTCCTGATTAAAAAAAAATCCTGGATTATTTGTTGTCGAGAAAAATTTCCGAAATAGTCAAACGATTGACCGAAGGATCATTTGTTAAGTTTATTTACCCGGAACAAATATTTCTAAACAGCTTCCGCTCCACCGGTACAAATTCACCAATAGAAGGCACACAAAGCAAATATAACCCTACCCCAACCGACTTAAAAAGGTCAGCTCACCATACATTTTATGTAGCCAGTGCTTGGTGATGGAGGGGATATATGCTGATCAAACACCCCCATGTTTACCACACCCATTTCGTTTAGGATGGAAGATGGCAGAGCGCACAAACTCCAGTTTTGTACATCTTTCCAGTTTACCTCGTGTACCAGAATCAGTCATTCAATCAGTAAGACGTCCTTGATTGAAAGACGACGTACCGTGCATTTCAAAAGTCAAGCCCTGTCGCTGAGATGTACAGGTCTGCGTAATTGCGATGATTTCAAAGAGCTATGTAATAACAATGGAGTCGGAGATGATGAAACTGACTTCTGGGACTCAGATAATGAGTTTTAAGTGCTTTCTCCGAATACCAATGCGTGTTTCAGTTTATCTGTAGTATATCCCATTGTGAATATTTAAAATCCCCACGTTTGATTATCCAGTAATCGAGGGTGTGCCATAAAATCTAGAAGACAAAGTATTTATATCATGCAAATAATATCATCATCATCATCATCATCATCATCAGTCTGTTAGCACCTGTCATTGGACATAGATTTTGCCAAGAATTCTATCATTGGTATTGCAGAGCCAGTATTTCCTGAATTAATCTAGCTCGCCACGCCATCTTAATTTCTGTCGACCACAACCTCGTACCTAATCTCAGAGGACCCACGTTGTGAGTCATGATGTCCTGCACTTGCCTGACATTCTTGCAACATTTCCAACCCATTGCCAATTGAGTTTTCTGAAAGTTTTTATGATGTCTCAGACTCCTGTCTTCTCTCTGGTGTACTGTGCTGTCTTATGAACTCCCCATGTGAGATTGAGAATAATGAGCACGTTGCATTGTTCTCTGTTTGGGATAATAGTAACATTTCCTCACGAAAAATGGGAATATAATGCTCCATCACTTAAACAATGAATATAAACAGGAATATGTCACTATTACATAGATAGGGGCTACTGACTTTTTGTGACCAGTGACGGTCAGGTAAATTTTAGTGGGGTCAGGTGAATTTTTGCGTTTTCAAATCTAGCGAAGACAGCTGCACCCTAAAGGCTACAAGTTTGTTTACCAGTATAACTTTACTTGAGAATGACTATGAGATAGGTGGGGCTCACCTCTGGTTACCTTATGTTCCATTAGTCGATTTTAGCAAGCATTTTCGAATCCAACAAAGACGGCTATATCCAAAGCCTGCAAGTTTGTGTGCGTGTGTAGCTCGACATTAGGATGAACATGGAATATGTTTGATTCCCATAAAGGTCAATGTACAGTCAGATCAGGTTTGACATTTTCAAATTTAAGTGAGGGGGCTACACTGTATTGGCTCTAAATCTCTGTAATAAGGTGACTTGACCCCAGAATAAACAGGGGATAGGCTTTGCTGACCTCCAAAGTTCATTTTTAGGTCAAATTAAAGTTGACATTTTCTAAAAATAAGTCAATTTCTGCATTCTCAAATCTACCAAAGACGATATCGCCCTACAGGCTTCAAATATACCAGGGTAAATTGACACTTGGATGAACATAGAACAGTTAGTGATGGCCTCTGGTGACCTCCAAATGTCAATTTAAGGTCAAATCAATTTTGCAATTTTCTGATCTAACCGAGATGAATGCACCCTACGTGCTGCATATTTATGTATATGGGTAATTTGTCCACATGATGAACATAGGATATGCATTGCTGATTGTGTCAGCTTTCACATATTCAAATACAACTGAGAATGACCCCAAATTTGTATACAAAGGTTACTTGACCACAGATGACCATAGGATACGAGGTACTGACTCTTATTGACCTCCATAGGTTAACTTATGGTCAAATTGTTCTAGGTGTGTTCAAACCAACTAGAGATAGTCAGAAAAAATATGTTAATGATTAACCTGAAAAGGTGGCACTGACCTCTGGTGACCTCTAAAGGTCAATTCAAGGTCGGGTTATTGTATTTTTTTAAGTCAATTTTTGAATGTTCAAACCACCCAAAGGGTAGTATTACCTACTTCGATGAGCACTGGGTTTCAATTCACCACATGACTTTTAAATATCGATTACCTTTATGTATATATAACGCTCTGTCAGATAGGGCACCCATCGGCTATAAGCAGCTATGCAATGCTCTTTTAACTCTGGAATTGAGTACTCAGGTAGATAGGGAATTATGCATGAATAAATATATCGCTTAATTCGACTGTCCAGCTCTGCGTAGAACGAGGGGTAGGGCATCAGCCTCTGGGTGCAACGCAAAGATTTCCACTCAGCTTAGTGGTACTGGATGGGATATCGAGTCTATAGCCACATTGGATAATTGTAATAGAACGAAACAGCTGCCTGTGGATGACACAATTTTTAATTATACATATATGAGTATGACCAGCCTTCTAGATAATACAGGAGAGGTTTTTCACAATAGACCGGCACAGCTATTTTGACTATGTATACAAAGAATCACTGTTCCTAGACAAAAGTTTTGAAGTACTTTTCTGACCTGTATTCAAGAAGGTGGTTTGCTGTATTCTCATGACTTGTAGATTAGAAGGTATATTGTCGGCAAGTGGTCTATAGTCGAATAGTTTACTCAAAAAAAGATATAATCGTAACCTCGGCAACAACCACCCTATTACATTATTACCTATCATAAATTATTCACGAAAATACTGACTGACAGGCGCTCAAGACGAAAACGTATCGCTCAAACAAGCAGGCTATTAGGTGATTATTCAACAATATATCACTTACAGACAATAGATATTCTGACCGAAAAGTAATTAGAATACAATGAACCTTTTCTTTTTTTTAGATTAAAACCTTTCGAGCCAGTAGATCACGTAATCTCCAACTTAATGCAAGGACATTGTGTGTTACGTACAAGTCATTTAGAACATTGTCCAACGTGAAAATACAAACAAAATGAATAAATGAAAATGGGTGAGACATAAAATGTTTACTGCCATCCTTTGATGTGTATTTTGAAAAACATTCTGAGGAGGTAAAGGGAGTAAATATAGACAGATAATATTAGAAAAAAATTCAGATTAGCTAACCACGTATCAATGACGACGGAGGCATAAGAAGAATCATGGAATATGTTGAGTGAAGTAAATAGGGAAAGTAAATAGGCAGGGTTGAAAGTGATGATAAAGACAGAAAAGACCATAAAAATAGAGGTTGAAGCTTCAGAGGAGATTGATGGAAACGCTTACCTAGGTCAGCTAATACAGTTAATGAAATGCCATGACAGATAAATAAAATGAAGCATCACGATCGGCCGAAATGTTTTTGGTATGAGAAGGGACATATTGAATAGCACCTTGCTTAAAGCACAAAATATACAATGAATGCTCAATACTTTCTATGACCAATATAGAAACGCAGGGAGAGAGCTATGGAAAGAGCAATGTTAGAGATAACTCTTGGAGACAAAGAGAAATCAATATGGATATGTGGACGGAGCGGTACGAAAGATAATATGCAATTAATTAAGTGATTGAATTTGATATCAGTTGCACGCTAAGCAAGGAGGAATGAAAACGGATGGGGCAGAAGTCTAACTCATAGGTGCCAATGAGGAAATAAACGCAATAGGAAACGACCAGACACAAGATGGACGGATGAGATAGAAACGTTTTCAGTGAAAAATGGCAAAGGACAGCACAATCGTGGTCGTCATGGAATGAGATGGGAAAGGACTTCATCTTGTTATGGACATATAACGGTGGATTATAATTATTATTATTTGGAATCTCACACCAGTTGCATGGTGGTAACCGCTGGAGTTTGAATGACAGCAAGTCACCTCAAGTCTCCAGCCCTCCTCTCCTAGTACGCATAGGTCGCAGTAATACTGCAATTTAGAGTTTCACACCGGTTGCCCAGTGGTCAACGCTGAAGGCTGAGTGGCAATAAGTCTCCTCAGGTCTTCAGCCAACGTCTCCTCTCTCTTTCGCCTATCATGTCAGTGCTACAATTTGAGTTTCCACTTTCATTTCCCTTCCTCTGTTTGATCACTATAGACAGTTAGCGTTGCACTCCTTATATTTCTAGCACTTTCCTCAGTATCCGTGCAGTTCCCAGTAGTGCTGTGGACTGTACAGTCTCAATCCTTCCCCTAATTCTGATCTCCTCCAGTCTCACCCTCAGCATTTTGGGGACAGTTCCCAGGGCGCCCACTATGACCGGTACTACCCTGGCTTTCATGTTCCACATTTTCCTCAATTCTCTTGCTAGGTCCTGGTATTTTCCCGTTTTTCACTCTCCTTCCTCTTTACTCTATGGTCTGCAGGTACAGCAACGTCTACTATTTGGCAGGTCTTCTTTTTCTTGTCTACAATTACCAAGTCCGGTCTTCTTGCCTGGATGAGGTGGTCAGTTTGGATGTCAAAGTCCCACAGTAGTTTATGATTGTCATTCTACAGGACTGCCTCTGGTTTGTGCTGATACCCCTTTTCCACATGGTTGAATCCCAGTTGTTTGCTTAGTTCCCAGTGTATCACTCTTGCTACTCTATCGTGTCTATGCTTATACTCCTTCTGGGTGATTTGACTACATTCACTAGTTATGTGGTTTACTGTCTCATCTCTTTCACTGCACATGCAGCATTTGCTGTGCGTGTGTGTTCTGTCAATTTTTTTTTCATGTAGTTTGTCCTTATGCTTTTGTTTTGAGCTGCCATAATGAGCAATTCCGTTTCTCTCTTCAGGTTTCCTTTTCGTAACCACGTCCATGATTTCTCGTCTGCTACATCTTGTATCTTCCTTTTAAACTCGTCGTACAATTTTTTCTTTAATCATCTTCCTTTTCTTGTTTGCTGTGCTGTTCCATTGTTTTTTACTTTGTTGTTTGTTGCACTATCTCTCGCACTTTTTATCATTTCTTCACTATTCGTTTGCATATACCTTTCTAGGACTGCTTTAGCTCTCTGGACACAGTCTTCTATGCTGATGAGCCCCCTGCCACCTTCTTTTCTCTTAACGTATAGTCTATCCGTGTCATCTCTGGGGTGTGAGGCTTTATGCATTGTCATAAGTTTCCTTGTTCACCTGTCCATTGATTGGAATTCTTCTTTTGTCCATCTTAGGAATGGTCCTGTATATCTAACTACTGACACAGCCCAGGTGTTCATTCCTTTTATTAGAGTTCTGCTGTTTGATTTGGTCTCTAATATTTTCCTTACCCTTCTAAGGTATTCTCTCTTTATTTTCTCCTTCATCTCTTCTCATTTTATCGTGTTACATTCAAGGACCCCCGGGTATTTGTATCGGTCTTGTGTGGTCAATGCTCTAATTTTGCTGTGGTCTGGGAGTCCGATTTCTTCAGTCAGTGTAAGCCTTCCTTTGTGCATTACCATGATTGCACATTTTTCTATTCCAAATTCCATTCCGATGTCCTCACTGTATTCTTTTACTTCGTTGAACAGAGTCTCAAGCTCTCCCCTGTTTTTTGCAAACAATTTTATATCATCCATGTACATTAGGTGGTTGACTTTTTCTTCTGTTTTGGAGAAATGGTACCCTTTGCTGTTCTCCAGGATCCTGTTGAGCGTTATCATTGTTAGAACAAATAATAGTGGGGACAACGAGTCTCCTTGGAAGATTCCCTTTTTTATGCTTACCTCTGCTAGGTTTTCTTCTTTGGCTGTCAAGTCTACTTTCCAGTTTTTCATAGAGTTTCCAATGAATCTAACCACCGGTTCGCTAATCTTGAACATTCTAAGGCATTCGAGTATCCAGCTATGTGGAATCATATCACAAGCTTTTTTGTAATCTATCCATCCCATTGCAATGTTCTTTTTCCTTTTTCTTACTTCTTTTAAGATCATCTGGTCTATGTATAGTAAATCATTTGCCCCTTTGGTTCCTTCCCTACAACATTTCTGTTATAGTCCCCTTCTTTCCATTGATATATACATTCTCTCTGCTATTTGCCCGGTCAGGACTTTCCACATAAGTGGTAAGCACGTTATTGGTCTATAGTTGCTTGCCATGTTCCCCTTTTCAAGGTCTTTTTGGATGGGAGTGGTTCTGCCTTCGGTCACCCATTCTGGTGCCTCGCCTTCGTTTACGCAACTTTGGAGTAGGTGGGTAGGTCTGTCGTGTAATGTGGTGAATTTCTTGAACCAATATCCATGGATCCCGTCGGGACCCGGTGCTTTCCAGTTGGCTATTTTCCTAAGAGCACGTTTTTTCGTGTGGTTTCATTAAATAATATTGGTTCTCCATTTTCTATATCTTCGAGTTCTTTTCTCATGTTTCTTAACCATCGTGGAGTTACGTTGTGTCTTTTTGGGTGCCTCCATATGCTGTTCCAGTAGTTCTTGGTCTCTGTGGCGTCTGGTTTTATGTTCTGTCTTCTTTCTCCGTTTAAATCTAGGTAAAACTTTTTCTCGTTGTTTTGGAATGTGCAGTTTTCTGTGTGTCCACACCAGTTACCTGGTGGTCATGGGTGGGGCCTGGGAGATAGCAAATATCCTCAAGTCTCCAGCCCTCCTCCCCACATTCCCTTAGTCCACAGCAGTACTGTGGTTTACAGTCTCATGCCAGTTGCTCGAAAGTCGTTGCTGAAGGCTGAGTGACAGCAAGTCTCCTCGGGTCTTCAACTCTCTTCTCATATCTCCTTTACCTATCACAGCAGTTTGCATCGTCTCCAACATGCCTTTTTTTCGCTAGTGAGCTATTGCTAATAGCTGGGGGTGGTAAATCTTATATTTCTGGTTCTCTTTCAGTATTAGTGCAGTCTCCAGTCGTGCTGTGGTCTATATAGTCTCCATCTTTGTTATTAACCCTAGATCTTCCAATCTCGCTATCAGTGTCTTCGGTACGGTTCCAAATGCACCTACTATTACTGGAACTACCCTGACTTTCATGTTCCACACTTTCTTCATTTCCCTTTCTAGGATCTTGCATTTTCCAATTTTTATTTTCTTTCGTATTTACTATGTCATCTGCAGGCACAGCCACATCTATAATTCAGTAGAGTTTCTTTTTCTTGTTTACGATTACCAATTCTGGTTTTCTAGCTTGGGTGGGTTGGTCAGTTTGGTTGCCGAAGTTCCAGAGTAATTAATTCCATTCTCCAGTGCTGTCTCTGGTTTTTGGTGGTACCACTTTCTCGCATGTTTAAATCCCATCCGTTTACTCAGTTCTCTCTGTATCACTGTCGCTATCCTATTGTGTCTGTTTTGTATTCCTTCTTAGCTAGTTGATTACATTCACTTGCGATGTAGCTTACAGTCGCATCCCCCTTTTGGAGGGGGCATCGGTAGCATTTGCTGTTTGCTTGGATTCTGTCGATTTCCGCTTTGATATGATTTGTTTTGAAGCATGTTTTTGGCTGCTGTTGTGAGCAATACTGTTTCTCTCTCTCTCTCTCTTTCTCTCTCTCTCTCTCTCTCTCTCTCTCTCTCTCTCTCTCTCTCTCTCTCTGCATAGCCTTCTCCATGATCTCTCATCTACAACGTTGTGTATCTGTCTTTGAAATTCTCCGTATGGTTTCTTCTGTTCTCATTTTCCTTTCCTTGTTAGCTATGCTGCTCTTTTCTTCTTTTTTTTTTTGCTTTTTTGTGGTTCGTTGCACTGCTTCTTGTGCTCTTTATAATGCCTTCACTATTTGCTTGAACTTTCTATTCCTGATTTGGCTTTTTAAACACATTTGCCTCTGTTGATGAGTCCTCTACCGCCTCCATTCCTCTTTATATATAGTCCATGTGTGTCATCTCTGGAAAGTAAGGCATTGGGCATTGTCATAAACTTTCTTTTTCGCCGGTCCATTGAGTAGAGTTTTTTTTTCAATCCAGGAAATAGTCCTGTGTATCTCATAACCAATAAAGTCCATGTGTTTATTCCTTCAATCAGATTTCCCTTATTCAGTTCGGTCTCTAATATTTAGCTCGTTTTCCTAAGGTATTCTCTGCTTACTTTCCCATATATTTATTTCCGTTTTATCGTGTTGCATTCTAGAACAACCAGGTATTTGTATCAGTCTTGTGTGTTCAATGCTCTGATCATTTTTCTGTCCAGTAATTCGATTCCTTCTTCTCGGCACCTTTCTTTGTGAATTTCCATTTGTGTACATTTTTCTATTCCGAACTCTATATCTATGTCATCACTGTTTTCTATCAATTTGTTGAACAACGTTTCGAGCTGTCTCCTATTCCTTTGCAAATAGTGTTATGTTGTCCATTCGCATTAAGTGTTTGACTTTTTTTTTTTTTTGTTTTAGAGAATTGGTATCCTTCGCTCTTTTTCAAGTTCCTGTTGAGTGGTTTCCTAGGCAGAGCAAATAGTAATTGGGATAGACAGTCCCCCTCGGAGATTCTTTTTTTATACTTGACTCAGTTAGGTTTCTTCCTGCAACTGTTAAGTCTACTTCCCAGTTTTTCATAGAACAGACCATGAATCTCCCCACTGGTTCACTGATCTTGAATATTCTGGGGCATTCGAGTATCCAGCTGTGTGAAATCATTTCATATGCTGTTTTATATTCTATCTATCCCATTGTTATGATTTTCTTCCTTTTTCTTACTTCTTTAAAGATCATCTGGTCGATGTAGAGCAAGTTATTCACTCCTTTGGTTCCTCTTCTGCATCCTCTCTATTCTTCTGGTAATGATACTCTTCTTTCCATATATATATATATATATATATATATATATATATATATATATATATATATATATTCTCTCTAATATCTATACGGTAGGGCTTTTCTACATTAGTAGTAAGCATGGGATTGGTCTATAATTACTTGCCTCAGTGTCTTTTGATGAGGGTCTAGACATCCATTCTGGGACCTTGCCTTCATTCAGGCAACTTTGGAGTTGGCAGACATGCCTGTCGTGTAATGTGGTGAATTTTGTAAACCAATATCCGTGAATCCAATCAGGTCCTGGTGCTCTCCAACTTTTTTTGAAAGTGTGTTTCACTGTGGCTTTCATTTAGTACTCTTAGTTCTTCGTCGTCCTAGAGTTCTTTTTTAATGCTATCTATCAATTCCAGGTATTCGTTGAGTCTTCCCAGGTGTCATAATTTGTTGTTTCAGAAGTTACTTGCATATATGGTATCCGGGTTCATGTTTTGTTTTCTTTCTCTGCGCAGGTGCCAGTAAAGCTTTCTTTCGTCGTTTTTGGAATGTGTGGTTCAGTGTGTATCGTGCGGACCTCTGTCTATACAGTCTATACTCTGTCTACACTATTATTAGCAATTTCATACCGTTTGCCTGATGGCTACCACTGGAGATTGAGTGACAGCAAGTCTCTTCAAGTCTCCAGTCCTCCTCTCCTCATTCTCATATACCATAGTAATACTGTGATTTACAGTTTCCCATCACGTGTCCGATGGTTATTGCTGAAGGCTGAATGACAGTATGTCTCCTCAGTTCTTCAGCCCACATCTCATCTCTCCCTTGCCTATCGCACCAGTGCGGTGGTTCATACTTCTGCTACCATTTGGTGTAATTGGGGGGGGGGGGCGGATCCTTCCTCCTCTGTCAGGCCACTGCTAACATTACCGGTCGCAGATCTTATATTTCTAGTACTTTCCTCAAATGTGAGCTATTCCGAAGACGGCAGATATTTCGAGAATTAGCGTGCATGTCTCGATGACCAACTGTTCGAGATGATATGATACTTTTTAGGGATCAGCCCAGTGCTTCGATTACTATCGGCACGACTTCCACTTTTTTTCTGTTTGGCATCTCCACATCCTTGAAATTTCCACTTTTGAGTTTGCATATCTTTTCTACCTGTTCTATTACATCGTGTTCAATGCTTTTCTCTGCAGGGGTTAATTACATGGCAATCACTATTTTCTGTATCCCGTATGATAATTTCTGGTCTGTGGTATTAACTCACTTTATCCCCAAGATCTTTGGTTTACGAGTTTCATCTATCACAATATTGGGTACATTATTGAATCACCTGTCTGACGTGTTATAGCTTATATTTTTCCAGAGAACCAATTCTGAATCCGGGGAAATTCCAAGGGTGTTAACATCTAAGATAATCGATTATCTCATAACTCTTCCCTTCTCTCAACCTATGCCTGTAATTTCTCATTGTCTGTCGTTTCATTTCCAATCTTTGTCAAAAATTGCCCTATACCTCAGTGTAAACTACATAACTTTCTTTCCTGTCCACTAACCTTCTTTAAAACCAATTTACTATAATTCCCAGCTCCTCAAAGCCAGCAGACACTACCTAACTTTCCTCTACCACTACCTACCCTCTTATCGAACTATGCAACCCATTTTCTCTCCCTCCCCCTTCCCACTCCTCCAGTGAACAAACTTTCCCATTTTCTACTCTCTTTCTTCGAAAAAAATATTGAATCTTCTCAATAAAATAAGTAGTAATCAAAATAGATCAGGTAACCGTCTACGCCAAGAAATGGGTCAAAATCAAATAAATAGCTAGATAGATGAAATTCATTATTATCGACGTGTGTGATAAATATTCTCCCGTACAATGACAGAGCCAATTCATTCTTCCCTTCTCTTGCAAGTTTCTTTTTTTATAGGGAAAAAAACATCACATGATAGCAATCTGTGATCCCCTCCTAGAATTAAGATAGAACTCTCTGCATTTTTTTGTCTTTTTGCCGTTGAAAAAGAGACTTCAGACCGTGGTAAAGATTAAGGGGAACGTGACTAAACAGCTGATGGTAACCTCAGAACAGGACTTTGCAGACTGTTTGAACGGTGGAAGAGAAACTAGGATTGGTGCGTGCATCCCAAATGTCATTATTTTGACGGTACTAAGGTACCATTGTCTGAGCAGGCTGTTTTCCGTTAACACTTTCATGACAGGCATTTTATTTACAAAGTTCATGTTGATACTTGATACAAAATCAGGTCATATCGTAGGAAAGTATGAGTAGGATGACATTGTTTGATATCCTGGCCCTTTATCAGCACTCAAACACCAACCTCTAGTGAGGATTGGGCATACAAAACTATTCCAGTTACAAAGCAGGCCATAAATTTATAAGCCTAGGCCACACGAGTGCAGGATCAACTAGCGACTAATTTCACTACTGCAGTCATAATCTCATAGACCAGAAAGCGGTCCCAAACCAATGTTTTAAGTACATACCATAACTCTATAGAGCTGTTAGCCATATCTCCTACTTAGATTCTTTAAGAGTGAATGTCCCGTACATATTCAACATGGGTGATAAGCAAGCTTAACTTCCAAGACTAAAGTATACTCCTAATAGTCACCTACGGAGTTGACACATGAAACTTAACCAAAAGATTGACCCTCATGCACCAATCCTAGTTTCTCTTCCACCGTCCAAACAGTCTGCAAAGTCCTGTTCTGAGGTTACCATCCTCTAAGAACCGTTCAACATACACCGGAAAGAATAATGCTTAACATTACATGGGGGGATCATGGGACATCACACTTTATTAGAGACGAATTAAGAGTATGAAATAGTAAAGAATCCATTAGGAAACTCAAATGGCATTGGGTTTGTCATGTTACAACAATAAGAGAACTGCTGGACCTCAAGACTCACTACATCGGTCCCTTACAAAACTGTAATCGACAAAAAATAAGATGACGTGACAAAGAAGACGTGTTTATGAAGTTCTAGCTTTGCAACGCTTATGGCAGAGGGGTTTGGCGAATTCAGCATAATGTCTATGTCCAAAAGCGAATGTTAACAGGCTGATGATGATGACAGAAATGATATGAACAAACACCAGCACGTATGTTGGTAACCTTTAATTTATTTCCTGACCACGGACAATCCCTTCCTTCCTGATTTTCAGGGTATTTCCAAAGTAAAATCATCCAAAACACATTTATATCAAACATGTAATAGCAATACACAGTTAGTAATATATTCTTTATCTCCTGGCCACTGACAGTACCTCCCCTCTTGCATTCAGTGAATTTAGGAATGTATTCGAATCATATTAGGTTGTCCAGAAATTGATTTTGATTCTTGACTATGAAGGATGGATAAGTATGAATACATTTACTTAATCAAAGTAAGTCGCTTCAACACCCTTTTGTCAAAGTACAATGAAAGAGTTTAAGCCCTTTTTCCAAGATGAAGAGTCTTCATGACAAACGAATTCTCTGGAAACATTTTCAACGGATTCCTCGTTTTGAAAGCGTTTTCTCGGTTATCAAAGCGCTTAACCAGATAAGAAACTGTGTGACAAAGATCCGGAAAATAAAGTGGTTGAAGCAGATTCTCGATTCCCAAATCGTTCGAATTCTATAGCATCATCGTTGACGCGTGAGGACGTCGATTATTGTGAAGAAGAATAAGACCTCTTCGGTTTACCAGAGCTGATTGTTTCTCGCGAAACTTTTGATGAGTTCCATCGAATTCTTGACAATATTTGTGGCTTTCGATTGTCTCTCCATAACTCAAGAAGTTGTACTGAATGATATCGGCTGTTATCCATCATCCAGTCACTATAATTCTTATTTTCTTTTTCCTCCTTTTTTTTCTTCGTGCATCTTTCAAAATTGTTTTGCAGAATTGAATCATTCATTTGCACTTGGGGGAACCGTTTCCAATCGCCGTAAAAATCCATGGGCGAACCACTTCTCATCGCACGTCATTATCTGTTCAAGGAAAAGGTCATTACAATTCCACAAAAAAAGCAGTAGAAAAGATTTAATCGCACCGGTTTTGTTAGCTTTATGTCGGCTCAGATTGAAACCACTCATTGAACATTTCTTCTTTCTCATTTTATATAGTTAACTGTTTCGATGAATTTTAATTAATTCAGTTTGAAAATGGCGTTGACCGGAAAGGCCGAAATATCACGGACAAAAATTAAATAAACTAGTACGTTTGCCAAGAAAAAAAAATTAATTATATATATATATATATATATATATATATATATATATATATATATATATATATATATATACTCATTTTATGTTGGTGTTTGCAGCAGCGCAGCGTTAGGGATTCAATTTAAGAACTGGCCCCTGATTATT
The DNA here is from genome assembly GCA_963457665.1 of Thysanoteuthis rhombus. Classification (NCBI taxonomy): domain Eukaryota; kingdom Metazoa; phylum Mollusca; class Cephalopoda; order Oegopsida; family Thysanoteuthidae; genus Thysanoteuthis; species Thysanoteuthis major. The sequence goes on along the minus strand of OY735234.1, from coordinate 21,894,324 downwards.
TCACCAACTGTATTTGTACTGACACTATACAATAACGAATCTCACTCAAGGTTGGAGGGGCCCCTTGAGGAACAAGACTGTCCGGGCCAACAAGCCTCTAGCTACGCTCCAGGGTGGTTGGCAATACTTGATTTGCTCACCTTTTGGTGTTCTGCAAGAACACATACAGTTGTGCAATGTATATCTCAACCTTCGCTAAGAATTCAGCACCATGTCAAAATATTTGGAGCCGGAACAATACTGTCAGTTCATTAATTGACCCCTGACCAAATGCCTGATTCTGAATTGCTTTAGCGGCTCACTATATACCCTGAAATCAATGTTTTTCCCTTTTGCAATATGACTTCCTCAAAGTAATTTTATTTCCTCCGGCTCAGCTTTCATCACCTAAATTCTGCCTTTAAGATTTTGTTCGATTTTTTTACGTCAGTTTGATCTACGCCTACGTGGTCCCGAAAGCATCAACTCAGGTTCCGTGGTACTGTGGGCATTAACTATAGTTAAACCGACAATTGCTTTGACTCTGCAACCTTTAATCCGATAATCCCTTTAGTAGGGCAAGCTTTATTAATCCATCCCCACTCTAGAGAACATAGAAGAAAGTTGATTTCTAGGGTTATAGAGGACTGCTACCGTGATTCACTATTTTGGCGTGCAGTTTCGGAAGGATTTCGACCAAGTTTTAAATCTATGCTGTCATCAGGGAATCAAAACTTATTCTGATTTGAGCCAATAAGCAGAGTGATAAGAAACCCGGTAAGAAGAGACATGCATACTAATTGGAATACCTACAGATCTGGTTAGTCAATCAATAGATATCGTCATGTGACCATCATCTTTCAGCAGCATGCTGCGTTGGGGGTGATCAATTTAAAAAAAATGATCAATGAATGATTTATTTCTCACACCTTTTGTTGGTTCATAATCGTTGAGAAGTCTGATTTTTTAAAAAACAAACACAGGCACAAAATAAGGGATCAATTTACATCGTAAATTGTCCCCCCACGCAGAAAACTCAGGGGGGGGATTTTTTTCAATAATAAGGAGTGAATGTTGAATTTTTTTCAGCCCTCTAGCTCCATTGTTGCGGTCTGTATGCGTAATACATAGCCAGCAAGCCAGCCAACCAGCCAGCCTGACAAGCTTTCAAACAGAAATATTCGTATGATGACGAATTTGGTGACAGTTTCAGTTGGGGGTTTCTAATTAATTAATTGTGCCTATAAGTCAGTCAGCGAACAACTACTGGATTTTATCTTTTCCAAATCCGAAATTAATCCCTGGACAGACTAATATATATTATAGCATTTTTCTGTCTGCACTAGTTCCTGACAACTGCCTATGCCTTTCTATCTGTTTTTCATTGGATTGATACAGCAAAATTATCTGTGATAGATTTACATCATACACGTAATAGCTCTATTCTGTCAGTAGAGGAGTGCGTAGAAAATTACAGATACTTGATTCTCGGGCAGGAACAGTCTCTTGTAGCCAGCGTAAGGGTACTATTCATTTATCCATTATTATTCTGTCAGTAAAGCTCGTATCAATTCATGACAACTCACAATCAATTTCCTCCGGATTTTCACTGAACAAAATACGCGTACTTACACTTCCTTGAGCAAATCCCACGTCGGAATTTACGAAATTCGACATCAATTTTATACATATATATATATATATATATATATATATATATATATATATATATATATATATATAAGCGTCTAACTATAACCTTCTACGAAACGCTCTTCCAACTCTGGGATGGAGCACTCCAGTAGATGGGAAATCGTGCGTCAGTAAATACATCGCTTAATTCGGTCCTATTGGCCGTCTGTGTAGGACAGGGGTCGAGTATCTGCTTCTGGGTTAAAAGCAAAGGTTTCGACCCTACTTCGTGGTACTGGAAGGAGCATTGGATAGTCTACAGCGAAAAGCCATGGTACAATTTTTGATTATTATGTATGTATATATATATATATATATATATATATATATATATATATATATATATAAGCAAAACCCGCATTACCATGACTCGCATGACAATCAGAAATTTGAGCATACAACAAAGCTCTCTTTTTAAGTCTAGGTGGAATGCATAGAAATATATGAAGTTGTGAGAAAGATAAGCTAAGGCCGATGATCAAAGAGAGAGATGAGCTGAGAGTGTAATTAGGATATATCTAAATTATTGAAAGTAACTGAGAACCAACATAGAATTGCACAGAGAGCAAGAGTGGAAAATATTACACAAATAATTAAGCAAAATGGAGATGTACTGGAAACTTAGCAAGAAAGGATGACACCATACGGAGCAAAAGGCAAAGTTATCAGCGCTCATGGGATAGTAAACACAGTACGATAAGACCAATCACAAGATGGAGGGAAGAGTTTGCCGGTAAGACATTGCAGAGGTCAGAGCAGTCACGGTGGTTATGGAAGAAGATGGAAAAGGCCCATGCTCAGCAATGAAATTATAATAATTTTTGGATAGGATATAACCGACATTATCAAATAAGTTTTATCATTATATTTGTGACGCATTTCACTTGACAGTCAAGCTTCGTCATATATATATATATATATACATATATATATTAAGATATGGATATATGATCCGACAGAATGATTATAAATTGCGTTTAATTTCCGAGAGATTTTCATTTGAAACAATATCCTGTCATTGCATAATTAATGTATCACTCGGCTTAGACAATGTAAAAAAAATAAACAATGGAAGGAAATGTGGCTGTAGGAATCTAACCTGCAACTGATAGAGCAGCCGATTCAATGAAGCTCTAATTTTCTTAAATTGTTCATTCAATTCACGTTGTTGACGCCGAATTATGCATCACACGATTGATGCATAACTCGGCCTGGACAACGTAAATGAAGTAAATGATTGTATACAATGACCTTAAGTAATTTTCTTGGGTATTTTCCCCTGTTCCCCCTACACTTTGTTATTATGGTACAGTGTATAAATTGTTTCTTGTTGGGATCATCTTTTTTTACCATGTAACCGTTTCGGAGATTTAAAAAACAAAACAGTGGCATTAACATGACACCCCAGCAGTGTTGATCAAACACCACCTCCCTTTCTTATTACATAGTTTATGCCATACATGTGATTTGTCATTTTATAGACAGTTCTATGTGTATTGTATTTTGATATCATTTTATACAATGTATCTATTTCTTGAAACAGGGTTTATTCACATAGGTTATCAGAAAAATGTTTTTAACGATGAGGGATCAGTAAATATAACAACTGAAATGACTCAATCTTTGTGTTATTTCTGATGAATGTTCACCTATGTGAATTTTAAATCCGTTGGGTCTGTTTAAATTTCAGACGGTAGACAAACTATGTATATATATATATATATATATATATATATATATATATATATATATATATATATATCAAGTATTCATGAATTTCTCCACAGCTTGACTTTACCATACATATATATATTTGTGAAGCAGATGCGTAGCTGAAGGAGAATGGATATATTTGAGAGGGGGTCCAACTCCGAGCCAATAATGGAGGTTGGAGTCCCCAAAGCTTTATCAACAGTGATTCACCTATTCCATTTCCACGAATTTCAGGAGATATTGGAGGAGGCCCCCTTCGAGGTATTATCTTCCCTCGACCCTCAAATCTCTGACTTCGCCTCTGATGTGGATAATAAATGACTACGTTTGCTGCTGAGAAAAATAGAAACTTTTATCCGTGTTTAAAACAAAGATGGCTTCGGAGAATAAAAAAGGGGAAAATACCGTTTTAGTAAATTGCCCTGAGAAGAGAAAATCGATGTGAAATGACGATGTATTTATTCCAGCAACTTCAAAAAATACCAAAAACACAACTGGAAAAATCAAGTGATATTAGAAATTATGTAAATATACTCAGTCATTTGTAACAATTTCTGCTCGCTAAACATTTTTATATCTCAAATATGTAAACAAAATCTCTCTCTCTCTCTCTCTCTCTGTCTCTCTGTCTCTCTCTGTCTGTCTCTCTCTCTCTCTCTCTCTATATATATATATATATAATTTGGATTCCTGAGCGAAGAATAATTATTTGGGGGGGGGGGGGTTCAGAGCCATAGGAGTTTTGGGGTGAAGCGCAACTTGCCAACCCAAATCCTTTAAACCCAGACTTTGAATCTTATGGTCCACTGAGATGGCACGAATATGAATAGGGCCCCAGGTTGTAGGCTTGACCTTTTCTTTGCAGATACCAATATATATATATATATATATACATATATATATGTGTGTGTGTGTGTGTGTGTGTGTGTGTGTATTAGGTGTGTCGAAAAATTCCAGCGTTCTTTATAGAAAATTAAAGACTGGTGACACAGTAAGGGGAAAACAGTTGTGTATAGATGTCAAACGGAATTTGGGTGTGCTGAGCATACTGGATTTAACTGCATTTTGCACTGCTAGGTGTTACGAGTGGACATTATTTGGGACCTAGCTGCAACATGGCGTGATTCTACGTCGACTGAATTGTTTTCTACCGCCTTCCTTCTGCTGTTTTCGAATACGGTTAGCGATTTTTGCGCGATGGTTGATAACTGAGGGTACGTTAAGTTTTGTTTTTTTTTTTTCTTTGGGGGAAAACTACAGCAGGAATTGACGTGACACTTCAAGAAGCTCCAGATGAAAACCTTTCCAGTTAATCACAAATGTTCAACTTGTATTTGCTTCTCAAATATGGTGAAGTGTTATTTGAAGATCAACCACGATCCTTCCAAACTTAAATCGTTGAATATTAACAGATTAAAAAATTGAATGCTTTTCTGCAAAATTTGTGGTTCCTTTGCTCACAGAGGATAAAATGAAGGAGAATTGTATGGATGGGCTTCACAATTTGAGGGCAAAACGACTCTTTTTTCCCAAAGTTCAACGAGAAACCTTCAAGCAAAAGTGTCATCAGAACTATCAAAATAGATTTCTTCAGTTTTCAAGCTTGTTCGGCTGACTGGCTATAAATGTAGATCACTCATACAGGCTGCACCAATCAAGCTAAAGGGATGAAATTTCCAATATGTCCTCTTTATAATGTGTAAAGGAACATTTTCTTCTTTTATATCGCTTTTATGTATTTTTTATGTATAATAATTATTCATGAAAATCTGAATGAGTCTCCATAGGGGTGCAATCTTGAATTAATGACGTCACAGAGACATTATGACACAGATTAAGCAAAACTACCAAGTAGTCCATGTTAGTGCACCATATTCGCAGTGAATTCCCGGTAGTCATTCCTTCCCTTCATTCAAAATCCAACAGAATGACATTTGTTCCCTAACTGTATCCTTTTTCTGACTCAGCAGCCACGGCAGCTGTTAACATCCGTCGTTGGACATAGACCATATCCATGATTCGCAATACCTTTCTATCATTGGTGTTTCAGAGCCAATAATTTCTGCACTTGCCTTCTTCGTTACGTCATCGTTTTTTGTCTTTTTTTTCTTCAGACCACAGTTCTGCATATGGTTTCTAGGGATCCATGTTGTGAGTCGTAATATCAAACGGTTGTCTGTAATTCTTGCATCATGACCAGCCCATTGCCATTGGGGTTTTCCAATGGATCTTATGATGTCACTGATTTTTTGTCAATTATACTTTACTGTCTTGTGATCTCTCCGTTTGATACTGAGTACGATTTTCCCTTGTGTACGTTTCATTGTTTTCGGGTTAAGCATCAATTTTTTGGTTAGGTTTCGTGTTTCAGCTTCATAGGTGACTATCGGGAGGATACATTGGTTGTATCCCCATTTTTAGGACTAATCGGATGTTATTGCTCTTGAATGTTTGGTTTTCTCTATCGAAAGCTTGCCAACCTTGAATGATTCATGATATTAATATCTTTTCAAACAAATACTATCCATTGCACATGCACTTTCAGGTGTTGCTCGGTTACTATAGATGAAAGGTTATTTTCTTTCTCTTTTAGAAGCATCCTACGGATATCTGTAACATACTCTTCTCTATTGGGGTGATACGACCTTTGGATGAACCATCCTTATCTTCCTCTCCCCCCCCCCTTTTTCCCTCTCCGAACTCTTGCTACTTCCACAACTAGTAATGTTAGATATCAGTTTTTTTAACTGTATCATATTGAATTGATATGAAAGGTAGCTAAGGCCCCGAGTAAACAATACTTATCTTCCCTTTTCTCCTTTTCCTGCTTCAATTACCACTGACTGTGTACACATCGTTGAACATACGGTTCTTGTTCGATTTTGTTTATCTCTCATTAGAAATGATCGGATATTGGAAAAAATACTCTTTCCCTGAAGAACAAGTTTACTCATCTGATTATTTATTCTTCGTGTTAGATGAAGTATCATAACACAATATTTTATTGCTTTTTGACTAGTTTTTGCCTCCACGAATTAAAAACAACTCGATATTAAGATGAAGATAAAAAGTGGTCAAACTTATCTTAAATCTAATAAAACTCGTGGAAAGTTTATCGATGGAAAAATCAACAAAATCCATAATGATTTTTTAAAAAAAGAAAAACGAAATGAAAAGGCTTTTTGCGATGTTTGTCAGGTGGAAAGAAAACGTGGCCATTTGAGAATTGAACGTAAATTCGTACTGCATTTTAATCTGAAGAGAACGGAAACCAAACACTTTGATTACCTCATCTCCCAAATGACTGCAGCTTTTAAACTTTCAACAGCAGTTCTCAGAATTTTATCTTATTTTGGATGAAAAGAAATACTTTTTTCTGATTGAAAACAGTTCTTCGAGCATTGAACAGTCGCAAATCTTGATATCAGCTTATCACCATGAGCATAATTCCAGTCTTTAAATATGCATATATTCAGGGTGTTGCCTAATTCGGGAGGGGCTTAAAATATTCATATCTTCTTGGCTTTAATAATGCATTAAAATCTTTTTTTAACAAATGAAATAACTGAACAAGGAGAGCTTGATCTGTTATATATATAAAAAGGTTTCATTCGTATGTCCGCCATTTTTAAGTTCATACTGCTCGTTCAACAACATTTGGCATATCATTTTTCAAGGAATATTTTCTCTCCTGCACACGTATATAATTTTCAGGAACTTGGACTAAATACGGTCTCTGTGTTTGTGCGTGATTACTAATGGAGCCTGATTCCTGCAAATTGCACAAACGATCCATGAATCATGGACTAAGATGGCGGTGTCAAATAATGAAGCAACGCTCCTTGGGTTAACATTAAAAAGCATTCAAAGTAAAAATTATTTTATTTTTAGCCCGTTGTTCAGTTGTGTACCGTTCCACGATGAATTCCCAATGGTTCCTCTATGTATTCGAGAAGAGGAAAGCTAATAACTGTAGGCTAAGTAATCCCTTGGGAGAATCTCTCTCTTTCTCTTTCTCTTTCTCTTTCAGTCTTTCTCATCAGTCTTTTAACGTCCATCATTGGACTTAGACCTTCCCCAGGATCCGCCATAATTCTGTATCATTGGCGTTGCGGAGCCAGTATTTTCTTAATTTGTCTAGTTCATCTCTCCATCTTGTATTCTGTCGGCTGCAATTTCTTAATCTCTGGGCATCCATGTTGTTAGTCGTGATGTCCATTGGTTGTCTTTCATCCTTGCAACATGGCCCGCCCATGACCATATATATATATATATATGTGTGTGTGTGTGTGTGTGTTGGCGAATGGCAGCTTTAATTGTGTTAAAGAATTTAAGACACTGATATCTTCATGCTTATGTCGAATAAAATCTTCGTAAATTTCGGACGCTGAAAAAAAATGTAAATTTCTCCTGGATTCGAAATCTGCTCGCGTTATGACAAGTAACATTTCACTGGTCCACCTTCCTAATGTTTCCAGCTGCGTGTCTAGAAATATTTGGTATCTAAAAAGCTTTGAACATCTAAGAGCATTGAACATTGAGGGTTCAAACTCTGAAACAATGCTTGTCGTGACGATAAGAGTTAGTCACTACGCAAGGTGAAACATTGTGATCGCATCAACAAAAAATAAACAAACAATACTTTGACTAACGTTTTCTCTCCTGTCTTGATTTATGGATTTCATTTTTTTTTCTTTTTTCCAACACGTGCCGTATTTTCGAATGGAAATATTCCAATGTTCTCGACCTTCGCTGAACAAAACTTTCTTAGTGGGAAAAAAACTGTTTATGAAATACTCTTTATCGGGAGGTGAGTGTAAATAGAAAAGAAAACAATAGAATAAATAGTCAAAAGAGATTAGTGTCTACGATTCTAAAGTTGGCCTCAGCTAAAATTATCAGCTCTTGTGGTACAGATTATTTCCTCTATACGTATGTGTGCGAATACACACGCATGTGCCTTCGCGAATGTCTCAAATTTTCTGTCAGTGTTTCTCCCTTTCTCTGCCTACAGTCAAATCAGTTCATATATATATATATATATATATATATATATATATATATATATATATATATGAGCCGAATATATATATATATATATATATATAACCTAAGAGCTTTAAACAGTAAACATTAAAAAAACCTTTTTCAGAAGTCTGTTGCGTCACTTCAGTCACTTATTTCACATCTTTTAATCCCATTCGAGTAATTTTCTTCAATATTTTCCCCTGTTTTACTTAGAGATTTCTATTTGAAACGATATCCCGTCATTGCATAATTGATGTATCACTCGGCTTAGACAATGTTAATAGATTAAAAAATTAAAGAAAATTTGGCTGCAGGAATTGAACCTGCAACCGATAGAGTAGCCGATTCAACGTAGCTCTTATCTTCTTCAGTCGTTCATTCTATTCACGCTATCGAGGCCGAATTATGCATTACACGATTGATGCATAACTCGACCTGGACAACGTAAATAGAGTAAATAATTGTATACAATGACCTTATGTAATTTTTCCAAGTATTTTCCCTGCTCCCCTTATAATTTGTTATTATGGTACAGTGTATAAATTGTATCTGGTTGGGATCCTCAGTTATTTACCATTTAACTGTTTGGGGGATTTTAAAAACAAAATAGTCATATTAACATGGCACCCAAGCAGTGTTGATCAAACACCACCTCTCTTCCTTATTACATAGTTTATTCCATACATGTAGTTTATCATTTAATATAACGTTTCATGTGTATTGTATATTTATATTTTTTATACTACATATTTGATTTTTAGAGAGAGGGTTCACTCACGTAGATTCCCCAAAAGACGTGACTCATTGTTCATGTCGTTTCTACTGAATGTTCACCAAAGTGAATTTTAAATCTGCTGTGTCAGTTTTGATCTCAGTTCGTATGCTATCAAATTCATATCATTATTAAGAATACTAATTATATAGAAAAACCTCTTTGAGTTGATTCTCTACCAAAACATTCAACAATTTTTCCGACTAACATTAGAGTTAATTTTTCCACCTCGTATATCATCTTGCTTCCATCAATTTGTTATTTTCTCATACTTTTAATTATCAAATAGAGTGTCCTTTCATACACTATCGAAACGAAACGATACTACTTTCTAGCGGGTAGAATCACCTCATTAGGCGATCCTATTAATACACTTATATATGATCTTAGAAAGCTTTTACATATAAGTTGTTCAAATATTGGAAGCAATTGAAATTATTATCAAGTAAAGAAAATCTCATTTGAAGTGGTCGCTAACATTGTGAAATGCCTAAAACATTACATAACTTCCATTAAGAGAATTAATAAGATACGAATACGAAGTATCAGATACAAACTGGAATGACATAATTAACACGTGATAATATTGATAGCGTTGAAAATGAAAAATTGATACAAACACTACAACAATAAAATAAAAAATTTGAAAAAGACCAATGATTGTCGAAAGTATTTGGGATAGATATAGATAATACTTCGTAAAATTATTGAAAATAATTTCACTCGTTCAAATAGACTATAAGAAAAAACATCAAAAACACACACTCTCTCTCTCTCTCTCTCTCTCTCTCTCTCTCTGTATTTGCATATATATATATATATATATATATATATATATATATATATATATATATATATATTAATCATTCACATTTCCCGAACAGCCACTGATAGCTTTCAATGTTGAAATGAAACTCATTGTTCAATATATCTATGTTGTTGAGTGATAGAATCTAGCATTTTCAAATGTATATAGATCTATCTATTTATGTACCTATCTATCTATCTATCTATATATATATATATATATATATATATATATATATATATATATATATATATACACACACATACATACACACATATATATATATATACATATATATATATATATATATATATCGTATTTGTATATAGATATTTAATCATATGAGAGAATTACGTGATTTTAATAGCGGAAAGAGAATTGCAAATTCATCTGAAAGAATAGCCAAGTGTTTTGAAGTAAAACTCTAACGTACGCATACTTGAAATTTGAGGTATAAAGAGCATGCTTTTAGAATTATTCGGCTTGAAAAACGCAATTTGCATAAAACAAGAATTTTTTTGTTACTGTCAAGAGGATTGAATATATATATATATATTCAATCTTTTCAATATTTTTGATGATAAAATGTTTCTAAATTGAAAAAAAAATTTGAAAAATTGTACTGTATATAAGAATATAAAGGTACGTACTGTTTGTGAGAAATCAAACATAAACTCTTTACTGCTTGTTGCATTGATACAAAAATATCAAAATGATGTGTTATTGCTTTTTGGGTGAAATAGATCTGTGCTACATAGAAGTAATGGTAATCTCCATCGATGCTCAAATGAACTGTTTCCAAAGGAGATGTTTCAAGAAAATTGCAAGCTTTGTATCTAAAAGAATTTTGGGAATGGAAAATCGGTTTTTTGAGATTTTTCTCTAAATTTTGTGAGATTCTTCGAAATCTTTTTATGTATCTTTTTTCGAGTATTTATTATTTTTCGTGAGTGAACTAATATTTTCTGATATTTTCCCATTGTACAGTAGTCTACAAAGCCGCAAAGAAAATGTCTTCTATGTGTTGACGCCTTTTTTCAAATATAAATAAAATGATAACCGATCGAGTTAATCACTCAATTGAAGCTGTCGCGTGACTGAAGTCTTTTAACGGCAATCTGTGTTGGGGATGATCAATTAAATCATTGGAGTGATCAATGAATATCTTATTTCTCTAACCGTTCTTTGGATCATCAAGAAGTCCGAATTTTCAAGAAACAAGTGCAAACGCTGTCGTACACGAACAAAGGGGCTATTTGAGCATAAATTTAGGTTGTAAATGGAAGCTGAGGATACAAACATAAATGTATGCATACAGTTGAAGTTAGAAGTGTATTTACACCTTGACCAAATATGTTTGAGCTCAGATTTTCACGAATGAGTGTGTACACTTCTAACTCAAACTGTTCCTACATGCATACACACATGCATACATGCATACATACATACATGGCTTTGCTTCCCAAAAATATTTTGAGAGGGTTCTCTACGGCTATAGGACCATCCTGAGCGGGGCCTGTGCGTCGAATAGTCATCCAGCCTGTGCAATAGAGTTTCAAACTGAGCCAGCCAGAATCCTTTGAAAACTGAAAAAACCTTCGTAACTTAAACTGTTTCGGTTGGTGGTTTTTACTATTCGCTCTTATTCATCTCCTCTTTAGAATTCATTTCCTAGTTAAAAATACGTTTCTTCATTTTTTTTACACGAAAACAATAGCACTGTTCGGTTTCACCGGGAATGACAAAAGTGTTATTTCCGACACTTCGACCAGGATGTGTGACGACACAAGCTCTTCCAAGCACCCTCCCATGCCGAAACCATGTGCAGAGCAAGAACAGGCGAGAGGAAGCAGCACTGCAAAGTGGGAGCTCCCCCGACAGCCAGACTTTCTTCTGCATCCGCTGCTGAAGGGCCTGCTTCTGATAACATGATTATTACATACATTTACTAACCTTAACTAGGATAGTATTCTGTAAATCGAATTTTTTGTGTGCGTGTGTTTATTTAGTCTAATTAATTCATCAGCTCATCATACCTGTGTATTCTATGTGAAAGTTGTAACTTTTTATCGAATATATGGCGACAATTAGACGAACAACATAGTGGGCTAGAGGAAATAAAGATGATCGTATCTTACCGAATATTTACTCCAGTAATTAGATATACCTCGGGGTTATGCTGATTAATGTGACTAACTAATCCATTTACTCATTACACCTTTAATGCATGGTCAAAAGGTTGCGAAACTTTATAAACCGAAAAATATCCATTTTTTAAGTTAACACCACTTTATCTATGTTTTGGGGCTGCACTAGGTTTGAACTCGAGAAGATACGCAGCAATACATGTTTCGTCTCTATGATTTTCTTTACATTGTTTTTTAAACAAAGCAATAAAAAAAGTCATTATAAATCACATTTATAATTACAGTTTTACCTTTTGAACGTGGATTTATGGATGGTAGTAATTGCAATCATTTCTCTTTTGAATACATAGCATTGATTTACATAAAAACTTCACCGATGTAACTCTCACTTGTGAGTTGGCGGAAAATTTCAAAAGAAAAAAAAACATAAAACGTCAAACTTATTAATGACTGTCAACCAAAACTGTAAACATTGTCAGCATGGCCTCTCAATTTTCAAAGAAGTTTAGCCAGTCTGGCTATGTATGTATGTATATATGTATGTATGCTAAATAACGTATATTTTGGCGATGATTTCCATCGAACACGGCTGATAGATTTTGTTTTTATTCATCTTTCTTGTCTTCAAATAAGTAATTGCTGTGTGACGAGAACTGTTCAAAGTTTATACTGTAGTTCTCCGAGCGCTTTCGGCCATCATTGGTCATCTCCAGGAAGTGTTTCAAGGGATTTTTAAGTCCAATATTTATAGAAAAAGTGATATGCTTGTATTTATGTATGCGCCATGCGTACAAGCCACACCAGTGGAGGCAGAGGGCTGAAATTTTGAACATTTACTCCCTATTGTGTCAAAATGTTCATGCTCAGTTGGTCTCTCACTTTGTGCCTGTCAGCGTTCACGCTAGTTTTGTTTTAGTTTTCTTTTTAGATTCGAACAAGAAACCTTTTCATTGATAACCCCTTTTTTATTTATTAAATTGATCACCACCAACAAATGCTGCCAAACAGACGGTGGTCACATGATGGTTTTTAATGAGCGACTGAGAAGACTTGTACTTTATTTTAATCCCAATTTGTACCATAACTAAATTTTAACAGAATATTATTCGACCCCACAGCTTCCATAATCAAAAATATTCTAACATCCATGTCATGGAATAGATATACCTAAGCACTTTTGGAAAATTTTTCATCACATGATTTCAGCACTAAAACATTAGTACGAACAATAACTTTCAAGTAGAATTTCATGAATTGACTAACGAAGACTTAGTTGATATCGAGTTCGACAGGTGAAAGTCCAGGACTTTAATCACCAGTTCTCGAAGCAGGTGAGCAATTCCACTTCCTTTGGAAAGTATACCTTTAAAATATAATGAACAGGGAGCTCCTTCGTTAAAAGAAGATCAAAGATGAATAAACAACCGTACAATGCAACATATTGTTTTGCCCGTCGAAAGGACGAAGATCATTTAGTCATTCTATTACCATGATCGGGATTGGTGACTTTGGGAGCGTAAATGAATTTCCGGACCGGGAGGTTCTCTGTCAGTATACGCAGGAAGTGGTGGTGACAGTTCGGGGACCGTTGGTGTTGGTTTTCATTGCCTGTCAGCATAGCTGACCAGTTGCAATCTGGTTGGTCCCTCGGGCTTTTGCAACCCTGAAATCAGTCTGTTGCTACCAACCTCTTCCCTGGGATGTGTGTAAATAAGTACAAAGACTAATGTTGAAGGTTTTTAACAAAGCTTTTAGCGTGTCTTTGAAGTACCTTTTCTGGTCCTCATGAGAGCGCTTGTCTTGTTGTTACTTGCTATACAATGCAGCGTATTCACACCAAATAAAACCCCAATAACGCTACAGTGAAGTGATTACATTGCTGCTATCATAATGTTATCACGGTACTAGATAAGTATATCTCATACTTACTTGGTGCCGTGACATTACGATAGCTGCAATATACTCCCTTCATCACTATTATCATCATGGGAATATGGTCAAGATGACTGTGGTAGAGTTTCTTTTTAACCTATTCTTTTGATCCCATTTAATCTCTCTTCATCTTATTGACACAGGTATCCGCTTTCCGAAAATTTTCTTCACGCCTTCTTTCCACTTTTACGAAAAAGGGTCGAAAAGTGAAAAACAGCGTCCAATATTTTTGGGGCAACAAGCCAGTCATTGTAGGAGCTGAATACATAGTCGTTCTCTCTGTCTCCTTTACTTCCTACCACCAAAGTCTCCGATGACTCAGTCCAACATACCATTATCATTTTGTGGATTTAGGACCACTCAGTCTTCCCTGTATAAATAAATTATGATTTCCGTTTTGCTTTACATCATTTTTGCTTATGGGAGATTTTCGTAGGATCACTCAACTTTGAGAAACTGAAATTTCAATCGAATAAATATAAATCATCTCAGACGAAAATGTCGAAACTGGCTCCACAGATGACATTTAAAAAACAGAAATAGAAACTCTTATCATAATGAACAAGAATGAATCCAAAAAAAAACTATTACGGCAAAACTAAGATTGACAAACTTGAAAATAGCAAATGTCGTCTGTGAGATAAAAAGAGACGGAAGTATTGGCCCAAAACGAACATGAAAATAGGTTTGGTTAGAGACTGAATAGAAACCGTTGTGCAATCAATGTCTTTTTGTTGCATGACGCGTTAGGGGTGATCAGTTGAAATTTCGTAATTTCGTAATGAGCATAATTTAATGAGTTTAACCCGGACTTCAACAAACCTATCTAGTGAAACAAACAAACTGTAACGCGAAACAACTGATCTGTTAGGGATAATCTAAAAAAATCTCGAATGATTTTAATTCACTATTTTTTTTTTAGGAATATATATATAGTGTAGTAACCCCCCCCCCTCCATTATTTTAGTCAGGAATTGAATACGAAACTTTTCTTTTAGCAAGATATCAAAAACGTCATTTCCTCGGACGACCCCTATAAAACCTCTGGATGCACATGGTTCAATGCTCACTAGCTCCATCAACCAACCCTAGCTGGTTACGTTTCTAGCCCCAGCCTTTGCAGCCGGTCATTCTCTCTCTTTCATTCCCCCAGGTCCAAGGCTCATTCGCGCCAGGGCCTCTTGCTGGTTATGCCTTTGGCCCTGACTCTTGTGGCCGGCTTCTTTTTTCTCTCCCTGTCCATCTCCCTAACATTGTCATCATTTTGCCGACCCACTGGCTGATCTGATCTTAACCATTCTTCCTCCGTGACATATCTCTGTACTAACTTTGCCCATTTCACTTCACCGATATCGAGCCCCACACATACGCACACCTCGCAACTACGCAACTGTGACTTCACTAACTAACGAGAATCCAAAATCTTCGTCCCTTAAACATCATCACTTACATTGCCCCATCAACAATCCACTTGAAATGATATCTACGGCCCTAAATGATCATAATCTGGGTGCACAATCTGATCAACTAGCTACAGAGAACTTTCAGACAGCGGTAATTGTAAATCGGAGCAACAGATTTACTTTTAACACTTCGTTTTAATCGAAGGTATTCTATGTTATAGGTTAAATAGAACTTGCTTCAACTCACTGTCCGTAGTTTGAAGATGAGTTATATGATCATCGGGTCTTCTTCCCTGGGAGGACACTGTTCGCCTCTTCGCTCTAGGAAAAAGTTTGAATTATAGACATGGATCTCAAATTATATGACTACATCTCAGAAACTGAGCTGATTCAGCAGATATCTGCATTATACTTATAGTTTCCAAAATGGAAAGAGATTTGAATTTTTGGTAAAATCAACAAGTTTTCAGCATGTTTCGCTGACCACAGCTTTATCACACCAAGACAATATTACAAAATGAAACTGAGTTTTGAAATTCATTGATTTTTGACCTCTCTGTTAAACAACAAACATTAGAAGTACATTATTTTAAATACTATAATATATACCTATTCAAAATTACTGATTATCTATGTATGGATCGACACTAAGGAGCCAAAAGCTACACTGTTCGATGATTTATTTTAATTATTGAATTATATTGATATAAAGTCTTTTCTAAACTCAACTGAACCTGTTTTAATGTGTTATTAGACACAAACTCTCAAGGGGTTTCAATGATGTATTTTATTACATCATAATTGGAAGGTAAATCAACCGATGGGCCCATCCCCATTCGAGCACAAACAAATAAACAAAAATATAAACAAACAGATAAATCGAAGAATTTGCATATACACTCAATATTTGAAATATGGCGTCAAGAACCAGTAACTTTTAACTTCCTGCTTCATTTTGTACTTACGTCTGATGAACTGGTTACCAGTGAAACATGTTGATATATTATTGATCTCACAAACAAGTCGTGTTTCTTTCCGCATTATCAAACACTAATATGATGCAGGCGTCTGATAATCAGCTTAGTTTCTGAGATGTGGTCAAGTCTTTTGAGATCAGATTATATACTGATACACAGATCTTTTTCATGTTCCGCCCTTTTTAATCTAGAATTAAGGATTGTTCACTGTTCTCGTCGTTATGGAGAGAAAACAAAGTAAACTCTATTGTCGACTATCAATATCATCTAATCGAATATTATTATCCAAATACTGATCAGATGTCTACTTGTAATCGTAAAATTGCGTTTTTCTCTCTCCACCGTATAATTTTCTCCACAGGCTTAGCTTCCATTACCTAAATCCTGTCTTTGATTTTTCGTTCTTTTCACACCGGTTTGATTGGCACCAACTGACAATCGTGGTCCTGAAAGTGTGTGTATCTGAATATCAATCTCAATAATGTAATACTGGCTTGTAATACTAGTTCCGAATTGAGGTGATTGGTTTTCTAGTAAGGCCTACTTAGAATATCTCGAAGCTGCAGATGTGTGTCGCCTAATGAGGACCGGGCTCAATAAAATAGAAGAGGCCGGTCTAGCTTACTAACCAAACAAATCCATTGTGATTCACCGTCACAGGTTTTTCCCCCGCTGGCACGAAGTAGAACATTCTTATCTTTTTTCAAAAAGAATTTGTAAGCCGAAAAGGCAAAAAGCGAGGAAGCAATTACCATTACGGATAAGAAATGTGAGCTTTCCTAGTCCCCTCCCCCTAAAATGGTGATGCTGATGTTATAGACTGTTGTAACCGTCAAAATCGAAGTTACAAAACTGGGAAAAGAAGACCACTACATTTACTTAGTACAACAAATCTCTTTGAAGCCTACAATGGAAGAAGAGATCTAGTGAAGAATCACCCAAGGATTGCAAGCTTTCAGCAAAGCAAGTTCAACCTTCAAAAACAGGACGATCTCAATAATCCTGAAAAGAAGAGTATACAATCAGTGCATCCTCCAGATAGTCACTTATGATGCTGAAACATGGAGCCTAACCAAGAGACAAACCTGCAAACAGAGAAGCATGCAGCGTGCACATGAGGGAATCATACTCACGTCACATGGATAGATCACAAGACAGCACGATATATCAGAAAGAAAACCTGGGTCAGAGACAATATAGAATTCATTAGAAAACTCAACTCAAATGGCAATGGGCTGGTCATGTTGTGAGAATGAAAGACAGCCGATGGACATCACAAATCACAACGTTGATCCCCGAAAATCACATACGAAACCGAAGCCGACAGAATACAAGATACAGAAATGAACGAAACAAATTCGGAAAATACAGGCTCTGTGACGCCCATGATAGAGAAATATGGCGAATCTTCGGGAAGGTCTATGTTCAACGACGGACGTTAAAAGACTGATGATAATGAGTGTTGGGAGGTAAAGGGTGTTGGAGGGAGTGGATGAGGGTCTGGGATGTCTCTATAATGAATTGTTGTGAAACAAAAACTATTTCGTAAAAGAAAAAAGTGCCTTGAAGTGAAAATCGGGGGATGATTATATTTACTTGACTCATCCTAAATACGGAGAATAGTGACAGCTAAAGTACAGCTCTCCAGGCTCGAACCCAGATCGATATAGATTGTCCATTCGATTAGCTATACACAGGAGGCCACTAATATTATGTAGTCGGTGGCATTTTGATGTGAATCTTTTTGCATCCAAACACTTGGCAATGTCTGTGTCCTCACGTTTGAGATTACATTTAAATTGCAGATACGATTGTCAAATATAGACATTGTAACCCTCAGAAGATAATTCTGCACATAGTCGCCGCCTGGAGAGATTTTAACCATTCTTCAATAGGTAAACCCCCTGGAATGAATTCTCGCTGAACTGAAATGGCCTCTGTATGGAATAAATCAGATTGATCATATTTGAAGACTGTGGGGTTTTGTTGTTCTTGGGGAGGAGAACGAAGGAATAATCGGGGAAGTTAACCAAATGCGTGTCAGCTTCAGAAAAATACCATTGTGGGTGATAAGAATGAATGAACGAAAAAAAGGAAAGAAAGTAGCATACAATCTATAGAGGTTCATTTGCTATCACGATAAGGTGGTAAAGTACAAGAAAGATTAAACCCAAAAAGGAACAGCAATAAACAGTGATTAGTTCTTTTTCGTTAGTTCCCACACAAAAGCTCATGCCCATAATTTCAAAGTATAGAAGCCTCAAAAGGAAAGAAATAAATTAAGCATCTCAAGTGACACAAGTTTTGAGAAACTTGGTCTGGTGAAGACCAACGGGAAAAGAGCCAGATTGTATTGCTCGTTTTCCTTATTCAAAACCTTTGAAAGCAGAAACTTCTTTTCGGGGAAAACTGTAAGGATTTCACCGATTTTTTTTATTATTCTGATTTGTATACAATTTGACCATTCTTTTATTATTTTTACTATAATACGACACCAACTATCTTTTATTATTTTTACTATTATAAGACGACATCAATCTTTTATCATTTTTGTAATCATACGACAACTTGACTTATCTTTTATTAATATCATCGTTATATGACAATGATATCTTTTAATATCCTTCTTATTATACAATTTGACTTATCTTTCAACATTCTTGATATTATACGAAAACTGAAACAATATTTCGTTGTTCTTATTATCATTCGAGAACTTGACCGATCTTTCATCATTCTTAGTATCATATTACTTCACCAATCTTTTTTTTTTATATCATTACACAACTTGACCAATATTCTATTATCCTATTTATAATATAACATCTTCAGTGATCTTTTAATATTCTCGTTATGATACGACAATTTGAATGGTCTTTTATCATTCTCAATATTATTCGACAACTGAAGCGATCGTCTATCATTTTCATAATTATACAACATAACCAATGTTTATGTTTCTTATAATCGTACGACAACTTATAGATCTTTCACTATTACTACTACTACTACTACTACTACTACTATTATTTTTATTATCATTGTTATCATCATAATACAATCTCACACTAGTTGCCTGGTGGTTACCGCTGGAGGTTGAGCGACTTCAAGTCCCCTCAAGTCTCCAACCCTCCTCCCCTCATTCAGATAGACCACAGTAATACTGTGGTTTACAGTTTCACACAGGTTGCCCAGTGGTCATTGCTGATATTAAGTCTCCTCAGGTCTTCAGCCAGCATCTCTTCTCTCCTTCGACTATCATGCCAGTGTTGTGGTTCACGTTTCTGCTTTGATTTTTCTTCCTCTGTTGGGCCACTGCTAACATTTAGTGTTGCAGTCAATCCTTCCCTTTATCCCGATCTCCTCCAGTCTCGCTCTCAGTATCTTTGGGATAGTTCCCAGTGCACTTACTATGACTGGCACTATCCTGACTTTCATGTTCCACATCTTCTTCAGTTATCTCGCTAGGTCCTGGTATTTTTTCCGTTTTTCTCTCTCCTTCCTCTTTACTCTATGATCTGCAGGTACAGCCACGTCTATTATTTGGCAGATCTTCCTCTTCTTGCCTACAATTACCAAGTCCGGTCTTCTTGCCTGGATGAGGTGGTCAGTTTGGATGTCAAAGTCCCACAGTAGTTTGTGGTTGTCATTCTCCAAAACTGCCTCTGGCTTGTGCTGATACCACTTTTCCACATGGTTGAATCCCATTTGTTTACTTAGTTCCCAGTGTATCATCGTTGCTACTCTATCGTGTCTATGCTTATACTCCTTCTGGGCGAGTTCACTACATTCACTAGTTATGTGGTTTACTGTCTCATCTCTTTCACCGCACATGCGGCATTTGCTGTTTGTCTGTGTTCTGTCGATTTTTGCTTTTATGTAGTTTGTCCTTATGCTTTTGTTTTGGGCTGCCATGATGAGCGATTCTGTTTCTCTCTTAAGGTTTCCCTTTCGTAACCACGTCCATGATTTCTCGTCTGCTATATCTTTTATCTGTCTTTTAAACTCGCCGTACAATTTTTTCCCTTCCCACTTTTCTTTTCTAGTTTGCTGTACTGTTCCATTGTTTTCTACTTTATTGTTTGTTGCACTATCCCTCGCGCTCTTTATGATTTCTTCACTATTTGTTTGTACATATCTATCTAGGACTACTTTAGCTCTCTGGACACAATCTTCTATGCTGATGAGCCCCTACCACCTTCTTTTCTCTTAACGTATAGCCTATCTGTATCATCCCTAGGGTGTAATGCTTTATGCATCGTCATAAGTTTCCTTGTTCGCCTATCCATTGATTGGAGCTCTTCCTTTGTCCATCCTAGGAATGGTCCTGTATACCTAACTACTGACACAGCCCAGGTGTTCATTCCTTTTATTAGATTTCTGCTGTTTAATTTGGTTTCTAATATTTTCCTTATCCTTCTGAGGTATTCCCTCTTTATTTTCTCCTTCATTTCTTCCTGTTTTATCGTGTCACATTCAAGGACACCTAGGTACTTGTATCGGTCTTGTGCAGTCAATGCCCTAATCTTGTTGTTGTCCGGAAGTTCAATTCCCTCAGTCATTGAAAGCCTTCCTTTGTGCATCACCATGATTGCGCATTTTTCAATCCCAAACTCCATTCCTATGTCCTCACTATATTCCCTCACTTCGTTGAACAGAGTCTCAAGCTCTCCCCTGTTTTTTGCAAACAATTTAATATCGTCCATGTACATTAAGTGGTTGACCTTTCCTTTTGTTTTAGAGAAGTGGTATCCTTTGCTGTGTTTCAGGATTCTGTTAAGCGGTATCATTGTTAGAACAAATAATAGTGGGGACAACGAGTCTCCTTGGAAGATTCCCCTTTTTATCCCTACCTCGGCTAGTTTGTCCCCTGCGGCTGTCAAATCTACTTTCCAGTCTTTCATTGAATTACCAATGAATTTAACCACCGGTTCGCTAATTTTGAACATTCTAAGGCATTCGAGTATCCAGCTATGTGGAATCATATCGTATGCCTTTTTGTAATCTATCCATCCCATTGCGATATTCTTTCTCCTTTTCCTTACTTCTTTTAAGATCATCTGGTCTATGTAGAGTAAATCGTTTGCCCCTTTGGTTCCTATCCTACACCCTTTCTGTTCTTCTGGTAGTAGCCCCCTTCTATCCATTGATATGTATATTCTCTCTGCTATTTGCCCGGTCAGGATTTTCCACATAAGTGGTAGGCACGTGATTGGTCTATAGTTGCTTGCTATGTTCCCCTTCCCTGGGTCTTTTTGGATGAGGGTGGTTCTGCCTTTAGTCATCCATTCTGGTGCTTTGCCGTCATTTAGACAATTTTGGAGTAGGTGGGTGAGTCTACCGTGTAACGTGGTGAACTTTTTGAACCAATACCCATGGATCCCGTCGGGACCCGGTGCTTTCCAGTTGGCTACTTTCCTAAGAGTATGTTTCAATGTGCTTTCATTCAGTACTATAGGTTCTCCCTTGTCTATATCTTCTAGTTCTTTTCTCATGTTTCCTAACCATTGCGGTGTTATATTGTGTCTTTTTGGGTGCCCCCATATGCTATTCCAATAGTTCTTGGCCTCTGTGGCATCTGGTTTTATGTCCTGCCTTCTTTCCCCATTTAAATCTTGGTAAAACTTTTTCTCATTGTTTTGGAATGTGCGGTTTTGTGTGTATTGGGCCGTTCTTAGTCTGTATCTTTTTAGTCTTGCCTCTTTAGCTAGTCTTCTCTGGTGTAACTCTTCGACTACAGTTGCGATGCCTTTTTGCGCTACCTTATATTTGTTATAAAGTCTTACTCGTGGTCTGTCTGTGTGTGGTGTATTTCTAAGCAGTACTTCGTCTCTCTGTAGTTGGGAGATCTGCCTTTGTAACCTTCTCTCCCAGTTGGGTTTCCCTTCCCTATTATTGCTCAGGTTCCTATCTTGTGTTGTGAAGCTTTGTGCTACCATTTTCGCCCCTGCATAAATTAGGTTGTTGAGTTCTAGGAGGGTGTCTGTTTCTATGTGCTGTAAGAGGCAGTTGACCTGTTCGGTCACTTCTCCGACTTTTTTTCCTATCTTTGTCTCTTAGGGAGGGGAGTGTTGTTTTCTCTCCTCGCATGATCTCTTTCAAAGCCTGTATTTTGGTTTTATTATTATTATTATTTGCAATCTCTCACCAGTTGCCTGTGGTAACTGCTGGAGTTTGAATGACAACGAGTCTCCTCAAGTCTCGGGCTCTTCTCTCCTAGTACTCATAGGTCGCAGTAATACTGCAGTTTACAGTTTCTCACCGATTGCCCATCGGTCATGAAGGCTGAGTGACGATATGTCTCCTCGGGTCTTCAGACAACGTCTCTTTTCTCATTCACCAATCATGTCAGTGCTGCGGTTTGCATTTCCACTTTCATTTCCCTTCCTCTGTTGGGTCACTGTTGACAATTAACGTTGCAGCACCTTCCTCAGTATCCGTGCAGTTCCTAGTAGTGTTGTGGTCTGTACAATCTCAATCCTTCCCCTTATCCCGATCTCCTCCAGTCTTGCCCTCAGTGTTTTGGGGACAGAGTAGTATTCATTGTACACCGAGTTCCAGCTTGAAACCTAGGTCAGGCAACAAAGTTATGACTTAGTAAGCACTGGGATTTTCCCCCGTGTATACAAAAGGGGTCAATACAGGAGGCTGCACAAGAAACAGTATGTAATTGTATAAAAGACAAAATATTTACATAGATAGTGCTTTGCAAAGGATATGGGCGGTGCCTGTGAAGATAGACTTTTATTATCTCTGTTCTTTTCAATCTATTGCCGAGTCGCTATCAACAACTTATGGTAGACGAATGTTGATATAATTTACATTTTCCCCTTCCTTGTCTTACTCAGTGTATTGCAGTTCTTCGTGTGTATCGGAGCTTTTTTCTCGCGTGTATTGCAGTTTGTTTTCAGGATTGCACATTACATTAGCACTCTTATCAGTACGTTGACAGTGCCTGGAAGCTCCACCTCCTGATTTCACAGAGGGGAAAGGGTCGCCAGTAATTATGGCGAGATTTTTTTTTTACAGTGACTTTCTTCATCATCTTTAGTGGCCCAACAATAACGGGGGACGGTTTGATGTTTCCGAGTGCCACACCTTTTGTATCTCGATTTCAAGGGCCCCTGTCTTTGCCTAGTTCCTCAAATTCCTTGACTGCTATAATTTGCTTAGAGGGCACAATCATGTTGATTAAAAGGCAAGTTATTTTATAATGGTCCTTGATTGCTAATGTTGTGTCTATTTGCTTTAAATGGCCCTGTCGGTATTCATTGCAAAATCATTATTATTATTATTATTATTATTTTGGAATCTCACACCAGTTGCCTGGTGGTAACCGCTGGAGTTTGAGTGACGGTAAGTCTCCTCAAGTCTCCAGCCCTCCTCCGCTAGTACTCATAGGTCGCAGTAATTCTGCGATTTACAGTTTCACACCGGTTGCCCAGTGGTTATCGCTGAAGGCTGAGTGACAATAAGTCTCCTCAGGTCTTCAGCTAACGTCTCCTCTCTCTTTCGCATATCATGACAGAGCTACGATTCGTTGCAGTGATTATATCTCTAGTACCTTCCTCAGTATCCATGCAGTTCCTAGTAGTGCTGTGGTCTATACGGTCTCTATCCCTCCCCTAATCCCGATCTCCTCCAGGCTCTTCCTCAGCGTTTTGGGGACGGTTCCTAGTGCGCCCACTATGACCGGTACTACCCTGGTTTTCATGTTCCACATCTTCCTTAACTCTCTTGCTTGGTCCTGGTATTTTTCCCCTTTTTCACCCTCCTTCTCTTTTACTCTATGGTCTGCAAGCACAGCAATGTCTACTAATTGGCAGGCCTTCCTTTTTTATTATTATTATCATTATTATTATTATTATTATTATTATTATTATTATTATTGCAATCTCGAACCAGTTGCCTGGTTGTTACTGCTGGAGGTTGAGAGACAGCGAGTCTCAGTCTTCAGGTCTCAGCCCTCCCCCTCTACATTTTCATAGACTACGGCAATAGAGTGATTTACAGTTCCACGCCAGTTGCCCGGTGGTCATCGCTGAAGGCTGAGTGACAGTGAGTCCCCCCAGGTCTTCAGCCGACGTCTTATCTCTCCCTCGCCTATTACACCAGTGCTGTGGTTTACACCTCCGCTACCATTTGAGTATTTTTTTCTTCCCCCTCCATTCCCCACTGTTTGGCCACTGCAAACATTCAGGGTTGTAGATCTTATATTTCTAGTCCTTTCTTCAGTATCCTTGCAGTTCCTTGCAGTGCTGTGGTCTGTACATTCTCAATCATTACTTTTATCTCGAGTTCCTCCAATCTCGCCCTCGTTGTCTTTGGGACAGTTCTGAGTGCGCCTATTATTATTAGTAGTATTAGTAGTATTTTTATTATTATTATTATTATTATTATTATTATTATTATTATTATTATTATTATTATTATTATTTGGAATCTCACACCAGTTGCCTGGCGGTAACCGCTGGAGTTTGAGTGACAGCAAGTCTCCTCAAGTCTCCAGCCCTCCTCCCCTAGTACTCATAGGTCGCAGTAATTCTGCGATTTACAGTTTCACACCGGTTGCCCAGTGGTTATCACTGAAGGCTGAGTGACAATAAGTCTCCTCAGGTCTTCAGCTAACGTCTCCTCTCTTTCGCATATCATGACAGAGCTACAATTTGTTGCAGTACTTATATCTGTAGCACCTTTCTCAGTATCAGTGCAGTTCCCAGTAGTGCTGTGGTCTGTACGGTCTCTATCCTCCTCCTAATCCCGATCTCATCCAGTCTCTCCCTCAGCGTTTTGGGAACAGTTCCTAGTGCGCCCACTATGACTGGCACTACCCTGGTTTTCATGTTCGACATTTTTCTTAACTCCCTTGCTAGGTCCTGGTATTTTTCCCCTTTTTCACCCTCCTTCTTTTTTACTCTATGGTCTGCAGGTACAGCAACGTCTACTATTTGGCAGGCCTTCTTTTTTTTGTCTACTATTACTAAGTCCGGCCTTCTTGCCTGGATGAGGTGGTCAGTTTGGATGTCAAAGTCCCACAGTAGTTTGTGGTTGTCATTCTCCAAGACTGCCTCTGGCTTGTGCTGATACCACTTTTCCACATGGTTGAATCCCATTTGTTTACTTAGTTCCCAGTGTATCATCGTTGCTACTCTATCGTGTCTATGCTTATACTCCTTCTGGGCGAGTTCACTACATTCACTAGTTATGTGGTTCACTGTCTCATCTCTTTCACCGCACATGCGGCATTTGCTGTTTGTCTGTGTTCTGTCGATTTTTGCTTTTATGTAGTTTGTTCTTATGCTTTTGTTTTGGGCTGCCATGATGAGCGATTCTGTTTCTCTCTTAAGGTTCCCCTTTCGTAACCACGTCCATGATTTCTCGTCTGCTATATCTTGTATCAGTCTTTTAAACTCGCCGTATAATTTTTTCCCTTCCCATCTTTCTTTTCTTGCTTGCTGTACTGTTCTATTGTTTTCTACTTTATTGTTTGTTGCACTATCTCTCGCGCTCTTTATGATTTCTTCACTATTTGTTTGCACATACCTTTTTAGGACTGTTTTAGCTCTCTGGACACAGTCTTCTATGCTGATGAGCCCCTTACCACCTTCTTTTCTCTTAACGTATAGTCTATCTGTATCATCCCTAGGGTGTAATGCTTTATGCATCGTCATAAGTTTCCTTGTTCGCCTATCCATTGATTGGAGCTCTTCCTTTGTCCATCCTAGGAATGGTCCTGTATACCTAACTACTGATACAGCCCAGGTGTTCATTCCTTTTATTAGATTTCTGCTGTTTAATTCGGTTTCTAATATTTTCCTTATCCTTCTGAGGTATTCCCTCTTTATTTTCTCCTTCATTTCTTCCTGTTTTATCGTGTCACATTCAAGGACACCTAGGTACTTGTATCGGTCTTGTGCGGTCAGTGCCCTAATCTTGCTGTTGTCCGGGAGTTCAATTCCCTCAGTCATTGAAAGCCTTCCTTTGTGCATCACCATGATAGCACATTTCTCTATTCCAAACTCCATTCCTATGTCCTCACTATATTCCCTTACTTCGTTGAACAGAGTCTCAAGCTCTCCCCTGTTTTTTGCGAACAATTTTATATCGTCCATGTACATTAAGTGGTTGACCTTTCCTTTTGTTTTAGAGAAGTGGTATCCTTTGCTGTGTTTCAGGATTCTGTTAAGCGGTATCATTGTTAGAACAAATAATAGTGGGGACAACGAGTCTCCTTGGAAGATTCCCCTTTTTATCCCTACCTCTGCTAGTTTGTCCCCTGCGGCTGTCAAATCTACTTTCCAGTCTTTCATCGAATTACCAATGAATTTAACCACCGGTTCGCTAATTTTTAACATTCTAAGGCATTCGAGTATCCAGCTATGTGGAATCATATCGTACGCCTTTTTGTAATCTATCCATCCCATTGCGATATTCTTTCTCCTTTTCCTCACTTCTCTTAAGATCATCTGGTCTATGTAGAGTAAATCATTTGCCCCTTTGGTTCCTATCCTACACCCTTTCTGTTCTTCTGGTAGTAGTCCCCTTCTATCCATTGATATGTATATTCTCTCTGCTATTTGCCCGGTCAGGATTTTCCACATAAGTGGTAAGCACGTGATTGGTCTATAGTTGCTTGCTATGTTCCCCTTTTCTGGGTCTTTTTGGATGAGGGTGGTTCTGCCTTTAGTCATCCATTCTGGTGCTTTGCCTTCGTTTAGACAATTCTGGAGTAGATGAGTGAGTCTGCCGTGTAACGTAGTGAATTTTTTGAACCAATACCCATGGATCCCGTCGGGACCCGGTGCTTTCCAGTTGGCTACTTTCCTAAGAGTATGTTTCAATGTGCTTTCATTCAGTACTATTGGTTCTCCCCTGTCTATATCATCTAGTTCTTTTCTCATGTCTCCCAACCATTGCTGTGTTACGTTGTGTCTTTTTGGGTGCCCCCATATGCTATTGCAATAGTTCTTGGCCTCTGTGGCATCTGGTTTCATATCCTGCCTTCTTTCCCCATTTAAATCTTGGTAAAACTTCTTCTCATTGTTTTGGAATGTGCGGTTTTGTGTGTATTGGGCCGTTCTTAGTCTGTATCTTTTTAGTCTTGCCTCTTTGGCTAGTCTTTTCTGGTGTAACTCTTCGACTACAGTCGCGATGCCTTTTTGCGTTACCTTGTATTTGTTATAAAGTCTTACTCGTGGTCTGTCCGTGTGTGGTGTATTTCTAAGCAGTACTTCATCTCTCTGTAGTTGAGAGATCTGCCTTTGTAATCTTCTCTCCCAGTTGGGTTTCTCTTCCCTATTATTGCTCGGGTTCCTATCTTGTGTTGTGAAGCTTTGTGCTACCATTTTCGCCCCTGCGTAAATTAGGTTGTTGAGTTCTAGGAGGGTGTTTGTTTCTATGTGCTGTAAGAGGCAGTTGACCTGTTCGGTCACTTCTCCGACTTTTTTCTGTCTTTGTCTCTTAGGGAGGGGAATGTTGTTTTCTCTCCTCGCATCATCTCTTTCAAAGCTTGTATTTTGGTTTTCTCTTCTTCTGTTGGTGCCTCGTCATCACCCTCTGGTGCATAGTTTACTGTGGGGGTCTCATGGGGAGTTATTCTAGTTTTGTTATTGGTACTAGTTGTGCCGGGGGGGGCATTCTTCAGATGCGTCACCTGACTCTCTCTCTACATTAATGCGAATCTCTAGTAGTTCAGTCTCAGACAGCCATTTCTTCTTTTGAATTTGCTTTACTTGGTCAGCAAGGCATTGGTTCGATACTTCCACAGCAGATTTTTCCCTCCATATTTGGAGCATATGCTCTCTATGAGATCGCACCGAAGGCTTGCTTTTATAGTAACAGTACATAACTAGTCTATTCTCTTCCCTTGTCCATCTCTTTCTCTTGTTCTTTATAGCAGTCACCCCGTGAGGACTGCGCTTTCCCTGGGTGTCATTAGTGGTATACGAGTTTTGGCCAACAGTTGCTGTGTGACGACTGTGTCCCTCCTGAAGGCCATTAAGGGTACACGAGCCGAGGTTTTGGCCAGCAGTCACAGGATGACGACCGAGTCCCTCCTGGTGGCTAACAAGGGAACACCTGCCGGTTACGACACACAGATCTTGGATCTGTGCCCCGTTTTTTGCGGTAAAATGGTTTGGTTGTACTGTCATGATTGGGGTTTTTGGTTCTTTCAAGGTAGCACCAGACCTTGGTGAGTTGGTTAAGACCGATGTGAGTCGGAAGTAACCTAAGAGCCCCACCGGCCCTTTTGGTTCTTTTAAGGTAGCACCAGACCTTGGTGGGTTCATTGAGACCGATGTGCACTGTGATAACCAAAGAGCCCCACCAGCTCCTACCACCCAGGGCATGGCCTCACGAGGACAAGCCATTCGGGCTTGCAGAGATATCTATTTAGGGATATGGCATTTACCTGATTGTTGAACTAAAGAAAAAAAACACTAAGCCTTGTTCTTGGGGGAGGGTTACATGCATTAAAGATTATATGTCTCCCTTAAATGTTTTAAGTCTTGACTTAGTATAAGTTTCGGTATGCGTTGTTTTTTCTTCCAATGCTGGCTGGCTGGCTGGTCAAGCGACCACAGCCAATTTATACTATACTATACGCGAAGGGGAAAGTTCATTCACACATATATACTCGCCCCTCACATGAAAGAAAAGGAATCGCTTTTCTATACTTCTATGGGACAACTCATTTTAAATTATAAATAATAAATTATAAATATGATAATTTTAAATTTAATTTTAATTCCACTTACCCACGTGCAGGTCCAAAAAACAACTTTTTTCGACTTGACGGTGGCCATTTCATCAGAGGAGAGAATTTCTCAGACTTACAAAGAAAACCATCTCAGAGGTAAAAAATACCATCAAAATATCAAGAATGATCAACCAAAGTAAAATATCATTAAAATGTTCGAAAATAATCACAGAGTTCATCTCAAAGCCAAACGTTAAGTATCATTAAAATCTAAAGAATACTTCTTTAACTAAGCCCAGAACAAAATCATCAGGGGCAGCCTGTAGTCAAAATAGCATTATTTTTATTAATATCATTATTATTATTATTATTATTATTATTATTATGAATAAGACATTCAATCACAGAGTTAATTTTAAAATTCAGCCTGAGTTAGTTAGGTCTTCAAAGTAAGTGACCAGAATTATTATTATTATTATTTGGAATCTCACACCAGTTGCCTGGTGGTAACCGCTGGAGTTTGAGTGACGGTAAGTCTCCTCAAGTCTCCAGCCCTCCTCCGCTAGTACTCATAGGTCGCAGTAATTCTGCGATTTACAGTTTCACACCGGTTGCCCAGTGGTTATCGCTGAAGGCTGAGTGACAATAAGTCTCCTCAGGTCTTCAGCTAACGTCTCCTCTCTCTTTCGCATATCATGACAGAGCTACGATTCGTTGCAGTGATTATATCTCTAGTACCTTCCTCAGTATCCATGCAGTTCCTAGTAGTGCTGTGGTCTATACGGTCTCTATCCCTCCCCTAATCCCGATCTCCTCCAGGCTCTTCCTCAGCGTTTTGGGGACGGTTCCTAGTGCGCCCACTATGACCGGTACTACCCTGGTTTTCATGTTCCACATCTTCCTTAACTCTCTTGCTTGGTCCTGGTATTTTTCCCCTTTTTCACCCTCCTTCTCTTTTACTCTATGGTCTGCAAGCACAGCAACGTCTACTATTTGGCAGGCCTTCCTTTTTTTTGTCTCATATTACTAAGTCAGGTATTCTTCTCTTCTTCATCATCATCATCATCATCATTATTATTATCATTATTATCATCATTATTATCATCATTATTATCATTATTATTATTATTATTATTATCATCATTATTGTCATTATTATTATCATCATTATTATCATTATTATTATCATTATTATTATTATTATTATTATTATTATTATTATCATACGAAGACTTGACCGATTTTTTATTATTTTCATCATTATACGTCAATTTGACTGATCTTTTATTATCATCACTCTCCAAGATTAAATTTTTGTTAAAATTTGACCCCAAATCGATAACAATATTTGAGTTTCTGGTTGACGAAAATAATATATGGCAACTTGATCGTAAAGATTTTTGTAGAGACAATAACGAAGATCCCAATGATTATATCGAATCATTTTGGTTTATTGGTTGAAACATAGATGAAGGGGGGATCGAATGATAGTAAACAATCCCAACTAGGGTTGAACCCAATCTGCCAATTCAAACATCGTCACACCATCAGCAATTATGTTGTAGTTATTACCTGCGAATACAAAAAGAGACAACCTAGGCTGTCCTAGAGTCTCTTGCTTCATTAAAATTTCAAAAGTAAAATCAGCAGAATTCATTTCTCCATACAATAATATTCCAAAACTATACGTCCCATTTCATGTTTTTGTAAGTAGTTTCTATAAATTGGATTTGCAAACTATAGCAAGACAAGTCGACTTGGGTTTGGCTTTAAAAGTTGCTGTGAAGTTGCCTTCAGTTTTTGTGTATAGTGTGATTGTTATTCGTGCATGATATCACTGATCTTTGGTCCGGTCATCGTCATCCGTCATAAAAATGGAAAGAGCACTGCCTTAAAAGTACCAAATTACTAATTGATACTAACTGCCAAATAAACAAAAAACAAGTATCATACGTTCAACGATGCGTTCACAATCAGTAGTAGTAGTAGTAGTAGTAGTAGTAGTAGTAGTAGTAGCAAAAGGGGTGAGGAGGAAATGCAAATAGTCTTTCTTTGAGTTGATTGATTCTCACACTTGTAAGATGTTGCGATATAGAAATATTGCAATACTTTTATTTTCAATAAAAATCATAAATGGTTATTCTTATTTTCCCTTTTGGGCTTTTTTCTATTTTGACATTATCAACTGATAGAAAATGATCAAAGTAGATTTTCCACCCTATTTCTGTTGTTTTACGTGAGTGGGACCGACAGACCGACTGGAAAACGTCTAACAGAGATTCATGGACGATCTGAATCTTTGTAAACTTTGGTTTGTTAGTGCGAACTGCAAGTTATCTAATTGAACTACAGAACTTACTAATTTCCCCCCCAAAAAATTCAACTCAAAAAAAAATTTTGATTTTTGTTTCTCAATAAATTTTCTCAACTAAGTACTTTGTTTTTGTAGGCCTTTGGATGATTTATCGTGTATGGATTTGTCAGTGTTGATTTATCGGCGCGAATTCGTCTTGCACGGAAATGTTAGATCACGATTTCACACCTATTTACTTTCTGCAACGGAAATATTATCATTCCTAATGTACCTTCTGACCAAGTGGAAGAAGGAGAAACGTCTGCGTCTTCATTCAAACGTTCAGCGAACTGAGATTTTTTTGGTCGAAGACAAAGAGTCTGCTGGATAATATGTGTGACTTCACGAACGCAGATTTTAGAAGTTTTTCCCCTCTCAGCAGGGCCATAGACGTTGGAGTGTGTGTGCAGAATAATATACCGAGAAATTAGGTTTTGAGGTGAAGTTGTCTTTTTTAAGTTCGACCCAACGCTTTAAACCAAGGATTTACATCCAATGGTCTATCCCGGTGGTGTCATTTGGTACGGATAGGATTTGACAGAAATGTCTTTCTTCTGGCACATGCGAGCTACTTTGGGCATAGATCCTAAGGACAGTGATGCTATTAGTAAATTATCCCTAGGAGGGTGGCGCAATTTGCAAATTTGAGCACAGATCCCTAAGACAGTGTGGCTATCTGTAATGATATGCATAGATCCCAGGACAGTGAAGCTCTCTGCAACCTACCCATATAACAGTGAACGTACCTGTAACTTTGAGCACGGATCCCTAGGGCAGTGTAAGTATCTGCATCTCATTCCCAGGACTATGAGGCTATCTGTAACTTTAAATACAGACCCTTAGGACAGTGCAGCTATCTGCAACTTTAAGCTCAGCTCTCCGTGATGATAAGCACGGATAACTCAGACTGATGATTGTTACACTGCCCAAAGGTTCTGTGCTCAAAGTTAAAGATAGCCTTATTATCATGGGAATAAGTAGCAGATAGCTTCACTGCCTTAGGGATCTTTGCTATAAGTTTATATAGAAATCTTAAAATCAGAATATTTGCATGATTATAAACGAAACACCTAATGTAATAGTGTTTGACTCCTCACTGCCGATTCATGCATAAAGAGCCCCGTCATCTTGACGAATATATTCTTGTTGTAAAATGATGTCCAAGCGGAGCTAAGAAGTAGTAATACATACTTTAAACATTGTAACAGTGGTATCAACTTGTGAAAAACATTTACTGCGTCAAAATTGCACAAATATAAAGTCTTTTATATTTTCCATTCAGTTTAGAAATATTAAATTTACAATAAATTTAGTGTGGACATAGACGTAACTTTCCACAAAGTTAAACATGATGTCTCTTAAACAAGCTCACACGGAAAGATTTAGGATAGAAAACTAACACAGATAGCCATTTTTAGCTCAGAGCCTTTACTGTCCTTACTCTATACTACGTCCGATTCTTGTCTAGAAAGTAAGCTTGTCAACGTCCAAACGCAAACTAACCATCTGCATACAGATCTAAAAATAAACCCTTTTAAATAATCTTTGAATTTACTTCGAACCTAACTTTGTGCACAGTTTTATCTTTTCTTTCCATGCAATATGCTTTAATTATGTGTTCATTATTTACTGTTTATAATGTATTACTGATGTTATATGACATTTATGTACCTTTCTATGTGTCAAATAATCTCTTTTGTCAGCCATCAAATGTTTATAGACTCATATCTGTCATTGTACTTTTCAAGCATGAACTCTACTATTATACTTGACTAAACTTCATGTACAAAAGGTTCTAGATAGATATGCATTAATTTCTCCACAAACAACACTACATTCCAATGGTGATTAAAACCACTGAATTTCTAGAGAAATTTTCCCCCCGGAGAATTCATCTCCAAAGGCCAAACGAGACCGTCAAGATTCAGCACAACATTTTTAACAATATCATCGGAGATGTAAAAAGACACGACCACCAATTATCGGTGTGCCAGTTCCAATGCGTGTTCTATACTTTGATTTGCACCAGAATCTGTCTGCGAGACGAGATTTATAACTATCGCACATAGTCGACTTTCTTCGGCTATTTGAAATTCATTGAAGGGTGATAGAATCACCCTACATAGTTCTGCTAACCAATTAGTCTGGCGCCAAAATTGTCGAATAGGGTCCGATACTTCGAGTTTATTCAATTTGTTGGTTTGATAACCTGAGTCTTAGAACAAAAAACCATGATTTGATTATTCTATTGGAGTATCATTAGATGCCGACGCCAAAAACTTTAGTCTATGGCCCGCCTGAACCCCCAACCCGAGTGATTTCAGTTGGAGATAAGAAGATTACTTTTGTTTATTCAATAATCTTAATTATAATTATTGAGAAAGTATCGTGAGAACAATCTATTCAGATATTCTCACGAAATACAATTTGATAGCGTTGAATCGTCGCCGTGTAAAGGAATTGAGATGCTAGCTTCGGCGACGATTACATTCAATGAGATGATAAATGATTTCCAGCCAATCATCATGCGCCGTCCTAATTCATTTCCGTTGTCTCTCTCTAACTTCATTGCTTCGTCTAGGTAAATGGATTTCTTTACTTCTTATACGCAAACACATACACATACACTTGCAGTCTCTCTCTCCCTCTCACAAACACACTCACAAGCATACACACGAACACGAACACACTCTTGCACATACGTACACATGCACACAAATATATTGATAACCTATGTGAGTAAGCCCTTTGTTGCAAAAAATGAATGATGTGTGATATAAAATTACATCCGTATAGATAATTTATGATAATACTCCATATAAAATAACACAATAAATATATTATTACACGGTCCTAAAAATGATAAAGTTAAGCTGAATATTAAACTCATGGCATGAGGGTAGGAGGTGCTTAATCAACTTTACTGGAGAGAACTATGTTCAATAAAACTGTTAGTTGTTAAATCCCCGTAATAGTTACATGGTAAATAACCGATGATTCCAAGAATATGAGTTCACACGAAGTATCATATGTAAATTTGTGTAAAACATAGAACACTTTGAATTGCTTGCATAAATTGCATCAACAGATATTCAGAAATAATTGGTTGGAATGACAATTTCTTTTTCATCTTCGGTGTTCAAATCTGTAAAGAGTTCTCTCTCTCTCTCTCTCTCTCTCTCTCTCTCTCTCTCTTTATATATATATATATGTATATATATACACACATATATATATATATTTATTGTCTTATGTCATGTACATATATACAGTCTTATATATATATATATATATGTTGTCTTATATATTGTCTTATACTATATATATATTATGTTAAACATATATACATTGTCTAATATATAAATATTTGTATTGTTTTATATATAGCTATATATTGTTTTATATATATATATCGTGTTATTCATTCATATATATATATATATATATATATATATATATATATATATATATATATATATATATAGTCTCAAAAGTAACCAGGAGAAGCTTGATATCACATGCCGTACCAGCGCACGCAATCAGCAGTGCACAGGAAATAAACATTTATATTGATTCAGTCCACTGGACGCTGAGGCTCTACTTACTGACATAGTATCTTAACTTCTTGATTCATTCAATTATCGAGCAACATTGTAAGTCTTGATCCCGGATACCGTCCCCTTGATGACCCCATATTGCATAACGAAATTGTACCTCGTACACTGAACACGATTCTCCAGCGACAAAGACACAACAATTTAAGTCAAAAACACAGAGCTGAAGAAGTTGGAACAATACACCTACGTAGTACAACTTCAAGATCAAAAAGAATCCCATTAGTCCTAAAAAGACAGGTTTTACAGGCAATGCATTCTCCCCTCACATACGGTGATAAAACATAAAAGCTAACCAAAAGATTTGCCCTCAAACTAAGAAAGTGTACATGAGAGACCATGCTCGACATAACATGAATAGATTACGAGGCAGCATCGTATTTTAGAGGGGAAGCAGGAGTCAGCGATATCATAGAATCCATTAAGAAAACTCAAATGGCAATGGGTTGGTCATGCTGCAAGAATGTCGGACAGCCGCTGGACCTCATGACTTAGATACCCAGAGATCATATGCGAAACTGACAGAAAATAGCATGGCGTTACGAACTACAAAAGTTCAGAAACCAATGGCTCTGCGACACCAATGATAGAGGGGTCTGGTAAATTTGTTGGAGACTTTAGGTCCATGAGTGACGCTAAAAGGGTGATTATAATGATAAACCTAGAGAAAGAATGAAGGTACCGGTTACTGCAAATTTGGATGGGGCCGTAAACTTCAGATCATTCTGGAAAATAACATTGGACAACATTGAACTATGAAATTCTCAAACATTCTACTTTATGCTTAGAGAGAATTTAGCAAATCTAGAATGAATGGAACTTGGAAGCAATCATGACCTGAAGGTGATACACCTATGGAGATGTCGCTAAGTCACATGAACAAGGAAGTTTGGATCTCTTTTGAGGAGCAGTTTTGAATGCCGATGGACATTGAATAGATGAGTTGCGATTGGATTGAAATGGAAGATAAGACAACAACAAAAAAGAAAAGATAGAAAAAATGATCAATACTGTATTCTGGATAGATTAGTGACGTCAGGGTAAAGGAACGTAATAGTAGGCATTAGTATTATTAGATATTGTCAGTAGCAATTGCTTTGTTGGTTAGTTGTAGTATCAATATGATTATGTAACAAGCAGAATTCGAGTATGTAACAACGGTTGATAAAAACGAATTGCTAGTAACTCACCAAGAACTAACGATGGAATAACTTTTACAGATCGAATGCACAAAACGATCTGAATTTTCTGTCTAGTGGAGCAGATTCGAATAGATAAGAGGAGAGTTTAGAAACACTATCAAGATTTCTACAAAAGCAAA
This sequence comes from Thysanoteuthis rhombus, assembly GCA_963457665.1. Lineage (NCBI taxonomy): Eukaryota > Metazoa > Mollusca > Cephalopoda > Oegopsida > Thysanoteuthidae > Thysanoteuthis > Thysanoteuthis major. The sequence goes on along the minus strand of OY735234.1, from coordinate 21,857,885 downwards.
TGTTGTTAAAGCGATATCTCCTGGAGTAGATGATGAGCTGCAGTAAATATCTACCTGACGTTAACAAGGAACAATAAAAAAAAAACGTATTCTGTCAAATCTAATTATTTCGCTGGAATCCCTTTAGAATTTTGATACTTTTCAATGTGTTTTGCTTACTAGTTACATAGCATGAGTTTATATACATGTTTCCTGACAGCAAGATATAATTTCCACTCGCTTATGTGTAATTCACTCGAAACTTTTAACGTTAAAGTTTTTGCCAACATTAAGATGAAATTTGATAACGCGTAAAACTATTTTAGCTATGAATAAAATGTTTGACATTACAGTTTTCAACTGAATGTTTACAGGGGAATGTGTTACTCCATTATATGCATTCTCCCCTTCGCACGCCCTTCACCGGGAACGGATCTTGACGCAGAATTGAGATTTCCTGGGGGGTTTTTTTTTCGTAATCCTTTCCAAAACAAACTGACAGAAACTTTTGAAGATCAGTTCACATGAACTAAAATATTCGAATATTTTGTGGTTTAAGTTTTGCCAAGCTCGAATACAGATAAATTCACCGGCAGACTTCTACATGTGAGTCAACTTCTTCAACGTGCTCCAGCCGAGCCAGCAATTGACAGAGGAACTGTCAACATCCGATAACGTTTCAAGTGGGATGTTTACACAACGATCTCTGATTCTTGCCTCGGGTTCATGAAGGTCTCAATCTTGTTGCATAAACGTTGCTTGCAATGTTGCCCCTCAAAAAAATCACTAGCCCAAACCCTTGCCTGACTTTGATTTTACTCATCAGTTCTAACATCAGTGTCGTCACTATAATAATGGGGATAAATGAAGAGCTGTTGAATATATATATATATATATATATATATATATATATATATATATATATATTATAGAAAGCTTCACAGCTTTAAACGGTAAGCATGAAAAAAAAAGGTTTCCTTGTGTTTTTTGTGTCATTACAGTTACTAATTTTCTAAAATCTGATGATTCAATTTTTCCCCGTTTTCCATATATTTCGTTATTATGGTACAATGAGTAAGTTTTCTGAAATTGGTATCATAAGTTCTTTACCATGTAACTATAAACACACGCACACATACACACAGACACACACAAACACACATATATATATATACATATACATTCCAATGTGCATTTATAAATACGTATATATGGTCTAGAAAGCCTTTCAGCTTTTTAATTTTTTTTTCTTCTGTCACTTCAGTCAATTATTCCACCAATATCTATAAATACAATTTCCTTCGATTTTTTCTCCTGTTTTACATTTACTTTGATATTATGGTACAATATATAAATTTCCTCTTTTAAGATCCTCATTTGTTAAACAAAAAAAGGTAATTCAACGTAGCACCACAGCTTTTCAGATATGATTTTGATATATAGCTTTTGTCCTAGACACACTTTCTTATTTTCTATAGATTATTATCAAAATGTCTTGTATATGGTTGTCATTTTATACTGCACATCATTCAACCTCTTTAAATACGGTTTATCTAAGTAGGTTACCCAAAATAATGTATTTAAGGATAAGAGAACCGTAAGTATAACAGCAGACGCGATTCGTCGTTCATATCACTGTGTACATACACAAACCCCCCAACACACACACACACACACACATATATATATATACATATATATATATATATATATATATATATATATATATATATATATATTTATATCAGTAAACTTTTTCCAACAAGCTTAAAATTACAATCTATGCATAGAATTATTTTGGTTTGGTGGTCACTTATTCAGAAAAGGCATAAATTATGGCTCCCTTATGATTAAATCACGTAATGTAAGCGAAAATGCTTGGAAAGAAGAAGATTTTTAGGGGAAATATCAAATAAGTACAGACATTGCTGCATATCTTCAGGGCATAGACGCTAACAGCTGAAAGGTTTAGAATCTTATGCTGTCATGAAGTATTTCATTTAGTTCACGCGGGACCAAACCCTTTGACCTTTCCCATGCCTCGAGATTATGTTATATCACAGTTGAAGTCCTGAAGTCTCCAGAATGTGGTTGAACAGGAGGAGTTCAGTGGGTTATTTGCCACTGGTATTGATAATTATTCATCATTAAGATTGAACTTTCCTCGAGGTATATTATTGGTATTGATATTTCTTGACCGATATCTATCGGACCAACTTTGAACTTGAAGTCTTTGATATGACTCAGAGGTTGATAGAACCACGGTCAACTGAACCGGGGGCAAACCCACTTGGGTCACGGTGATCGCCACAAATGCAATTACGTTAGTTAGTATATTTCGGTTTAGTATCATTCTCCATGGTGTTGGGTAAAAGTTTCATGTTTAATAGGCTAAAGAATGTACTTCTGGAAAACATGTTGAGGATGATTGAGACTTGTTGACGGTCTTGTGGAACTTCTAAACTATCAATAAATGTGTTGACCAAATTTAATGATTACTGAAAAAAGTGACTTTCTGTCTATGTGTATTCCTTCCCCCTTTTCACAGTACACACACACACATATATATATATATATATATATATATATATATATATATATATTGTATTGTATAATATAGAAACTTTTATTTTGGATGATCATATGATTAAAGAAAATAGGGCTACTGTGACCGTTAGGGTAGCTGCTCCAACGTAGTATTGCTCTTACCATTGGGCTAAGCAGCCTCCGGTAATACAAAGGCCTAAATGGCTGTTTAATCGTGTATTCTATTTACTTTGTCTCGACTAAATGATACATTAACCGCGTAATGACTGGAGGTCATTTCAAATAAAAGTTTCTGTGATATGATAACGGAATTTATAACCACTTTGTCTGATTATATACATCCATTCTCAATATATATACATATATACACACGAACTTGAAGTGGTACCTCTCATAGCAAAGGTTTCTTATAATGAAATTTCATAAAAAGCAAGAGATCGCCTGAAAGAAAATATCCAGATGATCTAGATTTTATTTATAACTACCTACAATTATATCTTGTAGTTTGGCGCTTTTTCAAGACATTTGCATTCGCACATTGTGTAAAAAGTTATTAAAACATTATAAACTACTTACAAGATAATTGTTAATCTTTCAGGGTCCGATATTTAATAATATACATATACATATACATATACATATATATATATATATATATATATATATATATGTATATATATATATATATGTGCGTGTGTGTGTATGTGTGCATGAGTGTATGAGAGAATTCAGTTGACATACAAGAAAGAAAACGATATCGATGTGTAAATTAAAATCATATATATATATATATATTGACAACCATAGACGGGGAATGAGTTCTTTTCAACGCTTTCATGTTTTAGTTAAGTTTCCTTGTATATGTATATTATGAGAGAACGTTTGTATTGTGTTGTATTGTATTGTGGATTTGAAGTGATCCGACGGAATGTTGATAAAATGACAATTTGAAGTTCAATCTTTTCATTATAATTCCTTAGGCTTGGTTCGATGCATTTCGACGGGCGCCAGCCATCTTTTTCACAGAAAAATATTTTCAGCGGTTCACAGTAAAAAGTATGTTGTTTACATATTCGATGCTGAAGGGGAGAATGTGAATATCTCTGTGTCTAGTTGTTCAGTTGGAATGGGATATATATATATATATATATATATATATATATATATATATATATATATATATGTGTGTGTGTGTGTGTGTGGTGTAGAGTATGCATTAGTTATAATGTCCGTCTGGTCTTCTTCCTTTTATCTTTCCTCATTTCTTCCTTCCTTGTATTTTTTTTTTATTTCAAGAAGTGTTTTTGGAAAAAAAGAAAATGTGATGCACTGAGTCTAAAAGATTTTTATCCTCATCCCTATTATCATCCCCTCTCTTATCAAGATATCAACTCTATTTCTTTTTTAGGAACACAGTCCATCACTTTTTAATAACTCTCTCTCTCTCTTCAGGTTATATTAATTCTTTAAAAATGCTCTTGACCTATTCGAATCTGGTCTTAACATGATTTTTGCTGTTTTTTTAACTTTTTGACTTCGCCGTTCGAAATGAATAACATCTATATTTTACCCTGATATCGATAATGACCAGAAAAATGGTCGGAAGCGCTAGAACCTATACATACTGACACTCACCGAATCCAATCATGCATTATCTAGTGCAAAGAGCAAATCTTGATATTTAGCTCTATTTGTTTGTATCACTTGATCAACTTAAACAACGAGAAAAACCTGTGTGGACAGTTTCAGTAAGCGGTTTCTAAGGGCATTGAAGTTATCCCAACCGAGTTAATAGCCAGAAACATGGTCTTAAATGGTAGACCTGAAAGGTATAGACAATACTTATACTCCCTGAATTCAGAAATGAATTGTTTTGTTCGTAAATAACACATGCTGACTAGAAAAAGACATTATTCGTCTGTAGTCTTAAATTAAATCCACCAGTCAATTTTCATATCAACCTAAAAAATTGAGACCACTACACCATACTAACCTACTTGACTCAAATATGTCAACACCGAACCATTAGATGCTAAACACCACCAACCCATTAAAAAGAATCCATAGGCAAACTTTTCCTGGATATTGACCATTTTTATCCTTACCCTTCCTTTTACCGCTGCATCTTATTTCAGACCGAAGTTGTCTCTCATTCAAACTGTCCCAAACATTTCCTCTCTAACCCCCACTAAACAACCCACAACACAGAGATGTCCTGTTTGTTTCCTCAATTTCAAACATGTAAACAGCATAAAGTTGCATCGCTGCAAAGGTAGCTTGGTATATATATAAGTGTGTGCCTCGTGTAAATGAATTCCTGTGCACGTACCAGAATTAAGCACTTTAGAAAAATATCTGAAATTTTCAGAAATTTTCAGAAAAAACAGATATTTTATCTGAAATTATCTGGAAAAATACCGCACAACGTTTGAACATTGTCCAAAGTGACAATAGAGACCCCCAAAATTTGTTCAGAAAAAAACAAAGTGAAACTATTGGTGAGCTCATGTACATCATCAAGGTAGTAACCCCAAAAATGTGACCAAAGACACATAGAGAGAGACACAGAGAGAGACACAGAGAGAGAGAGAAGAATCTGAAACACACCTGGCTTGCTGGTAGATCGGGCCATCGGTGGAACTGCGATGATCCAATATACATGCGTGTATAAATGTATATGTGTGTGCGTTTTTGATCATGAAGTCTTTCTTTGATTCCTGATATCCATAATATTGAACAATGGCTTCGTAATAACATACGGTTTATAACAAATCATTCCTCGGCACAAACTGATTTTCTCATGGTTCTTTCAAACATTTGCTCCAATTTCTTCCCGGACAACGTCAGTGTAAATAATTTCTTTTCACACTTTTGAACCAAAACATTATACCCTCCAGTCTGATAAGTGTCTGCAAGGGAGCTCTCAGCCAATCAGACATGGACTCTGCAATATCTCTTAGGGTCCTTGGGATCTGTTCCCTGAATGCCATTGTCATCATAGAAAATTGTTACTATTTAATGATGTACCTGGTCTTCAATAATGCTGTAGTTGGTGCTAAGTGACAATACCTGTTATATGAATGATACAATACAATGCTTCCTATTTGAACGTTGGCCAAACCATTCAACTGACTCCACCAGCTTTTTATTTTCCCACGGTGCACATAGGTGTCAGTGTTTCTACGGGATAGCAACACACACGTACCATGATATCCACCTCATACAGAAGAAAGCAAGACTCGTTACAACCTAACTATACCAACTGATACAAGGTGTGATTCTGATGTTTGCGTACTCATTGAAAACGCTTTCTGCCGATCAGCGTGGATACTTTGAATGGCCTGCGTATAAACTGCATGGTCCTTAGCAAGGATCGAGGTTCAGTGTGTGGTGACGTATTTCTTCCTTCGCCTTTATTGGAGCTCTCTACAATGTGTGCCGTGGTAGCCTTTCAGTTGGCTCTTATTTGGAAAGTAATCCTGCATTTACTTTTCACACGATGAACAACCACAACTGAAGGTAAGCACTCTACAAGCTTCGCTGTTTCGGCTATGCACTGATCTAGTCTTTTGGCCATTACTTTTTGTCTTTCATCAAAGTAACTAAAATATTTATCATTTCCAATAACTGTAACATTCAATACATCAAAATACAATGCTTGAGGCTATGGCACCTACTTAGATACCTTTAACCCTTACAAGCGCAGTTGTTACGAGATAGTAGTTGTCACCGTTGCCAAATGTCCTTGATCATAATGATTTGCCTCATGCTTATATATATATATATATATATATATATATATAACCAAGATGGACACATTTTAAAAAGGCAAACCACATGGCGTCCACGGCTAAGATCAGAGTAACTATGGCTCCAAGTGTGTCACGACGGACTGTTGGCAAACGTCTACATGCAGCAGGACAATGGGCACGCTTGTCTCTGGCCAGGCTTCCACTTATGCTTCAAACTACCGTACACATCTCCTTTGATGCAATGAAAGGGTCACTCAGAAAATCGAACAGCACTCTGTGGTAAGAGCAGGTCCTGCCTTCACACAATTGATGGTCGTTTGTGTGTGCGACATGGATCTTAAGAATAAGAAAAAAAGTGTTTCCGCCTCCGACAAACAGGCAAACCCCCCTGGCATCACGGTGTTGAGTTGCATAGGTTACAGCTCTCAGTCCACTTCAATGCTTTATGGAAAAAACGTTGACCAGCGCTAGATATGTCCAATAGTTCAACCTGTTCTACAGCCAATCCTGCAACGGGGATGCGATATGCAGCCCCAGCAAGATGATACCCGTCCATATAAGGCCAGTACTTCACAACAGGCTCTGCAAGATCTTTGAAACCTGTCCCTCTTTGAACATGTACAGGAAACGTTGGGGCGAGACGTGACTCATTCAGATAGCACAGCTACAATTGAATTGCGCCAAAAGCTGTGGAATAATTATTGCAGGATGGTATCTGCCAGTTTTGATCTGTGTTTGTGATCATTTACTGTAATCCAGCTGTATAACAATTCATTTTCCGTCAATATATATATATATATATATATATATATATATATATATATATATGTATGTATATATGACAGGTCCATGGTAAAACAGCTGTTCTCCACCATAAATTTAAGTGTATATAATTATTATCCAGGTGTATACCTCTGCGTTGTGGGTTGTTTATGTCCCAGTTATAATTTCAATCTCAAACACATAAACAACATATGTTTCTCTCTACACCACTGTAATTTTCTCAGGAAAAGATCGCTGGCAAGTATCGAAATGCATCGAAACATGTTCACATGATAATTAACATTTTTGAGATATAAGACCTGCTTCTTCCCTGAATTGTCTTTCTGTCTTCCAACTGTCATTTCATCAGCATTCTGTCAGATCATCTCTCTTCCATTCAGGCGCCGTTTTTATTGCTCTCAGTGCCATCAAATCTTAGTTCATTTTTTTTCTATGATCCTCTCATTTTGATAAATGACCGTATTTATTAGTGTATCTACTTTTTAAATATATAATGGTTATTAAGAATCATTCTTCAACTGTTGCTATGTTTGTTCTCATCTTCTTATCTATACATCGTTGCCTATCTGTCTTTATCTCCTTCTGTTTCTCCTTTTTTTTACTGATGTAAAGATAGGACGAAAGGGAGCAGAGTTCATATCTTATATTTACAATAGAGAGCCATGGACTTGTTCGGATGGACAAGAAAATGATTTAATCAGGGCTTGCTTTAGGCTTCTTGGTGCCTCTGGGCAAACTGGATAATGATGCATTTCAAATGATTTATTTACCTCTGCCAACGAAGTTGAAAAGAGGTACATGTATTTGGATGCGCCTGTTTGTCTGTTCGCTCGTTTCGTCGTCAGTCCACCCGATATTTCCGTAAGTGCTGGAAGAATTTCAATGAAATTTTGTGGCAAGATAGAGGTGATATTTTTTCTCCTTTTTTTTCAATTGCATTTCTGTATTCGCCCATTATCTCATTGAATTTCTATGAAATTCTGGGGGAAGGGGTGACTATAGGCTATGAATAAACTTATTACATTTTAGAGCCAGGAATAAAAAGTAACGATAATCAATTTCTTTTGCTAATTGTCTCTCTTAGTTTTGCCAGTACGAGAAGTATCAAACTCTCAGATATTCCCGAAAAATCAGATTTCAAATCAGGGTTTTTATTTATTCTGACTGTTTCTTTTTGGTTTAATTTACGAATATTTCACAATTTTCCATCCGTATTTGAAAGGTTCTACAGTCTCAGAAACATGGCAGACGCTTCCTAGCAGTTGGCGCCTCGGGTGACTGCTCGTGTTGCCAGTACTTGAGGATTGATATATATGAACAGAAATGCTGCCAGTGCACATTGTCATTCACAGATAAAGAATTGATGCCAATAATATTTCACCTGTTTCAAACTACAAGTTGATGTCAGAGACAAAAATTATTAACACTATCAAAGCCAATGCTAAATATGAGCGATTTCGGGACAGGTTCGTGACAATAAACATGTGTTGAATAGCGGAAATAAAGATTTAGTGATTGATCTTATATCCGGTGTCCACTGATGAAGATAAACAGGATATGCAGATGCTGAAAAGCATTTTTGGGACACCTCGATGACAGATGTTGACGAAAAACATCTTGAAGAGTGTGTTGACAAGAAGACATGCTACTTCCGTTATCTTGGATAGCAAACCAGAGAAACAACAGGTGTTTCTACCGGAAGAAGCCACATCTGGGTGGTAGGATACATAAAAAAGCGTAGGTGGATCCTCCAAACGTGTGGGTGTAGATCCCCTATAAGAAAGTAATGATCGCCGTCTTGCAGAGACCAGATTTCTGGCGGGTGCAGATCACAGGATACTAAGACGGCTCCTGTGTGCCCATTCGTTATCCTGAGCCTTACTCTCTCTATCTGTTCTACACGACGCCACTTTAAATCTGCATCCTGTCTTAGTTCTCGAATACTTCGAAGTCCCATACCTATGTAACCCAAGAAAACCATTTGAGACTATTGCTCCACCCTTGAGGGTAAGATGCCGATGAGATTAATAGAATTATTTATTCCATTAATAGCCTGAAATGAACTCTCTAACTATCAATGGAGAAGCTTTTTTAGGTAGCGGATATTTTTGGAAAGATGAATACATCTTATCCAATTCAGGGAGAACATAAAAGACTTGTTGCTCCTAAAATATGGCAAGAAATTTGTTCAAGAATATTTGTTCGATTTTGATGACCATACGGGCATGAAGTAACAGATGTCACTATGATTGTCACTGCTGGTCAATTGAAAAGACGGCGCCATAAGCAAATCTATAGATTTTCTGATGTAAAAGAAATATTAATTCACCATCTTAGCTAAATCAACCATTTCAAGAAGACCTATTTGAGGTGGACAAGAAGTGGCGAGGTGAAAATGCTGAAATACCAAATGTTGAGTCTCTTAAAAGTATATTCAAAGTAAAAGGAACCAAGATGTAACTTAGCGATGAATGAATGGCCTCTGTTCTGTCTCTATAGACAATGGATAGTCCCCTCCAGGGCGAATTCAGGCGTATGACACTAGAACGAAAAGCAAAAAAAAAAAGCTCACAAGTGGCTCAAATGACCCCGAATGAAATTGAAAGAACTAAGCTACGAGACACTACCTCGCCCAACTCACTGTACTTATGCCCGACAACTACACTTTGCAAAAGACATAAATGAATAGAGCGATAATTACACTTTAAAATTATATATTCTATGAACATACTTAAAATGATACTTCATTCCAAAATAAGCATTTCGACCACTTCCAGGGATAAAATGTTTTCATCAACCAAGCAACAGCTCAAGATACCTTTGTTGGTTCCAGGACCCCAGAATTCGATGCTTCCGTAATAAACAGACTTGTTTGTAGTTAGCGAAAATGTGTAGATTCTGAAGGTTCTTATTTCGATCAATAACTTTTATTCCTTGATATATTCTTTCACAATATATCGCAGAATATCGCAATAATGTTTGCATCAACTGAATTAATTAAAGCCTGAAATCAAAAACACTTATGGTAAACTCCAGGTTTAAGGATTCCATCAAGGCCCATAATTTTATTATATGTAAAAGTATCTTTGCCTCATTATGCATAAGCATAATTACTTCTTTTTATCTAGTAAAGGACACATAATTGTTTTCGATAGTCGAGATGGGTTGTGGAGGAAGAAAGCTTGAGAACCACTGGTGTAACAGTTCCAATGTTGTCGTCTGCTGATTTGGTAAGTGTATGTAATTAGATTGTATTTCCCGAGAAATTCAAGGATCTTCATGAAAGAGCAGAGTCTTTGCTATTCAATTGTATTTCTTTAGCTAATTATTGCATTTTAGTAAAGAGACTGTCGAGGTTGGGAATGAAGTAAAAGATACACTGGTTTAGAATCTCTGAGAAGGTCGATTTGTCTTGGCTTACTACTAGGTTCTCCTATGTACCTAATAATACACAACGTGGCGTTTTGTCTGGCACACTTATGAAAAAGACTTTTTCTTATCAAGGGAGATAACTATTGATAGCTGATAGAGATTAGTCTCTCTAATTCATTCACTGGCAAATACGTAAAAAAAAACCTCCTCTTAAATTAATCCGTGAACAATGCATCAGCTCAGACAATTTTCCACCAAATATCGAATCACCGTAGCCCGACTAATCAGCCAAATAGCATACAGATTCTTTTCTCTTTGGGTGTCCGTGTGTGTGTGTGTCCGTATGTGTGTGTGTGTGTGTGTGTGTGTGTGTGTGTTTCCAGGCGCTCCTGGTCACATTTTTGGAGATGCTATATCGAAAATTCGCGTAAATACATCACTAAGCACCAACTGGAAAAAATGGTGGGGGAGGTCAAAAGTGCTTTGGGGTCTCTATGGCCATTAGGGGACAACAATCTTCAGCAGGTAGTTTCCAGATAATTTTTTAAAAGATCTTTTTTTACATAGATTTTTACTTACCGATTCTGGTACACGCACATGTTATCATGATTCTTTTATACAAAGTACAGATATTACAAAAATTTCAATTTGTACCCCTATGATAACTGTCAGTTAGGCAACAGGTCATAGACTAATCTTATTATAAAATCAAAACTCACACTTCTGCTTTGAAACACTTTTAGGCCAACTTAGCTCGGGATTTCGGAACCTAGAGTGAAGGTTTCGATCCTGGGAGTAGGGCCAGCTCAAATACTTGGTGGTGTTTGATGAAACAAAGGGAATTTGCAATAAATAAGACTCTTACTATCACTGAATGTAAAACAAGCCCAAAGGCTGAATCATTAAATGCAATTCATATAGGTTCAAATATATACAAGAACTGATATTGATAAAGCTTTTGGGGGCCTCCTTCAATTATGGGCCACGTAGTTCTCAACTTGTTACCCCCTGCCCTTTCCTTAGCTACGCCCCTACCCGCTTCCCTATTTTCTTCAAGCGGATCTTCCGTTACATCATATATTGCTGCTTCGTATGATTGTTTTCTTCATGCATAATCGGTACTCTTGGAACAAACTCCATTTTCCTCAACTTATTAGGAACCTTTAGACAAAAATGTCATCAAAGTTTGTGAACATAGGTCTCTTCAGTTTTCAAGTCCGTCTGGCTGGCTTGTTAGCAAGGTATATATCACGCATACAGGTCTCACCGATAGAGCCAGAGAGCTGAAAATTTAGATATTTACCCCCTTTTAGTCTCTATTTTTATGTTTTTGTTTTTTGTTTTTCCAAAATCTACACACCTGAATACTTTTGTAGAGGGGGTATTCAATTTGCAATGCAAATTTATGCTTCCTTTGTATTTTTTTTAATTCAGACTTTTTTCAATCGATCAGCACCTAACAAAAGGCAAAAGGAGTAACTTATTCATTGTTTACCCCTTTTTTTCCATTTTATGATTGATCATCACCAACATGGCACGCAACCAAAAGACGTTGGTTACTTGACAGTTTCCTTTGAGTGACTAACCAGTCCTGTTCATGGAAGTTTTAAGGGTCCCTTCCGTTGGGAGACTTGCGGGTGTTTCCAACTGGCCTTCCTCCCACTTCCTCAGCTACGTTCCTGTCCCTTTTCCCTTTGGCTTCAATCTGATTTCTCATAACATCCTATATTTCTGCTTTTCGTGTAATTGTTTTTTCAGGGACAGATTGATAATCCTGGAACTATCTTCATTTTCCTAACCTTATTATATATTAGTGTTTTGGCTCTATTACGTTATTTCCTTTTCACGGCTCGTTCAAATTGTTGGAGAGATAAGATATCTTCAAAGGGTTTATATGATTTTCCTACGTTCGGCTTCATTTCTTTTTATTCCTTTTCCTAGTTAGAAACTATCAACTAAAGCTAACAAAATAAATTTCTTCAGTTTTCAAGTAGGTCTAGCTATGTATATGTCACGTGTACAGACTGCATCAATGGAGCTAGAGAGCTAAACAATTTAAATCAATTACTCTTCATTATGCCTACAAAAAAACAAAAATTTTTGGGAAGGGTTGTTAAAATTTGCAATGTAAGTTTGTGCTAAATCAACCCCTGCTACGTTCATACTTGTTTGCTTTTTTTTGTTGTTGTTTTTTTAAATTCCGACTTTCTATGATCCAAAAAGGGCGAGAAAATCAACTTGTTCTTTGATCACCACTTTTTCCAATCTTTCGAATTGATCATCCCCAACATGCCACATCGCTAAAAAAAAGTTGATCACATGACGGTTCCTATAGAGTGAATAGCTAGAACCGTTTTCGGCTTATTTCATTTATTCATTTATTTTGCTTTCTCGTCAAGTTAAGTCTCATTCTTATTTCTTTTCGACTTACGACATCTTTTCGTGGTTAATATTGTCAATTCTTCTCATTTTCGGTATGCCTGGGGGGTGATATCGAATATATATATATATATATATATATATATATATATATATATATATATATATATATATATATATATATGTATGTGTGTGTGTGTGTGTGTTCTGTGTGTGTGCGTGCGTGCGTGCCAGTTCATACGACGTCTAGAGAAAAATAATCACTCATTATAATCCCTCCTGATTTTTTCCGTTTTTCTATCTTCTATCCGTACATATTTGCTGATATCGGAAAAGTATATCGGACTGGCTTTATCAAAAAAAAAAATGGATTCCCATTCCTGTACTTATCTCAATATGTTTTTTTCTTCTGTTATATTCCTTTTCAATGTATAAATTACTTCCACTGGCTACACGGAAATGATGTCTGTCCGGGAAGTAATCTGCCATTTTGAATCTCTGAAAAAAACGGTTACGCTGTCTTGGGTGTAACTTGGCAACAAATAAGGGGGCACCTTATGGCGTGGGCATGAGAAGATTCACTCCCGGGAGGTTACGCAGTTGATGGTGAGACACCATTGAGTGAGACTGTGTACTCTGTGACCGTCACTTTCACCATGACCGAGCAAGTAGATTGTATTTAGTATTACACGTCTAGAATCTTTTTGGATAAACGTCGTACATCATGAATGGTCGTCCTTACGCCCCAGTTAGCAAGTTAGTCCATCGCAGAGATCTAGCACGGAGATATTCAAGCTCTAATTACTCGGTAAAACCTTTTAAAGAATTAAATTTTCTGGAAAACACCTTCGAAAACAACTTTCCCTTTTACGTATATATAGATATATTCACATAAGTATGTATGGATTAGATATTTCGATTGTTCATGGAATTACCTGAATGTGTATTAACTCAAATACAAAATACACTCTAGAATGGGAAAGAAATAATAATGTTTACCGAAGAAAAATAGACAGATAAAGAGCTCTTGATGGAATACCATCTATGTTATATAAATGGCCAATCTATTTTTAATTTTAACGTTACCGTTGAAAAGAAGTATTTTCAATTCAGTTAATTGTCATGTGTTCAGAGCAATTTAAACGATCACTCATCACACGAGATAAGTGAAAAACGAAATGTGCTGATATTCAAAAATGTCACTCTGTTTCGCGTTGCCCCTTGGAAGAGTTGCACCGAAATTTGGGTTTCTGCAGAACACAGTTTGAATGCCGTTAGTTAAGCAGACTACTCGCTAGAATTGTTAGTTTGATCAGTTCTTTTTTATTAGTCCCCATCACACTGAACAATTATATTTATTACGGCTCACCGTATTTCTGTCTTCGAAATGAAAGTAAAAAGTAAAAAGTTAAGGAGATTTCGGCTACTCGACTGTTATTATATCATGGAGATAATAACCTAGGGTTAGAGTTTGGTTAAGTTTAGTCAGGAAAGGAAGGCACAGTTTACAACAGAGGCTTTTGATCTTTTTATTTATATTTATTTAGCAAACAAAAATACGGTGAGCTGTCATCATCCATCGTTGAACTTGGATATTCTGCAAGATTTACCAGATCTCAGTAGCATCGTGATACCAATAAAAAAATTTCTAAAATCTTCTAAAATTGTTTAAATCGTCACGCCAACTTGGTTTTTGCCGGCCCCGATTTCGCATATGATGTTTAGGGACACATGGTGTGTGTTGTAGTGTATAGCGGTTGTTTAACATTTGCTTTTGGTAGGTACTGAACATTTCCCATGGTGTCAGAGAAGCGAGGATGACCTTTTTTTCATTGGGTGTTCGAATTATCCACTTCCCAAATATTGGTCAAAGTGTTCATTGTTCGACAATGTCACATTGGACCGACGGTGGCGCTTGTTGCAAGAAGAAGAAGGAGAACAAGAACGAGAAGGAATAGGAAAAGGAGAAGAAAAAGAAAAAGAAAAAGAAAAAGGAGAAGAAGAAAAAGAAAAAGGAGAAGAAGAAAAAGAAAAAGAAAAAGAAAAGGAAGAAAAAGAAAAAGAAAAAGAAAAAGAAGAAGAAGAAAAAGAAAAAGAAAAAGAAGAAGAAGAAAAAGAAAAAGAAGAAAAAGAAAAAGAAAAAGAAAAAGAAAAAGAAAAAGAAGAAGAAGAAGATCCAACTCAGAATGAATGACAAACTTGCAGTCCGAACTTAACTTGAGGAGCAGCCCACCGTCAGCGCCCTCTGTAATCTCCCTCCCTCCCTCTTGTTAAATCAATCCAAATCAAACTGACCAAAATTTCAATAAGCCGTCTTATCCTAGAGGCAACAAAAAGACGAGCGAGGACCCAACTTAAATTGAATCACAACCATGCTGTCTGAACGTAACTTGGAGAGCAGTCCACCATTAATGCCCCCACAATTTCTCTCTCTCTCTCTCTCTCTCTCTCTCTCTCTCTCTCCCCTGTTAAACCAATCCAAATCAACCTGACCGCAATTTCTATAAGCTGTCTTATTCCAGAAGCCGTCTTATTCTTATAAGCTACCTTGTCTCTACAGAAATAAATCGCCAGTTGAATTTAAAATAGGCGTCTGGTCTTTTTCCTGTCAACTTTAGCCATACACTACGCCCGTGAGCTGTGCCTGCGAGCCAAAACGCTTCAAGTCAGCACCAGACGTTATCTGTGGATCTAAAATCACAAAACGTAGGCTTAAAGGATCTTTAATGTGAGCTTTACAACTGGCAACTGGACATGGTGTCTGGTCATTCGTAATAGGTCAAGTGTGGGACAAAGGTCTTTCCCATGTTGTTCAATCACGACCGTGATTGTGCCAACCTATGCCATGTCTTACTGGCAAACTTATCTATCTTATTCCTCTATCTATCCTCTGGCCATTTCCTACTGCGTTTTCTGTTCCATTGGCACCAATTGCTCGTTTTCTCCATCTGTTATTCTCTCTCCTTGCTAAGTGCCAAACCTTAGATGTTTAATTATTTGTACGATGTCTTTCACTGAAATCCACTCTCTGACATGCTCCCACACACAAACATATATACATATATATATATATATATATATATATATATATATATATATATATATATATATATATATTGTATTTGGTGAGTACCACTTCTTTTAAGCGAGTATTATTGAAAAGTATAAATTTTTTTTTGTGAATTTTTCGAGTTTCCTGTGTTGTTTTGTAGTCGGTTCGAATGAAAGTGAGAATTTTCCGAAATCCATCTTGCATTTACTCTATCACAGGTAAATTTGGGGGAAAATTTGATACAAGCATAGCAACATTGAAACCAATCTTGAAAAAGACCAGTAATGGTCGAATGCGCTCGGGACGAAGAGTCGTCATCATCGTCAATAATTGAACAACACATGGAGTCATATAAAAAAAGTCAAAGTATGAATATGGTCAAAATAGATTCTATTCATGACATCGCTGGCGTTTTCCACTGAAAACTACCTAAAATTGTATTTTTAAAAGGGTAGATTCTGGAAAATCTAGATGTTATCGATAAACACGTGAAAATGAGGCCCCCAAAAGGTCAACAAAGAAAAAACAACATTTTTAGAAGGGTTCTTGTGGAATACTGATGTCAATTCAAAGTCTGTAGAAAAAAACGGTATGGCCAGGGACCCCTACAATACACAAACACATTAACACACAAACACATGTGCATTAAAAAGCATAGAATCCACTTCGCTATTTTTTATGGCTATCATTGTCCAATAATACCACATGAATTTAGGAAATTTTTTTACATTCATTCGAACGGATTACAAGAAACAAATCAAGAAAACTTGGAAACTTACGGAAAAAAATGTCCATACTTTACAAATATATATATATATATATATATATATATATATATATATATATATATATGATATTCCATGATATTATTGAATGAGTTGCACACTACAGCTTCAAAATATGGAGCACAATGTATTCCTTGAAAATTCGAAAGATATATATATATATATATATATATATAGGAAGAGAGAGAGGGAGAGAGAGAGAGAGATGCAATGTCATGCGCCTACGAGAGAATGCGAACAGTACTTAAGAACCGATTTTAGTAATTTTTTTTTGTGAGCAGTGCCCTTTGAAAGACTATGTACACGTGATCAAAGCGCAATTGCATATTAACCCCGTTTAATATTCTTCCTTTTCGGGACTACATATTTACAGCTACACCTCTTATACTTTTCAGTCTGTTAAGTTCCCTTTCGGAATGACCAATAACTTTCTTGTGGCATTCTCGTTTATCTCACTGCGGTCTAAAATATCCTCCACCTCAAAGGCAAAAAAAGACAGAAATTACGGGTGTACATGATCTGGACTGTAGGGGGTGAGCCGATAGACATGACTCATGCTATGTTCGCAAAAAAATTACACAAGAAGTGAAGAATGACTTGGTCGGTTATTGTAAATGCAACGGTTACACAGTACACAAGCTCAGTCTGTGTCATCTCACTGCTGATCAAGTAATCCCACCGGAGACTGCCAGCTCGACAACGCACTCAGAGGTTTCGTCTGATTAATTTCCAAATCACACCAATGTCGCGCAAACGATTCTCACAAGCTTAATCCAGCATCGGGAAGCCTGGGAATTCCACATAATAAAGAGAAAAGTGGATTTAGGGACGTCAGATTTTGAGTAGGTATTCTTGCATACGTAATATGTCCAGGGGTCCCGGGGGGGGGGGTGACCGTTTTTAATTCCTTCGTGAATGTAAAGAATAATGTGCAATTCGTGCTGTCTGGTACTCTGACTTCCGGCGTCAAGTCCACCCGTTGTTAAATTGGAATCAAAATTCAGGCAAAAACATCTTGAGAAATAGCTTTACAAGATTGTTCCATTCCACTTATTGTTGGTACCAGATGAATATTCCCTCTCTCTCTCTCTCTCTCTCCCTCTCTCTTTCCCTCTCTCTCTCATACACACACACACACACACACATATTTCTGTTTCTTTTCTATTCTTTTTTGCTGCTCTTCACCTGTCAACTTACGTTATTCTACCCCTCTCTCTCTCTCTTTCTCTCTCTCTCTCTGTTTTTCTTTCTTTCTCTCTTCCCCCTCTCTCTCTATTCCTTACTCTTTCTGCTTTTTTAGCTCTCAATTTCTCGCTGCTTTATTTTTTTTCTTTGTGTCTTTCTCTCACTTTTGTTCGCCGTCTTTCTCATTATCTTTCTCTCCCTTACTCTCCCTGACTTTCTCTCTTTTTTCTGTCATTCTCTCTCTCTCTCTCTCTCTCTCTCTCTCTCTCTCTCTCTCTCTCTCTCTCTCTCTCTCTCTCTCTCTCTCTCTGTCTAGCTGTTTTTCTCTCCCTTTCTTCCTTTGTCTTCCCTCTCCCTGTCTCTGCCTGGTTGTCTGTCTCTCACTCTCTCTTAGTTCAGTGCGACACAAGGCCAAACATAGAAGAAATCAGGGTACGAACCCGTGTAACGGCATTTATTCAATTGAGCTTGGGTCTGTCAGCCGATAAAATCAGCATTCGAAATATTGGTTTCTACCTGGACTCAGACTCTGAACCCTGATATGAGTGGAAAATACAGATATACCTTGAATAGTGTAGTTAATCCGTTCCAGAACTTCCCATAATGTCGAAAAAAATTATTATTTTCTTCTTCTAGCTCATACTTAGTAACATTAATCTATGCAGCGATACCATAAAAGTACTACATCAAAACCTTTCACTAATATAAACCGCGCTATTCTGGGTGTTGCTGTTCTTGATTATTTCAACCACAGAGCAAGACTCTCTCTCTCTCTCTCTCTCCCCCCCCCTTCTGTGTATATTCGTGGATGCTTTAAACAATAATACAAGGTTTATTAAAAAAACAATACTGAATTTTTCCAATGTAAATTATCATGTGTACACCGTATTTTTCAATGTAGACATAAGATACAAATCAATTATTTTCCTAAGAGTTTACAATGTTCACCAAATAATCCTCCGATGAAAATTCTCAACGATCTTATTGTCGATATGAATATTGGTATCACTATGAAATTGACAGATGACTAATTGAAAGAAAAATCAACAAATCGACTAAAACGTACAATTTCTTACCCAACATAGATAAACCAACTACCAAACTACTAAAAACTGTGCAAAATTACAAACCAAATAACAAAAAAAAAACTCGATGGAAAAAAAAAAACAAGCAAGATTTTTTTTCTGTTTGGAGCCGGAAGTCGGCTGATAACGTCAGCACTTCGGCACTTTTTCCGTTTCTTACTTTTTTTGTAAAGGATGTTCTTTCGCGTTTTGACAATAAGATACTATGTAATTTTTCACCCTCTTAATTCTACCCCCGAAATTTTTTAGGGTAAAAACTGTTCAACCCTTCGAAGGTTCCAGTAAATCACTTGATGCTTCAGAACATCCTTAAGCATTCACATTCCCACACACAATTTATTTACTGGAAACAAGTGAATGACACTCGGTTTTTGCTTGATGATTGAAGAACCATATTTTGTTTTCGTCCTTTCGAATGATTTCATGCGGCAATACCTCGATCAGCATTCTAGATACAGGTTGCATCGTTTAGCTATCTACGTACAGCAATACCTCGGTTAGCTCTCTAGATACTGGTTTTCCTCGTTTGGCGCTTTAGATACAACAATACCTCAGTTAACACTCTTGATACAAATAAACTCGTTTAGCGCTCTTGATACTGTGATACCTTTGTTAACACTCTTGATACAGGTAACCTCGTTTAGTCGTCTTCATACAGTGATACCTCGGTTAGCTCACTATATACTTGTTACCGAATTTAGAGCTGTAGATATAGTAATACATTGGCTAGCTATCTAGATACAGTAATAACTCAGCTCTCTAGATACAAGTTACCTCGTTTAGAGCTCTAGTTACAGTAATACTTCGGTTAGCTCACCAGATACAGGTTACCTCGTTTAGCACTCTAGATACGGAAATACCTCAGTTAGCTTGCAGGATACAGGTTACCTCGTTTAGCTTTCTAAATATGGTAATACCTCGGTTAACCACTAGATATAATGATATCGTGTTATGCTCTCTAGATAGAGTAATACGTCGGTTAGCTATAGAGGAGGAAATCAAGCGAAGAATCACTTTGGGATTTTAGCCTTCAGCAGAGCAAGCTCAACTTTCAAGAATAATATGATGATCCCAATTATCCTAAAAAGAATATACAGCCAATGCATTATCCTGATAGTCACTTATGGAGCTGAAACATGGAACCTAACCGAGAGACAAACCTGCAAACTGAGAAGTATGCAACGTGCACATGAGAGAATCATGCTCAATCTTACAAGGCGAGATAACAAGACAGCACAATATATAAGGAGAAAAAAGGGAGTCAGAGACATCCAAAAATCTATTAAAAACTAAAATGGCAATGGGCAGGCCTTGTTGCAAGAATGAAAGGCAACCGATGGGCATCACGACTCACAACATGGATCCACAGAGATCACATGAGAAACTGAGACCGACAAAAAACAAGATGGAGAGATGAACGAGACAAATTTAGAAAATACTGGCTCTGCAACACCCGTGATAGAGGATTGTGGTGAATCATGGGGAAGGTTTATGTCTAACGACAGACATTAAAAGACTGATGATGAATACCTCGGTTAGCTATAGAGATACATTAGTACCTCGGTTAGCTATCTAGATACAGGAATACTTTGGTTACCGCTCATGGTTAGTTCTTAAAAATGTAGTGCTAAACAAAACAGCGCTATTCGACAAGGATATGCAATAATACTTTGGTTAGTTCTCTTAATTTTTCCCTTGAGTAGCGCCCTAAATTCGTTCCTAAAAAATGCAGCGCTCAACGAAACAGGGCCCTATGGGATCATTAAACAGTTATACCTCGGGTAGCGCTCTAGGCACAAGTGGCTTCATTTAGCGCTCTAGAGTAGAGTAATACCTTGATCAGCGCTCTAAATTTCCTCTTAACAATTCAGTGCTAAACAGCTCTATACGGAATGATTATGAGACTACCACGGTTAATGCTCAAATTTATTCATAAAAATGCAGTTTTGAAAAAAACCACTCTAAACGTCGTCATCATACAGTTTACCTCGGTTAGCGCTCCAGAGACGTTGAAAAAAAGCAGGACTTAATGAAACAGCTTTACGAGATATTCAGTAATACCTCGGTTAACGCTCTAAATTCGTTCATAAAAAATGTGTTGCACAATACGTGATTAAACATCATAACTATAAGTCCACACCTTCTCCATGAATCCCAAATCAAATTTTCTGAAAGGATAGGCAATGGGATAAGGAAGAATCGATCAAATTGGAGGGGGGCGGATCCATTTTGTTTTTTGTTTTTTTTCCCAGTCACCTTCCCTACATCATAGCTATAAACTGATTATATTTCATTATGTTTTTCGTGACCATCAAAAGTCAATCTAATGACCTTGGGAAAGACATAAATCAACTCCAACCCTGAAGCTGTTGATAAAATAACAGACGGATGAAGTGAGTGACGACATTCCGGGTGCTTGTCACCCCTCAGGACTGAGTAAATAGTAAGCGAAGTCACATGCGGAGCCCAGGCGTAGGCGGCTAAAGCTGCAGTCAGCGTAAGGGATCCAATTGCATTACTTCTAGTGGCAAGAGCGTTAGCAGAAGCGTGCACATTCTAAGTACCTTCTAATTTACCTTGTTCTTGAACGTTTTGCATACATTGGCTGAAACTAGCCGCAGGTCAGTGACATTTGCAGCTCACGTAATAAATGGAACTTGATTGGTTTCATTTAGTTGCTCGCAGGACAATGTCACAAATTCAAAGGATTTAGTTTTGAGAGGTTAATCACAAATAGCCATTCGCTCATCTCTTGGCACTCATAACCAAGCCAGTCAGAGATTGGGGAGGGGGGAGGGGATACTTTAACTTGCGTTATCGAGCTTATTCGTTGAATTTACGATATAACTCTTTGGAAATGACTGAATGGGGCAAACTAGACTAGAATCAACGGTTTATATCCCTGGAACTATCTTCCTTAAGGATCGGATCGTTTTATCACAAGTCAGGGGTCGGCAATCTGGGTTCGGTCGGATGAAAAATATTCAAAATGTCCTACGAGCCAAGGCGAATGAAAATTGAACCGATGGTCATATCTTGGAGAACAGTCAATTATCTATCACTTTAATGTTTTTTCATTGAATATATATATATATATATATATATATATATATATATATATATATATATATATATATATATGTGTATATATATATATATATGTGTATATATATATATATATATGTATATATATATATATATATGTATATATATATATATATATATGTATATATATATATATATATGTATATATATATATATATATGTATATATATATATATATATGTATATATATATATATATGTATATATATATATATATATGTATATATATATATATATATGTATATATATATATATATATGTATATATATATATATATATGTATATATATATATATATATGTATATATATATATATATATATATATATATATATATATATAGTAATTTAGGTCTGTCTGTTCCACTTTATGGACTACAATCATACATGAAGAAAGCTGAAATTTCGCATAACTTTTCACAGCGGAAAACATAAGACGTAGGAGTTTTTAAAGGTCGTACAGGGTGATTCAATTTTCAATGAAACTATAAATTTTAAATTGGACACCGACTTTTCCATTCCAGAAGTTTTGACTTCGGGGGCTTCTCTCCAACTGATTCACTTCCGGAGGTTTTGACTTCGATAGGCTTCTCTTCCACTGATTCACTTCCGGCTAAGATTTGAGTGGATCTGAAATCACACTCCTAGTCTGACTAAGCAGAAACAGACACACTCAACATTTCTATTCACAAAAAAAATACATTTTAGCTAAATTTTTCGATACTAGATTCAGTTTTTCGCTAACTAAATATTCATAAGAAGAACAATTAATCCAGGCTTTCAACGTCACATATTCAATTAGGTGAGCAGACCGGATGGAATGCGGTCCGCTAACCGTAGTTTGCCCAGCCCCGTTGTCAGGATACGAGGGGTCTGGTCCCCGCTGGAACCTTCCTTCCGCCGGTGAATGTAGTACTTAAACATTTCGGTTATTTTTTGGCGTGTTTTTAGCTGTTCAGTGTATCTTTAGGGATGTTTGGGCCATTTTTAGCGCTTTGGTGCTAATTTTTCTCATGATTTAGTGCCTTTTTAACAAACCTTTGCACTTTTACTCGCGCCCTGGGACCTAATGCATGGCACCCCTACTCACTGTTCTCAGGTGATGGGCCTAATTGTTTGTCAACACTTGAAATAGATTATCCCAGGATTCATAATGATCAATATTATGATTGAGTGGCAAATAAGACTGTTGAAGCATTTTAGCGATAATAAACATTCAATCACACAGACATATAGATAAAATTAGAAAAGAGAAAGTGAAAGTGAAAAACAGGGAAAGGAAGTGAAGCAGCGGGACGTCAAACATACAAGTGTCGAATTCTTTGTATTTAAATATCGGAAATTGTATCCGTAAACATTCTTTAGAAAGATGATATACAGCAAGGAAATGATTTGTTGACAGAGAACAATTGTTTTGATAGACCGTTTCAGTAACTCTGTTGCATCACTTTTTTTTTAATAGAAAACGGTTGATAGATAGATGGATGGATAGATCTGAATAAAAAAAAGATGGATTGGAACAGAATTAGAAAGATAGATTGATTGATATATTCAGAATGAGACAGTTGAATATATCCAAACAGAATCAGATAGAAACAGAATTGCATAGCTAGTTAGATAGATTGATAGATAGATAGATAGATAGATAGATAGATAGATAGGTGGATGGATGGATGGATGGATCTGAGCAGAAAAAATAGATAGAAACGGAATGAGATAGATACACAGAAAGATTGATGGATACATGCAGAATGAGATAGATATATCAGAACAGAATAAGATAAAAACAGAATTGGATATATATATCGATAGATTGATATATGCAGAATTAGACAGTCAGATAGATAGATAGATAGATCTAAACGGAAAAAGATACATAGAAACATAATCAGATAGATTGATCGATAGATACATGCTGAATGAATAAATTGTTCAGGGACTTTGGCACCCTACCTGACCACCCCATCCAAGCAGGAAGATCAGACTTGGTAATCGTGGACAAGAAAAGGAGAACCTACCAAATAATAGACGTATCCGTGCCTGCAGATTACAGAATAAGTAAGGAAGAGAGTGAAAAGCTAGTGAAATACCAGGATCTGTCAAGGGAACTGAGGGTGTGGAGTGAAAGTCATGATGGTACCAGTTTTAATGGATGCACTTGTAACCGTACCAAAAACACTGAGAACGAGATTGGAGAAACTAGGTATAAGAAGGGCTGAGACTAAACAGACTGCAGCACTACTGGGAACTACAGGGATACTGGGGAGAGAACTAGAAATATGAGACGTACGTCCCCCCAGCTGATACTAATTGCCTAGCAGTCAAAAAAACGCATAGTGGAGGCAGTATAAATCACAGTACTGCTGTGAAAGGTGAGGGTGATAAGAGAGGAGGGCCGGAGACCTAAGCAGACTTACTGTCAATCATCCTCCAGCGATCAACACCGAGCAACTGCTGTGGACTGTGAGAATGTGAATAGGAGGGCCGAAGACTTGAGGTGACTTGCTGTCACTTGATCTCCAGGGAAGATCACCGGGCAACTAGTGTGGAAATACAAATAGCAATAATAACAGCAACATCTTTTCTTTTAAGAATATCACACATTCTAGCATACTTTTTTCTTTTTTTTTTTTTTTTTGCTACATTTCCTTGATCCAGAACACGAAGAATTAGCCACATAGAGTTTATCGGGAAAAAAAATCGACAGAACATCTTATTGAATGGATTTTGCCAACCGATTTTTCGAGAACACATGGATTACGTCGTGAAAGGGATACAATGATTTTGAATTGACTAAACTATTCGTTTTAGTGTTCGATTTTCCATCTTCGATAATGTCCTTCATGACAAATTCATATCATGAGCCAAGAAATCTGGAATTGTTCACTCATAAGCCCAAAACTGCGACGTAAAACAACCTGTATAAAAAAACGAATGTTTCAAGATGTCTGAGAAACGTGCCAATTTGTCACTAATAGATATTCGACAGTTTCGTATTCTACCAAATTGAAAGGAATGTAGTTTTGTCAAAAAACCACTTACGATGATTCTTTAAGTGATTTTTGTTTGTTTGTTTGTTTGTTTGTTCATTTTTGTTTTGTTTTTGTTTTTTTGTTTTTTGCCTCTTCCGCAGAGCTAGGGTCCACTTCGAAGTCATTTATGATTTACATGTTGTTTTTTTGTTATTTGTGTACGTGATGTTGTCGGTGTATGCTGAACAATAACATGTAATCTCAAATAGAATCACAGAGATAGATACGGACAGGCTTGGATACATAGACACAGCAGATAGATAGAGAAATACAAGGAGAAAGATACAGAGATATTAACAGAATGATATATATATATATATATATATATATATATATATATAGAGAGATAGATAGATAGATAGATAGATAGATAGATAGATAGATAGATAGATAGAGTTGGAAACTTGGATAAATAGACTTGTCAGATATATTCTTAGAGAGGGAGAGATAAACAGAGTGTGGCAAAAAGACTACAAGAGTTAGATATATGAACAGAAGAGAAAGATATACAGATATTAACAGAATGAGATATATAGGTATTAATAGAGTAGGACAAAAAACTGATAGATAGATATATGAGAAGAGTGAGAAAGTTAATATATATATATATGTATCAACAAAATGAGATACATATATATATCAACAAAATGAGATACATAGAAAGATATATAGAGGGATAATGGAACAGAATGAGATAGATGAATATGAACAGATTGATAGATAGATATCATAATGTCAAAATTACTGTGCAACTTTCAAACTTGGCATTTCATTTTAACATGCTATTTAAACTACGAAGATTTGAATAGTAATGCAAGTTCTTGAGCATTTCGGATTCTGTATTTATTATAGTGTTCTGTACGATGGCAATCTCAACCATTGTTGACTACAAGTGACTTCAGGTTGACCCCAAGTAAAGAGGACGGTGGTTGCTATCATGTGAATCAGCATGCTCTTTCAGGACTGTTTCCAAATGTGTGTCAATTTTCCTCATTCATAGTAGCAGGTCTATGTAACAGGTCTCTAATCAAATATGTTGCTCTTGTAGCTGTGATTAACAAGCGTGTTTGTCCAATATTATCATCATTGGGTCTGGTAAATACTTGAGCCAGAAGGAAAATGTCCAAGTCAAATTAACCAGGAAGATAGCTCCTTTACTTGGGAGGAAATTTCAAAAAATCGAATATCGAGGAGAATTGTAAACAAGCATACCAGGAATGAGAAAAAAATGCGGACAAAGGTGTGTTCCAACTCAAAGATAAGATTAAAGTAGGAAAATCAAAAAGAAACGTAATGAGGCGGATGTGAAACGAGAAAGGAGTTGCCAGAATTTCCTTTTCAAAGCCAAATCTAAAAATGATACGGGTCTGGTTAGTCACTCAATAAAAAACTGTCAACTGACCACTGTTTTTTGTTGTTTTTTTTTCGTTTGTTTGTTTCTTTGTTTGTTTTTTGTCTACATACTGCGTTTAGGGCGAACAAATTAAATAAAATATGGAAAATGGCGATCAATGAATGAATTACTTCGCTTATGTTTTATGGACCTGTGGATCAAGCTAAGAATCACCTCAGGATGGCAAGCCTTCGGCAGAGCAAGCTCAACCTTCAAAAAGAAGGCGATCCCAATAATCCTAAAAAGAAGAGTATACAATCAATGCATCCCCCCAATTGTCACATATAGAGCTGAAACATAGAACCTAACCAAGAGACAGACCTGCAAACTGAGAAGTATACAACGTGCATTTGAGAGAATCATGCCCAACCTGACATTGAGAGATCACAAGACAGAGCAGTATATCAGGAAGAAAGCAGGTGTCAGAGACATCATAGAATCTATTAGAAAACTCAAATGGCAATGGGCAGGCCATGTTGCAAGAATGGTCGACAACCGATGGACAAACACGACTCATAACATCGATCCCTAGAGATCACATGTGCAACGGAGGCCGACAGAACACAAGTTGGAGAGATAAACAAGACAAATTTAGAAAATACTTGCTCTGTGGCGCCTATGATAGAGAATTGTGACGAATCATTGGGAAAGTCTATGTCCAACGACGGACGTTCAAAGACGCACGATAGTGTTGATGATGATCATCATCACTAGATAAGGGCTGAATTTTCAAACAAACAAGCGTGAATGCTGTTGGACACGAACCAAGGGATCGATTTAGCAAAAATCTACTTTGCAAATTGAACCCTGCTTAAAACGTATTAGGGAGGTCATTTCTGGAAAGAAAACTCCATTGGTTCGCCCTGTATGTGAGATCCATACATGTATAGCCGGCCTCCTTAGAGAACTGGAGAAACCTGTGTGGGGAGTTCGGTTGATTATTTCTCATTTAGCTGATGTCAGTCGGAAAAATCGCACAAGTGAAGGCGAAAAAGTATCAAGAGACAAATTCCATCATCATCAGTCTTTTAACGTCCGTCGTTGGACATAGACCTTCCCCGAGATTCGCAACATGAGGTACACCTCGTAAAAAAGCAATAACAATTACCTAAGCTCAAACTAGCACCGTTGGATGGTACGCGTCCACCAAGCAAGCCAAATATTTTCGGTGGCCAAGAAGCATGGAAAATACAATTGGCGAACCCAATGGAAACTGCGTTCACTTCGCACTAATGCACTTTGCAAAGGCATAAATCCAATTAACCCCCTCCCGTAGTCAAGGGTGAAATAGCACAGATCGAGGTGAGTGACACCATTTCGGGTACGTTTTGTCTCTTGGTCAGTTTCACACATCGTAAACAACGAAGAATTTCGAAGTTAAACCGAGACAGTGAAACTCAGGATATATGAAGCCCGGACAAGGAAGAATGAGGCCGTAGCCAGCGTACAGGCACCACTTTTACTTCTGGGTGAATGATTAGCGACATCGATAAGCTGTCACGATCACTTGGGGACCTCAATAGTCGAATCAAGCATGATCGTTAACCCCTAAACGTGCCGTAGACACGAGAAATACGCAGACATCAACAGGGTGATGAATAATAAATATTCATGATGATTTATGAAATGGTTCAGTCGAATGGCGTTATAAGATTCGTTTTTGCTGAATTCTGGAAATAGACCCCAAATCCTGAAGTAACAAAAGGTTAGAGCAGGAGACATTTCCATGAAAGGACTATTGTAATGCAGCAAGATGCAATCACGATTTTTTTCCCTGATCAATAATTCAATCACATGGATCACCGTGGCCCAGTGGTAAAGTGCTCGCCTCCTGTTAGGTCGGTCGTAGTATAATCCACAGCTGAGTAATCCTTATAAAATGGTACTCAATGCTTCTCCGCTAAAAAAATCAGCACAAGAACTAGAATTGAAGAACATTTCTCCGAGGCTTAAGGTGTTATGTCCCAAAATAATGTTTAATTCACCGGTTTTCGTGCAATCCCTAAAATCGAACAACATCGAACCTGGTCAGTCCTTAGATGAGTGACCATTCAAGAATACCAGTTGTTGCAAGCAGAGCAAAGATTCGACACGCCTGGCAAGCCGGTAGTGGCTCTTGCTATCAATTTCCTGTGTGTACCTAATGCTGCGAGATCTTCAATGGGGTTATAAGCAGAAAATGATAATAAATACGCCCATACCTTAATTCAATCAGATAGGGCGCAATGGTTAACAAGTTGGTCGCCCTGACTGATTCGATAGTCTAGTTGGGTCGATCCTTACTGGGTATTACATTAAATTGGCCTTGTGTCAGACAGGATCGTACTTGAAGTAGTGTAAACGGTGCAGCTTTATTGTTTTACCCACCACTCTCCAAAAAAGTCTCGAAAAATATTTAGATATTCCTTTTCTTGTCGCTAAAAAATGTAAAATGTCATGTCTACAGTTATTTCAAAGTAAATTATTGCTCCACGAAGGATCTGGTAATATATTATTCAACACAATTTCATGAGTATCTCATTTTTGTAATGGTTTGTTTGAAAATGATTGTTGAATACGAAAATAAAAGGTTCCGTCGAGAGATGTGATGCGCTGGGTTTCATCAACGTTAGATTCGTTCCTATAAACAAGTTCGTTCCGCGGATCAAATCGCTAGTGTAGAGAAATTTGATCCTCACCTGGTACTCCAATATATTGGCCTTGTGCCAGACCAGGTTAATCTAGAGAGCTTATCAGACAGAGGAAAGGAAGAGTGGATGCGATAATTCCGATACGCCATCTCAGATCAAACAAATTTCGGATCTCAGCGAAGGGTATAATTAATGTGATGGCATAATCGAAGGAATCATATTACTGCCTTTTTCGGATGTTATTTCTTTACCTGAGCTCATATTCCAAGTCTTTTTTACATTACGCTCGTATTCTGATGACACTTTCTTCAAGTTGTTTTTTTTTCACCTAACCTCATATCTGATATTTTTTCACCTTACCTAATATTCTAATAGCACATTTTAAAAAGTCAGTTCGAGAAAAGCGTTATTAGGTAACCTGACTCATTTTCTGATGACACCTTTCTTGCTTTTTACCTGACCTTATATTTTGATGGCATTTTTATGGAAGTCGTTTTTTCACCTAATCTCATTATCGTTTTCACGTTGATTTCTCACCAAAGGAGATATTCTGATAAGACTTTTTCCCTCTTTTCGGAGTCAAAATTGAGAGGATACCTTTTTTTTTTTCCTCTTTCAGTAGTCAAAAATGAGGGGAAATTTTTCTACCATTTGATGAAAAGTACTGATTATATGCTTGTTCCCAAACATTTTTGTCGCAGAACCCTCATACGATTTTCCAAACATCGCCAAACCCTAATACAATTTTCCGAAAATCACCTAGCCTATACACTGTCCATGGGGATATCCACTTATACTGTAATTTTGATAAGACGTTAAATAATGCAAAAATTGTTGGGGGAGGAGTAAAAAACATATGATATGTGAAATATCAAGATTGAAAGAACAACTCTCTTTTTATTGTCATAAATTTGTAATTGCTGTGAAAAATGAGATTATTAAAATCAGATAAATGCAAAGAAAGTTGCTGCTTCTTGGACTCCAATATCTTCTGAAATTATGGTTTGAAATTAGATAATTGAATTCGCATATCTAGCGCAGCGTATAGCCTGTTGCAATATTCAGTTTAATTTGTGGTATTATTCGAAATTGGGAATAATATCTTTATGGAATAATTTCTTATTGAATTTTTAAAGAGACGCCTTATCTCTCCGAACACTGGAATGTTTTTTGCAGAACCCTCAGGAAAACTCTGCATTCAATTCGTTCCGTTGAAAGGGTGTTTGATCATTTAACCAATTTGAATAATTGGGGAGGATCGTGAACATTTCACGATTATTGTCAAAGATTTATGCATTTGGGTGACTGTTACAATATCTTTTTCGAAGTGATACATTATCAGCAGAATCAATCGATTATGTTGCAATATTTATTTTTAAGTGATTTGTTATCAGCGGAATCAATTAGTTATTCATTGTGTGTCCTGGAAGTATCAAGTAATTTCGAAAACTTGAGCGTCCTCGATTTAACGCAGAAACCAATCAGAGAAGACCTTACAACGCAGACTCTCTCTCAATGGGTTACCCAGTCAGCAGTGAGATACCATTGAGTGTACTGCATGACCGCTGCATTCACAATTTACAATTCTTCACGCCTCGTAACACAGCTTTTGGAGCCTGACATGATATCACCCAGGTCTGCTAGACTCCTTCTACAGTCCAGGTATGGATATCCACCTCTTCTTTCTTTCCACAGTTGAAGGGGGATCAGGGCATGTAAGAGATAAGGAAAACGCAACGGGAAGCTGATGGTGATTCTGGAAGAGGACTGGGCAATTCAATTTGGAAAGGATACAGGGTAAAATCCCAAATACTTCGAAGGGATTAAGTTGTCATCGTCATACGTAGGTTTTTAATCGTTAATATTAAAAGATTGTAGAGTCCCCTGACAGTCGCCGTAATCGTGTGCATAGAATTATTAAGCTCTCTTGACTCAACAATAATTTTTTATTGATGTGGAGCGAAGATTCACTCACAGAACCCATTTGGTTGGTAAGGTCTGCACCATTTGCAGTTTCTTCTAACAAAGTTGCTTTATAGATTGTCGGATTGATCTGGAATTGACACAGGAGACTTTTGGACCAATGTGCAGTTTTTGTATTAATCGAAAAGAAGTGACTTTACGCTGGCTACGGCTTCAGCTGTTCCTGCTCTTGAAAGTGATCCTCTTCCGTTTCAAGTACAAAGACAGTAAACCAATCTAAACTGGCCTTAAGTACGCTGAAATGTTTGGCACTGTTACAGAACTGTTTGGTTAATTTAGTCAATTTTGTTGTGAATAAAACCTCATTTTCATCGAAGGTTTTGACTTGCTTACTGCTTACACCAGCTGCAATCGTACCACATCAAGGTGGGACCAAAGTTTTGGTACCTAATAGTTCAGTAAACAAGAAAAGTGACTGATTATCTTTCCGTTTACTGTAGACATGAGGATAAGATTATCAATGAAATACGTCAAGTTGGTCTCTACGGATCCCCAGTGATCACATGCGAAATTGACGCCGGTGGAATATAAGATGGAGAGACGAACTAGACAAGTCCACAAAGTATTGGCTCAGCGATACCCATGATAGCAAGATCTGGTGAATCCTGGGGAAGGTCCATGTACAACGACGAACAATAAAAGACTGATACTGATGATGATGGTGATGATGCTGCTGATGATGATGACTTCCGTTGACACAAAACATAACACTGATCGTCATCATTATTCATAACCTCAAGTTTTTGAATATTCGCCTGAAACGAATTTTTGAGAAAATGAGTCTCACTGGAAACTTTAGCGAATCAATTTTAATTAAAACGTGGAAATTCCCAAAAGAAACGGATGTCACATCCAGCATTCAGAGAATTATCATTGTTTAAAGTCATGCCCAAAACCCTTATTTGAAGATATCTGTTTACGTGGCATGAAAATGGAAAGAAACAAAAATTTAATCGATTGAGGCTATGACAACTGGTCTCTTCTTGCCCACTACCTCAAACACTTGGGAAACAAATTGGCTAGTCGGCCACATCTTTCATTTCCCCCACTCCCCCATCAACACTTGCAGCAAGACTTTAAGTTCATCTTTTATGGGGGGAGCTTTATCATTAAAGGAATACACATGAAAATACATCCAAATGTATGCCGACTTAGTTTTCGACTTCAAATCCCTCTATTCATCCGCGATGTACTCACGACTTAGTCCAGGACAAAATCAGTTTGTTCATCATCATCATCATCATCACCAGTCTTTTAATGTCCATCGGTCGACACGAACCTTCCCCCGGATTCGCTACAATTCTCTATCGTTGGTGTCGCAGAGCCAGTACTTTCTGAATTTGTCCAGTTCATCTCTCCATCATGTATTCTGTCGGTCTCGGTTTCGTATGTGATCTCTGGGGATCCATGTTGTGAGTTGTGATGTCCATCGGTTATCTTTCATTCTTTTAACATTGCCTGCACATCGCCATTTGAATTGTTTAATAGATTCTATGATGTCTCTGACTCCCGTTTTCTTCCTTATATACAATGTTGTTTTGTGCTCTCCCCATGTGAGGTTGAGCATGATTCTTTCATGAGCATGTTGCATACTTCTCAGTTTGCAGGTCTGTCTCTTGGTTAGGTTCTATATTTCAAATCCATAAGTGACTATCGGGAGGATGCATTGGTTGTATATTCTTCTTTTTAGGATTATCGGGATCGTCTAGTTTTTGAAAGTTGAGCTTGCTCTGCCGAAAACTTGCCATCCCCAAGTGATTCTTTGCTTGATTTCCTCCTCTTTTGAGGGTCTCAAGGAGATTCGTTGTCCAAGGTTGATGAAGTGGTCTACGTTGCCGAGTTTTGCATCTTCGATCTTTACAGTTATGTTCTTATTTTCCGTATGATTGTTGCACGTGGTTTTCGTCTCACTGAAATTCATGTGTAAGCCGACTTTTTTCCTTTTTCCGTTTCTTCTCAAAGTCATGAATAATCCAAATCCATGTATTTAAAGATGGTAACTGTTTCTTTGATTTTCGCCGTTTCGACTTACAAAAGGTTTTCTGAGGGAACAGTTTCGGGGAAATCTACAACGTGAAATTTCCGTTGCTATTCTAATTATCTTTTGATGTAGGAAAACGAGAACCAGCGTAAATTTGATCAAATCTGGGCTTAGATAATAAGCATCGCAATCTGTCTCTGAAAGCAATTATGGAACTTGGTCTCAGCACAAATAATCCAGTTTGATCAATGAATAAAAGCTGACTATCAATGGCCCAGCTTTTTTTTCTCTTCCAATAGATTGAAAATAGGACTTCACCATCCGCAGAATCTCCAAGAAGGGTTCCGACTATCTGCGGATGCTCTTATTCTAGATACTTTTGATTGCATTTAGATGTCATACATTGCGATTCAGATGACTTTTTCAATAACATAAGTAATTTCTATTTCATTCATAGTAATAAAACGAGTAATATCCATATCTTGTACAAATGAATCACCGCTGCCTTCGCATGTACCTGAACTAATTACCAACAAAAAATATCAAAGATAACCTCTAAAAACAAAATTCATCTTTAGAAATGAATCTTCTATCTAAAATTATCTAAAAGAAATAGATATTTTATCTAAAAAAAATAAAGTTCAAAATGAAGCAATTTTGGGGAAGAACAAAAAATCAAGCGGTACTTCATGATGAACTTGTAAAGGTTTTCAAGGTTGTAACCCCAAGAATGAAATCAAAAGATTCCGGACACACAAATAGACACATGGACACTCAAAGAGAGAAGAATATGTAGCCCCCTTACCTGGTTGGTCAGCTATTTGTGGGATAATAGTGATTCGATATTTTTGTTGAATACAAAAACGTTCACGAGCAACAAATGGTGTTCAGTCCATAAAAGATTCCATTGAAATACAATAGTCTTTCCTGATCCCCGGGGTATACGTCCCAAGTCCCTGTCGACTGTCATAACCACAGATAGTACCGAACCCTATATATACTATTTTTCCCATACATACACACATAAAGTTTGATTCATAAATTAGGTACAATTATAGTGTAACTACAATAACTAATGATAAAATGGAACTATTGATAATACAGGTCTGCTTAGACATTCATTAGAGACCATCATGCGATAATTGTCTTTTGGTAGCATACCGTGTAGGGAAGGAAGGGATGATCAATAAATAAGTCACATCTTTCGCCTTCTGATGGTTTACTAGAATATCAGATTTTTTTTAAAAAGCACGAATGCTGCTGGTCACAAACTAAGGATCAATTTAGCATATCCTTACAATGCAAATTGAATCCCCTAAAAACCTATCTATGCATAGGGGTTTTTTTTGTTGTTGTTGTTGTTCAAGTTTTTGTCGATATAATGAGAAAAGGTTCAAATTTCCAGTCTTCTAATTTCATTGGTTCAGCCTGTGCACTAGGTATAAAGATAGCTAGCCAACCGACCAGCCAGACAAGCTCGAAAACTGAAGAAACCTATATTGACAATTCAAGTGACAGTTCTGGTTGTTGGTTCTTAATATGCAGTTATAAACTTATGAGACAGATAGTAGCCTGGCTTTCACTGTAAATCTTGGTAACTCCAGCAAACAATTTTTTCTTTATTCATTAGATCGAAGACTTCAATCTTTTCATTTAAAATCAGTATTGTATGGTTTCTTTTTGGTTTATCCAAATTTCAAGCATCACTAATCTTGTGCCTTGGGGCAGTTATTTTGTGAAACTTATAGATTGTTCATTACTGATGTTGATCGAAACCATGATTACAGAACTGCAGATACGGTTGAATAATGTATATACCACTTCAGTAAACATATCCCCTTAGTCATGTGATTGACGTGCTTGTGTACTTCCCTTTGGCACGAATGTTTGGCGTTCGAATCTATTTAAATAGCAAGAGTTTTCCTAATGGTCTATACGCTATTTCTTTACACAGTTTACCCTCGCATGTTAACATCTTAATATGGTAAATTCCCTATGAGAATCTAATACAATTCCCTTCCCATTCTTCCGGACGCGGTTTATTCTTGGCAAAACGCATTAATGAAATAAATAGTTCATTTTTAACCAATAATTCAAGTTTTCTCTCCACATTGTCATTTCTGATATCCCACACACGTGTTTGTGTGTGAGTGTTACGACATGGGAACTTGGCCCCAGTCATCTTACCTTCTTGGAATACGATATGCAAACACTTGGTTTAAAAAGAGAGATTGGTCGTGCGCAAGTCACACTTCACCTTGGGGCTCGATTGAGCAGATCTTTCGATTATTCACGCAGTAGCCGCTCTGGCTTAGGGTCAGTAATTTCGAATGTTGATTTTCAACCCTCACAGGTAGTCCCTCTCAACTCAGACGATTGGCGCAGCACAATCTATCCAAATTCAATGACAAACTGCGATTGGTGTTCGAATCCAGGTAAATGACTGAATTTCGAATACTGTCGTTCAAATTTCTGTCACACACAACGTGGCTTTGTGCTAGGCAAAGCTCAATTGGCGCAAAATAATTTTCATTCCTCAATGTGGCCATGAGGACTCAGCTAAGTTTATGGAATCAAACTTATATAATGTGTGGTTGAGTTGGGTAGTTGCTTGGTTTGTTCCCTGTCACGCAAGGGAAATAACGCTCATATTTTCACGTGAGAATTACTTCCCTCAAGAGGTTTTCCACGAGAAAGATTATTGTACACTTTTGCGATGTTCTAATTCCCTGTCAATTTCTCGATTGGAATAGCTTCACACTTCCTCTTATAGTCTGAGTTTTTATGTAAATGTATTTTTGATGGCACTGGTAAACTAGTTTTGACGTAAAACTAATGAAAGTGTTTTCTTTTTCATAAGCATCTATCAGTATAAACTTAGCTTAGGGTAGTGATAATTTCTGGAACAGGTTTAATAGTAAATCTTCTTCTACAGATTCCTGTAATCTTCCAATGTTTAATGTGGACAGGTAGATGTATAGAATTACCAGTTAATCTCTATTGAATAACTTGGAAAATGACATCAGTACTCCACTAGACTTCTTCTAAAATTTTATCTTTCGAAAGAAATTTTTTGGATCTTTTGGTGTCCTTTATTTTGACCGGTTTATTAATAAGACCTAGATTCACCAGAATCTAGATATTTCTAGACATTTTTACTCCAATTCAAATGTTATCCATTGGAAACGGTATTGATATCAAATATAGAATTTATTCTGACTTTATATGACTTCAAATTCTGAGGATAAAATTCACATTTTTTTTAACACACTATTTAAGAACACAAGCTTTTGATAAAGAAAGCCAACCTTTTAAGAACAAGAAAATGTAATTAGTCTTAATAAGAAGGGTATACCACCAATTCATCATCACGATAGTCATCTATCGTGCTGGAACCTAACCAATAAAACTAACCCTCAAACTGAGAACCATGCAAAATGCTCCTGGGAGAGTCCAGCTCAGTATCTCACAGAGAGATCACAAAAAAGCACAGTATAGGGGGAAATAGGAGTCAGGGATATCATAGAATCCATTAGAAAACTCAAATGGCAATGGGTTGGTCATGTTGCAAGAATGGCAGACAAATGATGGACATCACGTATAACAACATGGATCCCCAGAGATCACACATGCAATAGAAGCCGGGAAATATAAGATTACTTTACGAATTAGACAAGTTCAGAAAATATTAGCTCCACAACGCCCATGATAGAGATGTGTGGCGAATCCTGGGGAAAGTCACTCTATGTCCCACAACGAACGCTGAAAGGATGATGACGATTATGATACTGAATTTGACCCATAGGTATTAATTCGTGAGCATTGGTCAATATTTTCTAAAAGAATGTAATATCTCTCACGTTACATAATGGGTTTTACAGTATATTGTATTCGATATCCTTCCGATATTAGGGATAAGAAAAGATTGCTTTTTATCGAATACTAATTTTTTGATAATGCCATGTAAATTCATCTGAAAGCAATGCTAGACGAGACAGCATCGATTGTGATCTCGATTACAAGAACTACAGCAATACCAGTTCTAGATGTTTATGTTTGGAAAGGGTCAGACTTTCTGGTGTGTGGGGCAGTCTGCGATGATTACCAGGTTAAAAGACTTTCCGTCCATCGTACGAAACCACGGCTTCGAAGTAATTCTTTTATTACTCTTAAGTGTCACCAATTTAGTTATTTTATGTCTCAACCTAGATTCTAAAGAGCTGAAATCAGGTGAGATAATTAATTGAAACTTTGAAGAGAGCTCCATAATTTGTAATCAAATCACAGTAGCCCTAGTTTTCGTATGTGTATGTGTGTGTATGTGTGTACATGTGTGTGTGTATGTATGTATGTACATGTATGTATGTGTACATGTATGTGTGCGTACATGTGTGTGTACATGTATGTGTGTGCGTACATGTGTGTGTACATGTATGTGTGTGTGTACATGTGTGTGTGTGTGTGTGTGTGTGTGTTCAAGTGCTCCTGATCACATTCTGGGGTCACAGTTGTTCAACACTAGAGAAGTGACTTATTCTGTTTGCCCTTCGGTCCATAACAATCGTCTCTTATGGGTAAATTTTTTTAACGTTTCCTGTCAACTATTTGAAACATTGGAGTCTTCCAATCTAACGAGTTTAATCACTTTTTAATAAATTCCCTAATGAAATTGATACGATGTAAATCTTCAGTAACGCTACTCACAGCTTTGAAGTAGTGAACTGTTAAGACCTTAAGTAAGAGAATGTGAAGAACCTTCCCAAATCCAAACAATGTACGACACACACACACACGTGCGCGCGCGTATGACGAGATTTACAAGGATATATATCCGGTGAATATCAACATTTCGTGCTTTATACTGCCAGTTGCTGAGGAGTATGTTAGGCATGAAATTTTGACATTCACCGGTCATATATCTTACTAAATCTTATCTTATATACTAATAGCTTTATTTAATTCGATGAATATTGAGCATTATGATTAGATATTATCAATAACCGATAAAATATTCTCTATTTCTTTTTTTCATATTCTTACAAAAGGGAAAACAATATGATGAACTCTCTCTCTCTCTCTCTTTCTCTCTCTCTCACTCTCTCTCTCTCTATATATATATATATATACATATATATAATTTAATGCATAATCCATGATAAGATAATATAGCAATGCTCTTCCAACTCTGAAATGGAGCACTCCAATGGATGGGGAATAGTTTGCAAATACTGACCGTTCAGTTCTGTGTAGGGCAGGGATAAAATGCCATCCTTTGGGTCTGAAGCGGAGGTTTCGATCCTACCTCGTAATATTGGATAGAATATTGAATACTCAATAGCCACACTGAAGAGCTGTAATACAATGAACCAACTGTCTGTGGATGACTCAATAATATATATATATATGTGTGTG
Source organism: Thysanoteuthis rhombus (assembly GCA_963457665.1). NCBI lineage: Eukaryota > Metazoa > Mollusca > Cephalopoda > Oegopsida > Thysanoteuthidae > Thysanoteuthis > Thysanoteuthis major. Next base: position 21,819,434 of record OY735234.1, on the reverse strand, counting down.
TGTGTGTGTGTGTGTGTGCGTGTTGATCATCTATCATTAAATACTGTTTTTTTGTTAAGCTATGTAAGTAAGCCCTTCCTTTCCAAAAA